>BSDZ01000028.1:520000-1120000 GCA_030268105.1 Volvox africanus | reverse complement strand
GCAAGCCCGGGACTGGCATGCCGAATATTTTGGGGTAAAGGGGCTGCGCGGGATGAGGCTCCGGGGGAGATGCGACATCGTCGTACTCCTCTTGGAGCAGATCCCGCTGATAGGGGTTGTAGTGGGGATGTAGGGGGTCCGAATGTTGTTGCTGATGCTGACGCATGTGCTCCGGGTCATCATGCTGAGCATGTTGGTGGTGATGTTGGTGGTGGTGTACGTGCTGCTCGTGGGGTTGTGATGGGTAAGTCCCGACGCCACGAGAAGCAGGAAGCAGACCCATCATCACCTGAGGCTGCTGTTGCGGCGGTGGCGGCGCCAACAGCATCGGCGGTGGCGGTGGTGGGGCGGGATCCGACGGCAACATCGTCGTGCTGGGTGTACGGAGTTGCGGGCCGGGTGGAAGATGCATCGTACTTGCGGTACGCAGCTGTTGCACACCAAGATGCATGGAAGAGCTGGAGACATGCTGTTGTTGCAATGCAGAAATGGTTGATGGATACGGACCCTCACCACCACCGCACTGTACCGAAGAAGGGACGAGCTGGGAAACTGCTTGCGGCTCCTGCAGCAAGTGTTGTTGCTGGGTTTGTTGTTGTTGTTGTTGTTGCTGCTGCTGGTGGCGGTGGTGGTGGTGATGCATTTGGAGAAGCTCTTCTTTATGCAAAAGGTTCTCCTCTTCTTCCCGGGGCACGCTCGGCATGCCGACTGTCACCGCTGAGTGTGCGTGTCCATTGGCGACCTGAGGAAGCGCTAAGGTGCCAAAAGGGGGTTGCTGCTGAGACAGGGATTGATGGGGAAACTGGGCCGAGCTTCCAGAGATGCTGGGTCGACCTGAGGACGGAACTGGACCAGCAAAATCAGCGGTTTCTTGCTTAGGTCGGCCGCGGCCACGGGCAACTGCGACGGCCGTTTGCCCTTTGCGAGCCGCCTTGGCTTGTGACCGTGGTTGCTTCTCGGAATCGGGTGTGGAAGCTCGTTCGGCAATTTCGTCGGCATCGCTGTCGCTTGTATCACTCTGGTTGACATGACGGGATAGGTGGGCAAAAATCAACATGCAAAGAGCATATACGAAAAAAGAAGTTTTAGAACTTCTAGGAATGTTAGAACGACATGAGAGCGTTATTTTCACTGGTGCAAGCGTTGCAAGGGCCGCGATGACGACGCGGTCACTAAAACTTACGTCCATGGAGCAGCCAGCCGCTCTCTTCCGTCGACCACGACGATATTGTCGAAAGTAATCGGAAATGTCCTCAATTCTCCGCATGCCTTTCGAATGTTTCTTGGTCTCGTCCCAGGTCGGGCCGGTTCCACCCCATACGCGCTCTGCGTTAGCCTCATACCATCTGGACCGCAACGAATTCAAGCAGGGACAGTCGTGTCAATATCCTGAAGATATACAAAGGTGTGCGCACAGCCCAGGAAGCACACGAACGAAGGCTCTCCACTAGCCACATCATATGATGAATGTAAGCAGTATCTTCAGATACATGAAATTCAGAACTACGCCAGGAAACGACTTACTTCTTCATCTCGTGGACCTTTGGCCGCTTATCGTGTTGTGCCACGTACTCGCGCCACCACACATTGAACTGCACAATTTAAAGCGATAGGGATTAGGCCACTCAATAAGGCTTACTGATTGCAGACCTGGCGTTGGAGCCATTAAGGCTTTCAGACGCACCGGCTCCCAATACCCCATTTTACGCCTTTTAGTTTCACGCATGGTGAAAAAGTGCCTATATAGTACTCCAAAAAGCCAAGAAAGGAAATAGGTCCCCGAAATTAGTGTGAGACGTCAGGCAGTAATAGATGCTCGAGCTTGCATGGCTAAGATAAAAATGAAAAGATAACGTCACAGGTCAGCAGAATTGTCCAATTAGAAGCAGATTGTTGACGATACCGAGTTTCTCAAGACATAAGGACGGTACGGAAAGCATCCTACTCCATGACACGGCAATTTAGTTTCCGCTTATCAAATAAAGCAGCCCATACCTCTTCATCTTTATAACTTATAGTTTTTATATCAAGATCTGAGCATCAGGTCTTCGTCGCATTCCTACCTTGTTCCCGTCGGCTAAAAAGGAGTGATATTTTAAGAGGTTAACATAACTTTACTGTTAAAAATTCTATAAGATACCATATCCATTCTACGTTGAATGTGGCCAGTGGCTATCATGTTGTAAAATCCCAAGTGTCGGAGCGTTCGCACAAGTTTATCCAAAACCCTGCCTTGAGCAGGTTGCGGTTATACTATTTTTTCATAAAATATAAGATAATAACAATTACATTAAATCAATTTTAGTTTTACTTTTGGCTCAGCTTGTGTGAGAATCCAATTCTTCGACCGGGACTACCGTATGGAACTGCCGTTGAGTACTGTCTAATACATGGTTCGCACACAAAACTGAAAATTGAAAAGTGACACTGCTTTTCCGTGCAAAGTCGGTCTACGATCATTTGCGAGCAGTTAGGTTATGAGTACTGGAACGTGACAATCAGCAAACCGTTAATTATGAAAATTCGAGCCTTTCATATGCATCTAGTATCGCAGAATACAACCTCATTTGCGAAACTGATGTTTGTGAAATCAAATCAAGTACCGCGCAGTGGATTATTTGCGATCGCTGATATCAGGGCCGTACATATGATAGTGAATGTGAACACCTCTTGGTTGCCATTTGCCATTCTGAAGATCGAACCTGACCTTGCTAAAGTTAACACTGTGACATGCAGATCTATCATCCTTGAGAGATGTGGTTACGAACTCAAAAAGTAAGGCACGGACGAAGCAGGAGGCTCATTGGATCGTGAAATCAAGCAAAATAATGACCAGGTGGTAAACGCATAACACGAATTGTACATAAAAACCTCCACTAAATTTCCCTCCTAGAATATATCACCTTTACACCCCTGTAGATTCCGGTACAGATAGGTAGGGTACCGTACGTGGAAACCGAAACGGACATTCGAAGGTGTTGCGGGGCAGAATGCGAATCCATCCTCACCCATGTTTGCAGCGTCTCCTTTCGAACCCAACTTTTCGTTCTTAAGCAATGCTTGACCCAAGTTGGTATCACTGGTAAATGCTTTAACGGATGGTAAAGCATCCATGCTGAGAAGCAACATGCCATACTTGGGGTATCCATCCAGGCCTGGGGTCTCTGACCCATGGCCGGGGGTTCATGCGTCCTCTCAGTTCATATGCCTAGGACCTGCCTCCTGACTTCTACTATCCCTCAGCTGAAGGCTGCTGCCCTCCTTCCCTGCCTAAAAAGTTTGCCCTTGGCCCTTAAGGCCGGATTATACGGCCCTTACAGCAGGATTGTCGATGGATGTGGCTCCAACAATAACCGTAGATAAGATCCAGTGTTCTTTGAAACTCAACAAAGGGCAATCTCGAGGTAAAATTGCACGCATTGGAGCAATTCATTATCCAGGGCTAGGCAGACCTTTGTACGTACACCCTAAGTTGCATGGTAAGGCAACACAAGACTGTTACTGTCACCGGTGTTGAAAAAAGGCAGAACCATGCATGCTGAAGTGTTAGTTTCCGTTCATGCACCCATGCACCTCCAAGGTGTGCGGTACTTATAATTAAATTGTATTGTACGTGGAGAAGAAGGACCCTTCGCGCAATGGGGCCACGAAAATTTGGCCAACCCCATGATGCGCTTTTACACGTCGCACATTGCCTGACAAGAATGCCTCCACCAAATGACATGAAAAGCAAACAATCTTCCGTGTCGTTGTCATCAAGGCCCAGCTACCAAGCAATGGGCGCGAAAACTTTGTGCCCAATGGAACCGCTTACTGGTAGCATGCGAGGCCTTGGGGCCAGCACAACGTATAGCGTCTAGTCATTCATGCGTAGCTGGAAAACAAGTACAGCCGCGAGAAAAATTCAGGTCAATGCGTCCTTTTTGCCAATGCCATACGGGTGGGCGCGCCTCGTATGGACACATGGGCGCAATCCCAGACCATCAAACAGAGGCGACCCTGGAAAGGACCCCAACCCCCATCATAACCACCCCGAACCTAGCGCATGGTCTATTATGCCGGCGTCCGCCATTCCCTCCAGCAAAATCCTGTTACCGCTCCCGATGCGCTATGTCCCTATGTCCGTCATGTCTTAACCGTCGGCCGGTCCGTGTGATGCATGTCCCGGCGCACGACTGGGGCCCATCGCCTCCTCATTGTCCAGCAAAGAGGGGAGACAGCCGTTACCGCCACCGCCACCACGACCACCACCGCCTCAAGCCGCAGGCGCAATCCGCACATACTGCAATAGCGACCCCTCCCTCATGTGCCCCATTTCAATCCGCACATCGCGCATTGTTATTCGTTCACCAGTCCCGTGTTGTCGTCTTTCAGTGCATGGGCATACACAACCCAAATCGGCACACGGCGCCGACGGCACCGCATTAATCTGTATCCTTCCGCGTCTGCCAGTGGACACCGAAGTGAGAAACCATGGGCAGTCCAAATCCCCTTGTAAAAACATTGTGTAAAATGACATGCCGATATATGACATGCATATATACACGCATGGCGTCTTTAGCTGGCTTCTTGCCGCGATGATCGCAGAGCCACACGAAAGTGTAGCACGCTGAAACCAGCCTGATCATGTTGCTGAATCCCGGTACACGTGGACCGAACCTAAGCCGCCGCACACCGTCGTCTATTATGATGCGCCTTTTGCAAATGTGAAGTAACAAAGCACTCGCTCTTCTCGGCGTGGCTTTTCTTTTCTCGGTTCAGAGGACGGAAAAGCCATTGTGGCTTATTGGTATTTCACTACAGACCACACACCCAACATAAAGCTGACGACAAGGACTTTGTCACTGCTACCGTACACGAACAAGCGCATTCTCCGTTTTTTCTGTTTGTCATACCCAACCTGTAACCAACACACGCACGGAAAGGGGGCCTCACGCAGCATCATATGCATGCCCCGGTGTATGGTAACGACCCGATAACGCGCCAACGGCCAGCAAGCGGATGCGAGCAGCACCACCACCCAACATTCGCTACCGTCTCTTCGTGCCGCATGGCCACGAGCGGTTTAACACTCGAGAGCGGACTCTGAACAATAACACCGGCCTGCTCCTGGTATAGCCAAAGAAGTAAAGCCGCCGCCATATTCCCAGTCTTAAAAAATGCTGCTACTGCTCTCTCGTGGATAGCGCACAGTCTTGGCCTGGTGGCCGGTCGGTCGAGGCACAAAAAAGGAACACCAGCAGGAGGGCATATTTGTGATACGCAGGGAAAGAAGGACGTGAGGCAAAGGACACACACTGAAGCTGAACTTTGGCACGCCAAATACCAACACTCTACATCTCACAGACCAACACCCTGAGGTGGGGGCGTTTGCCCCGTCTATCTCCCATTATCATGCACACACACAATACGTGTCTGCACGTCTTTGGTTTCTCATACTCCCCATTTTGCCCTTTTCGAGCTTGAAACACGTAGACATGTACACACGCATACACATACACACCAACACGCACAGGTACACAAAATACGTGGTAATTTTTGATGTCTACTGTAATGCAACAGCTCCTGGAATTGCGTTCTTTGCTGAAGCCCTGCGACCGGTGTGATCTTTTGTGACGCCAAAGATTAAGCCTCCTTTTAAAGCAAGGAGCTCGAACACCGATAATTACCTCCAAAACCAACCACGAAGATAATACCCTAAACCATTCCTCCCCGCATCACCTAAGAGTGACCCGTGCATCGTCATCCGCCGGCGTCCCGGTTTCCCGTACAGTCAAAAAATAGAACGCTTGAAAACATTACCCATGGCAGACTAACTCCTACAGCGGCTACGCTCCTTTTATCTCCGCTGCCGTTCATCAGCTCACCACCGCTATCACTCCTTTTTTACCGCATTATAAGGCATTATGACCGCTCGGGCGCGAAATTGGCGCCAGCGGCTGGCACTTGGCGTATTGGAGGGGAGACAGTAAAGTTCACACCGCTAAGAAGGTTCCAGAGGCCGACCGAGGACAGCGTTCAAGCACGCACTCGAAAGAAACCCTATGTAAACATTTTAAATCTTACGACGAGATTTGGTTTCAAGACATGAGCGCTTAGAAGCACAGCAAAAGTTAATGCCAGCCGCATGTTTCGTTTCAACAGCAACGCAAGCCACGCTCACGCATTCCGAGCTGAGGGCGCCCTCCTACAAAACAACAAGCGAAGCCCAAGGAAAACCTTAACAAGGCAAGGCAAGAGGGAGGCAACAACGGATGGCCTTAAGCCCCAATATATACCTCCATACTCCGTATGGCCGATACCAGCGCCTCGGCGTTCTCCTCCTCGTCGTCCTCCTCCATCCCCATCACCCCTCCGCTGCCGTCGTCCTCTTGCCGAGCGCATTGCAGTTGCCCATAGGACGGTTCATTGCTGAGGCCGCCGCTGCAAAGCTCCACCGTTTCCTCCACCGTGCATGCACTACCGCCGCGGCTGCCGGAATCCGTACCGTCCTCCCCTGTCGTACACATGCCGGCGCGGCTGCTGCTACCAGATTCCCCCAAATCTTCCCCCTCGAGCGTGTGTCGGCCCCGACTGCGGCGATAGCCGCGGCCATAGGTAATTTCGGCTTTCTCGAGAGCGTCGACCGCAATAGAGCAATCTGTAATTAGTGGAGACGACTCCGACGAAGAAATGTCCAGGGAGGGGCTACGCTCCAGCGACCCGTGGGTCGATATTGGCTGGCGGGAATCCTCGGGAAAGTTACCCGGCAAGCTGCGCTGGGAGCCCTGGGCACGACGTGGCGCTGCGGCCGCCACGACTGTGATATTGTCCGCTGCGGCCGCTTCCTGCCTCTGCCAGTACTGAACAAGCGGCGAGACCTGCCGCACGCATGTGGAGAGGGATGTCAGGTTTAGGTTGTAGAAAGGAGGTAAAAGGCAAATGTTTATGTCAGTATAGGGCAGCAGTGAAGAAGAAGTATTTAATTGGAATGGCTGTGCAAATTCCCCAAAGTTGCCCTCGTATTTATCCTAGGCTGTGCCAAGCCGGTCACATGAAAAAAAATATCTCTTACACACGGAGCAAACGACCGCTTAATCCTTTCAGGACCCCGCCGCGTGGGCGCACCCTGAAGTCTTGCAACTCCAACAGACGTGCCCGCACGCGCGTGTCCCTGTCAGGTAACGACGCCACATCGTCCGCCCGAACGACCTCTCCGCCAGTTAGGGGCGTGAGATCCGCTGATCGGTTAGAAGCCGCTGTCAGGGGCCCCCCGTAGCCCTTAACGGAGCTGCTGCTGCCACTGCTGCTACTTCCAACGACGACGCCAACGCCGCACGTGAAGCTGCACTTGCGATGTATCAGTGTGGGTGTGCGCACTTCGTGCTTTGTGTATCAGTACCCGGAAAAAGGGAAGTAGGGGAAGGAAGGGGAGGAGAAAACCAAGTGCCGGGTGGGCAGTTTATTTATCGGGTACAGTAGAGAACGAGGGTGTGTGTGTGTGAAAGATTGAGCTGCGAAAAGGGACTTTGGGTAAGGGTTGGCGGGGCTCTACAATGGCAGGTGAGAGTCAGGGGAAGGGGGAATGAGGCAAGGAGAGAGGAGAGGAAAGGCCAGGAAAATGAGAATGTGAGGGGCGACAAAAGGGGGGAAGAGTAGGGGGGAGGGGTGCCGAGCGGAGCCAGAGTGAATGGGAGACGAAAGGACAATGAAGAGTCATGGCCGTTTCACTGAACGAAGCTGATTATTGACCCTATGGCCACTCCATTGCTACATTCAATATTTTGGAACACTATTCCTTCCTTACAAATTAGGGCATACTGGTTTTGCTATATATATTGCTTCACTGGCCAGGTTGTTGCCGCTGTTGCATCTCGGTTTTGAACTCCCTTTCTTTTTTTACAGCCTCCCTGGCTGTGCCCTCGAAAGGACACACAAAGATATCCCACCTTTTTCTAAACCGGGGAATTCAGGAGCAATAGAACTATAACACTTGATCGACTGCTACATATTTCAGGCAAGAAACGCATCAGCAAAAAAAATCCTCAGAAAAACGCCGTGCAGAACATTCGGTGTCCATCAACGCGGAACAATTCGAACTTTTGCTAAAGCAACTGACGGGATACAAATTTCCAGCGATTACTGATTGCACAATCCACGAATGTCGTACATATTATATTCACCAGGCATGCTTACTACGTACATGTGGAAAAGGTTGGCAAAATATTCAGGTGAGAACATCTTATTGATTCATAACGCGAAAGGGGCTCGAAGAGCGTATGCCGCCGAAAGAGAGGATTTTCCTCTTTATCTTATTCTTTATTCCTGAGCTAAGGAGTCGCACTTATGCAATTTACTGACCAACCCTGTCCAGTTTGCCATGCTAGTGGATATGAAGTAGTGTCATCCATCTGAGGCCCCAAAAGCTCTTCCAGTGCTATTTTTCTGTCTTAACCTCCAGAAACAGCCTCCGTCAGGAGTGCGCTGGCTCCGAACACGCATAGCGTTTGCCCTCATTGCCCTCAGCTTCCGGGACAGCGTGCATGCGCCCCGGATAATGTTCCAAACATGCGATACCTCATATTCACTTCCATCCCTCAGCCCCCTAAGGAATCCCTGCCGACATCCATTCGCCGGGCTAGGTATTGGTTTAATTGTATCCATGATCGTTGCGTGTCCCAATTCCACTGCACTTCAATCAACTACAGCACAGCACAACCATGTACAGTTTTGACCAACCCATGCCTAGACAGACGTCCTCAACAGCGACTCCCCACCTTGCCTTGTTTGCTGTCTGGATCCACCCATGCCCCGGCATAGCTCGTTTGCTCCGTTCGGTTTTCGCTTTTTGATAACCGCGTAACAACGTACCGTGCGGCGACTTGTGTCCGGTGAAGGTCGCGACGGCTGCGCGTTTTCTGCCGCCGCTGCGTTGAAAGCGGCCAGGATTCGTGCCCGCCTCTGTTGTAAGCGCAGTTTTCGTGTGCGGCGTCGAGCCACCTGCAGACGTGTTCGAGGAACCAGAAACGCTTATCATCATCTCCTTCTTCACCTCCCTCTCACAGCCAGCCCTTCTAAAAAAAGCCGTTGAAGGTGGCTCACCCGCACTCAAACCCACCTTGCCGCGCCAAGCAGCCTGGATGACCACTGCCGCACGACTGTAGATCCAGTACTGCAACAATGCCGTACGCAGACGTTCCGCAAGTTGTGCTCCTCGGCGGTGTGCACGCCACACGCGCTGGATAGCCAGGGCTGCTCGGTGCAGAGGCAGGATCTGCACAAGGTACGCAAATGTGTAAGCATTCAATTGAGAGGGACAGCTAACGGCAGAACTGAAAGTCGGGGCTACTTGAACAAGCTTTGTCCTGCGGTAAAACGTTGTTTGATGGCATCCTTTGATTCATCACAAGCAAAGCGTTCCGAAACCGAAAAGACCAGATCTAACGTTCGTACATCAAAGTACATTCGTCTGCCAAGTCCGTAGCTTCCGATGGCATGGTTCCGATCAAGCTCCAATCGAGCCCCAAGGCGCTTAGCAAACTAGCGACTCCCTTGATATAAGCGCCACCCAATGCGCCCACCTGCAGGTACAACTGCCGCGCTACGTAGGCACGCCACGCAGTTTGAATCCGCACTGCTGCCCGCCAAAAGCGTAACGTGAACAAGTACTCCCTCCGGACGGCGACACCGCGCCAGGCGGTCTGCATGGCCAGCACCGCACGTTCCAGCCGAATATCCTGAGGCAGCAGCGACATTAACGTCAACACCATTACGATACCTGACTATTAAAAGGTTGAACCATACGCCTCAAGAATGGCGGATGT
Organism: Volvox africanus; assembly: GCA_030268105.1. Taxonomy (NCBI): domain Eukaryota; kingdom Viridiplantae; phylum Chlorophyta; class Chlorophyceae; order Chlamydomonadales; family Volvocaceae; genus Volvox; species Volvox africanus. The sequence continues at coordinate 1,110,197 of BSDZ01000028.1, read as the reverse complement.
AAAGGCCTGACGATTATTTGTCTAGGCATCGGACCCAATAAATAATCGAAGTGGCACATTGAGATGGACAACGTTAGAGCCAAGGGCTTCGGTAGAGGAAATGAGAACGTAGAGGTCACACCCCTGACTTAGTGGATCATCCCTCTCCCCTTGCGACCGCACCTCAATGGCTCGCCGTACAAGCACACCGCGCCACATCGCCTGCAGCACTGTCACAGCACGGCGCAAGCGCTGGAATTGCAACCGTTCCAAATAGCAATGCCATGCGCGCTGAATAGCCCTTGCCGCGCGCTCGTTACGTCGCCTCTGGGCTTCCCGCCGAGCAATAAACCCTCGGCAGTACATCTGTAGGGCCATTCAGGGTGACATCAGCTGAGGAAACGTAATGCTTCATCTTCTACAAAAGTCAATTATTCCACTGTAGCGTGAAATTAATCAAATAATTTTCTGGATCCGGCGTCAAAGGCATCGCTAACAAAGCTCTGTACCATTTCCTACTCACGTCGTCTTTGGTGATTTCTTTCATCCTTCTGCTGAGCGGACATGCTCCCTGCTTGAAGGACACGTACAGTTGTACGTAACCCAACTATCAATACCCTCCTCGCACTGCTTCGGGACAGTTAGGCGGCAACATGACGGGTTCCTCCCCGCCAGCTCACGGTTGCCCATAATATCGTACCTGTAAGGCAATGACCGCCCGCCGTACGCCATGATACCACCGTTGCACCTGTAATGTCGAGGTCAGGCAGGGCATGTCAGGACACATCGACACAAGCAGCTGCTGATTGATTCAATCATTCACTTCGTGCGCAAGTGCAAGGAACCCGCGCAAGCCAATGGATTCACCCTATTTACCCTAAAAAGGACCCGTTTACCACCCCTGCGTGGTAATTTACAGCATATTGAGTAAGCGCGCATTGCTCGAGGGTTTCTGTGATTGTGTCTGATGTTAAATTAAATTGCAACACAGACACACGCGCGCACCTGGCACTTTCGCACATGCGCCTGGATGGTTGCGGCAGCTGCATTCGTAACGGCCAGCCGCTGCCGCTCCAGCGCCGCTGCCGCATTGGTGCGCAGGAACACCTTGGTGTAACCCAGATGGTACTGGGGCTCTGCCTCTGCTAGCCGTGCCAGGTCTAACCCGGCCGCCAGTACAGCCCCTGCCGCATCCTGAAGCTCACTGATATCCAAGGATGACAAGTCCTGCGTAGCGGAACCCATGCTCTGCGCCTGCTTCCGATGCCGCCGCAGCGTTGGCAGCAATCTTTCGCCCAGCCGCTGCCGCAGTGCATGCACCGGTTCAGGACATAGCTGCCAAAAATGCTCCAGGAAGGCTGCGTACGGGCGCCTGTTTGCACACCGAGGTAGGACCGGGAGGGAGAGCGACAAGAGGAAGGTAGCGGGCAAACGGTGCAAGAGAGAGATTCTGTCCTCCAAACGTTGGAGGAAGGACAAGGACTCCCTACAAGGGGCGCAGATGCCGTTGGACAGGGAAGATCGGAGAACAAAATCCACTAAAGGTTAGGCATCTTCACAGAAAAATGCAATTCCGTGCAAAGCCGTTCCCCACATTCTGACCCCAAATCCTAATTTCTACTGCACACCAACATTGCATCATTGACCCCAACAGCCATCATTACCAGCTGCTACATCGGTGTTCCGAGACCACGTCACCCTGTCCATCCCCAAACGTGCCTGTATGAATAACCCGCACAGGCGATCCTCACGGCCTCCATGACGCCGCCGCAGCGCAATTGATGCAGACTGTAAGGTGCATTAAACTCGCCCGGCACCCCTGTAGAGTTCGGCTTAATGCAGCGCACGTAGTGCGGCTGCAGCTGCGACAGCGCCGACATCAACTCCCCCAACTGCCGTCTGCACTGGGTGGAGACGCTTCGGAACTGGAACTGGCTCTGACCCCTGGGTCCACTTCCGCAGTTGCCTCCGCTACCGCCCTCGCCTGACGCGGTGGCCTCCGGCGCGAAAAGCTCCTGCAGGAGCTGCTGTCGGGAGCGCCCTAACAAGGACTGATGCTCCGCAACCACGTAGTCACGGTTCTTCTCCAGGAAGTTTTGCGTGCTATAGGTCACAGATCCTGAGCAGCAGCATGCATGCATCAGCTGTGAAGCTGTGTCTTGGAATACGTTAAATCCGTAAACTATATCACCGGAAGCGGAAATATTGCTGTGATAGCTGCAGCAGATCGAGTAGAACCTACAATGTGGCCCCCGTGAGATTTAGTCACAAGCCCCCTGGCTATGGTTCCGTTCCGTTGACTAGGTCCGTCCATGTAACTGATCATGGGACCATTAACTTGTAAGGTTTATAGCACATGTAACCCCTGGGTATGCGTAGACTGTTGTCTTTCACCTCTTACTTGGCTACTTGGGTTCCCGATGCCTTTTATTTTTAACAAAAATAATTATTACATCTCCCTCTGCCCTGTCGCGTCCTCGTTCACAGCGTACCTGCGTAGTGCTCAACACCGAAGGCGGTCGCTGGCCTATTCAGCCGCATGAACCGCGCGTTTGCCGAAACCGTGTTGCTGCTTCGGTACTTGTGCGCCAGGTCCTCGGCGGTAGCCTGAGTGAGGAGGAGGAAAATTGGCGCGAAAAAAGGAAGACAGAGGGCAAGATCATGCCCTGCAGAGCCACCGCGGACCTGGAGCCCCGTTTGTCGCCTGGTAAGAAGCCAGTAATGAGATAAACTTCGAAAAAAGTCACTTCACGCCCGCCGGGGTGCATGTGTGTAAAGAACTGGGCCGCGAGAGAGAAGTGGGCGCATATGTATGTCCTTGATCCTAACGGACTTCGCACCTTGGGAAACCTGCACAGCTCGTCCAGCAGATCCATGAGTCCCATCCGGCCTTCTAGCAGATCCAGGACGTCCGCATTATCCCGGAAGGAGATGTATGACCAGTCGACACCCTCGCGCTCGTACTCGGCCTAAGAATCGAGATAATCGGGATAATCTATGAAATTGCGGAGAGGCATACTGGACCAATGGAAAGAGATTGCAACCATGGAAGAACACCTCCCTAACCATAACGCTTAGGGTGTTTTAAAGTTAAACCCCGGGCTGCTAAGTATGGTGGGCCACGCACCACATTCCATGTCATATGCTCAATCCCTATCCCTCTCCAACCGATTTCCACAATCCGCCCACCCTACGGTCCACGTTACCTGCTCCCATTTAAACACGTGCTGGTTGAAATGCTGCTGAAGCTTCTCGTTCGTCAGGTTGATGCATAGCTGCTCCAAGTCGTTCACCTGTCGATAACCGGGGTCGGCAGCGATGGAAGGTCAAATAATCCGATATACCAGCGATCTGAGAACGTGAGACCCCTGGCACTGCCCCATGGCATTACTGCCCAGCGCGTCATGATATCATGCAATACGATTAAACCGCACTACAGCACACTGCACCACGATGCGAGCACGCAGCAACAGAAACATCACATTAACATGAACCACAAACCCACATCAAAGCTCTCGAAGCCGTAAATATCTAACAGCCCAATGGAGAGGTGTTGTTGGGCTTTGGCGCCGCCGGTAGAACCGCCCCCGCTAGTCCCATTGTGCGCTTCGTCGACGGCTGTGTTGACCACCGATACGAGCCACTCAAACAACCGTGCGTACACTACTTTCGCCATCGAGTCCCGCGCGTCTGCCGCAGCCTGCGCTGATAACGGAGTCACAATGGGACCTACACCAGAATAGGGAGGACACGCAAGGAGAACCTTAAGCTGGGATTTTTAGTGGCGAAACCGGCAATACGAATGGCTTACAATACGACCCGCATGGCAGCCGCATGCCACCTATTGTGGAAAACTCATCCCAGAGAGCAACTTACATCACGCTCCCTGCCTACCATCGAAATCCGCTAAAATTAATTCCAATCCCATTCGGGTCGCGCCAAATCGTTGTGGATTACATTCAACCTTCCATATCTCGCTTGACACTGAACTCATTATGTTCGCACGTTCATCCACTCGCCTAGATGCTCGCGTTCATGCCTGGGTCCCTGCCATCCCGTTGTTGTACCTTCCCACCTTCTCGTGTCTGAATCTGCCGCTTTGTGAAAACCTCCGCCAGGGGCCCCGGATCTACGCCCAGCAGCTCCGCCGCCGCCTGCAGCGCCTCCCATGAAACCCCGTCCACGACGACAGCCCCTTCGTGCTCTGTGTCCATGAAGGTGATGTTACCGAGGTGCAGCACCGCCGCCACAGTGCCCAGCACAGCCGACTGCTGCTGCTCGCTCAGCCCGATGTGCGCCATAGCACGCCGCGTGTGCTGTGAACATGAGACCGACAAGAGATATCCATTGTTGATATCCGATTACCCTTATTGCACTAAAAGTGTCACATGTCGCGCAACATGCAGTCTGAATAGCGCGAAGGATGCCCAACCCACATCACGGCGCAGACCGGGTGGAGAGATAATTAAGTGCAGCGCCATTACATAGCCAAAGCGACCGCACTTCATTAGACGTCAAGTACGGTCACGCGTTTTGAAACATTGGACGCGCGCATCTGAAAAATCGTGCGCTTGGACACACCGAACCGACTCAACCCTGCTAGCCGCTGGAAGTTTAGCCCCTCCTCATCTTTGCTCGTCAGTGGGGAACTCCAGGATAAGTGGACTTAAGATCCCCTCGTCACGACCACACCTTCCGCAACAACACGGATCCCGCAAAGTCTACCTGGTACTCCTCCGCGTTGCTCTGCCCGGGCAGCTCGAAACAGGAGCTGCGTGCAAGGTACGCAAAGCCTGAAGCGGACTTCGGCAATCGCCATGCCGCTCGGTCCGCTGGACTGGCACCGTACACAAGCTGTTCCGCGAGTGCGGGCGCCCGGCATAAAGCGATGCATTAATTGGAGTTTGAGACGGTGAAGATGGTCTTGCAGACCTGGCAAAGATTTGCCAATAGATTCATGTTCCCCCCTTACCCCAAAGATAAAGCCATAGCGAACGGCAATGGACATCCGCATTAAGACATGGCCCCGTGAATGCACATCGCCTATGGGTTTTCCTCTTTTAACGCCATACTGTTCATCCCGACTTTTCCCAACTTGTACCTGGGCAGAGAACCTGACTTCTGTACCCCACCATGCCCATAACCCCCTTTCTTCCTCCTGCCAGCCCTATCTCCACACCCAGGTATTCCACACTTTTGCCCATTTCTTTTCCAATCCCAATCTGGTTGACCTGCTTTGTAATACCAGCCATCGTACCTGATAAAAGATATGGAAGGATCGCTCTGGGTTGTTAACCGCCACAACCCGTGACCGCTCCAGCAGGTAAGTCCGCACAGCTGCTCCTGTGATAGCACCCCCAGCTGCTGGATCGAAGAAGATCTCCACATACTTCCCAAACCGCGAGGAGTTGTTATTACGCAGCGTCTTTGCGTTACCAAAAGCCTCCAGCAGCGGATTCGATTCCAAGATCTGCGCAGATCTCGGGACACAGGCATAATATGAACCTTAAAACTACTTACGGTCGAGCTTTACCCAGAAAGCTACACGCATGTATGTGTAATGCGAATGCTGTATTCTCACGATAAGGTATTCCCAAGTACTGTCAACTCCTTTCAGCCCCACCAAAATGTTGCTGCCGCCTGGCACTGCAGCTATGACGTTCCTCCAGCTAACGCTTAAATCAAAACCCCTAACGCTTAAACCCTAATACCCTAAATCCAAACACCATATATTATTTGCCCTTGCCCAATTTCATGAGCGTGCTTCCACCCACATCTTGACCCGCTATGCTTAATACCATGACCCAAACTCCTTTTTACTTCCACTATTGCCGTAGCCCTGCTGCCGCATTGATTGGTCTGTCCTAAAGTCGATTAGGGCCCCGCCGCCAGTGAGGCCCATGGGTTGGGTTCCTAAAACGTGACCAGGACCGCAACCTCAATCACAGCTCCGCACCTTCTGCTCGACGCCCGACACGCCCTGTGGCTCAGCCGGTCTAGCAGCGCCGTGCGTGGTGCCATTGTGGCTTCCGAGATGGGTCAGACACGCCATAATAAGCTTCGCGGTCTCCGTCTTGCCAGCGCCGCTCTCTCCAGTAACCTAAGCAGTGGCGTTGGTTTCCTCAATCATGAAAGCCCTCAGGGCCCCATGCGAGCGGCAGTTCCGGAAGTTCCAGACTTGACTTCGCGGCCTCAGCTAAATCCATGCTCCACCAAGAGTTATAGTAAGAGGTAGCGATCATGCATCAGTGCCTAGATAAGGAAAACCCTAGAGCGAACGCTGCAAAGTTCATTCGCACTGTTGGGGTTTAGCAAAAAGGCCGCGCACTGTTGGTCAGCATGGCATGCCCATCCTCTTGTTAGCATTCCCCTTGTTAGCATTTGTCTTACATGCCTTTAGAAAACAGCAATAACAGGCCTCCACCCATGTCAATGCCACTCTTACGTGGGTGTGTGTGTGGGAACATCAGGCACGCATTAGGCCAAACAAGATTTGTTAGATGCACGTATCAAGGCGCACTCTGCAATGGGTAACAAAGACATAAATGTACGGGGCCGAACAGCATCAGGTTCAACCAGATATTCCTACCAGAATGGCCTGTCCAGCGCCATCCCGTAGCATACTGCGAAACGCCGCGCATGCAGTCGCGTAGACATGCGGTGGCAGCTGTTCCCGTGGTGAAGAACGGTACTGTTCAATTATATTGCTGCCATACAAGTATGGCACTGGCTTGAAGGGGTTCACCGCAATCAAAATATTGCCAGTATATGTGTATATGGCGTCGTCATTGTAGCGACTCTGCGTGGTAAGGACCCAGATGACAGCTCTTAGGGCAGGGTTTGGTTAAGTGCCGGTATATGTGAGACGGTATAAAAGCTTTAAGGAGGGTTTTAAATACTTTACCCTGAACAATCAAGCCGAAGAAACAGCACACCTCAAAAGGAGCCCCGACTCCTCTAGCCCTTTTCATATCCAACCCACAGCGACAAGGTGCAAACTCGCACGCATAAGGAGTACTCTTAAATACAGGATAATTTTACCTCACCTGTAAATTCCATAAAATGCCGGGCTCGTGCAGGAAGGACAGCGTCGTCATGTCCTGTCAGATTTACAGATTTAGACATCTCAGTCACTAAGCATTAAATTTCAAATTCACGCATCAGAACAGATAACCTGCCTAAACATACATGTGTGGTGCGTTCGCGGTTCCCCAGCGCGCGCACTGACCCGGAAAGCTGGCGTACCTAACGGTTGAGAGCGGCCGGAAGCTCTATACATCAAGAAGTTCAAATAGCCATATCGAGACCCTCGGCAGATACTCAAAACTTAAGGCTTAGTACATTTTAAACACTGTGGGATAACACACCTCGACATTATCGTTATTACACAGGTGCGCTTGTGAGCTGTCCAGCCAGACCTCCTGCTTGTCATCCCGCCTGACGCAAAGCTTCTGTCCAATGACGGAAATGACTGCTGCCCGGACCCATTCAGACTCCTTTGGCACCCACACCCGGGCCCCGATTCCGGTTGCCATCCTCCAGCAAAGCCCACGTTGGCTTATGAGCTTCACAATTCACGGCAGGGTATATCCTGAGTTCGTTTGATTATGCGGAGGTGTATAATGTGGGCGCAGCATGAAAACCCATATCTTTATTGACCGTCTGCGTTTTCAAACAAGTCGACTTTATGTAGAACGTATTCAAACCAGTGCATGCAAATTATCTCAAGTAATATCATGAAGATACAATTGCAATTCGTTCCAAAGCGGTCCAATCGGGCCTGCATGATGTTACGGCTCAGCGATTGCCGGACAAGATGGTTCTCTAACAACAACTCACAGCACTTACTTCCTGTACGGTCCCTCATTATGATCAGATGTATGTTTGGCTGTCGCGAGGCTGTCACTTTGTAAGCAAGGTACCGCAAAGATACATTTGTGCACTTGGTTGTTCTCTTGCGCTCCACCAAGAAACGCGCTGCGATCCTGCACGAATTGTGTTCGTCTAAGATGAATCGTAAAAGACCGGAGCCGATTGCAGTTCCGGAGGAAAAGAAGACGTCCTACGTCCTGTAGGTGGTGCCCGCTCTGGCTTTTCCGCGGGACTCGCATGAAGTGCAACGTTGATGTGGTGTATTGCGAATGCAAATCTCATTGTATGAGCCTAATGGGCCGCGGCCTAAACCCATTTTTTCGTTCTGTGCTTGCAGCACTAATAATGGCACATTTGTGGAGGGTGACCTAACCATAAGTCGAGAAGGGCTGCAGATCAACTCACCAGCAAGTACGCTTGGAGCTGCACGCCCAGGCTCGGCAAAGTGAGGATGCGAAGGGTGCCACCAACACATGAGTGCAAGGTTTAGGTTGTTTTTTGCGGGTGATTAGAACTGGATTGTATTGCAGGTATTATTTTTGGGACTTAATTAGCTTCATACTTGTCGCGGGCACGGGGGCTAATCGCTCGCAGAGGAAGAAAACAAAAACGGTGCTCCCTATGTTTCTGTATTGCGACGCAGTTCATTGCAACCGAACAAGCGACCACTCCCACAGGAAGAGGACTCAGCCAGCTCAAGGGTACGTCCGAGTGGCGAAAGGACTCCCGTATCGTAAGCTCGTAGGCACCTTACTACCTGAAGTGTGACTCGTTGCTTCCAAACAAACATGCATGGTCTCTTGGGTCCGATAGGCAGCTACGCAGCTGGAGGTCGTGATAGATGAACCTTTGGCCTCCTAGCAGTGCGTGGCGTTGCGCACGCACTTTGATGCTTGACCTTGCCCCTCGCGCAAAATAATCGTTTATGCATGGGCACTGTTGTCCAAGGCATGCGATTAGGCATTAGCTCCGAGCCATCAGGAACTCGTACTCCCCGTGGGCGCATGTATCTCCCCCTACCCAGCAATTTCCAGGGGCAAGCTTCCATTGCCGCTCAGCGCATGCTGCAATCCGCAATTCTGGGGATATCGCATGTCGCAATCATGCATTTTTATTGATACGTATGTTGTACCCATTGCCAATCGCACGGAAGCACAAAGCGCCTCTCGTTCTCCATACAAACTTGGGCATAGGGCCCTGGCGAAGCGAGCACAAGTGGAAGCGGCGCCGCGGCGACAACAAGCAGCCCTCGCACTCGTGGAGGCGGATGCAGTGTCGCGTCGGAGCCGCTGACTCCAGACGACTTCGAGGAGATCTGTGTGATTGGCCAAGGAAGCAGTGGCGTAGCAAAGAAGGTTCGCAACAAGCGCGATGGCCGGCTCATGGTCCTCAAGGTCATTCAGTTTGACGTATCATCAGACATCATACGGAAGCAGGTGCGCGTGAACAGGAAACCCAAATGAGTGAACAACCTAAATGGCTCGATGGTATGAAGCGACCCACAGAGGCTGCAAGGAAAGGTATTTTACATGCACAAGGGCGTACACCGCAATGCAGGACGATATACACAAAAAGTTCAGCGACACGCTAACTATGTATCTTTCCACGACACTTGACACTCATTCTTTTGCGCTGTAAACTGTCCGTGGGCTATTTAACGTGTCTTGCAAGCTCATGGGCCACCATTTTCTAGGTCTCCTTAGGGAGGATAGCTCCGGGAGGCGAGCCCCGGGCATCTCAAATGACGGGGCTCCCACAATGATGTGGTTGAGCGACGTTAGTAGCTGTGGGTTAGAAGCCCTTAGTATTGGTTTCGGCTTGGGAAATGGCAAGCTTAGTTTTAGAAGACAAACGACCAACGAAGGTCTAGTGGCGTCTAATAGGCACACGTGCACGGGCCAGGCGTGCACGTGTTGCTGCACGATTGATAATTGCAATTGCGGTCGATGTTAGTGTTGAATGCCGTGGCGCAAACGTCTCGTATATCTCGGCATGCCTTGCGTTTTGTATAAAGAAATTTAACGAAACGTTAGCACAGTGCGGCCGAAAATGAATGAAACGTTTGGCGTGCATGCAGTCGTCCTGTGCGTCCGCCTGCAACGTTTCATGGACGTAAAAATTATGACCTGACACCGGTGCTGTGGAGATGCCTGAGTTCTTCCCGCCGAATCCTCCCTCACACCCACCCTGCCTCCTACTTGGCCTAACCCTCGCGCTCCGGTTGGACGGCCTTCTCGTTTTATTCCCCTCCCCCTGAACATATCCGACGTTTCCCTACCCTTTGGCACGAAGGTCACAACGGAGCTGCGCACTTTGTACGGCGCTGATCACCGCAATGTGGTCAAGTACAGCGCGGCGTTTTTCGACAATGGCGCCATCACTATTGCCATGGAATACTGTGATGCGGGCAGCCTGGCAGATCTGCTGAAGGTGGGTTTCGTTGGAATTTTTTTACCGAGAGGCCTGCAAGGGTTTGCACTCGGTCGCGCGACTGTCATTGACATTTGCGATGTGTTGCCCGTTGCTGCTGCCTGGACGCTGGTGCCACATGCTGTGAGTCGCATGCTCTTGCCACCATCGCCATACGTTCGCATAGCCTAAGACGAGAACAAGCCTCGTTAGGCTCCAGAGCTATATGATTTTCAACCGAGGTGTCTAAGAAAATGCTAGTTCGCGGGTATATGCTGATAGATGGATGTCTCGTCATTTCCGCGCGCCGTAGCTGCGACAGTGATGCCTAGTCGATGTCATGCCTGGCCCGGTGCTTGGCCCATCCTGTGTCCCCTTCCGTACCCACTATACCGGCAGTGCATTTATCCAGTGAGAGGTTCATTTGATAGCCGCTGGACTGCCTGCGGGTCAGTTCCTAAGCGGGAATCATGCATCGGTATTGCAAACGTTTTGACAACTCACAGGCACGCGTGAAGCAATACCAACAGCACCAGCACAAGTTGCAGCACCAAGGCAGCCAGAAGACAGGTGCCAAGGGAAATGGAGCTGCTCTAAGCGGGGGATCAGAGGAACACTGGACTGGCCCGGGCTTGCCGGAGCCTGTCATCGCGCACGTTGCACGACAGCTTGTGGCGGGACTACATTACCTGCATAAGGAGTTAAAGGTATTTTTATAAGTGCGGGAAGGAATTCTACAGGAATATTTATTCCTGTAATTCCTTTGCCAACGATCATTTGATCGTTGGCAAATGATGTTAGAAGCCAATTCTTGGGAATGAGGGACAGCTGATGTGTTCATGTTTCGTTCATAACCTTAGCCCATGCTTGACTCTGAAATTGTGCCCATTATGCAACGCGCAATCCACCCATGAACCATCAGGTGGTTCATCGGGACATAAAACCGTCCAACCTGCTGCTGAACGGGAAAGGGGAAGTCAAGATCAGTGATTTCGGGGTCTCGGGCCAGCTGGCGTCGTCAGTATCCAATTGCCTGTCGTGGGTTGGCACCGTAACGTACATGAGTCCAGAGCGCATCAAGGGCGACTCGTACAGCTTCGACAGCGATCTGTGGAGTCTGGGCCTCACACTGCTGGAGTGCGCTCTCGGCCGCTTTCCCTACCCGCCGCCAGGTGAAGGGACTCTGCGGCATATAACAAAGTATTGACTGATAGAAGGACAGCCCGTCCTAACAACCCCTACTCAGACAGCTAACTGAACCTGAGAGACGCAGTGGCAGTGTCTCTCTCACAGAAACACACACTCACACACATGATTTTGACCATTCGTGCCGTCCGCTTTCGCTAACACGGTCCCTACCATGTCCAGTTACAATGATCAGCAATTTATACCACATGTCCTTCACTTTCACATGCACAGGTGAAAGCGGCGTTAACCTGGGGTTTTGGGAGCTGCTGGAGTACATCGTCATCGAGCCCGCGCCCACGTTACCGGCCGATCAATTCTCGTCGGAGTTGGTGGACTTCGTTGGACAGTGCCTGCAGAAGGATGCCAAGGCACGTCCTAGCGTCACATCTCTGGCCCAGCACCCCTTCCTCAAGCTCTACCCGAATGCTTCATTACAGGATGTCCTGGAGCCAGTGCTTACCACGGGAAATGGCACGGCAGCGCTAGCAGCAACAGCGGGCGCGGTAGCGGTAGCGGTGCAAAAATGAGTGTGAAATTCAAATGAAGAGCTTGCGGAAGGATAAGTGTAATAAGTTTTGTGGACGAGGAGGCGAAGCAGGCCGCGGAGCAAGGAATCAAGTCCCGCGTGCTTGGGTTGTTCGATCGAGAACAAGAGCGGATGATTATTAAGAAGCGCCCGTCTACCGTACGGTAAAGAATTCGGGATGTGCATCGTTTTAAGCTTTCGTGGCTTGAACATTATCAAAAAGTGGCCGTGTGTCCAGGGATATCTAGAGGGGTGCTGTACGGGCCATCGCCTGTGGCGTTGGAAGGTCATCAGCCGGCCACCAGCCACATCCTGTCATATTTTAAGCTATCGCACAGGCTACATCACATTGTGTGATCACGATCATGAACAGGTTGCCAGCACTATTCGGAGGTCGTAGTATAGTCTATGCGGCTGCGCGTGCTGACGGACGTGTCTCGGTGCTGGGCCCATCGTCTGTTTAACAGGCTTCGTGCCAGCACCGTCCCATCAGTCGGCCTGTGCTTTCCATGCCTGGTGTTCAAGATTGTTTGATGGTCGCGTTTGTGCGTCAGGATGGTTATCGTTGCTGCTGTGTTAGGCGACGTTGGTAGTGCAGCCCTCAACGCAAGTATCATCACGTACAACGGTCATCATCGTGTCATCGTGTCCATCATCAACAGGCGCATTCTGCTCCTTGTGAGTTCCCGAACGTATGCTGCCATTGTTCTCTGTGGTCCCATGACGTCAGCTTTTCTTTAAGCTGTTAGACATCTATCAAAAAGCGGTGTGCTTGGAACTGGCTAAGCACCCTTTCTTCCTCGATTAGGCATGCAGGATCCAGCAGGTGGGTATCGTACCCGGCTGGACTTGTTGCCCCAAGCAGTAGCAGTATCCAAACCCTTAGGGTGTATTGCAAGAGTCTTCACGGCCTCCTCCGTGTGACTGGCTTGGGGGCCCGTGCCTCAATACCTTGCTGACGTTAAAAAGGGGTAGGCCCAGACGGGACCCCAGGGTGCGCTTTCTCACCTGCTAAGCTCCTCCCTGAGCCATAATCTTGGCAGGGACCATCTGCGGTTCATGTACGCGCGCACACTTGCACTCATAAATGCTTGGGGGGCATCGCTCTGGCTTGTACTTGAGCACCAAATTATCGTTTTGAGCTTTCGGACAAGCAGTCCTAATGGTGGAGCTGGTTCCATGGGGGCAATGGACAGCCATAGGGATGTCTGGTGGATGATGGCAGCTGGTTCTGTGATCGAAGTGAAGAGAGGGGCTCTCGCGCTATCGTAGCAGGTAATCTTGTGGAACGGTCTTCTTGACGGCGTGCGAAGACCGTGAAAGGTCATCCATCCGCTAGCGGTGGGTGTGTGCCCTACATGCGGGCTGTGTCGGGGTACATGAAACAGGGTAGCGGTGGGCAGTTGGAACAGCGTGTGGTGGACTTGCCGAAGTGGGTTCTGGGAGAACGAGTTCAAGTAGCTGCTAATGTGGGGTCTGGCCGGATGGCTAGCTGTAGTGGATGCGGGATTTTGTGACCGGCAATAAGGTGACGTGTTTGGGCGTGCTTCATTTGCAGAGACGCTGTTCATGTGATCAAAATCTGGTGGTTTGTGGTTTGTTTACTGCCTTGTGGAAGCAGTGATGATAAGAAATTTGACATCGCGTGCGGTTTGGAGGAATATGTCCAGGCACACGGCGTCGGCTATGATGAATATCAGACTGATTATTTTGCACGAAGTATGTTTTAATGCAGGCTTATTACTATTTGCAGCAGTCAACTGTCAGATGGCAGGTTTTGTCACAGGAAGGGAGATTGAACTTTTGTGCGCTGTGGAGTCTTTGCTCATTTTCTGCAGCAAAGTCTTCTTTTTCAATGGCAAAATATCTCGCTGGCGACTGCCAGTACGGCACAGCCGATCACTCTGTCCAGTTTCCCTTGCGCGGGCAGACAATGTGCTGTACAGTACACGAAATCAAGGTCATACCCTTGTCATGTACAAGATCTTAGTATTGTGTCACTTCAATCCCCTGGGCACCAAAGCTGGTAACTGACCCGCGCGGGCAATATCTTTTCGGATATTCATTGCATGCAGAAACCGGTCCCTTAGCTAGAATCCGCATGGCAGGGATGTATCGTGCAATAAAGCCCGTAGGACTGATTACTTGTACTGCACCCTTCTGCAACTTAAGGCGGTAGACCCGAGTAGGGGACGCGGACGTGGGACGCACCAGTTTACGGCCTATCCTTTCCCATCTTGAGGTTCGCCTGCCTGCCATATACCATTGTACATATTAAATCTATCCTGGTGTCAAGCCGTATTCGGTGTGATAACGGCACTCCACAGCCAAAGACAAATTCTGTCGGGAAGGCAACCCCACTCATCGTGGTATAATGGATTAGGATGTCATACTGTTAAAGGGTAACTAGCTCTTACATCGCTAGTCACCCCTGCTAGATGGACTGCCGATCCTACTTCAAAAGGTTCCCCCGGAGGTACGGAAGGCCTGCCAACGAAGCGCTAAGACGATCTCAGTAAAAGGAAGGACCTGGGAAGGTTAGAAGGCACATCACAGCTTCACATAAACCGCTGGAAATCTATGATGTACAGAAAACGCAGAGCGAGGAAAGCCCGAGACGCTGACCAGTGGGCAGCTGCACTCCGCCAAATCACCACTCGTGGCAGTACGCAAGGGGATCATCCAAACATCACGGTCATTCAGGCCCTGAGGTGGTATTGGAGGAAGACCACCACGACGAAGCACCATGCGGCCCTCCCGTTCAACTAGGAGTGCTGAATGGCAGGGACCAGGTACGGCGCGAAGTACATGAGCCCCGGCCCCAAAACCTGCAACTATTCCTGACCCAATCTTATCCAGCTGAGCGTGGTAGGGGAAAGTGCGTGGGGGTAAGTAGGGGAAAGTGCGTGGGGGTAAGTAGGGTAAGTAGGGTAAGTAGGGTAAGTAGGGTAAGGGGGGTAAGAAGGGTAAGGGGGGTAAGGGGGGTAAGGGTAAGTAGGGTAAGGGGGGTAAGTAGGGTAAGGGGGGTAAGGGTAAGTAGGGTAAGGGGGGTAAGTAGGGTAAGGGGGGTAAGTAGGGTAAGGGGGGTAAGTAGGGTAAGGGGGGTAAGGGGGGTAAGGGGGGTAGGGTAGTTGGGGAAAGAGCGTGGAAGGGGAAAGTAAGGAAACGCGGGAAAGTTGGGGAAAGAGCGTGGAAGGGGAAAGTAAGGAAAGGCGGGAGTCACATGTATTGAAGCTCACGGTCTAGGGTCCCAATAGCTGCCAATGCAGTAGATGATGTCCACACCAGGAGTGGATACCAGTCAGCGGGATCACTAACCATGAATGGTACAGCTGCACAGATGAAGAAAATCTGTTTTCCCCACCTATCCGAGAACATATGAAGCCCCTTGCATATGGTGCGTGCAACAATGCAGTACTGAATCAGGTAATCACGTTAAAAAGGATTAGAATGCGGTATTCAAGGGTGACCAACAATCAATGGACCAGCCGCGAAACTGTACGGAATTCTCCGCCGTACGGCCCACATGTGGATGGCCTGCAACTGAATTGCAGTACCGTATGGCCCCAGAAGGCAATTCGAATTGTTTTAAAGATCTACTGTTAATAGGCATTTGCTGCAGCCTAAAAGTGACCAGACCACTCGTGTCGATGCTCCTGAGCCGGCGGGCCACTGCCGTTGTGCACTTATCAATTGCGCAACAGCAAACATTTAAAGTTTTTTTTGCAGGGATACGGGGTCGGATTGCGGAACGAATTTTAGGTAGCGTACCTTCCTCGCCGCCAGCCAGCGTTGCAGCATTTAATCACCAAAGGCTCCCTGTTGTTTGCAATTTAAACTACGAATTCAACATGGAGAAGGGGGTAGAGGAGAGCCAGATCGCACCTGCAGCAAAGCGGCAGCGCACAGGTTTGTGGAGAGCCCTCTGGCGTTCGTAAGCAATGTAGTTACGATAACACTAAGAATATTTAAATGAATTTGGCGCACATGGTGTTTGGAACTGGATTGCTCACAGATGACGGTCTGGCTACCAATCGGGCTGCTGGTAGCGGTGTTGGTGCAAAAATGCAGAAGAATGGAGCACCCGCCGATCAGCATAATAGAAAGGATGCTGGTCGGAGGAAGAAGCTCGACATGCGGGTGCGTTATCCCCAGCCGAGTTACGCCGGGGTTTTCGCATAGATTTCCACCACCTCGTTCAGCGGCGGAATTGAACTAATCCCCATGGCCGCCACATTCGTAGATTCCAATGTTGAGGCACTCTGTCAAGCGGAACAATCTTAAGGTGGGTGAGTAAAGAGCCTTTTCGCGTCGACGGATATTTAATATTGAGTAGTAAGTATCATGCCTTCCTGTTGCTCCATCCCCTGCTGCTGTCTTCTTACAATTCTAAGCCTTCTACCTGCTTCGCTTATGCTGTGTCATCTGATGCATGCATGCTGTTAAGGAGTTGTGTGCTGTCTACTGGCACGACTGAGATGTCAGAAAACATAAGACATCTTAGTCAAAGCGCCGACAAGCTGCTGTTGCTGTGTTTGTCGCTGATGTACATTCCCCATTATCAGTTCGCCATGAATCTGTTTCGAGAGGTTATGGAGGAAGACGTAAAGATGGACACTAGCCTGCTCAACTCGCTCATGTACCTGGCATGCGGGGCGGAGCAATGGGAGCGCTACGCCCGTGGACTACCGCTTCTGACCGCGGCAGAAGTCGCTGCCGCGGCTGCAGCCGAAGCCACAGGGATGGAGACCAGCTCGGGCGATGCTGAGGCCGGCGGGGAAGAGGGCCAGCGGCAGCAGCGACCGGGGACACAGCAGCAAAATAAACATCGTCCCGGTATGTAAATTTGATTGCTTGTTGAGATTTGTTGTTCGGGGAAACTCTGGATGGGCACATGAACGGGAGGAGTGGGCCAAGATGCAGGGCGCTGCATACAAAAAAAAACTGCGCTGCATACCAGGAACGGGTACGAGCAGGATCAGCGGGCTGCAGCACTTTGGTGCGATGGGTCCCGCTGTTTGTGCAACAAGGTACTTGTCCCGTGGGCATGTAAGCACAAAACCCTAAGGACATCACGCGCGCGTATGAGGACACAAATGGCAGGGTAGCCTGGCGCTTATGGTAGTTTCACAATATGTAAATTGGTATCCTAAGATGGCCCTGAGAATTAGAGGGCCATGTTTGCAAGTTCCATCCGGACTTCCAACGTCTTGTTTCCTAACGAGAACCGGGGTGGTCATGCAGGGAAACCCAGTGGGAGTGTGAGCAGTAGAGACAGCACAGCTCTTCAGTCGTCTCCCTGTCCGCCCTTACTGGCATGGACTCATCAGTGGTTGAATGCTCCGCCCGGGAAGCGGGAAGCGGCAAGCATGGTTCCTAAGGGGGGCGAGGTGGCTTGGGATCTACCTCAAGGCCATTAGGTGGTCCCATCTGGATAGGGCTGCAGAGAGCAAGAGAAGATGCGAAATCAAACAACCCAATAAACCCTAGCGACCCCAACGATAGGGTACACATGCCCAATCGTGTATTATTAAGCCCCGGGATTCCCTGTAACAAACGCCAGCCTAAGGCCGGCGTAACCATCATCATAATAAAAGTAATTATATTATATTATATTATATTATATTATATTATATTATATTATATTATATTATATTATATTATATTATATTATATTATATTATATTATATTATATTATATTATATTATATTATATTATATTATATTATATTATATTATATTATATTATATTATATTATATTATATTATATTATATTATATTATATTATATTATATTATATTATATTATAATTATAATTATAATTATAATAATGTCGAACACGATAGGGCGACAAGCACACATACAGAAAAAGGTTAACACTTGGCACCCACGTGGCCTTGCACACGTATGAACGCTTAAGCCCTTCCGGAGCCTCACTTTGCTCACTTGTTCCACTCCACTTGGGGTCACAAGTCTCTGCCGTTCAGAACACATCTACGCACCCCTCACCTCACCTCACCTCACCTCACTTCACTTCAGGGAAGTCAGGCGTGCCAGAAGTGCCCGAGCCCGAGGGCCCGCCACCCACCCGGGAGGAGCTGGTGGCGGCAGTGGACGAGCTCTGGTCGCACATGGGAAAAGCTGGCCTGCAGCCGGACCAGGGGACTTACCTGGCACTGGCTCGACGGGAGGCGCTGCAGGGTGACCCCAATGGAGCGCTGCGATGGGTGGGTGCACGGGATGATCCTTGATTCCGCTTTCGAGAGGCGAAAAGCAGCTGCTCATTGGATGAGATGGGGAAGGGGTAGGAATGATACGGTGTTGTTGTGGCCAGGGTGTATCTCGTCACTGATTCTTTATCTACCTCCATGCGTTCAGTGCAGCTAAAGATCCATCTAACACCATAGGGACATCAGGGAAGGGAGGATATCATTCTGCCAGACGCCGGCCCCCTCCGCCTCGGAAGGGGCACAGGAATGACCTGCTGGCCACCACGATCTGGGCCAGGGCTCCGGCTCAATTTCTGGACGCCGTAATTCTAGGTCCTCGTATTCCTTCACTCCCTCGTGGTCCCGCACGTCTTCCGCAAAGCATGCGAATTGTCGTTTTGGCAACGGCTGCGGCAGGCAGGGAAATGTGGACATCATCAACGTGCCGACTTCACCATAAAACCTGAGCCCCTATCGTGTATTTCCCCCAGGTGACTGACACACGTGATGTCTGTGTTCTGCCGGGGTAATTCTTATCAGGTTAAAGAATGTGTCAAGAAAGGCAAGCCAGTGCAGCTCCGGTTGTTCCACCCGGCGCAGGTGAGAGGGGATGGGTGACGAGAGTAGCAGCATAGAGTCTTAGTGACTGGGTCTGCCAATCAGGCGGGTGCTGACACGTTACCTCGGTGTTTATGAAGCACATGAGAAGCGGGATGCGTTGCGTTTTGGGAAGGGATTTATGGAAGGAGTTCGGGTGTAGGGTAGGAGGAGGCGAGGCATGCTGGCCTCGCTTTCGTCCGCTCTTCGAAACTCTGTATTGGAATTTTCGTCTTACCCGCCCATAGCACCTTTTTCATGTTACCCGCCCCCGTCCATTAGCCCCTTGGTAGTCTAGGGAGAGCAGCTTGAGGCCAGGCCCCTCATGTCTGCACACAGACGTACACAGACACACACAGACACACAAAGACACACACAAAGACACACACAAAGACACACACAAAGACACACACACACACGCACACCTTCCACCATCTCTTCCTGTCTACGTGGTAGGTGGGCTACTGCCTGCGGTCCGACGTCAGTAAGGTCCACGAGATCGACACGATGATCGCCTCGCACAACCTGGACAACACGGAATACGAGTTCGCTCGGCTCTTGGAGGCTATCGCTGCGGCAGGCAGCTACGCGCAACTTCGAGGTAGGGGGCCGGGGAGCGCGGAAGGAGGGAGTGGCTGTCCTGGGCATTTTGAGACATGTCAAATATGCTCTCGTGTCCATCTCTCCAATTTGGGTTTCCTCCCACACCTTTCAAGGACACCGGTAACTCCCCCTTTCTCCGCCAGCAGCAGCAAGACCCTCCCATTGTACCCTCCATTACGGCTTTTAATACCTTTTTTCTCGGGCTCGGCTTTTAATACCTTTATTCACGGCCTTGGCGGCTACCTAGTTCACATTACACTTTTGCGCCTTTCCTGCTTTGCACGAGGCCAGCTGCGATCATCCAACCATCACCGCTGCAATACATCAGGTCTCGTGTGTTCGCCTTCTCCTCTCCCCTCCGTACCAGCACCAGGATTTGTTTCATTCGCCTGCCCCTCTCCCCTCCCCCCCCCCTTTCCCGCCTGACCCCCTCTCCCCTCTCCCGTATCTCGTTCTGGGGTCTAGTTGATGGTGCCCCTTCTTTAGTGCCCAACATAACCAGCAGTGTCGGGTCGCATCCATGCATCCATCTTTCAACGAACACAACGCACCTGTTCAACAAACAATCTCCATCCCGTGGTAGCTGTGTTGATGCGCATGCAGACTGACCTCAACGAGCTTGCGCCATCAACTGCGGACTACATAGCCACCTTCTTCAAAGGCAACCCGGCAGCGCAGCAGGCCTTCGTACCTGTAGATCAAGGCGGCTGCCCGGGCGTCGTCCAGCGTCCCGCCGGTGCCGGCGATGCCGCTGAGGCTCCCGCAGGCGCCCCAGTGGGAAGCTGGCAGTGGGAGGTGGTGCGTGATGCGGCGGTTACGGAAGCGGGATGGTGTAAGGTGGCCAACGGGTCGGTCAAAGTCGTTGACCTGGAGGATAAGGATTGGTGAGTCGTTGAGTACAGCTCTAAGAGTTTGTTTTATTAGGTATGAGGCCGATAGTCAGCCTGATGAGTATAAGCGCAAGAGGCGTAAAAGTGGAAGGGGTAAAGGGCGGGGGGGGGAGAGGCCAAATCTACGTTATGTGGCGTTATGTGTTCGGAGGGTTGGCGGCATAAGTACGTACTCTCCGCGGATGAAAACATACCATAGTTGTGACCTGCGAGCTGACCAGTAGCGGAGTTGACGCCTTAGTTGATTCGGCAGATTCCGCTGGATGCTGGTGGTGGGTGCTGAACCTGGGAAAACCACTGATTTCGGAGAAGTCGGCATGGGAGACTGGATGAGGGTGCCCCGAAACACCGGGGAAGGTAGGGACTGCCAGGTTAGTGGCCACGGGTGATGTACCCCCCTATCCTACACACATACCATAGTTGCATTTCATACTCGTTTTTTCGGTGGTCGAAGCAGCTTTTTCCCAAAAGCTATCAGTATCTTCTGCTTTTCGTTCTTTATCGCTTCTTTACTGTCCTGTCAAGCGTCCTCCTTAGCTGCTCTCAAGCGTCCCGAAATGGTTATTCTTGTTGAACTTGTGTGATCGAAATAATAAAGAAGTTTTAGGTTTGACGTTTCTTGCGCCGCTATTGCAAAATTGCTACTGCTACTGCCAACATCTAAAACCCGATATACAATACAATCAGGGAGGCGTTCGCGACAGCGATTGCACAGCTAGCACGCAGTAACATGGGGCACCGCGCCGCTGACTTCGACGCATACGTCCAGTGGTATGAACGAAATGGGCCTTATGACATTCTGGTCGATGCCGCCAACGTGGCGTTCTACGCCCAGAACTATGAAGGTGGCGGCTTTAACTGGCGGCAGGTGCATCACATGTACGAATTGCTGCGGCAGCGGTTCCCAGAGAAAAAGATCCTGGTGGTGAGTTAAACCGAAAGGGCGAAGGGGTGAGCTGGGGCGGGCTGGAGTATCTTTAAGTTTGCTCGGCTGGGAGAGAGGAAAGGCTTGCCGTGGTACTGAGAGCAGTGGGCCTTGGCAAAAGCGCCTTTTAACCCATGCATCGTCCAATCCAATACACAACGCGCAGGGAACACGTACACATATGCACATCCAGCCTCTCCCTGTCGCTGTCCCTGCCCCTATCCCGGTCCCGGTCCCAGTCTCTGTCCCGGTCTGTCACGCCTCCCCACTGACGTCTTACACCGAATCACGGTCCCTTGTCACGACATAGAATGATTCATAGCATTGATCACGGCATAGCAGGGCCAGCAGGGCAGTTCTTTCAGTTCTTTGAGATTATGCATAACCCTTCTTACCAGGGCACATCACTACAAATTGGCGCTGGGGGGGGGAAGTAACGGTACAGCACATACTATGTACAATTTTCATTACTCCGTCGTGACACCCTGTCGACTGTCCTGACTCCGCTCCCCGCGATCGGCTGATGCAGATGGCGCACCGCAAGCGCATCTTGGACGAAGCGGCTCAGGCCCCCAGGGTGTCTGAGTTCCTAGGGCTCTTGCGCCGCAACAAGAGCTTCTACGCCACACCACCTGGCGCCAATGACGACTGGTGAGCGGTTAACGGTTGTCGATGGAACCGAGTGAAGGTGTGGTTCTGGAGCGTATGTCTGGGCCTTTTGTTCTGGAGGCCGCTGTGGAAACATCACATTTTCTTCAAACCAACCGTTGCAGGTTCTGGCTTTACGCGTGTGTGCGGGCTAAGCACAATGGCCTGCTAGTATCGAACGACGAGCTCCGAGACCACATCTTCAGTTTGCTTCGCCCCAAGCACTTTCTAAAATGGAAGGAGCGCCACATCGCACACTACTCCTTAGCGTCTTACAATGCCAACGTCACGGCTTCCGTACAGCTGGGGGAGCTCTTCAAGCTCCAGGTGCCACGACCCTACACCGCCTGCGTTCAACAGCTGGCGGAGAGCGGTGCATGGATGGTGCCCATCAACAATGGCACGTGGCTGTGTGTTCGACCAGTCCACGAAGCACAGCAGGTCACGGTGGCGGTGCGCCCCCAAAATTAGACTCGAGTGATGGTCTTTCTGTGTGGCTCTTTGGCGCATGGTTTTGCTTAGCTTGCGATTCCCGGCAGAGGACTTTGGATGATTTGATTCTCCGGCAGCGGCAAGCAGACGATTAGGGTATTCGCGACAGAATGCTGCAGAACGGAACCGGTCTGGTTGTAAAATATCCCCATGCGATACCCCACCTATACCCCCACACTACTATTTGACAATTAAAAAAACCATTTCCGATTGATGTTAAATTTTTATCCCAAAATACCAACAACAAACAAGAAATGCAATAGTATGGCAATTCGAAGTAGCCAACGTTTTATTAACAATGGTAAAAGGTTACATATTTAAAGCCGGTCAAATTCATAAAAATGCCTTAAGGTAAAAAAAAAGGAGAATCATTTGTTATAATTGCGGGTGGCGGTAAACTTTAATGAACTGTTTTTTCCCTAAAACTGAGCCCGTCTAATGTTCTTCCTTAAATTTGGACTGAAGAATCTTTTCTGGACAAAATTTATAATTGTATAATTTCTCTTGCTTGATTATAAATATGTGATCCATTTGCTGGATAAAAAGTTATTTTTAATTATTTATTAATATTTCGCTTGCATTTTTAGGAGGAATGACATCATAGTTTAAAAAGGCGCCCGCGGAAATATCAGAGTCGTAGTTTTGAGCCATCATTTTTAACGATGTCGGTTTATTCAAAAATAACAGTGTTTCTTTCGTAATGTTTTTATTTTTTCTGGGGACATGGAGATGTTTCCGCGGGCGACATGCGTGAGCTTCATTTTTGTTCTGCAGATTCGACTGCGACTGAGAAGTTTATTCTCATAGCGGTGTAAAATAATAACTGTGGATGGGAAAGTTGTGTGACACGTTGTCGTCTAGGGGATTCTTCCTGCGATTCGCATGGATGCATGGACTGAGATGCGCTATGGGAGGTCGAAGCCATCGGTCCACGGATGCTTCCATTATATCGGTATCGATATCACCGACAAGAAACAGGTAGGACGTTGTCTGGAGCTGTCTGACTGTACCGCCCAGGCAACTGACCTGTACGTGACATCTCAGCCGGAAAATCTATTGATTGGTTTCTCAAATGACCATTGTGGTCAGTCTGGAAACGTAAAAACTCGTTTTCTGGTCAACAACATGACTTAACAATTATATCGGAACGCAGTTGGCGCACCACCACCACCACGACCAACACAACTTACACAAGCAGTCGCTGCAAAGATAACGGCCATGCGGTTGTAGCACCAGGAGGAGCAGCTGCAGTAAGACATCATACCGGCTCCTGTATACATAAAATCATTTACCCTCCCGCATGCATTTCTCGTTCAGTACCCAGGTTCCTCAAAAGACACAACTACCTAAACAGGACTCCCTCCATGGCAACCACCCCTAGGCCGCAATAACCATGTCACCAACATGGCCCTCCACACATACCTGCACACAAACGCACACATACCTGTGGCCCTTGGTACCGCACGTTTCTCTACGAGGACAGAACTGCACACGACAGTCATGGAGCTCTGTGACCGCATCACAGAGCATCCATGCAGGCATTCCCTCTCTCTACCCTTGCACACGCCATCTTGTCCTCTTTGCTTCGCTTGAACTTTTGTATTCACTGCAGGGCGACTCGCGCAGTTGACGTTGCAAACTGCGGCTGGCCCCATTACTGCTTTACAGGTCGTTTTGAGGCCATGAGTGCTGCTTTCTCCAGCGGCCGCTTAGCTGCGGAACTGATATGAGCTACCGGTGGCGCGGCTGCTGCGGTATATCGGTATACCTCCCCCTTTTGCCGGCTGTGGCAGACTATGTTGCGGCCTGGGCAAGTGGGGAGGTATACCGCTATACCGTTACTGCAACTGTTAATGCCAGCTGCCACTTCCCGGCCGCGGCATCGCAGCAGGACCTTGGTTGAGCTGGTTAACGGAGGGGAGGCCACAGCCGCGGTGACAAACGACAATATCGCCCACATCTGGGTCAAAGCTCCCGGTTTCTACCACATCCCCTAAATCGCCGTCCTCCCACTCTAGCACAAATGCACCCCGACTACTACGGCAAACACCCAGCAGCACCTGCCGTACGAAATCCCAGATTTCGCGCCGCGAGGTGATGCCGTACGTGAAGCCACACTCCAGGTCGTACCTGCAGTACATACCGCATTGTATGACATGTCAAGACATGGCGCAGTCAAGTCAGCAACCGAGGCCATCAAGACACGAGTGAATTGGGGCGTACGCATACAGGTACGGCAGCTTGTCGAGTACCCGCTTGGGCTGCACCTCAACCGAAAACAGGACGCCGATTTCGAAACCCGACAGCCAGTATAGTGAAACCTAACATCTCACTTGTTTGGATCGGTGGGCAAGACCAGGTTCCATTCTTGTCGATGCTGTGCTTTGATCACCTGTGCAGAGGATGGTGGGACGAAGGTAATGTGGTGGCAGCAGAGCTGTAGCACCTATACCCCTTCCCATGATCAAAGCCCTCTTCAGCACGCAAACAACCCAAGATGTCTAGGTGGCTAGTACTGACCATGGCCATTCCCATATCCTCTGGCCCATATGCCACGTAGATGTCAGCGGGCGGCTTTAGTTTGCGGGTTTCATGGATGGCTTCCAAATAGGCAGCCTGGTTGAACTTCTCTGGCTTCTCCAGCGAGAATTTGAACTTGCCTGGCATTTTGATGCCGCTGGGGGACAATGTAAACCACAAAGAAGTGGGTGTAGCATAGATGTCATATCATGAGTTCATGGGTTCCAGCACTAGTTCGTACTATGTCACGCTCTTGCTCTGTCGGTTGTGGTCACAGGACGGAAAAGCACGGCGATCAAAGAAACACTCTTAAATCTCACATCCTTTAAGAAATAGAGGACTGCAAAAATAGAGAAAAGCGACTTTAAATCCGCGGCCAAACTGCAACTTGCACGGCTTGTATAAATTAGGGAGTTACAACTTGCGGGAAACGTGAAAGTGGATATCGCGCTGCATCGTTTAACCAAGCTTGAAGTGTCCTTCAAATATTGTCGCAATTTCGGCGTCAATATTGGTACCTGTTGAAGGCGGTTCACCGATGGAAGTGCCGAGATGACAACGTTGATGAACCCGGGCCTATAAGTTGAACAAGTGAGCAGCACCATGTCAGCGATATATATCCATGTGCATGTTATTTTTCTTTGCCATCCAATTGAGGCAAGCGCTGAGAGCGACAATTTGTACACTCAGTCCGGCATCAAGCTCAGTCCCACGATGAATGAAATATTGAATCATAATGCCGCGTAGCAACTGAAATTAAAGAAATCCTTACGTGTTGGACGGCAATCAGGACCTGCTTGTTCGGTAATGCAGGCGGCACGACCAGAAAGAAAACATATAAAACTAAAGCATCAATAAATATTCACAAAGTCAATGACGTGACGCTCAGTTCCAGGAGTCCAGTGCTGATTTTGACCAAGTTTGGTGTCTCCTCTGATTTAATTACTGTCCCTGAGCGCTCGAAAGTTAGTAATCGGTGTGTGAGAGTTGTTTAACGAAAACAAATAAATGAATATCATGAACTCCCAAACACTTTACACAGACCTTCGTAATGTACTGTACGATACATGTCTTCTTCCCTTATCTTGAGCTTCCAATCTACCATACATAACGCCAATTGCCACGAAAATTGAAAGATGTTATCAAACAGCTACCTAACACGAACTTAGGTAGCATACCGAGTTATGGACCTCACCAAGTCACACAACCGGACCTGGCGCAATGAGAGGCCGCAGCTCAGCTGTATCAAAAGCAAAACGGCGGTGTTGCTTTGTATCTTCCCCGAGAATTGTTGTCTGCATGATGGACAGTGTGTCACCGTGGCTGACCAACAATATAACAGCATCCTTATGTTCATCTTCCAAGCGCTGCGTCGGCAATTTAATTAGTAGCGTACCCGCAAACATGCATTGTAAGAAAGGGGTTAATACTCGTTCAAGCGTAGTATACTATTGAAGAGGCACATACTTTATGGTCACAGTATATGTGGTGTCATCATGTTGCCTACCGCAGGTTCTAGTGACCAGGTCCACTCTTTGTTTTTTCCTTGTCCAACAACCCGACCTAGCAATCTGTGGAGGAAGCCCCGTGTGCAACTACTCCGAGCGGTGTGTCAAGTATTCTCCTGTTTCCCAACCTCGCAACAACCCTCGCCATAAAGAACCTGCCCGCATTTTGCTGGTTCTTGCTTGGACCCTCGGTTCCTTAAATCCAAACCTACCTCAAAAAAGTGTCGTATGCGAGCGGATACCTCATCCACGCTCTCCCCGTTACCACCGGGGACACTCGCTGTCGACACCTCATCCCGCTCCCATATCTTGCCATATGCCGTCCTGTACGGCTGCATCTCGAGCTCGTCCCCGAAGAAACGCTCACGCAACTCAGGCGCCACCTAGCTCAGGGCCAAGTATGAGCATACACCGCCGTAAGAGCTCATAAGGTCTCATTAATGTTCCTTCTTCGCAACTTTCACAAGGCCCCAATGCTCTTTTCAACAATAAGTGGCAGCAAAGCCCAATGGGCAACTCCCTCACAGCTGAAATCTAATCATGGTTAAGGAAGTACAGAGCATTGAATTCACCTCGTACTGTACCTGTATGGGACACATATCCGCCTGAAGCCCAGCGGCCTCAGCAGCTAAGGATGCGGTCCGCCTTGTCCGCGAGAATGGCGATGAGTAGACCCGCACCGTGCGGCCGCCCCTCTTGGCCGCTTGAACCACCTTCCCAAACTTAACCCTAGGCAGTAGAGGGCGGAGGAAAAGATTGTCACACTTCACGAGAAGTCTTGCAGGCTCGCTTGCGATTGTAAGGATGGAATGGATGCCAGTAGAAGTCGGCATTGGATTTTACCCTCGTGACGGAGTGAAAAGTCTTCTTCTGTAATACAAAAGCAACATACCCCATGACTGACGACGAAGTCTGTACGCATTTAGGACGCTGCGCTGCGCAACACTGGGGCAACCGCTTCGCCCATCCAAGTGGCATATATGGTTAGGGAAGGAAGGGAACCAGCGGGGAACCTCGGATACAGACCAAGTCGGACACGAGGAGGCCCATTTGGGTTTCTGATCATGTGGCCGAATCCCTGACGCACCCAGCTGCCCGTGCCTGGTCTTCTCCCCCTTGGGCCAGGGTCCATCGCTCGTCAATGCCATGCTCCTGTGAGATAACGCAGTTTGCATGGGATACGACAGGATGACCGAAACGCCCAAATGCGGTTGTGATTGCTAATTCCGCACCGGCTTGCTGACTATAGTTTCCACCTCGTTAGCTAGGCTTCGGCCATGGCGCAGTAGCCTGCGAATTAGGTGTGGTCGTGAGACGTGTGTTGAGCAAGTATACGGCCCCAGCCTGCGTAGCTTACCAGTACTCATTTCGCAGCTGGTTAGGCTTCATTCCAGCTCAGCTTTCACGCAATTACTGTGGCACATAAATTGTCGTTGTATAGTCTTCGAGTATCAGATGCCAAATTGTATGAGGATGAAACAGCCCTTACCGCAGCTGTGCTGTGCAGGCTACCCGAATACAACGATCGCGTCCTCTTAATTCATGATAAATCCGCACTTCACAATAATGCCTATAAGAGCTTGATGTCACTTATATTTTAAGTAGTTATTCTGCTGTGACGGCATTGTGCGACCGTTGTTGGTTATAAAATACATGTGCATCAAAGATGTATAATCTCAATAAGACCAACTAGTTAAGCATATAATCACTGTTTATTTGTCAAGTCCGATCTAACGGTAGTTCGAATGGCACTTAAGATTGTGACCGGAGGGCATCAGAATGCGCGACCGGCGTTTTGCCCAGTGATCCGAACGTCAGGTGGGATAACCACAATCATCATCTCCCCTCACGCGCCGGTCGGGATCACGGTCGTTTGCAGTGCCAGTACAGCCAAGTTTGGGGCGCCGGGAAGTGCTCCGATTGGGCATCGCACTACCGTTGCTTGCATCAGCGTAAGAATCTTAGGATTGGCGTATATGGGTTGTATATGTGGCTGCTTTGAGACCGGTGCCGCCAACTGCCGCATCCCGCACCTGTAAAGCCATATCGTGACCTGTTCACGCCATCTGCGACTCCAGGCCAGCATTTGCCGATATCCTTGAAGACCAAACGCCGGGATATAATGCAGCGGTGGCGACCATGTCAGTGCCTGTCGCTCCGAAACCAGCGGAGGTTTTCTTGGATCTTGAGTTCCAGGTCGTACCCCCGGCTTCGTTCAAGTTTGTCGACACGCAACCTGTATACGATCCTAATCGTGAGTCCATACCGTTATCAAAGGCCACACGGCAACGGCTACCATTTGGAAGGGGCGAAGGGTAGACTAGCGAGTAGGGCACCCCCTCTTAACCGTCAAGCTGCTAATCTACCAGGACCCAAAACCTTATCATCCTCGGTCATTAAAGGCGCTACGAGGTTCTGGCTACAGATCCTCCTCCGAATATTCCTTTTCCTGTTTATCAGGCCGAGGGCCAGCTCCGGAACCAAGTCCTGTCCGTGCGCGCTTTGACTCGGCGGACGGATCGACCGTTCTATCGGTAATCGTTCGGAATGCCCAGTCCATTCGTCCATCGATCCTCCAGGTGCGCCGTACATATGCCCCACATGTGGGGTTCATCTTCTGCGGCCTGCAATTTGGGTCTCGGCCAACACGATACTACACTGTTCACGCGCGCTTCTGGTATAGTTTTGAATTTAAATTTGGAGTTAAGGCACGAAAAACAAAAAAAGCTTTTACAGACATCATCGATGAAGGATCCAGATTTTGTAACTGACGATCCGTACGTCCGTACATTTACTAGTAACCACATTCCCACGTGTCCGCTTCTGCAGGTGACAGATCTAAGCATCTTCGGGGGCTTGGAGGAGGTCGCCAAGTTGCTGCTACCCCGGGGATCACGGGTACTGTCGGCCAGCACATTGCAGGTACAGTTGCTTTTTTCATCATCACCGCACAACGACCCGCTGTGCGGGCACTGTGTGGCTCTGCACTCTTGATGCAAGGATGGCGAGCCTGTTCGTCTGTTCAGGACAGCGCCAGTTCTGTCACACGCATCAGACCCTTACCTTTCACTTTTTGGTTTGAGTTCTGATCCATTATTTATTATATCTTTAGGATTTGTTGATTTTCCATTTATTTGGTGTTTTTTTGTGCTTGTGGTGTGTGTCTTCGTACCGGAGGTGGTCCTCCCGCCCAAGCAGACAGCGCTCGGCTCGGTGGAACTTCCACCCAAAAGTTACTACAGGTTGGTTGGTTGGTTCGTTATTTAGTTCTGCACTTGCAAAATAACAGCTCGGTTGCAAGTGAGGTTTTGATGATTGTTAGCTCAAGGGTAGAGTCTTCCGTATGGTATGCCAGTTATCTTCCCCCTCGGCTACGAGGGCCAACATGCAAATGGCAATTATTCTGCTGGCTTCATCCGCTGTCTGACCGTTGGTAGTCCTCGCATGCAGGTACGAATTTACAACAACCAACGGTCTCCACGTGGTGATGACGGCAGCCGCCATGAAGGGCAAAGTCTTCGTGTGTGGAGGTTCCACATCAGCAGGAGCGGGATGGGAAACATACGGCACCGTACTCCGTGAGGCCACCGAATCATTCCGTCTACGAAGCGACAACTTAGTCCTATAATCCTATTAATTATTGGTATCTGTACGACTTTTCTTGGTCCTGTACGACACTAGGAATTCGAAAGTCCGTCCCAGTTTAGGTGATGTATGAATATACCACGATGGTGTGCTTTTTCATGTTCTTTCGTTTTTATGTTTTATGTGCTTTGCAATATGGACAAACTAAGACGGACCTGGTTGGATTTTGTGCCACGGCTTGTCCTTGTATGGTGCCCCCCACCACAACAATATCAACCACAACAAACACAAAGACCGGAAAATTCCCTCCATCACTGACCAGCAAACTAATTAGGTGGGCCCGGTATGGACTTCTCGGACAACCTGGGTGCCAAAAGACATTCAGGGGTTCCGGAGCTTGGCTTCAACACCACTGAACCGCCTCTAGGGCATTTTGTTAGGAGGGAAGTCGCCACCCAGCATCACGCGCTATTGCACCCTGTGTTACAGGGGTGCGAATTGCCAGGACCCACCCAAGGTCTCGGAGATAAACCTTGGCTTGCGCACACAGGTTGATGCAAACGCGACAGGATGCACACAAATCCCGTCTGCCCTCTGGTGGATGCCCCAGCTGTGTTGCGCGTCAGGGTTACGACCACCCGCCAGAATAAGGAAAAGCGAGCGGTAGTGCCGGGAAACCTGAAGAACCCCATCCGTCGGGTGCAAGGCGCAAGCTGCCCTACGGGGTGCCAGGCAGGGGCCCCTGCGGACGTTCGCTGCAGGGCGGGGAGGATTGTAATGAGGGAACCCGCACCCCAGCATCACTCTCTAATGGACCCCGTGTTTACAGCTTTACCGGCCTTACCCTACTGGGATAAGCCGCACAGGGTACGGATTTAAACGCGACGATTATCCCCGGCGTCCTTTCCGATCATTTATGTATATACCCGGTACGCTCTTTCTCACTTCACAGCGTTTGCCGTGCCGTTGGCGTGCCTGCGGCTGGAGCAAAAACTCGACTGCATGCTGAAGGTTGAAGATGCTGTTGATGAATCGAACTACGTCTGGAGACTCAACGTTCCTCTTATCTATTACAGAGACAGACGGGTTGAAAGGACCACCCAAGATTTGTCTGTCACGACATGACAAAGGCACTTTATGTGTTTGAGGTGCGCTGCAATGTCGTGGCAGCTATTCACAGGATAGACCTTTCCTTCTCTGGACCAAGCTTCCGTGAAACGAACCAAGCCGGCCAACTAACTGTGAAATCCAAAGGGGTACATGGGTACGTCTCCTGTGGGTACGTCTCCAATGCTTATTGGGGGAAATGCCAGCTCTGTACTTTCTGTGTGGACTGTTCATGTATGCGACGTATGCTTACGTATGCTTACACATGTTTACGTTTGCGACGTATGCTGAGGAGCTATGGGCAAAATGATGGGTGAGGAGGCATCGGAACCAGCCACAGGAAAGACAGGGATTAAGTAGCATACGAGTACAGACTGTTTAGGTAGTAGTAATGTGCCGAGATTTAGGGCAGCTGGGCACTGCAGCAGGTTTCGCGTAAGTACACAGGACGCCAAAGCGTGTCGGAGGCCCTCATAGGGACACCAGGGGGGTAGGATGCTGCGGTATCGGGGAGCGGCAAGTGCGTGCACATGGCGGGCAAAGTGCGCCCTACTTGCGAGATAACCGCGTTCGCCTTCGCCTGCCTGCGCGAACATGACTTTCTAGGGTGAACGAGGTCGGACCACAGCAGTCCAGGATTATGAGACACGTTCCATACTCTATTCATTAGATGTCGAAAACGTTGGGATAAAGCTGGCTGCCCAGGACTTTGTACGGAAAAGTACGGGCGGCGGCTAATACCGAGGTAAAACTGGCATATAATCACTTAATGTTCTCACAGCTGGTTGTAATATTGTCTGTAAGCACACTGTAGGAACAATCTTTAACAATGTCGCGGCCGTTCCGCGGCAGTGCTGGCTTTGCCAGGCCAGAAAATGCTCTTAAGAGAGCTGATGAACTTGAGACGATCGGCCAAAAGGCTGCTGCTCTGCAGACTCTACATGATGTAATCTGCAGCAAGAAGAACCGGACGTGGTCCAAGACTTTCGAGGCCATTATGCTTCGCCACGTTGAGCTGTGCGTCGACCTGAAGAAGCGCATATTGGCGAAGGAGGCGCTTTCACAGTATAGAAATATGTGCCACCTGGTGAACATCAGCTCGCTGGAGGAAGTAATCAAGCACTTCCTTAAGCGCGCGGCCGACAAAGCCGAGGAGGCTCAGGCGAAAGCTGCGGTGAGAATTGCACTTTTTTATGCTGTAGATCCTTTGTTTAGAATGAGAAGGCGTTATGAATGATAAATTTTCTGACTTTGGGGTTTCCTGCACCCTGTTGGATCGCGGCGATGCCGCCGAACACGGACTTGTAAGGGCTGCGAACCTATGTCGAAACTTGACAGTATGGTTCATTGAATTTTAGAAGATGCAACCGCCTTCCTGCACAGTTTGCATAATTTCAACCTGGCAGCGCCTGAAGGCGCCAATGTCAACTTTTCGCTGATCAGCACGGCAGTAAGCATGAAATATTAATTGTTTCTTTTAATTTCCAAAGGCTGTGACTTTGGATGTGGAAGACTTGGAGGAGGATGCCAGCCCTGAGGACCTCATGCTCAGCTACGTCAGCGGAGAGAAGAACAAGGTACAATATTATTGTCGGACAGGAATTAAATGCATGTGTACCTAATTCGGATGATTGCTTGGACGTGGGTTATTGGGCAAGAGACTGTGGACAGTGCGAACGGATTTATAGCGGACTGAACTTGCTATGCTATCCCCCTACGGGAAGCATTTGTGTGTGCTTAGCACTATGTACCTGCGCTGAACAGGACCGCACGGACCGTGAGCTGGTTACGCCATGGTTCCGCTTCCTGTGGGAATCATACCGGAGCGTCCTGGAGATTCTCCGAACGAACCCGAAGCTGGAACCTCTGTACGCCATGACGGCGACGAAGGCGTTTCACTTCTGCCTCCAGTATAAGCGCACCACGGAGTTCAAGCGGTTGTGCGATATCCTTCGCCAGCACCTGATGAATCTGGTCAAGTAAGTGCGGCTACGGCGGTGTGAGGTCAAGTCGTTCATCCTTGAATGAAGTTGCAGAAGGGGAATTCGGGACCGAATGAAACATGTGTAACATGTCGTTTATTCAAGCCACGACCTTTGGACCGCTGAGTGCGACACAGCGTGTCCATTTAGGTGTTTTGTTGCTATATCACAGTTTGCTATTTGGGCCTTTTGCAGCAAGTTCCGTGAACAGCGCGATGCTGGCCCGGAGAGTATGACGATGCATCTTGAGAGCCGCTTCGAGCAGCTGCGTGTGGCTTGCGAGTTGGAGCTGTGGGGCGAGGCATTCCGGTCGGTGGAAGACATCCAGCAGCTTATAGCGCTTACAAAGAAGGTGGGGACCTGCAGAATCCTGTCACCTTGTCGGCGTGTGATTTTGTCCATGCTGCCAATTAGGAAGCATGCTCTAGCACATGTTCTGCAAACTGGCCAACTGATGGCGTCTGTTTAAGGGACGGGGTTGGTAAGCGCAACCTAATAATCCGTTTGGAAGTGGCCGAAGTCGTTCGTGCTGTGGACACAGATGGTTGTTCATCAACTTGTCTTGTCCTTGC
Organism: Volvox africanus; assembly: GCA_030268105.1. Taxonomy (NCBI): domain Eukaryota; kingdom Viridiplantae; phylum Chlorophyta; class Chlorophyceae; order Chlamydomonadales; family Volvocaceae; genus Volvox; species Volvox africanus. Next base: position 1,076,584 of record BSDZ01000028.1, on the reverse strand, counting down.
GTCAACTTTTGAACAGGTTCTTTCTAATCGCTGAAGTCCAACTTGACGTCTCATTACCTACGAACCCACAGACCCCGAAGCAGCCGCAGCTGGCATCATACTACACACGTTTAACCCAGATCTTCGCGGTGTCCGACAGCCCGTTGTATCACGCCTTCGCCTGGCTGAAGCTTTTTAGTTTCGCCCGCCAGCACGGGCGCGGCCTGGTACCGTCCGACTACCAGCAGATGGCGACATCTGTGCTGCTTGCGGCGCTCGCTATTTTGCCATACGAGCGCGGCCCGGTTGCGGCCATGCGCACAGGTGCCGCCACATCAGATGCGGCTGCAGCAGAGCAGGAGAAGGAGCGTGCGAACCGCATGGCCACCATTTTGGGCTTTGCTGTGGTGAGGCTCTGGACTGAAGGGAGGAGCTGAGATGCTCTAGTTGCAGTGGCATGTGCTGCGCATACTTAAGCTGGCATGCGAATGCCTTCAGGCCAGCATGTGAGTTACGTTGCATCTACGATGTGCTCGGATATGAGCGTTATTGGTTGACTGGAGTCATCCACGCAGAAAACGAGCTGGCTCGCATATTTTGCACAACTGCCTTCGTTGGCTGCGGCATTCCCCGTTTTGGGGTAGGTAGGGTTGTTTAGTCTTTTGTAAACGTAGCAAGTGTCGCCATGTGCACTTGCTCCATCTATCTGCCACAGGATGCGAAGAAGGATGCCCGCAGTCTGCTGACGCGCCAAGCACTACTGGCCACCATCAATTCGTCCAACCTGTTGGCGCTAGTGCCCGTAGAGGTCCGCGCCATCCATGACGCGCTGTCGCAGGTGAGAGGGCTCCTTGCTCTCCTTGTTGTGTGCAAGGTTATTCATTTGACACCTGACAGTCTTGACATCGTTGCATTAGGCATGGCATAATATCGAAATGCATGTGCTGGGCGTTTGGAAGTGTACAGCGGGCCCACACCTAATTATTGCATTGGCTGCTACTTACAAGTATATGGATGTCTTGTTACTTGTAGGTCTTATGCTGTCCGGTAACGTGGTGACATTTAATGTATTAATATCGCTACCATCTCCACACCATCTGGTGCAGGACTTCAATCCGCTGGAGCTATGCAACAAGCTGACCCCTCTGCTAGAGAAGCTACCGGAGCTGGCAGCTGTCCCGCTGTCCGGGGCAGCGCCAGTAAGAACCGTGGCACTGGACAAGTACGTGCCGTCCCTTAAGCAGGCCGCCGTTCTGCGCCTGCTGAAGCAACTCAGTGAGGTCTACAACGTCATGCGTATTGGTGAACTTGCGGCTATGGTGCCGTTCTACACCTTCGCGGAGGTCGAGGCTGTGGTAGTCGACGCAGTCAAGTACGACTACCTGCAGGTCCGTTGCTCTTCATCACAAGGCTTTCTATTGTATGTAAAGGACATACAAGGTGTTGCACAGGCTTCTGGAGAGCTAAATAAAACGGAACATGTGGATGGTGAAACTGTGCTACTATGTTCAGAGTTTACTAGGGCACATTGGTGCGCCCTCACCCTCGCGTCCCTTGACGTACCTGAATGCCCAGATGCGTGTGGATCACCGCAACGGCACGCTTCACTTCGGCACACAGCAAGTGGAGAGTGACAGAATCCGTGGCCACGTGGCCTCTGTGGCCAAGCGCCTGGCAAAGGCAATGGCCATGATCCATCTGCTTCCGCAGCCGCTGCCAGCAGCTGAAGCAGCCCGGCGTGAGGCTATCATACGCGCAGCAAGGGATACTCTGGAGGGAGAGCATCTCAAGGCTGTCGCTCGTAAGGTGCGTCAATTGTCATTATGGATAGGAGCTTGTGGACCGGGGCAAGCGTCTTTATTATATTAAACATCTTGTTTATTTTTCTTCAGCTGATTCCCGCTCTTGAAGTTCAACATTGTTGCTTCTTTTATGCTAAAATATGATTGCACGTGTACATTTTCCCTTGACAAACCTGTTCATTGGGGTCATGGGACTCGTCTCTCAGTCTACTGACGCTGACATAACTAAGCTATGCGTGGTGCTCGGCGGACCCAACGCCTGCAGATGGCCATTGAGAAGAAAAAGGAAGAGGCGGAGCGCGCGCTGTTCGAGGCTGAGCAGATGGAGGCGCAGCGCAAGGCGCAGTTGCAGCGTGCTCAGGAACTGGCAGAGGATAAACGCCGCCGCGAGGAGGCGGCACGCCGCGAAGCGGTAGGTGATTTGTGGAGCCTAGGAAATGCGGGTTGGGGTCCGGGTTGGGGGATGCGTGAGGAAATGATTTGAGCTGCAGCTTGGTAAAGATGACAATACAGTGGTTCGGCCTGGAATTGTGGTTGGGCCTAGAATATACACCTACAGAAGTAGCTTCAGGCTGCTTCTAGACTTCCATGCTGAATAATATCATTCAAAATGATGTGCGATAACCTATCTTACCGGGATCCGGCAACACAGGATCGCCTTCAGCGTGAGATGGAGGAGCGTGAGCAGGAGGAGCTTCGCGCCCATCTAGGCGCCCGCAATATTAAGGTAAGATCTACAGGACGTAGCGGGTGGCTAGGTAAGGGAAATGCTCGCTCCTATGCACTTCTACCCATCGGCTGGCAATTGTGGTGTCTGCTTGGATGGGTCAGGGATTTCGTTCACGGCAAGAGGAAGAAACAAATGCGACGTCCTGGGAATCACTGCCGGCGGCAATAGGGAATTGTGTTTGCTGTCGATCTTGAAATGCTGTATACTTGGTTGTTCCCTGGTGGTGGCCGTAGGTCAAGGAAGGTGAGAAGCTCGAAAAGACGGCTGTTATCAAGGACTTGATGTCGGAGCGAATCAAGGAACAGCAAGAGCTGGAGCGCCGTATGGCCCGCTTTGCTAAGAACATGGACCATCTTGAGCGAGCCCGCCGCGAGGAAGAGGCTTCGTACCTGGAGGTGATCGGCAGGCTGCATTCCTGAATTTGTTTATTGTTGATTATCTAATCGCTTACCCGGGAAATATATCAGCATACTGTGTCGGCGCCATTCAGGCTGCAATAATTATTTGCTCTCTAAGATTAGGGAGGAAAGGCAAGCATCTCTGGTACCTGTCGTGGTTGACGTTTTGATATGATGGCTACGTTAATGGGATCGACTCGAGTGATTACGGTACATTAGTTATGTCGTCCGTCCTCCGCAGGTCGCCTGGAAGGAGCGCCAGGAAATGGACCGCGCTTATTGGGAGGCTGCACAGGTCGAGGCCTCCCGCCTACACCGCCAGGCCTGGGAGATAGACATCGAGGAAAAGAAGCGTCTGGTAGGACCAAGTCTGTCCCTAAGAAATTTTGACTATATAGCAATTTTAGCGAGCAACATGTCCGGTTGTTGGTGACCAGAGCAGGGACGAAGTCATCCTTAGGCAATATAATGCGGCGGTGACCATTTTTCTCAAATGGGGAGCAACAAAGCTGAATTTGCATTCAGGTTCTCAGTCGCAGCCGCAATCTTCCAGCATGTGAATTAACACATCGGATTGAGTGTTTCAGGATCCGCCCTGACTGCGTCACAGGCATACATGGTTCCAGACAAAGAAAATTTCAAGGGACTCATCATGCAGCGCCGGGATGCGGAGTTTCAGGCGCTGCGACGTGAGCGGGAACGCCGCATGGCGGAGATGCGCCAGCAGCGCAAGTATGAGCGCGAGATTGCTCGGCGTAAGGCCTACGTTACGCGTTGCCGTTCTGAGGTGGATCAGCGGCTACGGGAGCTTGAGGAGCAGCAACGCAGGGAGGATGAGGCGCGCAAGAAGGTGTGGCAGGGTAGTATGTATCTTGCAATCCTATTGCAATGGATGGAATGATGCCGTGAGGACTATTCTGCGGCTTGAAAACATGCATTCAAAGCTTGCATAAGCTAACGCCCAAACTGCATTAGGGCCTCGTCCTCCGGCCTCCATATTTGCAAACGATATGCCGGCTGTGGGTCGGTAAGCGACAGATTGCGGGTGGCGCATGGCACATGGCAGATTATGGAAAAAGCCGATGATGGTTCACACAAAAGTACATGTTAGACTACTGACCCCGATGGGGTATGAGTACAACATATCTGTGACTGAGCTTTTCCGTATTCCTGGCTGTGTTCCCAGTTCCGGCATCAGCACTATTGTACATGTAGCAATGCTCATGCTGCAAAAGAGGTTGGTTGATAGTGTATTTCCAACGTCATTGCCCTGCGTGGCCCTACTGTGGCCCTACTGGCCCTACTGTGGCATTCGAGGCACTGGGTTGGGCAAAATAATTGTTGGAAAGCCGATGATGGTACACCAAAATACATGTTAGACTACTGACCCTTATGGGGCATGAGTACAACATATCCGTGGCTGAGTTTTCCTTCAATTTCCCAGGCGTTTCCTTTTCCTTGACCGGAGTACACGTCTTTGTAAAAGTGTAGTGAATAGTTTATCCTGAAGGGTGGTTACCTAACACCACTCGTTAATCCTGCTACCGGCCTTGTTATGATCGACTACAGATCCCTCTGTGTATATGGCACGTGCAGGCTGAGGAAGCAGAGAGGCAGCGCAAGCTGGACGAAGCAGTGATCAAGCAACGTGCTCGCGAGGAAGAAATTGATCGTCGCAAGAAAACAGAGGAACGCATTGGTCAGAGCACGGTGCCGCTGCCGTCAGCAGCTGCTTCCAGCGGAGGCAAGTTCATTCCAATACATATGCGGCGGCAAATGGATGCTGCCGCTGGCTCCGGCGGTGGTGCACCACCTCAGGCAATGGCCCCTGCGGAGGAGGATGGCGGCGGGTGGCGGCGGCGTGGTCCAGAGGCACCGCCTCCTGTGCGGGATTACCCACCACGTGATTATCCCCCCCGTGACAGGTGGCGTTCTAGCGATCATGATCGTGACATGGCACCCCGGGACATGCCGCCGCGGGATATGCCGTTGCGTGATGGGCCACAAGCGCCCTCGGTAGGGAAGTTTGTGCCACCTGCATTGCGCAATCGCCAAGACGGTGGGCCGCCACCAGCAGGCTCTGCACCACCGCCATCGTCCGGAGGAGCATACCGCCCACCAAACCGCCGCTAATTGATTAATCTAGTTTCCTGCGCCCAAAGGAAGATGAAAACGTGCGTGAAGAACGTGCGCATGACCCGGAAACCATCACCGGGGTTCATCACCAGCAGGCTTTGCTTTTGAGTTGCGGGTGGGTTCAGCACAGCGGGATGGAGGCTCCATTGCGGAGTTGTCGAAAGATTATATAGGGTAAACAGCTGGCTGCATGGGCGGGCTGTCTATATTTGTGGACAAGGAAATCGGAATGAAAGCTTGAAATTTCATTTTAAGTGGTCATTTTGAACAGCGGATTTCCTCCAATTCTAGGTGTGACTGATCTCGTGTGCCTCAGCTACGGTGATACAGTTAAATGAGCGTCTATGAACACCTGGTATTCAGGCAGTGAAGAAGCTGCACAGCTTTTCTGCTTGATATATGATCTGCCAGAAGATTTGCAATGCATCTTCTTGATGCTACATCCAGTATAATTTCATCCTCATGATTGAAGTTTTATCGAACGCGGAATCAGACAAATTTCTTAACCTTGGTAAGCGTAGCTTAATTACCCGGGAAGGGCAAAAACCCCCATATTCCTGAAGTAGAAGTCTCGTACCTATGTGCACTCGATGATGGTGTTACAGTAAAAGTATAATAAGTAATATTGAAGTCAAGATATCGAGGGCGGTTGGTGACACATGAATCTTGATTGGCTACGCCTGGCTTTCCGACAATCTCGCATTGCTTCGATTGTCCATATCGAAACAATGGGTTTTAAAACTCTAAAACCCTATGTCGGAGTACCCTGACGCTGCAAGGCGACCTTAATGTTACCTAGATAGGCCCACACAAACACGATGACGGGTTATACCCGGCGACACCTATGATCCTCGGCAACCTTGGTCAATCTGATATGAATGTCGCCTTACAGTTGAGCGTACGTAAGCCTTAAACAGCATCATGTGCAGCCTGTAGTTCAAAAAACACTATGAGGCGACTTTATGCGTATTTAGATCAGGCTCTTTGGACTGCCAGATCCATAGGCTGCACTTTCACGGCTCCACCTACCCATATTGCGTTTGTTTACTAAATAGTCTGACCATACATAACTATCGCTACTGTATCATAGGCATATTTTGTATTGTAATGCGGAGGATACAAACCTTTTCGGGGTGGGACTACAACGTGTACATTTGTTGGGTCATGATAAAATGTACGGCATAAGAGTTGCCTTGAAATGACACGCGGTACTATTTTGAAAGCAAGTCTTTGAATTACTGCATTACTACTCATTTTACACGTGTTATTGAACGACGAACGTCATCTGCAGACATGTAGACGAATGTCAGTGACGCAAGCTCGCCTAGCAGCTGCACATCTTGTAGACGAGATATGCTAAGCTACCCGGTAACGTTGACTGCAAAGGTGCTTCGCTATGGAGTTGGGCGCCTTGCTCCGGGTTAGGTACGGTTGCTATTCGTATCCCTCTCTGTATGCCACACTTACTTATATTTCATAAGGGGATAGCGAACTCTCTATGATAGGTGTTCTCTACAGCTGCGCATTATATGCATGATGCTATCTCGTAGGTCGAATCCAGAAACTTTCTTCCTGGAATTTCTTTTTGACAAAAGTTAATGTAAAGAGATAGATAAGATGATATTATTTGCGAATGACACACCAATTTCATCAGATGTCTGCATACCGTGTAGGCCCGCCCTTCGGACTACGGAAGAGCTAAAACAAATCAAGGCGCAGCTCACAAATTGCGTAAGTCTAAGTCTGAGCCTACAACTGATATTCATCCTGATTTAGCTTCTCCGTTTCGTGCCTCATTTGCTACGCGGATTCCATCCTTTTCCATACACCCGATTTGCCCCGACACCCAACAGTCGTTTTTCGCGGATTGGGCTGATGATTCCTTAAGGCAAATCAGCGGAGTACTAGGTAAGCCAAGGGTTTGTTTGCCGACCTCTCTGCCGCGTAAGGGTCAGGAACCATGGTTCCAAGTTGACATGCACAGCCCCCTGCACTTGCACCCACTAGCACCACATCGAAAAAACACTCTCCCATTGCAATAAAGACAATGTAGAAGGACTGCCCTACGCTTGTCCATCCTCGCCTACACGGTTTGGGTTAAATTTAACGTCCTTGGACAGCTTACGCTAATCTTGCTTGATTAGCACTTATTCCCCAACGTCTTTCTCACACGCCAGGATGTTCCAACTTCGCTGCTGGGGAGAAAGTGACAGAGCCGGGGGAGGCTGTCTACAGCATGTGAGTATATCCTGAGCAGGGGGATTTGTGCAAACGCGGGATCCCATATGGCGGCCCCTTTCTTGCTGTACCTCGGCTGGACTACTTTCCTCATTCAATTGATTCGTGCACAATTCAACCATGGCTTCTATTCCTGACGACTCAACTCTTAAGGAGGCATGTCCGCAATCGCTGTATAAAATGCGCACACATGTGCACACGCGTATGCGCACGCACTGCACTCACTAGAGTGTATTATATCATTACACAATTGTATGCACAGGCACACACACACACACAAACACTCACATAAGCACACACACACACACTTACGCGAGGTAAAATCTCAGGATTTGCAAAACACACGTGCCCCGCCGCAGCTTCATCTTGCTGTCGGGCAGCTGCGACCTCGCCGTCCCGCATCCCACTGACCCACGGGTCGCCCCGCAACACCACGCCCTCCTTCCGGGCGATGTCTGCGGCTGCGAGGCCGTATTGTCCCATGACCCACGGGCCCGTGGCCGTGTCACCGCGGGTCCTTCCGGCGCGCTACTGGCCACCCTCAGCGGCAGCGCCTGGGCGGATGTGTGCGCCCGTGCCGCCACCGGCAGCCCTGCCTGGGTGGCGACCCACTCGGACCTCCTGTGCGCCTTCCTGCGCCAACTGGTGTCGGCCGGCAGCAGCAGCACACAGCTGCAGCAGCATGGGGGAGCCAGAGGCGGCCCTGGAGGCGGGAGCGGCCGTGCGGAGGAGCGGAGTTCTGGACAGGTTGCGGCGGTGACAGAGGGAGAGGCGGAGGGGCCCGCGGAGGCGCTACGACTGGAGCTGATCGCAGTGCTGCTGGCGTGCTTCCAGGCGAGCACATGAAAAAGGTTCATGCGGGGGTTAGTTGGTTGGTGTCGTGGTTACGTCGACCCAATTTATGAATGGCCTAACCAGCGATATGCGTCCAGGTGGAAGGATGTGGAGGATGCGAGCATGTGCGGTTTTCTTGGGGCCGTATGGCTGGACGATGATGATGATGATGGTGGTGGTGGTGGTGGTGGTGGTGGTGGTGACCATGCTAATGATGATCTTAATCGGGCTTTATTATCCGCCACTCCCGCCAATATAACCTCACATTAGGCTCCTCCTCACTTGGCCCATGTCGGAACCAAAGCTTCCTTGAAAAATCTGCCATTAATCGTTGCCTATCTTCCATTGCTGTACGACAGAGCGTGATGGCTGCCATGCCTCAGAGCATGCTGCGCGAGGCCGCTAAGGGTTGTTATGTACGGACCGTGCGCCCGTACGGCGTACTGTACCGTGGCCAGAACGCGCCAAAATTCCAGGCGGTCCTTCTATCTGGAGTGCTGCAGGTGGGGATGTGGGGTGTAGGCGGGGAAGATGAAGAAGTAAAACCTGTGACGTGTATGCCATACGGTCGCTTTCCTACCACAGATACGGACACGGCGTCCGGAAGGTTCCAGCTCATCAAACTTCAGCATCTCGAATCTTGAAGCCCTCTCCGGAAGGGCCATCGACGGCGCGGATATGGCGGCGGTGGAGTCAGCGGTGACCGGGGCCCCGCAGCTGGTCCAGGCAGCGCTAGGCGCCAACACCTTCCAGCGTCCAGCGTCACCATCTTCCGCTTTAGCCGCGGCTGCGGCGGCGGGGCGTGGCACTGGCATTAAGGCCGCCAAAGCATCCGCTTTTGAGACAGCAGAAAGCTTTAACACTGCAGATAACGGTAAGGATTGCAGAGAGGGGGGTTGAGTGGACCTCATTTATCATCGTCACATCATCACCATCATGAAATAATGGTACAAAAGTACAAAATTACAAAATGATAAAATTGCCAACTGCCTAAATTACCTAAAGAGTCCTAAATTCCAAAAATTCAAAAATGTATGGAGTTATTCAAATTTTCAAATACTTTAATAATAACTTCAAGATCCCTCTGCCTGGGGCGGTTTTGGAATGCTTACGCTGTTGGTGCTGGCGCCGGAGGTCACGTAGGTACTGCGAATAAGGATTTTGGTGTAGGTCGCTCCAGGGGGGCGGGTGGTGACGGCGGCAAGGCGGACCCGGCCGTCACCGCCGCCACCATCACCACCACCATAGATGGCGGTGGCAAGGACACGGAAACCGCTCCGGAGGGGGGGGAGGATGACCTCACGGCGGCGACACTAGAGGAGCAGGAGGAGGAGGAGGAGGAGGAGGAGGATTTTCACGACGAAGCGGAGGACGCGGGGTTTGCCGCGCAGGGCGGCGATGGCGGTGGTGAGGTGAGTGAGTGAGTCTTCTGGCAATTAGGTGGTTAGGGTACTGTTTGGTTGAAAAGATCAGTTGGAACAAAAGCCAAACCCATCCTGAGCTGTTTTCATCATGCAAGCTTCCTCTAGCTCATAGCCTAACATGCTCTGGCTCGTCATAACTTTTTCCATGACATCAGATGAGGGGTCCAGTCAGCGCCGAGGACCACCTGACACAGCGCTTCGGTCGAGTGGTGGCCGCTGCGACCCGTGGGTCAGTACTTCTAGAATTACCCCTCGCCAGCATCACCCGGCGTCGTGGGCACCGACACAAGGCTCACAAAGACACCGCCCTGACCGCGGGTGGGTGTTATAGTAAAAAGTTTGGGGTTACGGTTGGGCGTCAGCGGTGGTTTGGTGGCTGTGGCTATGGCTGTGGCTGTGACTGTGGCTGAATACAAATGGGCGGGCAGATGAGTACATGTGCGTGTGTTGAGGAGACGCTAGGCAGCCTAGGAGATGGAAATACGAATAATAGACCCATTCGCCACAACCACATAATATACACTATACGTTATATATCTTACATCCCTAGATCATGTATCATATGATTTCTCAGAAGCACAGACACAGACACGTTCCTTCACACGCAGGCCTATCCCCAGCCACTGTCCTCATCGTGCCGCTTCGCGGTTTGCGTCGGGGCTATGCGGCCGCGTGCACCGCTTTGGTGTCGAGTCGAGTCGCGTTTCTGTCCAGCTGCAAGGCGCTGTCGGGACTCAGCCGGGGGGATCTGGCGCACCTGGCGCTCGCGGCGAGACCGCTATGGCTGGCTGGGGGCGCTGTGGTGGCGCGGCAGGGAGATCCAGTGAATGCGCTGTACTTAGTGCAGGTATGGCTACACGCGTGTGTATTTGAGTGTGTGTGTGTGTGTGCGTCTGGGTTTGGGTGTGGGTGTGGGTGTGTGCGTGGAGGTGAGAGTGGGTGGGGAAAAGGAGCGGCACGGACACACGGACACGTGTCGGCGTACGTGTTGCTTGGTGGCTACGATTCTACAACGCCCAGGCGAAGACTTGGCGAACATTCAAATGTGTATGTGCATTTATCTGTATCTGTATGTATATGTGTATGTGCGTGCATGTGTATGTGTGTGTGTATGTGTGTATTCTAAGAACATCAGTTCCCACTTGCGGCTCCCTCATTGGCTTTGCAGGAGGGTGAAGTACGACTCCTGGACGATCCGGATGGCATCGTACATCATGACCATGACCATCACCACCATCACCACCATCATCACCACCACCACCACCACCACCACCATCAACACCTACAAGAAAACCACCACCACCTCCAAACTCAAACACACCGCGGTCTTCTGTGTAAGGCCGAGGCCGCGACCCGTGTCTCTGCCTCATCCGTGTCGCTGTCGGCATCACTTTGGGAAGATCCCGTCATGAGTAGTGAGATCACAAGGCCCCCCTGGAGCGTTGCCAGTCACAGCCACATGTACGGCCACGGGTATCCGTATGGTCACGGGGCAGCTGCTGCGGCAATGGTTGCAGGCAGTGGTGGGTCTTCGGAAGCCTCAGCAGCCCAGGTGCGCCGATAAAACAGCTGAAACGGACCCCGTATGTTTGGGCTGTATTTATCTCCCCCTTCTTCATGGACCTCCCCAGCCGTCCGCTATCTACGTGGGAAAATGCATTCTTTCGGATGAGGTAGAGCCGGATGATGAAATGAGGTTCCGAAGGCAGACCAAAACTGATAAGGTTTTCAGAACTGCCATTGTGACTCTTATTATCGCCCTTGATTACCTTCCTATGCTGACATTCTCATGATGTATGTGGAACATGTGCTCTATGAGTCACATCCTGCACCCGATTCCAAGCAAATGTTTATGCCTGTGCTTTCTGTACCGCTTTACGCTGGGTTGCCGTATTTCGTACGATGTACTTCATGGCGCAGGTCCAACGGTCTCTAGCCCAGCTGGTTCCACTTATGATTTTGGAGCCGGGGGCCTTATTGGGCGAGAGCGTCCTGGGCTGCGGACCCGCACTTGGCAGCGAGGAGCCACCGTCGCTGCTGCCGGTACTGCCGCTACTGCCGCTACTGCCCCAAGATCCACCACAGGTTAGGCAGACACGGGATTGTACGGCACGTGTGCGGATGTACGGCGCTTGTACACGCATGGTAGCTCTGTATATTTTGGCTCCTCTCCTCTCTCCTTTGTCGTACAACTCTTCGGGGTTTTGACAGTGTATGTGTTGTGTCACATCACGCGGACGGGCGAAACAATGACACGAATTCTTTTTGTGCAGGAGGAGGGGAAGGATAGCGGCAGCACCGCTGTCGCAGGTTCTGCCCCCCGCAGTGGCCAGCTGCATCTCCCGCATTTCCCCCCGCCGCCGCCGCTACTGCCAGCACCACCGACGGCCCTGCCTGGCGCAACCACTGGCCGTTCGCCGCTGCAGCTGCGGCAGTCGACACACCGCATATCTTTTTCTACAGGCGCTACAGCTGCTACTGCCGCTATTGCCGCTACTGCCGCCACTAGCGATGCTTCTTCATCGCTGGAGTCTGTAGCGTCAGCGCCAACGCCGCCGTCATGCAAAGAGCAGATGCCCTTACAGCCATCCGCACCCCAAGTGCACCTGGACGAGGCGTCACCGCCTCCGCCGCCGTCGCAGCAGCAGCAACAGCTGTACGATAACTCGTACAATCACCACAAACAGATGCAGCATCTGCACCGCCTACTCACTAAGCAAGGACAAGACCATCGTTTGCAGCCAACCGACAACCACAACAACCACGGCCAACAACCAGCTGACAGCTCCAATGCTGAAGCCGTTGGCAATCATGCTACGTACGGAAATACACAGGGGCACGGAGCTCCGGGTAGGCGGATATCCGGAGTCACTCCAGGGGGGATATCCCAGCCCGGACTTCAGCAGCACGTGCAACGCCGACGGTCAACGGAAACGCAGCTCGGTTCGCCCCCACCCTTTGTTGCCGCCACCTCATCTTCTCAAAGCGGTGGCGCAGTAGCAGCAGCTGCTGCTGGAGCAACATCCCCTTCATCAGAAGCAGTTGTTGCGGCGGCGGTATCTGCAGAGGATGCAGCAGCAGTGGCGGGAGACGCGGCTGTGGCAGTGCGGGCGGAGGCACTTGCCAATGTGTTTCCTGCCACGGCTGTAGCTGTTGGAACTGTACGGCTGCTGGCGCTACCGCGGAAAGCTCTAATGTGGCTGCCACAACTCCAGCCTGTGCTGGCAGCGCTGGCCTCGGGGCAGCTGCGCATTTTGGAGAACCGACGGCGAGATGCACAGGTGTGTGTATGTGTGCTTATGTGTGTATGTATGTGTGTATCTGCCTGTCTGTGGGTCTGTCTGTTGGTCTGTATGTCTGTATGTGTGTGTGTGTTGTGCGCGCGTTTGCACGCGTACATGTGCAGCCCATAAGATTGATTTGCGAGTGTGGAAATTCGGCGTCTCCGTATTCTCTCTGCCAACACCTAACTCCGCAACTGTTTTACTCCAAACATCTTTAACTCTCTGCATGACATGATATAATAACACAGCTTCTCTGAGCTGAGCTGATCCCATATTGACGAAACCCACTTGTCACAGCCATTCCGCAACCCGTTTTCATGTAAACCTTTTCTTCCTTCATTTTCTCACGGAGATCCTAAAACAACAAAACCCCAAATCCCAAAACCCAAAATCCCTATTGCCAAACCTCCATAAGGCCCCAATAACGTTTTGTAATAATGGCCAACTGCGTAGGAAATGCGCGACCGACTGGAGGCGGCAACAGGAGCAGCCAGGGAGGCGTTGTGTACGGCTTCTCCAACGGGGACGGCCTCGTCGACGTCGCCTGTTAAGGATCCGTACAAGGAGGCGCGCAGGCGGCAGTCTGAGCGGCAGGCTGCGGTGGTTGCCCTGAACGGCAATGCCGCGGCCGCGCTGCGGGTGCCCGAAGTTCTTCCCACGGACGAAATGATTTCCCGGCCGTCAGCTGCACTTGAGAAGATGGGCTTCAAGGTGCGGTGTGTGTGTTACTGTATGGATGTATGGATGGATGTTCTATAAGAAACGCAGAAAACGTTTAGCCGTACAGACGAGTATAGGCTCCTGCTGTGCAACGGCATACGTGCACTAGGGTATTTTCTCGGGGCACGGGGACCGGGGGAACCAAGGGGAGAGGGGACAGATGCCATGATGGGCATCATAACCAATCACTTTGTGGGAGTAGTTCTGTCGTACTTCCGATATTGAGTTTTCTTGCCTTATTAGATGCCAATTTGCAAGGGTCTGAAACCCAAGTTCTTTGTTAACGAATGTGAGCATTCATCGACCCATCGACCCATTGACCCATCGGCCCATCGACCCTGGGCACGAGGGGCTCTCTTTCTTTGTACAGCCTCACGTAATGCCTCTAAACATATTTCCTGGCTAATCCATTTTGCATGATGCCGCCCTTTCTCGTGTATGTGTATGTGTATGTGTTCTTCTTTTCCCTGTCCCTGAAAAGCGGGTCTCACGTGCCCCTTGACGCTCGGGATTCCCCCGTGGCATTCATCCGGTCATCCACAAAATGTCGGCTTCCCTCCTCTGTGCATCACGCAGGTGCCTAAGCTCCGTGGCGTACTGGCCCACAGCGCCTCCGTCAGCGTCGGCGCCATCTCCGGCCACCGGTCCGGGGACAGCCGCCGCTGCTCAGATCATCAGCCGGCGCTGCAACAGCTGGACACTCCCTTCCATTACAGCCAACCCAACAGCCCCATCTCAGCAGCAGCAGCAGCAGCGAGAATGCGGAGCAGCACGGGGGAGTTGGGATCCTTAGACGTGACCAGCCGCGCACAAAGCGTCACTGCCGGCGTTTTGCCTAAGCTTCCGGCTACAGCGCGCGTCGCTCCCAGCATGGCTGTCAGCGGAGGAGCGGCTGCCGATGTGGATTCCGAAGAAGTGTTGTCGCCGCTGCCACACGGTGCCGCCGCAAATAGTGCTGCCGCTGCGGCTGCCGCCAATGGCGGCGGGTATGTTCTCGGAGTGGACAGCCCGGACCGTTTGCGTTCCAGCATCTCCATGCCGGAAAGATCATCCGGGTACAGCTTGACCAGTCGGCTCTCGACAGTGCTGCCGCGTATCACTAAGGGTCAGGTGCAATCACTTCGCGGCAGCACCAGCGGCAGCGCACACGTCGAAAGAAGCCTGGGGGGCCTTGCGCCGCCGCCAAACCCACGGTCCTGCTCGGGCTCGCCAATCCGGCGCTCGCCAAGAGTGTACGACATGGACGCGTACATTGCCTCTGCCAGCGTCTCCCGGGCGGGCAGTGTAAGTCGAAGCTCCCGCGGCCGTGTCGGGTTTGAAGTTCCACCGAATGGTGATGGTGCCGTACTGTCGTGCAAGCTCCCGTCCGCTGTCGCTGGGCTTGAGCTGGTCGCCTCCGCTAGCTCTCCTCGCAGTCTCAGCTTATCAGGGGTCGCGGCGTCAGGCGGTGCCACTGGCGGTTCCACTGCCGCTACATTAGCGGCGACCGCAGCGGTGCCACCACCGCAGGTTGCCGCTGCCGCACTTCCCCCCCGCACAGTGTCCGTTACCAACCTCACTCGCCTGTGTGCTCCAATGGCGGGGCTGGATGAAGGTACGATAAGCAGGACCCGACGTACAGGCAGCGGCGCCGTGTCACCGGTGTCTACGGCTCCGGCAACGTTGCCAGTGCCGCCGCCGCCGCCGTCGGCAGCGACAGGCTGGCGACCGATCCGAATCTCGTACGATGACGGGAGGCTCCCCGTATTGCCGTCGCCGCAGCGGCCATCAAGAATGTTTCAGGAGGAGGCCGCCGCCGCGGCGGCGGCGCTGCTGCGTGGCCACGCCGGAGCTGGCTCAGCGGCGGTTACGGCAGTGCCGTTGGTGCCGACGCCACCGGCGCGACCCTCCGGTAAGGCTGTTTTAACGGATGACGCCGCCGTCAGCCGTTGGATGGAAGAGCACGCTAGCAGCTTTGTGAACGGGGCCGGCGGAGCGTCACCGCTGCGTCGTACGATCCCGGGACAGTCCATGTCACAGCAGCCGTTGCCACCGCCGTCAGTGCTACAAAAGTTGTCGGCGGTGGCGGCGGGGACCGGTTCAATGGAGTCGCATCTGGCGGCGGCAGCAGCGGCAATCAAACGGAGCTCCGGAACCAGTTAGTGATACGACAGTGCAGTAGACTATTTTTGAAACAGCATGACGACAGTGACAGCAGACCGCCATGAGCGCCCGGTCACTGCGTTTGCACTTTGGAGACCGAGCTGTGCTCCCTGAAGCCATCTTGAAAGAGGAGGGTCCTGGGAGGCGAGAAAGGCGAATGCCGAATTTTTATTACAGCCGTCACGGCTCTTCCAACGGAGCCGTACATGCACAATATGTACGGCATGTACGACAAGTAAATAACGTAAATTACCATATTAAAATTTCCTGCTGAAGTGCTTCCTCTAAAAAATGAAAGCTAGTCCATTCTGATTTATTATTGCAAACGGCTGCTGTTCGGTTTCCGTGTAGTTAGTACGGCGGAAGCAACGGACGCCAGTATTTTGAACTACGGGCACAGCTCATATGACGTAACCTTGTACCGCACAACATCCATCCACACCATGGCACAACATGATCGACCATCTGGGTGGCTCGGGGCCAAACAAAATTTAGAATACAAATGGGAAGTTTGTCGATGCGATACGATCCTCGACGTGTCGTACATCCTGGTCCCGTACAACTGTTTTTGCTATCTTTTTACTGTATCAATAAAATTGTCGCCAGTGGGTGGGGTTGTTCTCCTGGTGGGGCTGGTGCCAATAAATCCGAAAAACCGATGCGCCTCAGGATGTCCAGCACGTGTGCGTGTGTGGGTTTTGTACGGACGTATGGCTGTACACGGGTTGCGTGCGTTGGTGCCATACATTCGACATTGCATGATACTGTATGGGAGTTGTTGGTGCATGCCTTTGCAGCACGGCATTGCTTGCACGTCATCAGGGGCACGCCGTGCCGACCCCGCGTGCCGCCTCATTGCCGCCCCATCACCTACTGACATAACTATTACGTGTCCAGACTCCAAAGTTCAATATCCAAGATCCAAGATCATCTACTGGCGTTTGCTGCAGCCTCAAGCTGAGCAAGCACCTTGGCCTGCCCGGAGAATCCAATAACGACCAGATCCATCCATCGGATCCTGTAGTACACTGACAACTTTCCTGTGCCTGGGCTTAACCGGCCAACTCACACGAACCCATATTTCGGTCCCCTGATTGCTTTCCCTGCCGGCGCTGCATCCGTGCCGGAAAGCCGTCACTGTGGCAAGCCAGCTAGCGCCCTTGGCGACCCGGGGCGCTCGAAACGCTTGCTGCAGCAGGTAGCGCTGATGGCTGGCGCACCAGGACGGAGGGTGTTGCCAATCACCGGTGTAAACAATTAATGTGCGATCAGTACGCTCTGAAATCAATTCTTTCGGCAATCGAGGCATAAAAATTGATTCGGCCTTGCTACCTTACGTCCTTCAGGTATACGAGCACCAGTCGTACGTGTGCCGTACGACTGGTGCTATATACGCTGTAGATGTATGTCCGTCCGGGAGAGTTCAACTTTGTCACTATCATGATGTTAGCACCTGTATGTGTGGGAGAAACACATTTACGTCACGACATCACTCTGTCACAACGCTTTTTAATGTATTTGCGTGTTCTGTGTGCAAGAGTGTGTGTGCATGTTTCGCATGCATGTCTCAAGACCTCAGTGTTTTCCACGTACGGTGCGCTTGTGTACGTGCGTGTTTGCGTTTGTGTGTGTATCTATGCGTCACAAGCGACGATTCTTCAACCTGTTACGTACCCACTGAATCACATGCAATTAATAATCACGGAGAAGGCGCCACACGGGGCGCCACATTAAGAAATCTCGTAAATGTTAAGGCAGTGAGGTGGCACTGAGCAAGGCACAGAGTCTGTCCTGCCCTGTTGTGCGAGGGTCACGGCCCAGGGCCTTCGTTTCCTCCTACTGATATTCTCCGATGACAAAACAGATGCGAAAGAGAGAGGCCGGACTTGGCTCTTTGGAAGCCATCATGTCGCTGTCATTATTTTTAACACCGTGTTTGTATCACTCAATCTGCTGCTAGCTACGCATCTACGTTTAACCAGTCTGGTTTGCATTAGGTTTGATTGCAGTAGGTTGATTTCCCAGCCATCCTGTATGTTTTATCAGCAGCTGTTTAAGCAAGGAAGAACTCTCTGGGGAAAGCTGCGCGGCAATGATGGTAAATCACACAAGTGCATGTGACAAAGTCAGCTGATACAGGCAGATGGTTGAGCTGATAAGGGGATAGGCATGTAAGTGCTGAGAAAGATACATTACTTATCTGTTGGCGTCAGACATCATGTTCTTCGATCTTGAGAACTCTCCATCCTCCATCTTACAGAATACGTGGGTGAGATACAATATCGCTAGTGCCGCCAGTGGTCGCTGGCATGTCATCACGCTCTGTCGCAGAAGTAAATGACCCGCCATTAGCCAACCCCTATCCCTCCCACACGCACAACATACCTTATATCCTTTATAAGGAGCCGCTTCCAGCATTCACTATACCCAGGCACTGGTCCCCAACACGACCAGACCCAGGCAGCTGGCATGGCGCCATAGGCAGGCCTAGGTATGCATGCGGCATGGTGCAGCAGGTGAAGCATCTGTGAAACGAGCAGCAAGATACCCTGGGACCAAGCACTCAACACTGGCGAGCTATCCATGTGTCCCTGGAACAACGTTAGCCACCCGGGTAGCGAATGTCCTGATCAGGAGCATGGATGGGCTGGTGGTGTGTGTGTGAACGATGCAGCACACAGGATGGATGTGGCCGAGCACTTTGTCGCAGCGCGCACTCCAACCTCTTTTCCCATCTCTCAAGTTGCTCTCAGAACCTCATGATAATCCTTGGATCCTTCGCCAGTTCGTCGTACACCATGCTCACTAGTTCCGGTGCACGTACAACAACATCCACTGCCACACTCACGTACTTGCCCCCCAACCGCTCCTTTACCTCCACCTGCAGTTCCATCATCATGTCAAGGAGTGCGCGAGGGCATGTCTGCATTTGCGCCTGTGTGTCTCACGTAGCATACGGTGACTGTAATGTGTATTAATGATCGCAAGAGCAGCAGTCGGAGAGCCACCATGTTTCTAAATCTCAGAAGTACGCGAGTCAGCTCCAATCATACACGTTTTTCCGCCCATCTATAGCCACCGTGATGCTTTACCGCTTGACACCTTAATACATACCAGGTCCGCCTAGCCAGGTGCACCTTCCCTTGCTCTGCCCCTGACAAATCACGGCGTGTGTATCAATACCCACCTGACCATCCTCCACAGATGCCTGCGTGACTCGGGAGATGACCTCGCGCACATCTCGCGCGAAGGCCGCCTTGCCACATGGCGGTGATGAATACCCGCTGTCGTCAGGAGAGGCTGCTATGTCCGACTGCTGGTCCTGTGGCTCATTCTTACGTAACCCGCTTGCTGGCGCTGCTTCACTTCCAGATCCTACTACTGGAGATGTGTAGCTCGTGAAGGAGCCATCCACGGGGCTTGCCTGCTGATCAACAGCGCAACTTATTGAGGAGGCCGCTGTGGTGGTGAAGGCGTCGGTATCGGTGTCGGTGTTGGTCGCATTGGCAAAGGTAGTGGAGGGGGTAGGGCGGCCTACGACTTGAAATAGGTAGGACCTAGGGAACTGATACAGTGCTGACAGGATTACACCGGGAGTTCGCTCCGAGTTCTGAAACAAGATTACCGGTGAAAGGGGAGGGGAGGGAAGGGGACGGGAGGGAATGGACCAAATAGACAAGACCTGTTACTGCTGTAGAGGAACACAATTTACTAACCGCGAGGCGGGGAAGGAATAGAGCGAGATAGTTGGTGTGATTTTGGTGCATGCGGTGAAGGGCGGCAATAATGGACCGGGTCATGGAAGGGAGCACGCAGGCAGTACAACACGATGGAGAGGGCAGCAAGGTGCAGCATCTACTAGTGGTACTAGTGGTAGTAAGGAGGGTCCGAGTCAACGTCACCCACATACCTCCTTACCAAAACCCATAGCTACTCACCCACCCACCCATCCACCGTGCATGGTTTACCCCTTTGCAATTAACAATCCAAGGACACATCCACCAAGATTTGCAAACGATCGTCAAGGTTGCCGGCCTTACATTCCTCCCTTACTAACTCAGTCACTCACCTCCACCCATGACGGCGGATCCAGCTCTCCCCGCAGAGCCCTTACTGCCACATCAAACCGCGTGGCACCCATTTCATTGATCACTTTGCCCGTCTTCGTATCGATCAGGAAACCGTCCTCATTAATATGCAGGTCTGTGGAGTGCGTCGATTAAAAGTAAATGTCACATTTTGAAGAAAAGTCGAAGAAATTGAGCTGAACAAATAAAGGCAGTGTCCAGTCAATATTTGAATGGACGCAACTGCGAGGGCGGAAACCGTGGTAAGCACCACACGTCACGATGACGTTCTGGCGGTACAAGCAGCAGATATTACCCCGAAGTTCTGGGGGAAGATCATCTAGCCCTGGCTTGCTGGCACCGGCGTCAGGTTCGCCAGGCTGGTTAGATGCCCGACGAACGGCGAGGTGTACATGCCTCGACGCCTGCCGCATAAGACGCACGCCTGCTCGCGGATGGCATGGTCTCCAACCCCGCACGAATTCCTGATTAAACATTAATGGCGGAGGAAACGACAAGCCTTCCCTTGAAAGCATTCTACGTTAACTAATAAAGCCAGACCGTAAAGCCACGTCCCAGTTTAAGACTGAAATTGTAACCAAAAACCTGGTGTATCCTAAAGATGTTTCACAATGACCAATCTCAGCTTCACACTTAGGCTAGTCTCTGCTTTATTTATACTAAAAGGTCCATATACTATTACAAGGTACAGAATAGAATAGACAACTTATATAAGGCACATGCGAAATCACGTTCGACGATTGCCGACAACCAGAGCCAACAATCATCGACTATGGGGAATTTTGTTTATAACTCGCTATTGCTCAGTAATTATAAAAACCGCACAACTTGCACGACCATACTTTTTAGGATATATAATTGCGCACAATATATCCCTTTCCCGTAAAGTCCTCTGGAGGCGAGTAACGTACACAGACTTTGTCAGCTTTGCATTTTGTCCTCCATTTTAGGCATATCGAGAGAAAGAATCACATGCATATCTTTTGTAGATAAATGCCGCACTTACCAACTATTTTCTCAGGATGGCACAATCACTATGGGCAGCCCTCCACCAATGTGAGTAATATGCTTTAGCTGTTCCTTCCTTGCCTGGAATCTCTAAATACAATTGGCTTTCGATGCGAACCATGTTTCGGAACCTCGACAATCTATCCCCGGTCATATTTGACCGACAGGGTACTCCGGAGCTTCAAACAGTCGTAGAAGCTGACACCGAACGAGCAGTGTTGCCATCTGACGTACCAGTGAATGCGGCACCGACTTCGGACGGGGTGCCGACGTTGGAATCGAATCCCTCCCAAAGGCCCCTTGGCCGAGCAGCGCCTGCCCCCGGGTGGCAAAACAACTCCGCTGTTAATCAAATTATTTACGCTCAGGAGGGAGATGTTAATCACAGCGAATTTAAGGAAACGGTGGCAGAGCTTCTTAAAGAAGAAGGTATGTACAGTTTTCTCGGTCCTATATAAGCAGCAGTGCCTCCGCAGCGCTTATGGGCCAGCACAGCCTCATAATTGGGTTTGCACCTGTGCGTGATGGAAAAGCTAAAACTCACACTTGGCGCGTCCACATTCTTACGTTGCTCAGTGAATCATCTTGTAAATGCGTCTAGGAATGCAACGGCGGTTTGGGGTCGTGAAAAATGACGGACCAAACACCGGAACAGAACTCTGGGCGCAAATGCAATCCGCACCGGAAGCTGTAAATTGCGTCTCTGGATTGGGGAGTATCAACAGTCTACCCCTCTGGTCCGCCCAGTGTACGGCAGGACACGGCAGTCGGTACATGGACCCAAAGAGCCACTGATGCAGTAGGAGTAGGAGGAAAAACCGACAGATTCTTGCCCCTTCATTGCCCTGTCGTCCAGAGTACGGCATATTCCGGCTTGTCGTACCCAGTGTGGAGCTGGCCCGTAAAGATTTCGATGAGTACTTGACCTGGCTTCAGAGTCCAGATAGAAATGAGATCAATCCAAGGTGGTACTGGGGGGGGGTGTTGATGGGATAATGGTGCGGTGAGTTGGTCGTGAGGTAGGCGGGACGGGTACGGGAGGATCGTGTTCATCTTCATCCAAACCCCTCTTTTCTCATCTGTCATTCCCCCTTTCCGACGCCCAGGCTTTTCCACTCCATGCAAGTATTGCGCATTGTATTTCTCCCTTCGGCACATCAACAAGCTTGATGGTACGGGGCTCAGGCCGAGTCCGTGACCCACTTCACCCCCAAACACAGACTTGTACCTGCATCCATTTTTTACCTAACCTCAGCCGTACACCTCACCATACACTCATACACGCACAGGTCTATGTATTACTTCATACCAGTGGTCCTGCCCTTCAGCGTCCCCGCACTCTTCTGGACCTCTCTCATGACGCTGGTGGACCTCACTTGGACTGCATTCGGTGTGCCCGTGAACGTGGCCTTCTGCTCGGTCAACTA
Organism: Volvox africanus; assembly: GCA_030268105.1. Taxonomy (NCBI): domain Eukaryota; kingdom Viridiplantae; phylum Chlorophyta; class Chlorophyceae; order Chlamydomonadales; family Volvocaceae; genus Volvox; species Volvox africanus. The sequence goes on along the minus strand of BSDZ01000028.1, from coordinate 1,054,374 downwards.
CGGCCGACTGCAAAGCGGGTGCACGGCTTTGGACCTGTGCTTCGGTAAGTCGGTTGGAACGGTTGTACACCAAAGCAGTGAGGCGTCGTTGTCAAGCTGTCAACGAATTTAAATACTGAATATAGGTAATGTAAGTAGCTCGGCACGGCCCAGGCGTTGATGAGTGTAAAGTAGGGGGCAGTGCACCTCCTCGTGTGCTGCTCCATCTTGCTCACCTTCCACAACCCTTGGCTTCTATTAGCCACTATCCACTAACTACGAACTGCAAATCATCCTTCGCAGGAGCCAAATCCATTAGTTGCGGGTCATATTATTTTCAGAGCCTTATCAAGAGGTTATCTGGCGCACCCGCACCTGCACCCTCATCCACATCCGCATCTTCTGGTCTCGGATCGTAGCCTTACTGTGTTACCCCTTCACGGTCGGCCCTCTCGTCCCTCTTTCTGCTGATGTGAAGTCCGACGAGTTAACGGATCCATGTGCTGCTGAATCCCTTTAAAATCCCCCATAGCCCCCTCTTCCTAGGTGGCGCTATCCCGTGCTGAGTCCCCTTGCTTGGGGTCTCCTTCTACTTCCTATCGTATCGCGTTGCACCCTTGCGGCCCCCTCCTTTCACAGGTATCATTTACTTGCTCAACCTGCTCTTCTCCTTCTGCCTCGGAATCGTTGTGGTCAACGGGCATCGGAAAAAGGTGGTCCAGGATGGTCAGTAGTCATGGATGGTGTAATGTGCAAAACCATGGGATTGGATCATATTCATTAGGGAAAAGTGACAGGTAAGTAGATAATGACAGGTTCTGCCTCCTATATCCATCATACCATATGCATGCTTCTAGCCATACTGCTTGGGTAACTGGGTCGGGTTTGGGAGGGGCTGTCGCCTTGCTTGTAGCTTGAGTTGTTGCGTTTAATGTTGCCTTTGATTATGTCACAACTACCGGTCGTACTGCACGAAAGGCCTCAATGAGCGTGTAAATCACCTTTTGGGCTGTGGGGCGTGTGTTAATCTGCGCCCAATCCACCGGGATGAAACACTCGCCCGCACAGGTGGGCGCGTGGTATGGTACTACATGCGGCACGGCAGATTCATCTTGGATCTGGTCGCTGTGGTGCCCTTCGTATACCTTGTGGTGGTGCTGATTACCAGCAATGGGAAGGGGTACCAGGTAGGTCTGGAACAAGACTTTGTGTTAGCTTCCTTGAAGCCGGGAAAAGGGCGGCGCCCTCCATTCCTGTACCATGCATGTGATAGGTTAAATGGCAGTTTAGACGTTGACGCTGACAGGCGCACACACCCGCCAAAGTCGCCAGAGTGCAGGGCACATGAAGGGCAATATTTGGTAGTGTTAATTCCGATCCCAAAATGAACAGTTTGCGCGCCTGTTGTGGTGCATTCGTGTGTTGTGTGGTGTGACGTGGGCGCGTGAAGCCACGCTGCATCACACGATTCATGCAAATTGTTCAGTTTCCCAACTTTGCAGTTCAGCAGCAGATTAAATACGTATTCATAAGATATGTTAATATAATGGTTCATCTGGGTTAACGTGCGAGAGAGAAAAGTTTGACTGCGAGCTGGGACAATCGACAGTGTGAAACTTATTATACTCATTTCCTTTTATCTAGGCCGTGAAATTCCGTCTTGAATAAAAGATAAACAAGTCTACTAATTCAGGTTAAAAGATTTGCGTTTTCTCTTGTTCTTGTCATACGGCATCAGGTAATGGTTGGTGATGAAGGTTTCTGCGGGCTGTGGAAATGCCATATTCCCATGTCACACATACGTCTATCAGCTTCCTTATATTTATGAATAAATCAAGATACGCGATGTGTCAGCGCTACATCTGTTTGAGTCCAAATCCAGCACTTTATATACAATTTAAAATAAATCGGTGTCAGTACGACGAGTTTCTACGCCTGCATAAACAGGTCTAAACAGGTCTGTCTCTGCAAGCCTGATACAAAACCTACGGCGTTCCAAGGCGTACTTTGTCCCATATTCGTCTGGTATGGCCATTCCTGGCGTAAGAACTTTCCTATCCGCCCTCAGGCAGGATGGCGCTAGTGGAGCATCGAATTGTTTTGGAATAGTTTGATTTTTCTAAGAATACCATTTTCCAAGCAAGTGAGGTTACTGTGCAATAACTCGATGTTCCTGACACATGTTAAAATAAAAGTAAGATAAAAGTATGAGTGTTTTATTGTCTGCCTTAAAGAATTCACAAAAGTGAGAATTGCAATGATGGATATGTCACAGCCGATCCCCAGCCTTTACCTGCAAAGCCTTCTTCCTGATTACAACACATCGTTGTCGATGCATGGAAATGGAAAAGGCATTAAAAATGCTTAGTGTTTCAAGCGGTATTGATACTATTTTTTTACCAAATAGGCCGGTAACGGCGGTAATGCCATCACAAATCAGTATTTTAAGATCGATAAGAGCAACATGTTTGGGTCATCAGGTGAAGCCTCGGCCTACCTAGGTGTCGACCCAGCGGTCCACCCGCTGTTCCCACAATCTCTCTTGGCCTTCCCGCGCGGGTTTACTCCCTGCGTCGACGGCATCTCCTCGCGACAGGATATATGAGCCATCCATGCAGGCTACCACCTTCGGAATGCCTGGCGTGTTTGCTGGTGGCCCTTCTACTTGAAAGCGGCAACAGCCTCTGCCATCAACGCATGCTCCCATCCCGTGCAAGGCACGTGCGTTGAAAGGCTTGCAACTATGGCTTGGGAAACCTCCTTCGCGCTAGGGTGCACAGTACTTACCCACGCCGCCCCTAGCTTGCTAGAGCGATGTAGGACTCGCCACCAGCGAAGAAGCACAAAGCTATGCACACCTGTTCCGTTGCACTGAGCCCGTTCCAGCAGCGAGGTTCAAGATCTGGCGTACAGGCCTCTACGACATCGTCGAAGATCTCCTTACTGACGTGAAGGTCTAGCTTGAGGTGCGCATTATCCCAGTGCTCTAACACTGCCAACGGTCTCCGCATGAGGGTGCTTTGTTTCGACTGTTATACGGACGCCTCATGAGGGGTCAACCATTATTCCACTCTTCGAGATATTTCATAGAGTTTTCGCTTTCGTCATCGATTCTAAAGTACACATGACCGCCACGGCATCGAGCAAATTGAAAAGCATCAACGCCGTAATTGTCGTCATCGCAAATATCAAATACAATTGGTAATTATGCACAGTCATTAGAAACAGAAGGGGAATGGCGTTCGTCAGGTGAGAGGTCCATTTGCTTGCTGCCAGAGCAAGCACTTATAACCTATTGCTGCGTTTTTAACAGCTGTAACTGCCAGTATAGTTATTATAACAACCAACACTTCGTTCATTTGTTTGAAACGAGTGACATAGGATTCCTAGCATGTGAAATGTAGATGACGTAGATTTCCCCGAAACCACAGCTTGCAAAAGCCAGCGTAAGCAGCGTTGTTATTAGTCCAATGTCATTCGCTCAGATCGAAATAATGTGAAACACTGCCCTTTTTGAAAGCAAATACGGCTGGGTAAGTTTTGATATCACCTTGACTTACCATGTAATATAGAATGAATTTAGCCTACATATACTGTTTTTCAGATGGGTGACTAAATGTGTTTGGGCATTACACATACATATATATACATATATACGACTGTTATGGCATGACTAATATGCCCCTGGAGTTCCAGGTTCTACCCCGATAGAGGGTCAAAGACCTTAAAGTTAAGGGCAGGGTGCCCCCATGTCGATGGACGGTGACGACCCCAATTAAAGTGACTTGCGAGCTGACCAGTAGCGGAGTTGACGCCTTAGTTGATTCGGCAGATTCCGCTGGATGCTGGTGGTGGGTGCTGAACCTGGGAAAACCACTGATTTCGGAGAAGTCGGCGTGGGAGACTGGATGAGGGTGCCCCGAAACACCGGGGAAGGTAGGGACTGCCAGGTTAGTGGCCACGGGTGATGTACCCCCCTATCCTACACACATATATACTGATAAACATGGGTGATCCTATAGGGCAGGGGGCCCTGAGGCAGTTCATGCTGGGGCTCCACCCAAAATGTGTACGTCTGGGAAACATGTGCCCATCCTTCATGGGGGAGGTAGAATATTTTGCCTACATCCCATAATTTAATCCTAATGGTGAGGCCCCTTGGACCGCCCACCCTGGCCCGCCGTACATATGTACGACATACAATACAGTTTCTCAACTCGGCCTAAAATGTTATTGTCTAATTCTGATAAATATTCCCACAGAGGAATCAAGGAGCACTTTATATTCAAAGGTGATCTCTCCACTGTTTGCCTGGATGTCCTTGTCACGGTGCTCCATGGTCCACAAATCCAACCGTTCATTAAATTCAGTATGCAAGCGTCACTCCTATGGGAAGTTTCGTTGCAAAGCCAACGTCCGGCAGTTTTGTTGCGTTCGGCAACGGCAGGATTACCTTTTAATTCGCCATGATCAGTATTTAGATACCATATTCTAATCTTTTGAACTTATCATTTATTTGTGTGATTTGATTTGGGTTGGATTGGGTTTGATTTGATTTGATTTGATTTGTTACATGCTTCGTGAGCTCGAAAACTCCAAACAAGCTAGGAGGCTCAAAGGACCACGAGAGCTCATCTAGATCGAAACATAAGAATGAAAAGGAAACAGAAAGGACCAATTAAGGAAAACCGAGAAATAAGAAAGGATATATAAAAGAAATGGCTCGTCAGGTAACAGTGTCAGTTCTGCTTGTTCAGTTCCACACACACACGCACACACTTCCTGTCGTATGCTGAGGTATGCCTGACATTCCAGCCACTAGCACATGATACTCATCTTCGACTTCATGAGGTAGAGCCACAGGCAAGGCATTTACGGTCGATCTGTAACGGGGAATTTTTAGGGAGATTACGATCGTTTGTACGGGGGGAACTCACATCCCCGCATCACGCACTATTGCACCCTGTATTACACTGTTGTACCTCTGTCATATCCGCCCAATCAGGCAAAGGCCCGATCGGAACTGTCCATACACGGTCCATCGTGAATACTACTCGTAGACACCCCAGGATACTACATACCCCTCCAAGTGGCACCAGCACATCTTCACCTCTGATTGATGATTATCCGGTATAAACTCACGAGGATCCACTTGAAGTCTTTGACTGGCCCATTTAAATATTGACTATGATCTTTCAACTCCAGAATCTCAGAAACTGCTAGCTTATAGTTGGCTAAAGTGTTCATATACAACTCAATGCCTGACAAAGGGCAAAACTACTAAATGCAAAACCTAACTGTGTATCACCTTACAATCCCATGACTCTACTCCACAGCTCGAGCCAAGAGCTGATCTTATCTCCCCTCGAAAGGGCGATAGATAATGCCTTTTAAGGCAACTAGCTTATTCCAAAAGCTAAAAATTAGTTTGGCCCAGAAAACGTCCAGTGGGTCCCCTGGTTTAGCTGTCTAAACAGAAGACCCATTTTGTCACCATTTTGACACCCGCAACAAGTCAAAGGAAAGGTCGCTGTAACTTGACCATATGATCCCACGTAGTGCGTTTTCCAAGATACCTGGCTCATAACCTGTAGGAGTACGTCAGGGCTTTGGCGACAGACTAGATTGATAAGAGAGAACATAGCATGCTGTTCAGCCCTGAATAGCTCATCAGTATAATAACAAGACATGTAACAATCCGGGGTTAAAACCCTAAAACCCATAGTAGTGAATCTCATCTATATTAATAGGCGTTGTAATTCGAAAGCCATTTTCACGTGTCGTACAGAAAGGAGTTAAAGCAGCCATCAACTGACATGAGCATCCAAAATTTCTCCATCCTTTCTTATATTGTTTCCTGGTGTCCTTGTAACCTATTAAACATTTTATTTATTGTGATAGTCTTATGTCTTATTATTTCCGGTGTCAATGCTGGTGCGTGATCTATCAAGCGATCTTATTTCTAGTAAACTTTTGGTCGCTTATTATGACATTTGCCATTTCCTTACCCGGGAGTCCCTTGGCCTCCTCCATTGCACCGTCCCATAGGCCAAGTGGGTGAACGCTGTGTCGCTCATCCGGCTGTTTCGGCTGCTGCGCCTCATCAGCGTGTCAAAGGTACATATCGTTGAAGGTTGCCGGCCGACTTCGGTGGGCTGTCGGTGGCTTCCCGCCCAGTCGCTTCATTCACGACCATCTGATGCACCGCCATAGTTCCAATATAGATGTGGTCCTTGAGCCTTCTCATCCATCAAACATTAAGCATGCCTTCTCCCCTAAATAACGAACCACAAACACCCGTCAACTTGTAACTCCCAACCGCCCCGTCCTTTTGCTGCAACCAAAAATATTCTGGTTGGAAGTTACCCAAACGCACTTAAAATGCAAGCATATACTTATTTTGCCAATACGAACTCTATGCATGTCCAGGTCATTTACATCGACTCGACGTTGGGCGCCGATGGCTGGCTGTCTCGCTACTTGCGAGTTTCGACCTTGTACGTCATTTTGGTGGGGTTTCAAATCGTGGTCCTCATGAATCTGATCGCCTGCATCCTCGTCCTCCTCGCCTACATGCATGGCCTGGATAGCAGCTGGATGAGCGCGGTATCTTGGACGGATGTGCCAGACGCCAGCAAGTTCTACCAATGGTACAGTGCCATGTATTGGGTGAGAGCTCTGGGGTCGAAGTGTGGGTCTGAGATAGCGTCCGGGTGCGACGATGTGGTTCCGGAGCGATTTTGTTTTCCTGCATACACATGACAATGAATGGTTTATGCACTGGGGTTGAAATGCTTTGGTTTCGGAGCTGTTCCCGGTGCATGACTCAGGTTTGGGAGGGCCTTGCTCTCCATTCATGGTTTGTGTTTCAGTCACTCTCACAGCGGCCTTCGAGAACCCCTATACCCCTTCCTCGCTTTCAGGTCGTGACCACCACCACTACTACTGGGTGAGGTTGGGAGATGGGACCGGGTGGGGTGGAGACGTCACAGGGCACGGGGGACGAGGTGTAGCAAGAATCTCTGAAATGGCATAGAACCTGACGTATGTACTGCACTGACCCCGTTATATGTACGGCGTTGAAGCTGTCGTACGGTGCTGATTACGGTCCTTCACGGGGGTAGCGGTTATTTCCGGGTGTCCCTGGAACTCCAAAATTTCCTTTCCTGTCCGGGAATATCCCCCGAACCCTAACTGAGTAGGCCCTAAGGCGTTCCGGGGTCCCTCGGAACTTACAGAAACGCATCCAGGTATGGGGGGCACAGAAACGTTACTAAGACTGTTGAAATAACCTATAATGAGGCCGCTTGCTGTTAAGCTGTCAAGCCATAAGGTTCTGGAGCCAGTAGGTGTCCCCGAAACTGGACATTGTTTTTGGTCAAACGTTTCCGGGTAAACCCTAAGAACAGGTTTTTCTTCAGGGGGTTCATTTTTTCTATCCCCTGAAAGTCGTGCTTTTTGCGGTCGAAATTCCTGGGTTCAACTGGAGCGGGCCTAACACTTTTACCGTAAAAAGGGCATTGCCGGCAAAACCCTAAGTTTTCGGGGTCCCGTCCGGGGTGCAGATCCCTGGCGCTGGAGATGCCACCCGTCTGTCGCGCTCTCTGTGGGTTGTAGGTTCGGCGACTTCTCCCCACGTTGGTGGGCTGAGCAGGTGGTCATTGGCCTGGCCATGGTGTTTGGAATGATTGCGTTCGGTATTCTTGTGGGCAGTGTCGCCAACGCGCTGGCCCGAGCAGACACGTCCGCCAGCAGGTGCGGGCTTGTCTATGTGTAAGGACAGAATTACGAAAAGTGCGGAACTGTGTGAGTGTATTTGTGCGTGTCTCTACATTTGCACGGAAGTATATTAAAAAATAGATAGAGCTGCGACAAAGGGGTTTGGGGTGTGGTGGTGGTGATCGTCCGGTGCGTTTCCAAGTTTTGATTTAGGCTTGTACGGCGTGCCTCGACAGGCTCCAGAACCACATTAAGAAAATCAGCGAGATCAACAAGTGGCTTTCGACCGTCGATCTCGGGGAAGGCGTCAAGAGCAAGATTCAGGTCAGTTCGGTTACGGCCTTAGCAAGAAGGATATAATGCGCTATGAACCTACTTATTATAGCTGTAAAAATGTTTTTAATGCACAATATATATCTTTAATATGCGGTAGTAACAAGAGTAACAAAGGTTACAGCTTTAGTCAGCGTCCGTAACCTATCTATCACGCAATTACATCCCCTCCTACGATACATTTCTAGCTGTCTCTCCGTTTCCCTTTCTCTCCTGGTAACCGATCCACGACTTCTGCCCGCCCTCTCCACCCATTTCCCGCCTCCGCACAGGAGTACTTTGCGCAGCAGTACGTTGCTAAACAATCCGTGCAGTACGGTGAAGCTGAGCTGTTCGCAGATCTGCCCCCTTACCTACGATTTGAGGTACGAACGTACGGCAGGAGGAGCTAGATCGTGTGAATATATGTGACATAGAAACTGATGAGCCACGTGAAATATGCAGCCGCAGTAAATGTAACAGATATGCCATTAAGCATGTGTACGACAAGGCGTTGTGTAAGTGTACCAGTCACGTGTGTCTGACCCTATGTAGGAGACGGCGTGATGAAGTGACATTTGAGGGTGTCTGTACTTAGTTATTACGTGCATGCTTTATGTGTGCATGTATGCGCACACATACACATACACATACACATACACATACACATACACATACACATACACATACACACACACACATACACATACACACACACATACGCACATACACATACACATACGCACATACACATACACATACGCACATACACATACACATACACATACACGTACACATACACATACACATACACATACACATACACATACACATACACATACACATACACATACACATACACATACACATACACATACACATACACATACACATACACATACACATACACATACACATACACATACACATACGCACATACACATACGCACATACACATACACATACACATACACATACACATACACATACGCACATACACATACACATACACATACACATACACATACACATACACATACACATACACATACACATACACATACACATACACATACACATACACATACACATACACATACACATACACATACGCACATACACATACGCACATACACATACACATACACATACACATACACATACGCACATACACATACGCACATACACATACGCACATACACATACACATACACATACACATACACATACACATACACATACACATACACATACACATACACATACACATACACATACACATACACATACACATACACATACACATACACATACACATACACATACACATACGCACATACACATACACATACACATACATGCGCTTGTCCGCACCGGAAGGCATGCGTCTTGTCTGCACGTATCTGTGTGTAGGTGGCTGGCGGGTTGACTTTAGGACTGGTCAAGGAGGCTCACGCCTTCAAAGAACTGAACTTGGATGCGCAACAGCTAATTGCGGCGCACCTGCGTCCCGTACGAGCCACCGTGGGTGAGCAAGGGAGTGAGGAGAGGTGGGAGGCAGAAGGGGAGAGGTGGGGGAGGAAGAAGAAAACACATATGGGAATAAATAGACATTAAGGGGAAATGGCAGCTTCACTGCAGGCAGGAAAGGTGAAAAGGGGGGTCAAGCTTTCAACCTCGCTAACCACCTCCCCTTCTTCTTGAGTCCCCTCCCGCATATAGAAGCCTTATCAGCTCCTGTGTTTTCTCTGCATTCAAAATGTCATGTCGTACCTCAGGTCAGCAGCTTTGCCGCCAGGGCGACGAAGCAGACCGGTTGTGGCTGTTGGCTGCTGGTGAGCTCACGGCTCTGAGGCACAAGGAGGACCCCCAACGTATAAGCGCACCAGCGCTGGTAGGGGAGTCACTCATATTGGCCATCGACATCGACCAGTGCAGGTAGGTGTGTGTGTTTTAATCCAGAAGAAGATTAGGGGGAGATGGGCAGATAGATTTTGGGGAAAGACGTGCCAGTGCGCTTTGTGATATCTGTGTTTAATATATCCTCTTCAGGTACCGGCCATGGACGATCCGTGCTGTACAGCCGTGTCAGTTGTGGGAGCTGCACCTCGCGGATCTTTCCCGCGTGATCCAGATCTACCCTGCCGTACGGCTGACACTGATGGAGTACGTCCGGACGGATCTGGTGAGAATTGCCAAAAACTTTGTTGGAAGGAGGTTGAAGAGAGTCGGGGCTTCGGATGGATCTCGGCGGTGAAGATCCAAGGATCCAGGGATCCAGGGAAGGCTACGGGAATCCCCAAAGGCCTTGTTTGACTTTGGACTCGAGCCCGGTCGGATGTTTTGGAAACCATGACATAAACTCACAATACGTTCATTTTGACGACACTGAACCTGTATCATATGGTCTTCCATTGATCCATTCGCAACAAACATTCAATATATATTAGACCGTCATTATAGAGCGAAAACATATTAGTAAGAATCTTCTTTCACTTGCCGCTTCACCGGATTTCCTGCAACCCATTCCGGCACGCAAACAGGTTTTCTCTTGGTTCTCGGGTCGAGGTCAACCGTCGGAATCATCTGCGGTTCAGGTGAGATTAAGAAAGTCAGTGAGGGTAAGGGTCGGGGACGGGACTCGGGAGATCCTGCTTCAGCTCGAAAATAGCCTGCCTGTGAATAGAACCCTTCGCCGTTTGTCTATGATGAGTTGGTCCTGTCATCTCACAAGTGACGTCTCGAATTACCTCTTTGAAAATCACCTTTATGTCCTTCCTGGTTCTATCGTCAGCTGTTTCCCCGTTTTCCCCTCTCCTCCCCCTGCACATACACACGTATGTGTGTACACGTGCACGTGTGTGCACGCACACGCCGTTGTGGAACCCCACCTCAGCGGGGCTGGTGCGAGCTGTCCACGCTCCTTTTTAAGACCCTTCTTGAGATGCAGGAAGTGGACCCCGCTGCAACGGAACGCCTCTGCTTAGAGCTCGCCCAGGCAAGAGGGGGACGAGGGACGCGAAGGGGGCGCGAGGGAGGAGGGGGGCAGCAGCAGAGGCCACTATTCGGGAAGACGTAGTTGAGAAATATGAGATGGACTAGGCGTCAGTGCATGAAGGCACCACAAATCCAATAAGAGACGCAGGGGTGAATCTTGAATTCCTTCCTCCGCACCTGCACCTGCACTTGCACCCGCACCTGCACACCTGCACCTGCACTTGCACCTCGACCTTGCCCAGGGTCCCTGGTTTGGCCGTTAACTCTGTTGTCGGTTCTAAATTGCTGGTGATTAGCCCTTTGACCCCACGGACATGCCGTAGGCAACCGATCTGGACAGCAGCTTACAGGTGGGGGGTTGGTTACGGAATAAATTGAGTAATAGATTGCGGATTCTTTGTGTCGCGCATCTCGGAAGTCTGACGCCCTCAGTCTTCAGAACACACGGAGCCCGTTTTCGGGGCCTTATGGTGCACTGGCTGCGTGCTGTCTGGAGATCGTATCTATGCAGCCCCTTTTCGGTGCAGCTTTAAGCACAAATCTGACTTTTGCTTTTGCATGGACACTGCCGTACCAAGGGCGCCCTGCCCATGTAACCTTATCTCCATTTCAGACACTTACAGATACAGTTGCACTTATGCATACTGATGTACACATTTAAGCACACGCACGCGACCTTTTTGGTTCGTCTTTTGGTCCACGTGTGATGATGTCGTTACCTCATCAAGCTTATCTTTCTTGCTAGGGATGTTTTACTAGCTAAGGCTTATATTGCAAACAATTGAAGCGCACGCACGCTCCACCCGAAACCCTTGCTGGACAGGCCCGACTTTCGGAGCTTGTCGAGCCGGCCATGGTCCGGGACGGTCTCGCACCAGATGCTCTTACGGGCCTATCGCTTACAGTACAAGCACAGGCAGCTAAGCAACAGCAGCAGCAGTCACAACGCCAAACCAGTAATACGGATACGGAGCGCCCTAGTGGCCAGGGCGGGAGCCAGGGCAGGGGCGGGGGCGAGGGACAGTCGGTTACGGCGGCGGGTGCTGCAGGGCTCCCTGGAGCTCCTGGCGATTTGCAGCACCTAGGGTCCGGCCAGCGCCGCGGCGATGGTGGCGCTGGGTCGTCCAACCAACGGCAATTCCCGAGGGATACCCACCTGGGGCCGGCCCCCTGGGGCGTGACGACCGAGGAGGTGCTGGCAGCCGGTTATACCTGGCCGAAGCCACAGCCGCTGCCGTCAATGGGACAGCAAACGTTATTACAGCAGAGAGAAAGCAGCAGGAGTTCGCACGGAAGGAGGTCGCCATCAGGCCTGGTGCTGCCGCAACGTCCGGGAACACCGCCATCGGCGCTACAGGCGTCACTTTTACAGCAGCAGCCGGCACGTCCAATCCGCCGCGTGGCTTCACACCACCTGTCCCTCGCAGCCACCTCCGGTGCAGGGGATCGCGACAGTGGCGGCTCGAATGTTCATAGTGGCGTAGTGGAGGTGGCGCCTGACGGCATGAACCGACACCTTACGGCGCCGCCGCAGATGATGGCGTCATCGCCGGCGCTGGACTTATCACCGGCGGGGAGTGCTGGCGGCGCCGCCGTGGCTGCGGCCGCTGCTGGAGCCGGGCCCCTGCCATCGTCGCCGCTGTCACGGCAATCTGGAATTGGAGACGATCCAATCAGTGTGGAAACCGGTGTGCTGTCGCCCCATGTGCAGCGACGTCTGCAACGACAACAACAGCAGCAGCACAAGCAGGAAGATGTGCCCGGAGATCAGAACCAGCAGCCGCAGCCGTCACGTGACTCTGAGGCACCGGAAGGGTCCGGGGCAGAAGCCATGGAGACTACCGGGAGCACCAATCCAGTGGCACAGGCGGTGGCGGTGGCGCTGCCGCTGCCGCCAACATCCTCGGGTGTTTCGCATCACACCATGGGTTCCACGGGACGACCCCCAAATAGTGCAGGAGGTACTGGGCCTCGTCGTTCCATGCTCAGCCGCATGTCCTCTCCCTTTGCCGCAATTTCTGTACCCATTAGCACTGCCACAGCCACAGCAGGCGCTGGCACTGCGGCTGAGGCGGCCGAGCTGTCACCGGCAGCACCGGTTATCGGCAGGGGCACTGGCCCTACCGGCACGGTGCCCCGCAATGGCGTTGGCGGCAACAGCGAGACGCGGCACCATGCCACATCTACGGGATCCGCTGGTACCTGTACGGCATGTGGTGCGTGCTTTTGCCCGCAGTGTGGTGCCTGGACCGTCCCAACATCAAGGGCGGCACCTGCGGCGCACAATCACCCGTCTCTCCTCCCGACGCACCTCCACCAGTACGGCCCCCCTCACGGCGTGGCCCCCCATGTCAGTGGCAGTGGCGCTGCGCCGCCGGCAACCTCATTGCTCAACGCCATCCGCGGTCGGGTTTCCGCAGTCAACGCCGCCGGCAGTGCGACCAACGCCAGGACCTTGCTGCGCAACAGCAGCACGCCGTGGCCGGGAGTTCCATCCAACGGAGCCGAGAGTCCGACGGGGGTTCTTTCCCGCCGTTCACATATGTTTGGCCGCAGCTTCGCCGCGCGGGTCCGGGCCGACAGTCTCATGCGCAATACAGTCGGATGCTCCCGCGAGGAAGAGGATCCCGGCTCGCCAATTGCGGCTCCCCGCGTGGTTCCGGACGAGTAGGGGATGTAGCTAACGGCGTTGGGGGAGAAGTTGAATCTCGTTCTCTATTATCGTAGTGTGCATGCTCGACTTGCAGGATGTTGAGCGCGCGAAGGTGGCGGCACCATTCCCCGTATGTCATTGTGCCTTGTCCATTTTGGTTTTACAGTGCTCGTGAACTAGGCAGCGGCCGGAGCCTCTCTTTGGAGCAACGACACTTCGCCCAGGGAGGTCTTGCGGTTACCGTGACACTTGGCGTGCTGTGGGATATATGGTTGCTGTTTACTGGGATGGGGGAATTTGGTGGTGGTGGTCGTGCGGGAGGTCGCACGAGTTTGGTGTGCACGATAAAGACACAGAAGCGGACCCAAGGTATGGAAGATATGGCTGGAAGGCATGGCCGGTCATCATTCGGGAATGGGTGACTTTTTCCGATGAATATCAATATCAATATATGATTATTTCACTTAATTTCGTCAACGCGCTCGGATGAGAACAGGGACATACATGCACAATGGTGGTGGGAAGGAGGCAACCCGCCCTCCTCTGTGGTGTGGTGTGGTGTGGGGAGAAAAGGGAATGGAGGTGTGTACCGACCCTCGGGCGGGTCCATTCCATCAGCATGGCTTGCGGTTGTCGACTGACAAAGCTGTGTTGATAATTCGGAGGTGAAAGGGAGCAGAGTGTTGTAGGAGGTATAGCTTACATAATGCCATCAACCCTTGTGGCAAAAGGCGATAGTTCGTTTGGAATTGGATCGTCAGATCGAGCTGTCCTGTACCAATGATAGTAATTGTCGTGCCTTTGAGGACCCACCATCCTAATAAGCTGGGCGGAGACGAGGGTCTAGCAAATTGCTGGCTGCCGCTGTAGGTTCAAGAATAGCACAGCTCAGTACAATACAATACAGTACGGTGCGGCATGGAAGTACGTTGTTTTTTCTGCAAACATAAGGTATGTAGGAGGAGTTGCTGTATCCCCATTGAGGTTGACTGGCTCTGTCTAAACCCCAAAAGTCGGCATGTGAACGTGTGGATCCGGCTTGAATGGGGCGAAGAACTGCGTGTGGCTGGTTGGTGGAGTGATAATTGGTTTTGAAGGCGGCCTTCAGTCTGAGGCCGGGTATTAATATCGCAGCTGGTATGGCAGGGGGCCCCTAGGGACAGTCCTAACCCACACTATCTGTACCCGTCAAGCACATGAGCCTTGTCCTTGCTCCTCTCGTCCTTGCCCCTCACAGGCCATACGTCCCACTTTGGGGACGCTTCTGTCCTTGGAGAGTGGGCAGTATTTAATAGTTGATAGGTTCATTTGCTGTCAGGGCATACGCGAAGATGCTGATTTATAAAGACTCTATGAGGGCAGAATTGATTCCACTTATATTGAGACGTGGAATCGCTGTAGGGGGACCAGAGCTCTGTTGGGGACCAAGATTGCGAATGCAATTACTGATCCAGAAATCATGAGTTGTCCGATAATGACATGCGAAGGCACCGCGCACACCGTTCTGCATATCGAGCTTCCCATAAGTTTGCGACACAACTTCCGGACAAGGCTTCCACGCTGTCGAAAGCAATTGCTGAGCCTGCCTGGCGATGGCAAAGAAAGTTTCATAACAAACTTTGGGCTCGGATGATACCCGCTCGCTTTAAAACATTAAAGTACTAGGTAAAGCCTAAGTAAGCCTCGAAATGGCTAGATTCTTTCATAGTCCTAAATTATTTGTGCAGGCTTCATCACTGTAAGCCTAAATCATTGCCACGATGTGCTGGGATTGGATAAACCCTTCGGCAAACACCAACGTTAAAAGTATATGTAGATTATTGAGTGCACGATATTGGTGCGATCGCTTTCATAACACGGTAATAGTGCATTCCACATAACAAGCTCAACATTCAATAATAAGCGTTTGAAGTGTAGTTAGAGGTTTGGAGAGGATTAAACAATCGTACGGAATGGAGCACCTAACCAATTGTATGCTTTCCTTAATAGCTCATAATATCTCATTCGGGCTGGCTAACTAGTCCTATATCAATACGCCCAATCATCCCTCGCTTACGTCTGTTACCTCGCCGAGCATTACCAAGCCTACTCGCTGTGCGTTATCGGGTCATACGTAACTAAAATGCGTGTATCAAATCGTCATCAACTGCGAGAGGATGCGCGGTCCAGCGGCAAATATGCAGCGCCCAGACTCGTCCGAGGCCATGCTTTCACTCCTGCTCCCATCCAGCGCCCAGTCCTTAAGAAATCGCGGGCTGTTTCAATTTCTTATCGGCGACTAAAGTCAACGTGTCTAACACAAGCGACCGCTGCGCCTCTGGTCACTAGCCAGATGGGTCCAGCACCCGTACCGGTAGGAGGTTTTGGGTATGGGCACGCATAAACAGAGACTTGAGGGAATTCAGCTTTCCCATCGCAGTGAGCCTTGAAACAGTTTGTGGTGTCGAAAGTATAGAGCCGGATTTGTGGGTATTTTCCTCAGCTTGGAAGAAGGAACTTTCTCTGGCTCCCTCTGTGTCTCTTTCTCCTCTCCTCTCCTCAAATCTCGTCAGCCCCTTCCCTCCTTCGCCGTCGGGTGGAGAGGATTTGAGTCATCAACAAATCTGCCTCTTCCATCGATAACAGATCCATCGTTCCGAAACCTTAACTAAATACTAGGGACGAGCATTACAAGTGTGGAGATGAGCGATACATGTAAAAGAGGATAAGAAGGAAGAAAGAAGTATTACTGCGAGAGCGGGACGCTTTCCTTTCTGACAACAGTTGACTGCATGCCATGAAGATATGCGTGGGAAATGACGGAGAACTTTTTCCTCTCCCGTCCCCGCCTCCCCCCTCCACAGCCTCCAATTGAGCCAGTTATCGTGGACTACAGCATCTACACGGTTGCACCTAACGCTAAGATGCTCCGAGGTACCTGTCGTTGTGAGCGCTTGAAGTACGAGGTGGAGTACGGCATGAAACGCGGTACGACTGACAATTCCTACCTATTGACGGTGAGTTTAATTTAATTCAATTGCTTATCCGGCTTATTCATGGTGAGCTCGCACATAGCCTCAAAAGACAAGAACCGCTACCATTTTCTGATGTCGCACTCTCTCTCCATCCTGGCATCTCCCCCATGGATCTTCGGCAAGCTAGCAACTCCTAACAACCGAAATCCCAATTCATGCCTCTTCCATCTTTTTGGTACTGACGGTACGTCCAACCAATTGTTGCTCGGCAGACGCCGGGCGCCACTGTGCTCATTGATGTACCGTACGAGGCGTATGGCGATAAGTTTGGTGAGTCATGTTTCGTACAGCAAGTGGCGGCGCGGCCTGTAGCTGCGGCGGCTTCGGTATCGATCACTCTCGGCCATTTCTCTACTCTCGCACGGCTCCTGACCGGGTGTCTTTTGTTGAAAATTTGTTGTCGTACATAAAAAAGTCGTATTTAGCCTTTAGCAGACTTATTGCGAAAAGTAGTCCTAACATCTTCTCTCTTCCGTCGGCTTTTATTAGCACAGCGTCTTTTGACTATCTCCATCTTTTTATTCATAGGGCACCTCTGTACATCAGATCCGCTCTGTCTCTGGCCTTGCAGGTTTCTCTTAACTGCATCGTACATTGCGCTCGCAACCCCTTTGTCCGGTACGGCACGCACATACACACACACTTCGATCCTACCTTCTCCGCCTCCCAACCCAACTCAACCCAACCCAGTGAGCGCTGTGGAGTCCGAGGTGCCCCTGACTTCCCTAACCCACCTCATCATCACCCAGCTGGACACCAAGTCCGTCCCATCCCTGGAGTTACTGCTGGCCCGCCGCAAGGAGGTAGCGGATGCGTCGGCCACGGTGGTGGGGCCGCTGCAGGTGGTGCTCTCGAACCCCGCGCTGCGATTGCTGCAGCCCGCCCTCGGTGAGTCCTCTTCAAAACACCTCTGCCCCAAGCTGACTTCCCTGGCACCTGGCGCTCTTGTCACAATTACAGAATTCAAATTATGTATTCTCAAACCCTGACTTCTGCTGCTGCTCTCCGTGATCTCCACGGAGAGCACCGCGTAAGGAACATGGTTCACGGACCCAGGCCAACATTTTCACCGCCACCGCCAACTGTGCAGGAAAGCAGGAAAGACCGGCACGGCTCTCCGTTTTACACACACCGTCTCCGTCTGGCTGTTGGGCCCTATCCCCACATGACAGTGTCGAATACACACGGTCACATAGGCTATATGTAAAATCCCGCCCGCTTCTCTTCTGCACAGGGGAAAAGGCTGATAAGGCCCACCTGCTGACTAGCGTACAGCTGGTAGTGGCGAGGTCGGGTGCGCAGGTGGCGCCGTGCGGTCCAGGAGAGGAGGATCAGCTGCAGGTGGGGTTATAGAAGGGCTATCTGGGAGGGGAGGTCGAGTCCCATAGGGTGGAGGGGAAGGGTTAAAATGAGGGAAAAACGGTACGGAAAAAACCTTCATGCCGCCATGTCGTGTATTGGAATAGACGAATAAGCGCCAGCGGAGGACGGCATATAGGGCCCGAGCCCGAGCCTCTCTATCCTCCAGTTACCCCAACGGTGACATTAACTGCCTAATTCGTCCCCCGCTGCAACTCCCAACCGTCGACTGCATCGCCAGGCCTTCCTGACGCCCACACCCCGATGGCCAGACCTGCTTGTCGTACACGACCCTGTCAACCGTCTTTTGTTTTCATCCAAACTGTTCGCCGCGCACGTGGCCCCCTCAGAGGTGAGTTAACGGTCAGCGGTTACGCTGCAGCGGTTGGACCACTTGTTTTCGTACGAAGAGCTGTATCCGTCGAGCTGTGAAGGGGCACCGGTCGGGGTGGAATGAACAGGTGCTGACCATCGCGTTGACATCCGTACATCAGCCCACGTTTGACCCATCTGGCATCTGAGGCTGAGGCTGAGGTCACTGACCTCCGTCCCGAGACCCAACCCTAAACACCAGCTTCTTGTTTGTTATCTTCTGGTGCGATTTTACAGAGAAGAAGAATAGCGGGAAGTGCTGTTAAATCACCCCTAAACTTGGACCCCTCAGACGTTTCCCCCCCCCCCCCCGCTATTGGGTGTTTGGGTTCGTGGCATTCACTGTCTCATGGGCCCTATCAGTCCTAGGGTTTTAGAAGTATGCTTGTGTTTATTTGTTTGTATATTAGCCATGTTTTGTGTCTTTATGTTTTGATGGTTGGTTTCTTAGTTCTGAAAAGTCCTCAACCGCTATCATGGGTCTCTGGTCTCACCAATTGGGCTGCGAATTCACACACCCAAACCCCCACCTCGTCCTCCTTGTTCCCCCGGTCCCCCCTTCGGAAGGGCGAGGCTCTGGACGAGAACGGTTGGGAGGGTTTCGGAGACGACTGGCGCTATTACTTTGAGTGCATGCTGGCGCCGTCTGCACGTCAGGTGGGGTGGGGTGGGGATATAGCGTCGGGTGTGTGTTGGGGAGAGCCGGTGGCAAGATAGTTGGGTGGGGAGGAAGAAATCTCAGAAGCGATAGGAGTTCTCCGTCTCCCTTCAACGCTGCAACGCTGGAAAACATGAAGCAGAAAAGTAGACGAGGTGGGAGAGGGGGAGGGGAAGGGGGAGGGAGACGAACATTGAAACGCTGGTAATGATCGCTGACGAAGCCAGGACTAACCGTCAAGGATGACTGACTGTCGTCCGCGTCCAAGGCTGCTGCCGACGCGGAGACCCAGAAAACGTAAACCAGGTTGCCGCCAAGGCCGCGAAGAAATGCAGGAAAAACTCAATCGAAACCGTAATAAAGTATACTATCGGCCTCGCTGCTGGCGGCGAAAGAAATGCGTGGAAAAAGGAAAGGAAAACTGAGCTGACCGCTGGTCGCTGTCAAGCGCGTGCTCCTCCCAACCCCCCTGTATACCAACAAACTAACGCGCCTTGACCCAACCGACCAACCAACCCGACCCGGGCTAGCACGACGAGGGGGAGGGGGAGGGGGAGGGGGCGATGCGGAGGGACGCTGCTGCTACTTACCCCACCCCTGCCATTGTTGCGCATCAGGCTGCCGCGGCGCTGGACAAGCTGGATCTGGTTCCTGCTCGTCGTAGACCCGGTACGGCACCCAAGCGGGTCAACAAGACCAGTGCGGCGCTGCGAAGGTACGTTTTTGGCCATTAATAACAACTCCCAACTGCCTAACCAGCTGTCCAACAGTCAACCTATGTTCTCTTAGCGCCTTTTGAAACATCCCAACTCCCGCAGCTTCTTCCGGAGCCTTCTGCGACTGGAGAAGGTCGCGGCGGCGGATGCGGAGGGGCCTGCGCCAGCCACTACGGCAGGCGCCGCCGCCTCCGAAGGAGTGACCCCTGGGTCGGGGCCACTGCCCGTTTGCATGCTACTGCCAATGCACGGCCCCGGCGTCTCTTCGGCTGTGACCCAGTTGCTCCAAGAGTACCGTAAGTGGGCGGACGAGCAAATCAAGGCCGCTGCTACGACCTGTGCTGCGGTCTTCTACGCCTCGGCATACGGCAATACGGCAGCACTGGCTCAGGTATTCGGCACTTCTTGTCAACCATGGACTTGTTCGATTTGATTCATTGTGAAAATCATTTGATGCAGCTGAGAGGCGGTTAATACAACTCCAAAAACTAGGCAACATTAGCAAATTGCTCTTTTAATAACGCATTCATGTTGTATGTGCTGATCTTTGCCCCAATTTTGCTAATATTAGTAAGTAACTTTAGGCCATTTCAGCTGATGATATTTATACTTAATGTTTTTATTATTGCTATGTCGAGTGCCGATTGAGGTACATGCATGTCAGGAGGCTGTACTCCTCCCAAGTAAAGTCCTTATAGCATTCCTTATTTAGACAAGTCCACATCCATATAGGCGTAAGTCCGAATCGCACTCGGTCCCCTGCTTTTTTGAGTTCCCCGACTCTGCAATCTCCGCCCCATCCCCGCTCCTGGCCCGCTCATCCCTGCAGGCTATCAGCAGAGGGATCACGAAAGGCGGTGTGGCGGTGGAGACCGTCAACCTGGAGCTCGCCAGCCTGCAGGAGGTCTCGGAGGCAGTCAGCCGATCACAGGGCTTCGTGCTGGGTAAGCGTGTGCGTACGAGTGTGTACGAATGTTCGAGCTTTTTGTGTTTTTGTGTGTGTGTGATTTTGAACTGAGCTGCGAGGAGGAAGAAAGTGTGTACGTGCGATTCTTGGAAGGGAGAGGAGCAGGGGCACAGGGCCACAGGGGCAGGGGCAGGGAGAGGAGCAGGGGCACAGGGCCACAGGGGCAGGGGCAGGGAGAGGGGCAGGGGCACAGGGCCACAGGGGCAGGGGCAGGGGGGAATGAGAGAAGTGGAGGGAGGTCCCGTGGTACTTGGCTTCCTGCTATTCTCACTCCTTGTACCTCCCCGTCGTACGTCCCCCGAAACGCGCACAGGCAGCCCCACCCTGGGCGGCCACATGCCGACCCAGGTCTCAGTGGCTATGGGCGCCATTCTCCGTGAGCCATCCGCCAAGGCCATGCCGTGCGGGGTGTTTGGCAGCTTCGGATGGAGCGGAGAGGCGGTGGATGAGATGGAGGGGCGGCTGCGGGATGCCGGTTTCGGCTTCGCCTTCGACTCCATCCGGGTCAAGTTCAAGCCCACAGCCAAGGCATGGCAGAGGGGGAAGCACTGATTGAGTAGGATGTGGTTTTGGCATTTGTGGGGTATTTGTTTAAATATTTGATGAAACAAGTTATTGGAATCAAGGACTCAGAATCCACCGGAATTTTGTAAGAGTTAGAACCCCTCGTGCAAATGTTTTTATGATTTTTCTAAAAAAGTTTACCTTCTGTTGAGGAATGTTGTTGAGAAATGTGTTGCTCCGATAAATTCCGGTGAATGTAGATTGGTTGGATTGCGTTCACGAAGCGGCCGAAGCAGATGCGGAATCCGCAGCAACAGCGGTAGAGACCGGGAGTGTACGGCGTAAAACTTGTATGTGTACGGCATCCCACCTTACCTCGAACTGTGCCGCTCTCAAACCCTAATGTGTGTGTGTGTGTGTGTGTGTTTGTGGAAATCGCCTAACCCCGCAGGACCTCTCGCTCTGTGAGGAGAGCGGTCGTGCGCTGGCGCAGTCCATCAAGAAGCGGGCCAAGACGAAGGAGCTCAGCGCAGCACCAGGTAAGGAATGGGGAGGCGGGACGGCAACGCCTCCTCTTAAGTAGCAATCACCATCGTCGTCGTCGTCGTCGTCGATTTTTTCATCAGTATCATAGCAAAACAACGTCAACGTTATCTTTCAACTCCGATGGCCAATCTTGCCTACCTTAAGCTTCATGGGATGCCCACGATATCGTAAGGACTATATCCATGCTGCTGCATCACATGCGTTGAGGTTCCTCCCTCGGCGTGGCCCTCTTTCTCCGTTTTCTTGACACGGCTCGTTGCTTGAACAGGCACTCGTGCTCTAAACGCGAGTGGTCCTCAGCTGGCCATGGGCCGCGTGGTGGGCTCCCTCTCAGTTCTGACCGCCAAGGACGAGGACGTCACCAGCACCATGCTGGCCAGCTGGATCTCCCAAGCCAGCTTCGACCCGCCCGGTGTGACAGTGGCGGTGAAGAAGGACCGCACCATTGAGAAGCTGCTTGTTGTGGGCGGCAAGTTTGCCGTCAGCATGGTGGCGGAGGGGCGGGAGCGGCCGATCATGAAGGCCCTCTCACGACCCTTCAGCCCCGGAGAGGATCGCCTGGCAGGTAGGGCTAGCTGGGTCATGGGGGTGGGAAGGGGGGTTGGAGGCCGTGAGATGAGAGACCGATGCACCGCATGCACAGACGAAATAGGGTGGGTGTCTACTGCTAATACTCGGCCAACTACCGGTACTTCTTAACGGGTCCATTTCCTTTCATCCTTTCCACTCCCAATCCTTCCCTGACCGTGTGCATCACACACATACACACATTCCCCTTTCTGATCCTGCTTTCTCCCCTTCCCTCCCCCATCTCACCTCCCTCCCTGCAGGTCTGGACACCGTACCCTCACCACATCTTGGCGTGCCGCTGCTGAAGACCGCAAACAGCTTTTTGGAGTGCTCAGTGGTCACCAGGATGGAGGCCGGGGACCACTACCTCATCTACGCGCATGTGTGTCATGAGTTCGAGATTGATGGGGAGAGGAACCTCGGGGCGTCTTGGGGTAGGGGGAGTTTTGGCGAAGGAAGGGGTCACGATGGGCTGCATCAAAGGGCGTGATGGTGATGGCTGGTCACACATGGCCATATACTGGACGTCGCCGTTCGTGTTTGTTCGTTTGTTCGGTGATTCTGTGAGTGAAACACATATTTGGAGCGGTCATTTACCAATTGTTTTACCTCCTCAGGTCCAAACCCTAAACCCTAAAACCAAACCCTTGTTGTTCCCGGGTGACCCCGCTCCGAAGGTTCTGGACGGCAAGGTCTTGGACGAGAACGCGCCTACAGCAGTTCACCACCGTAAGGTCGGCAACCACTACTAAGCTTCTATTTGCACTCCAGCGTTGCCTTCGGCGACGCTGGGCGCGGTAGCAAATCGGCCTCGGGCTCAGGCTCGGGCTCGGGCAAGATTTTTTGAACGAAAGAAAAGAAAACTAGGCGTGGTGTTCTGCTGCTACCCGGCCGGGAGCTTACAGTTTAGCAAAGCAAGGGTACGGGTGAGGTAGCAGGTACGGCTATATTGCCAAATGAAGAACAAAAGCTTTGTAATAAGGCAAGGCTTTTGCTAAATTTTGCTTTGAGAGAGAGGGGGAGGGACTGGAGCGAGCAAGCTCAGCTTGTGTTGCAGGTGCTAAGTAAGAGGTAACGAGGCTGCTTGAACGGGCAGGGGCGCGGACACGCACACATACACACACACGAGAGCAGGGTAATGCCAACTTATAAGCTTTTTGTTTGCGTGCGTGGTGTGTTTGCATGTGTATGTATGTGCGTGTATGTGTGTCGGCGTCTGCTGACGACCTGCCCGATGAAATGAATCTCCAGGCAGGGCGACGGGGAAAGAAGCGGGTGATAGGTGCGCGAGGTGTCCGATTTGAATCGCTGATTTTTGTACGGCTGATCTCATCGGCGCTGGGATTTTGGTCCAGGATGGTCCCCTGCTTTACTTCTGTGGTTTACCATCGGTATGTCATTATGAAAGGTGACGCTTTCCTGAGAGTCCGAGCATTTGCATGTACGACGTGAAGCCTGAATAACGTTGTCAGTCATGTCTCATGTGGTTATCCTAATTGCATGTCAAGACGCCGACAATCTTTCGTCCGTATTATCGGCCGCAAAAAGCTCAAATTCGGATAAGAAACGGACGTGCTCGCCGTATGGTACAGAACCCAGTTCAGCAATTGTAGCTGATGGCAAGGTATGGCTTGCGCGGCCATGCAACCTCGGTTTGGTGCCCTTGTGCCGAGCTGGCGTCGGAAGGTCCTATGTCCCCTAGGTATCATATGGTGACTTATCGCCATCAATGCTCTCAGGATGTTGTGGCGGTGTGAATAAAAGGAGACGAAAGAGCTAGCCACGGCACATGGAAACGTTTGGCTGTTGATAAGTTGTTCCATGTCCTGGCGATGTTTTGCTTTTTCCTCGCCACCTGGAGGACTTGAGGAAATACTGTACGGAGGGTGTTGGGCGTGCGGTGGTGTTGGCCGCTGGCATATTTAGCCTCGGGAGTCTGTCCTTGAGGCTTAAGGGGCACATCGTATACGACGAAGACGTCCAGACGGGAGGGGACGGGATTGGTTCAATTGTTATGGTTGTGCGCAGCTCGATGAAACGGCTGATAGGCTAATGTAACCACGGCCCAGAAACTCCACCTTTGATACGCGAATGCATGAGATCGACGACTCACCATACATAAGACCATGTTGATCTCATTCAGCACACGGTCATGGAATTACTGATCTGCAGCTACATAGGGACGGGCTGAAGCATACATGTACTTTGAAAATAGCTAGATGGGCTTCTTATACTAGTTGGGAGATTTTGGCAACCATTCATGATTACTTCATGTCTACTGAATTTTACGCAAGTTCATACCGTTGGTTACAAACGGCAAATAATCAGATTAAGTTAAAGCCCATCCTAATTTTGTGAATACGAAAGTCATTACCT
This sequence comes from Volvox africanus, assembly GCA_030268105.1. Classification (NCBI taxonomy): domain Eukaryota; kingdom Viridiplantae; phylum Chlorophyta; class Chlorophyceae; order Chlamydomonadales; family Volvocaceae; genus Volvox; species Volvox africanus. The sequence continues at coordinate 1,029,632 of BSDZ01000028.1, read as the reverse complement.
AATTCACGATATTCAATAACAGTCATTCTTCCCTACATCTGCGTCAGACTACAAGGGGTTACAAAGCGCGAACAAAGCTTGCTACGGATTTCATTTCCGATCATCCCGTTGGGATTGTCGAAGACTTTATGTCTCGCAGTAGTTGAAAGCATCCACATAACTCTGCGGGCATACGGTGGTGCTGGCTTAACTTGCAACGAACGATTACGATGTTGACGCAACCCGGACAGAATACCAACATAGGCTGGCATAGACGCGTAGTTGGGCCATCTTCCCATAAATTGGAACCCAGTATATACTCTATAGCTTATCTTTAAGGTTACGTAGGAATTCATCAAGCTCGCAACTCGAAGACAGAGCAGACACTGGGACGCCTACACCGCCTCGTAACTAATAGTGGGCACTACAGAACGAGGATGCCTTCTCCTGCTGCTGATATCCTTGATGTGGATACGGAACCTGCCACGAGCGTGGAAAAGGGAAGACGGCCGAGCTTCAAGCTGCCTGCGCCATTGAATACAAGTGATGACATTTTAGACAGAAATGTTTGGAGTCCAAGCCGGCGTAATTCAAGCATTGTGGCGAACAGCGAGCTGCGGTCGTCGAACTCGCCTCGCACGACGCAGCAAATGCTGCTCTCGCAAGGGTCTGGAGGCTCAGGATTAGGCAGCCCTAAGCCTGTGAGTATCGTCATAGAGCATGGCAAGTGTTCAATAAGGGTCGCGCTTGCATGTTACCTTCTGCGTTGATTTGAACCCAGAAGGGTTGTGACTGCGGCTTCTCAGTGCCTGATGTCAAACAACGATGCCTTTTATTGATCAGTTACCAAACATCAAGGGGCGCATCGAAGCAAATACCGTCTTCGCACGTATCGGTCGAGGTGCCAGTCAAGGACCATTTTCGTTACGGCTGCTGACGTGTGCGGACGTCCAAAGCTAACGCCGTGCATTCTGCTTATTTGTTTGAGTTTCTGTCGTCATTGGCCATAAACAAGAAAGTGCGCTTGCTGACCTGTTCGCTCCGCAATAGACCAGCCACACCCTCTGCCGTTTCCCGTAAATAAAAGCCAGTTTTAAAGGCAGACTCTAACTCCTCTTGATATGTCAGTCCCAAAAACTCGAGGAGCAATCTACTCGCAGCGATCTCCGCACGGCCCTTCATTCCTTTCCCTTACCGACCTCTCCCAGGCCCTACCCTCAACCCGAATTATTCCCCCTTACCGACCCATTTTCGTGTAGGTCACACCCACAAAGTTCGAGGATCCGCTTCTCTCCATGCCTTCCTTCCGCCGCAGCGGTAACTCTCCCACTCTTGAGCCCACTGGCAGCGGCAGCACGGGCGGCAACGGCCCAATTATGTCGCCAGCGGCCCTATCGCCCTCCTTCCGAGCACTGTCCTCCAATAGCTTCTCGGCTCGCGGCAGCCACATTGACTTTCGGCGCTCTGTGCCCGGCGGCTCCAACGTGACTAGCCCCGGCGAGGCAGCTATGATTGGGCGGCCCTCCTCAGCCCGTCAGCCCAGCCTTACTCGTGGCACCTCGGACTTCGGCAATCATCTGGACCTGTTGGGCTATGCGTCGTCAGTTGCAGGGTCCGAGTCGGGTGGACCGGGTAAGTAAGGCAAATGACGAGGTGGAGTCGAGCCGACGAAGAGGGCAGTAGTAATTGGGTCTTAAGCGCTTTCTCATAAGGATACGTCATGTAAAATGTTGTAATAAGCAAAGGGGACGGGTGGGCAGCATAACGTGCGGGCTGGGGGCTGCGCCCGCCCAGGTTACCGGCGGGTTAGGTCATCATTTCGTTCATCGTGGTGTGGGTTGTTTCAATTTGGGTGAGTGCGATCATATGTGGTTCAGTTTGTATCGTGCACCCCCAGACTGGGTGGCCGTGGTCATGTTCATCACACCAAGGTGTGGTTTGCCGCTGGTTGACAGTCCGTCAGTGTACTGAGAACCGGCACCGGCACAAAGATCGAAGTCATAGGCCTCATAGGTGCCTCGCGAACCATGTTTACCCATGTCGTGGCCCGCCAGGCTTGGACGATGACGAGGCGATTGATACAGAAAGCGATACGGCAGCTGCAGGGCACGTCACGGGGCTCAGTCCAAGGTCAACGACAGTGGCGACCGGCGTCGGTATTGGTATTGGGGGAGGCGGCAGTGCATTCACACCGATCCGTCACCACTCCGCGTTCGCCGCGCACAGTCTCGGCGCGTCTTCACGCCACAGCTATACCTCCTCGGCTGCCCGGCTGCAAGCACGCCCGTCCGAAGACGACGAGTTCATGGTGCGATTGCAGCAGAACCGCACCTCCTGGCGCGAACGTCCACGCGCTGGTAGCTATGGGCCCGTCGGCTTGAGCTTCGGTGGTTCCCTGGCGCCGTGCGAGGGACTCCAGAACCAAACCCATGCAGCGCTGCAGCAGCTGCGTGGCGAGTTTAAGTCCTTATCGGTGCGGTCAATGCGCAGCTCGGCGGCAGCGTCGGTGACAGCAGCAGCTTCGGCTGCGGCGTTGCCGTTGGGCGCCGCGGCCGCCGCCATTGGTGGAGGCAGCGGCGGCGGCGGCCACCCCGCTGTTGCAGGTGTAGGTAGCGGCTCAGTGGGCTCTAGCGCTGGTGGCAGCAGCGGGGGTGGCGGTGACTTTGGTGCTTTTGGTCGCGGTGGCTTGAGCGGTGGTGCTTCGGGCGGCGGTTTGGGACCTCCGATCGGGGTTTACGGGCGACACAGTGAGGGCCACGCACAGCAGCTTTCCCCCTCACGGCTGTCCGTCAGCTACCGTCACTATTACAACAGTGGAGATGAAGGTGGCGCCGGAGGAAGTGGGGGCGGGTGCCCGACGAAGCCAGAGCTTTTCCCTTTCTACCAGATTTCGCCACCTAGCAGTGACCTTGAGGCTCAAGCGGCGCTTGAAGCTACAGGAGCTACAGGTGCGGCTGTGCAATCGGAGCACACACGGAGCCGCGGGTGCGCACGTGATGGTGACGGTGGCCAGGTAGAGACTAAATGTAGCGGAACTGGGACCAAGTGACCCTGCGGAGAGACATTCCTGCACTGCCATTTGCGCGCTCATCTTGGCCGATGGGCGATGGCCGAGCCTCTTGGTACCTGGGGGCAGATCCGGGTACTCCCAGAGTTTCTCGGGGTGTACGTGCATGCTGGCGGGTCCAGAAGGTGCTGTCACGTACCGCGAGATGAGCCCCCAAATGCAGAAGCCTCGGTAGGTGTCCTGGATCGCAGGGCTAGCCTTTCACCTGCGTTTGCGCCAATGTTGTTTGTATTACCGCAAATTTTTTGTCTACGAGAATGACCCGAGGTGAACTCGCGGCCCAGGTGAACTGCACCAATGATGCAATCACTGACTTGCTACGTGCGGAAGGGTGGAAAAGGAGGGGTATGTTATCATAACGCGGTATTGGCTCGGAGTTTTGGTATTAGCAAGAGTAACGGCGAAGAGCAAATGGAAGTTCGTCCTGGGTTCTGGGTCGGGGGAGCTCTGGTTGAAATGGGTCGGTCCAAACCCACAAGCCTGAAAGCGCTCAATGCCTTAAGGTGCGAATTACCGCACCTAAGCCGCGACTCGCTGCGTCTTCAGCTCTGAGATGTTGATGGTAAAGGGCTGTACCCCGCACCGCCACTGCATATGGTGATGGTTTATGTATGTTGCAAACGCCTGTCGGATCTTACAGTGATAGGCCTGCTGTCCATTTCCAGGTTTTGGTCGGTACGTGGTTAACTTGTTGGCCCGCAGATTTTTTGAGAGTGAGAGGGGGAGCGCCTTGTCGCTGTGGGCTCCGAGATTGAAGTGCGGGTATTTGTTGTTTCCGCTGCTCTAGAAACGTTTTACCTCTTCCCTGTGAGAGAGTCTCCAGGGGGCCCGGCATCCGGGCATCGCAGAGCTATGGGCACCAGGTTGGAGAGTTCGTTGGGTTTCAACGTCGATTTGTAGCATCCACAGATGCGCGCTCGCGCATGCGCTGAAGAAAACTTTATGAGTGAAGCTGCTCACAGCCCCTGAATGTGGATACGACGGGCCGCACAAAACACATTTCTTTACGCATATCGTGCATGTTTGAGGACTTAATAACGCTGCGTTGCTCGGGTAAAATGATATATACAACATATGGTAGTTGAGTACAAGTCTTATCCGACCAATACGGTGGCAAAGAAGATCTCAGCGGATCGTTTGAAGTCCTCCTTTGTTTTGGTTTCACCCATGACATTTATCCGGCCGCGAATTCCCAGGTTCAACCCTGCGTAGTGTGCGCTTATGCGTCGCTCATGGATTTCCTGGTTTTTTGGTACTTTCCACATCATTGTGTTTGTGTATCTACTTCATGCGGGGTGGGGACTGCGGCAGCGGAGGCTGAAGCCTGCCTCCGATGCCATATCGTTACGCCCAGGAAATGCTATCATGGTTGCGGCATCATCAATTTCTGCACATATGCGACCGTGCGTGCACTATGCGTAAGGATCTGTGCGTGTTTCTTAATCGTACTATTTACCGTTAACCCTAATCATCGCATGCATGACAATTGGAAGATAGTTGAGAAATAAAACGTTGAAGATATGAAATTCTGCTCCGTGAAGGCTCCGTACGGTTTCGGTGCAATCTTGGACACCACTGCAGTGGGATGTATCATACGGTGCCATATCATACCTATTGCCGTATACCTTGTTAAGTGCAACGGATAATCCGTGATGTGTACGACGAGCTTGCCCGCAACTTGTACGAGGCTGGGAGCAAGATGCCCATGCCGTAACGTATAGAACAATCCCGTACAATATGTTTCATACTTCACAAGTCTAGCGGGTCTCCCATTTTTATCGCGACCTGTGAGACTGTTACGGCGCTTCCCTTGTGGTACTGCTGTCTTTACCAGCTTGGCATGTGCCTGTATTTCCGTACACGCATATTACTAGGAGATGCACTGCAACACACAATTACCCTATCACGCCCTATCCAGATGTTAATTGTAGGTGTTCATTTATGATGTGACTACGTTATTTATCGTCCATCGACCACGGTGCCCCGCCTGATAAGGTGTGGGACTGCACTGACGCGGCGGAAGCTGCTGCAGTGCCGGTGGCATGCATCCATGCTACTAGGTTGCCCAATTTAGTCCTCCAGAAGGCCCCGCGTGGGGCGTCTTAATATTGGTCTCGGCTTCCTCATCCTTGCAAGGGGCTTGTGTGCTTCCTGGTTTTGCTGTGGCAGCGAATGAAAACCGCATGCGGCAATGCCGTTGCGGCTGCGACATGCCGCAACATCTTGCTGCTATTGCGTGTCGTTGCCCCTTGGTTAAGCTCGTACTGCACTTAATTGGAATGGCTTCGTCCGTGTGCGCCATGAAGTGCAATCAGATTTTGCGCTCAGACACGTACAAATATTGATGGCAAGAAACTGATCAGTTTTATGAAGCGTAGCTAAGAAAACTACGGTTTTCTGCTACAGTCGAGGTACGAACGGTTATGGTTCTGGAGCAGGGGAGGTATAAAGGCGGCGGTGTTTTATTGGTGTTACTTTTTCGAGTTGCCTACGAATGTCTAGTCATCGCTGTGGACGCTGGGCCTTAGACCGGCCATTCTTTGTCGCGTCTGCTTCGATGTTTCCGTTCGGCGCGACCACTGGCATTGTTGATTACCCTGTTGGGACAATAGTGTCTAACGAGATTTAGCAGACAACATGATATGCTTGATTAAGGACATGCCGTTTCAAGTTTTCCCCAACTGTCCGCGGGTGGTGAGGTTCATCATGGCAATAAAGGCTGGTTACCATCCCACTTTGCTGGATCTAGTAAATTATGTCGTGTAGCGTGTTCCATTATATATCTCTGCTGTGCAACTATCGGCTGTCTTTTAAGATGGTGTATTTCTTGCAGTGTAATTCACAGCTAAGTGTGTGTGGAGCGCTAGATGTGAGGGAGCAAGGTGTGCTCGTTAAGCGCCCCCATGTGCACTTAGCAGACATTACTAATTGCCTTTGCCATTGCCTCATTTTGCCACGTTGACTTTTGAAAAAATTAATCTCAACGCCAAGCAATTCGATGAGGGTCGTTGTGTAAATCAGTATGATGCACACCAGCCTCCACAAAAACCGTGACCACTTGCAAGTACGGCCGTCATGCATCCGTTGGCTTGGCAACTGTATCTATACCCAGATAAGAGTACCCAAGATTGTTCCTCAGTAGTTTGTACACTAGCTGGGTGCCCTCCTTAATGAAATGCCGATGTTTCTAATTGCGACACCATGGTATTGAAGCCCCAACCAACCTCCCACCTGTTCCGAGAGACCCGAAATGTTACGCTTCACTTAGCCGTTTTGCTCAGTATGTACGCGTTCCATTATCACCACCAACAGCAACACCTTCATACCTCCCCTCCCGACGTGTATGGCCCCCCCACCACATGTTTTACATAGTCGTCTGCAACCAGACCCTCTACCTCCACAAAAAAAACGTGCCCTCACTTGTAAATCCGCACCCGGATCTTGAGGCACTCCTCTGTCTTGTCCTCGTCGTCGTTCACGAATACCAATGCATCTACCATGCCGGCCGTGGCGGCACGTGCGTCGAAGGTTATACCTACCGGCCGAGTAGCACCGGCAGGCATCTGCAGCCGCGGCGGTGTGAAGTGCACGAGCCAGGGCTGGTTGGATCGCAACGTAAAGATCCGGTAGTGCTGGTACGGATTCGTATAGGTGATCTTCTTGTTTGCCACGGTACCCACAGGCAGCTCAACCTCAAACGTCCTGCGAGAACGGTACACAGAAGCGATGTGTGGTCAGTTGTCGCTTTTCACACAGCGGGTGCACAGCGCATAGCCAAACAAAACATGAATGAACTATCCGATGCATTTTTCCTAACCGGTTCCTCATACCACCGCGTCCCATGGACAGCCGCTGTGTTATCTACCCACAATAGGGCACTTAAACTATCTAGCATATGTGCATGTGGTCTGCGCCTTCGGTCGGTTGTCACATAAGTGTGTCACAGCACCCGAAGGATTTGGGCCTTCGTTCCCAGCAATGCGAGACCAACCATGGTGTGGCAGGCTTTCATCCCCGGCCCCGAGCGACCGCACACCTGGTGATCAATGGGCCCTGCGCTTCCGCAGTCACCAGCATTGCGTACACGAGCTCCCGCGTCTCGCTGTCCACAATGTTAATCTTGATGTCCTTGATGCCCACCGCCACTGGGCGGAAGCTGACGAGCAGCTCTGTGAGAGCGCCGCCCACCAAGACGAACGAATCGGGTGAGACCTGCGGATAAGAGGTAGAGAAATCATGGGCACTGTCTGCAGGTATTTACGCGCGCAGCGTACTTGCCAATACCGCAGGTGGTTGGGAAGCAGCAAATACGCTCAGCTGTCCCCCAGGTAAGTGATTTACTGTCCTCATCAACTTAAGTCGCCACTCCTCTAGCCCAAAAATCAATGTAGTCTGAGCTGGGAAAAGATGAGGAATTCACAGACCGCTGTTGCTGGCTCTTCCTTAACTCCTAGTTCAGCCACCCTCAGAAGTAGTCCTCTCCTCCCCTACCTTATCATGACAGCCAGTCCCATCTCAACGCCGTTTAGCACAGCGCTCCCCCCCGTTGTGTCCCATCTCAGCTCGGCAGAGCCATTTTAAGGGCATCTCACACAACCCCACCTGTAGCTCGTCCGGGTGTGTATTGTAGGCCGCGACGCGTCTTGAAACCACACCTCGCACCACTACGCTCGCCTGGCTGGTCTGACCGATCATAGCACGCATGTCTACCTTGCGCAGTGCATGCACGAATACCTGCCAGACCTCCACCGGCCGGGCCATGAGGCGGTCGAGATACAGCAGAACATAGAAGTGCGCCACCTCGGGTGCGCCCCCAACCTTGTACTTGAGATAAAGCTCGTCACGGTCGGGGCCCGCTGTCAGAGCGCTACTGCCGACGCCCAGGATTACATCAGGGTTGCTACAGGCGGCACACACATGTCGAAGTGCACCAGCTGCGGCGGCGAAGTATGAGGCCTGTGCACCAGGAAGGTTGCGCAGCTTGACGGTAGTGCGGAGTAGCTGCCGCTCCGGTTGATAATACCTGTGCCCGTGGGTTGGGTTGGGTTGGGTTGGGGCCTTGGGGTGGCAGGTAAAATGAAAACGGTCCTCCGCCATAACGATTTACATACCCCGGGAAAACGCCTGCCTTCGCATCCCAACATTTTTCATACCACCAGCCACACACGCCGACGACTCCCAACACCAACCTGAACGTACGGTCAATGATGATGGGGCGGGGCACAACCTCTAGCTCCAGAACCGACACGGGAACGTCATCCTTAGTGCTGATCATCTCAATGGACACGGTGTGGCCTGACGGCAGCGCCCCTGGGGCGTTAACGGCAGTGGCCCCTACCGCCGCTGGCCGCATAGGGCTACCGCGGCCGGCGGCGGCAGCGGAGCTGTGCACCCGGGCGGCCAGGGACTGGTTGACGGGCGGCTCCGGTGGCGATACGGCATTGCTCTTGTACGCATCGGGGGGTTCAAAGGACTGGAGCCGAAACGGCAGTGTGATGCGCTCGTGAGCCTGTTATTTAGAAAGGGAGCAGCGGCGCAAACCATTCCCCAAGAATGAACAACGGATCAACATCATATATCTCATAAATTCCATGAAAAGGTTTATACATCATGTTCCCACAAGCACTCATTATGTACCGTACCACCATCGTCAAACCTGACATCCCTACGCACTTAACAACACATACATAGCTTTATCCGACGTGCTTCCCGCAACCAATTAAGCAACTATTACCAGTCCGCACATGGAATTAGGGTATTAAGGCACAATATACCTGTAGGTATATCCGGTTGCCGCTCATGATCTGCTCCAGCGGCCCGACCGGCTGCGATACCGTACCGAGGAAGCGTGCGTTGGCTGCCCTCAACGCCCGGTAGTCCTCCATACGAGACAATATGGACACCTCCGCGGCCTTGCTGATTCGCACCTCAAACGTCTGCATAAGGCCCAGGATGACACGGTAGGAAGTAGAGTTGGGATGAGATGGACATGGTACGACCCATCCACCGGCGCTCAAACCCCATCGCCCGTCGCCCATGACTCCTTCAAGCACGCATTAACCCCCCTTCCCTTCCCACACCTGCTGGGTCACTGACTGTACTTTCGGAGCCCGAGGGCCCACAACAATCACTATTAAGGCGCTTGCTACGTCACACCTGTTCGTGGCTGTACGGGTTCTGGAACTCGTACTCGTACACCAAAACCTCGCCGTACGCCGGTCGCACCACGCGCCGTGTGACCATACTTTTGCGCAGCTGCTCCAGGATGAAGTCGTGCTTGCGGCGGCTGCGTGCCGCCGACACGTCAGCCAACAGCTGCTTCTGTACTCGCCGAAACTGATCCTCCCGTCCCGAGTAGCCTGACTCGCGCAGGCCCTGTCGCTGCGCAAGAGGCGCAAGTAAAACATCCCTCCTGATGTCAATATCATCCAATATAACAACTTGAGAGTTTCTCAAGACTGGTCAGCCTGGATCAGCTTAAGTGGTCGGCCAATGTGAAAGATGGCGGGTCCAATCCTTCCCTTCATGTCCCTAGCCATCTTACCCCGGGTCCCACGTCCGCGTCCTCCAGACGCAAGTATTGCTGTACCCTTGCACTTTTTCGATGACTATTCTCCAGGATGCGCAGTTTCATCTCTTCGCCAGGTAGCGCCAGGCCAACTGGCGCGCCGGGCCCACCGAATGGTGTGGCGCCGGGGCCGCTGTAACCTCCTGTCGTGGCAGCTGCTCCCATGGCATTGGCCATCATCCCCCCTATGGGGGAGGCCGACATGCCGGCTGTGGATGAGGACGCAAATATACGCTTATGAAAGCAACAGTGAAGTCAATCAGACAGACTGAGAGGCAGTGAGAACGGCAAACTCACCCCCCATTGCCGCTAACTCCCGAGCGATGGGCGACTGGGGGATCTCCCAGGCCGGCTTGGCACGCACGCGCTTCTTATTGGGGCGGTTGTGCGCATCATCGAATTCGGGCAGCTTGGCGTCGGCGTTTCGGGAATCGCGGCCCAGATTTATAATTCGCAGAACAATTGAGCCCTTGGAGATGACAGTGGCCTTCGTGTCATTCTGGCCTGAGGGCAGCGGCGGGGACGAGCAAAAAAGATTGGGCGCGAACAAAGCCCAAATGCCAGGCATGCTGGGCCGTGTATGTTAGCCCCTACCTATGTTAGTCCCTACCCACCCGCCAACCTAGCCACCCGGTCTTCGCAGGAGCACATGCGGAGAATACAAACGAAAAGAATGATAGTAACACTAGTTCTATTAATTCAAATATTAGGAGTAATATTTCAGAAGGATTTTGACATCCATACGTTGTTTTGTTGCTTGTTTAAAATCCTTCCTAACATCGGAGCTCAAACCCGACAAATATCCCAAGGGCCAACCACGCACCCGTGTTGGCGTTATAGGCTGCCTCCACGAAGGTCTGGCCCTGGAGCGAGGGAGCCACCGCCGCCTGGTCCAAAATGGGCACCTCCACCAGCAACTCAGCAAAGTCGCGGCCCTGACGCAGCAGGGGCTGCAGATCCATAGAGGCCGTGCCCAGCTACGGAGCGATACAGCGCAGTGAGGAGGAAAAAGGGATGAGTTCAGGAAGGAGCCCGGTCCGACCTAATTTAGGATTTTTGGAACATAATCGTTACTATACTGTGACATCCGCACACGGGAGCTGCGGCAACGGGAAGTGTATTTTATAGGGAGGATTCGGCGTTAAGACGGGCGTCATAAGTCCGAATACTTAGCACGCCTCGCCCAACGGAGCAGATTCTGTGAGGGTAGGCAGATAATGGGCCCAGTCACAAGAACCCGGGAGCCCAGTGGGTAAAGCTAAGGAGGGGCACCGGCAAGGGCAGCAGCGAGGGCTATGCTAAAGCGTCCACTCTTTGTTAAAAAAGGAGACTTTCCCCAGCGCACAGCTGCAAAAGCGCACAGCTTCAAAACACATATCTTGACCCCCTATCCACGCATTTTCCTTCCGGTAACCCATCACCACCATACCTGAAGCAGCGACTCGCCGTCCCACACGTCCAGGTGCAGCGTCTTGTGCGCCAGGTACTGCGCAAACGCCATGGCCGCCTCAAATCCCGCCTGCTGCGCCGTCTGGCCGGACGGAACCGGCTCCGTGCCGCCGTCCACCTCGAACTTGAGCACCAAGCCGGCGCCCTTCTTCGCTGGGTCCGCCGGCACAATCACGCTGGTGCTATCCACCGCATCGTCTTCCAGCCGGATGGGCACTAAGAAGCCAACCTCACTTGTGGTGGGCGGGAAATGGTAGAACTGGAATGTGAGGTACAGGGACTTGAGATTGGCTGGCGCATTAAGCGTGTCATGGTGGCGGTAGGCCAGAAATTGCACCACGATATCAGAAGCGACCCGTGGGTCGCGGGCCTCGATGGCGAGATCATACGGCATTACCGATGGACCGCGTGGTGGGCCCCGACGGCGCAGGATGGCCTGGACATCCGTCGGCAGCGCGTCGAGCATACCTGCATGTTGGACGAGAGGGAAGAATCGCCATTTGATCTACCCGCCTAACCCATGTACACCATATGCCCAACCCTCCTGCCTTACCACCCTACGCCCGCCTCCATGTCATTGCCTGCGTTCTCCGCCTCTCATCTGCATGCTCCATACCGTCCACCATACGCTCTTCCAGCCGTCCCCAGCCTTACCCGCGTCGTGCAACTGCTGCAACAAGACTCGCGAAGGGGCCGAGCCGGGCAGCTTGCCGTCGGGAGCCTGTGCGCCGCTGAACATGGCCTGGTCCCCGAAGTTACGCGTGGGCTCCATATCCAGGAAACGCTGAAGCTCCTCCGGCGAGGGCTGCGTCGGTGCCAATTCAAGCAGCGCATGCAGACACCGTCAACACGGGCGACTCAGGCGCAAAACAGCGGGCATAAACCATGAGGGACAACGGCACAAAACAGAGGTGTTGTCGAAGGAGATCTTGCTGTTATTAGGCAGGCAGGCACGGAGGCGCGACGTCAGGTATGCCACCCAGCAGGCAGGCCGCCTCACCCTACCTGCATGCTCCCCCTCCTGTCACGCTGCGCATCGTAGTAGCGCTGCACTGCAGCCGCGGCGTTCTCGCGGGGGTTGATGTCGTCGCGCCCTTGCCGGTCTGTAAGTGACAAAAAGGAGTTGCGCAAGGACTTGCGCTCCTGCAGGCAGAACGATAGACAGACAGAGATACAGAATAGGCAGGGGAAACTAGGTAGACAGAGAAATAGTAAGCAAATAGACAAAAACGATGCTAGACGGACGGACGGATGGACAGAAATTTAAGCGCAACAAAATGCTCCGATACTTCCCTTCGTGCATACTATACTATACCCAGGCATGAAATGTGTAAAAGGTGTGACAACATGCAACGACCTAGTTAGTTGCTAGGCCTGTCATGTGAGCCCGGCTAGCAAACCGGAGCTCAGTCCCAAGTGTAGGGGTTGAGGCAAGGGCCCCGGGCCACTCACGTCTTTGAGCTCGTCCACCGCCCTGGTGAGGAGCTCCAGCTGGCGCTGCATGGCGACCGTCAGCTCCGTCAGTTCCGGAGGCATTGCATAGCCCCGTGAGGAGCCTGCATGTTAATGAGGGCAGATTGCCAAACCAATAAGCCTCCATTCAGGGAGGCAAAAGATGGCGACCTGTATAAGAGGTGTTATTCTACATAAGGTCACTAGGAGCCGCGTTGCTGCAGAAAATTGAAGCAGCAGGGGATGTGAGGTTATGGGCAAGAAGAAGCAAGCTTACGGGGACGACGGCGCACGGAACGTTATCATGTGACCAGTGTAGGCTGCACTATTCCAGCCGGGAAGGCATTGAAGAGCTGTAGTCCCGTAGGGGGGAGCTGGAAGAGGGTGAGGGTGCGGGATCTACCATGGGAACCAAGAGAGAGGGTTGTCAGGAGTTCATCGTGCATGTATCAGGCACGACTCATGAAACGATTTTCACACAACGATTTTCCGTGCGGCCTCTTTTCGTTTGTGTATCTCTCGCTGTGGCTACAACCGCACGGCTGCCAGGACCGCTCTCGTTTCTTTCATCTCCACCCATCAGGGGCCATTCGCCGGATGTGGGTTCCCGCGACCAGGGCCATATCTACTCCTTACTCAGCCTTCCCCAGGGCGTCAACCTTCAGAGGGCCCCCCCCCTCAACTTTACACAAACACACATTTATATATACATATAAGGATTCCCTGTGAATATGTTGTGCATCCATAAATAATTCTTCTGAACAAGCTCCACCCCCATAGTTTAACATAACCGTCCACTCACCCTGACTCCTGCGGCTGTGCATGAGGTCGACCGACGGCACTCGTTCCAATGGCACCATCTCCCCCACCGGCGGCGGCGATGGCACGCGCGCATCCGGATCCACTTCATTGATCTCGGGCGGCGGCACGATCTCCATCGGCACCGGCACGGGCTGTAACAACTGCTCCAGGGGCTGATCGCCCTGCTCAGCCTCCTCCTCGCGCTGCGCCTCGATGACCGCAAACACCTTTTTCAATGGTGGCAGGATGGGCGTGCGAGCTACACACGGAGGGGAGACAGGCAAGAAAACAACAGAGCCGATCACGAGGAAGGCGGTTTGAGGGCGGACGAAAGAAATTCTGTAAGCTACGAATTGCTCATGTGACTCATCGCGACTATGCGCAAATCCCTTATGAAAATCCTTGCAGTCGGTACAACACTGTTACATAGTGCATGAACAGTCCATTGAAGGGAGTCGCTCTCGTTTGGATGCCTGCGGGCCCTTACGCCTCAAGAATTCATTGTTCTGAGACTGGTCCTTTCGACGCGTCGCCACACCTGTCTCGAAGAGTTGAAATTCGACCAATGGCTCGGGAACCTCCATGCTAAGCATATCGCCCAGCATCGCTCGCCAGTTGAGCTGTGGCTGGTCTCGGAGCACCAGCGGTTCCAGCGGCCTCAGCTGGTAGCGGTGCACGCCCACGGCCACGTGCGCGGCACTGCCATCCTCTCGGATTTCAGAGAAAGGCACGAAGGCCGTGTAGCCGATGAGATACTGCAGCGGGGCCAGGCCTGGGGGTGGCGGCGCCTGGCGGGGCAGTCAACGCGGCAAGGCGGCACGAGGAGATTACAGATTCCAGCCGTTATCTTATGGTGTGGTAAGGATAATGTGCATCCACGATGCAGTCGTACGGAGTTTCTAGACATTTATTCCTTCTTGGGGCCCTCATTCATCCCCGCTACCAGATCGCCACATGAACCTTCCGCAACTTAGCTGCCGAAGGTCTTCCCGTCTACCCCGTCATCTCTCGTTACCTAGGCCTACCCCTCACAGATCGAGGGGCAACCGCCTCCGCGGTAAAACATCCCCTATCTGCTTCCCACGGCCCACCTGTGGCGGCGTAGCTAGAAGCTCCACGACTATAGTGACCAGTACGTCCGCCATGACGTAATCAAAGACAGGGTGCGGCGTAGGCACCTGCAGCACTTTCCAGCCCGGTACGTCCAGGTGGGTCAGATCGATCAGCTCGTAAGCGGGACCCACGAAGGTGCGGCCGTTATGGACTGACACGCGGATAGTGTAGGTGAGGGTGCCGGTGGAGGGGGTCTGGTAGATGGGCGACTGGGCTGCGGCAGTGCCGGGTGGCGGTGCGCTGCAATAGGAAAGGGGAGATGGGGAGGGGAAAGGGAAGATTAGTAAGATACGGGAAAAGGCGGTGAACGAAAGGGCGAAAAGGGGAATCCCATCCTCACTATGGAGAACGGGAAAGAGGAAGGGTAGGTCATGATGATTGAAGCGTTTGTGTGGTATGAGATGCGGGGTAGATAGCGTGGCGACTTGAGGTGTAGGAAAAAAGATTACCTGCCACTGCACGTGGTGCGGTGTATCGCGCAGTAGGCGCGACAATTGGCGCGGCATCATACACAATATGATCCAATGTGCAAATGACGTGTTCAACGATGTGCGCCATACTCACTAGCCCGTGGCCATGCCGTGCCGCGCATCCAGTGACATGAGAAGGTCGTGCACCCGCATAGGCATCGCCAGCTGCAGTCGCCGCAACATGACGGAGTAGGTGGGGCTCAGCATGGGTGACGCCAACGTAGAGATGACGGTCTTGGTGGTGGTTGATAACAGGCCTGAGGCCGCGAAGCGTCTCAGGCCAGGCACTGTGTCACTGTACGTGACCAGGAAGTTCTCCGGCAGCAGCGGGATGTAGGGTTCCATGGCGGGGTACACCTCGGCCTTGGGGGACAGGGCAGCGGCGGCGGTAACAGCGGCGACGGTGGCGGATTCGGAAGCGACCCGCGGGAAGGGTTTGGGTGTAACGTAGGCGAAGGTCGCGGCGGTAGCAGTGGAGCTGGGAAGGGAAAGAGGCCGGGCGTTAGAGAAGGAACCACAACTTGGAGTGAGAATTTGCCGATCATTGGACGACTCTTTCCGTACCTATCGTCATCTGTTCATTATACCCCTTCCCCATCACACGCGGTACGAAAGCGTGCCCGGGGGTTCCTGTGGCAGGGTCCATTATCCGAGGCCCTTGCCCTTTTCGAACTGGTCTCGGAAATGGCGCAATTGGCGGCAGCATTCGATTTGATTGGCTAGCAACCGCTGTCCTCTGTGGTATAACTGTAGACCTTGGCGAAGACCATTTCGGGCTTCCAAGAGTCTTCACCTCGATGAAGGCAACCTCCTTTACCCCCACCTGGAATAGAATGGTAGCGTCGGGTATGACCTTCGGTGGTCGCAGATCCTCATTGTAGACGTTCCGGAACATCAGGTAGCGTGGTGTGCCCGCCATCAGGCTCGCCGCCATGGGCCGTCCCGGCATGTCGTCCAGCTGCATGGAGCTCACCACTGGGGCGCCCGGAGGCAGCGGGTTCTGGGAAACCTGTTACGGTCCGAGGGAAGGGTTAAGGGAGCCAAGGAGAAGCGAAAACGGTGGGGAACGGTAAGTAACGGAAGAATCTCTTTTACCGAGGCCCATGTTGCCGTCCGAAATTCGTCCTCACAAACGAAATAACTCTCATAGACTTTTGAAATCTGATCCCCCCCCATCTCCACCTGCATCGCCTTCTTTACTCTGATTCTATCGGAAGGTAAACTACAACAGCTTTCATCACGCCATCACGCCAACTCCCACTAACTCACACGGAAAAGCGGCAGCAGCGCCCAGCCCAGAGAGTACTGCCCCTTGACGACGCCGTCCAACATGCGTTCTAGCATGATGACTTCAACCACTGCCATGCAGCGCGGGTCCGAGACCGTGGTGTGGTAGTACACGTCAAACGATAAATCCAAGTCAATTGCATTACGCTGCGCCGCACGCCCCCGGTCATATGTGTCCGCCATGCTGTAGCACGTGTTTCCATAGAATGTCCCGTAGGCCTCGTCGTACAGGGAAACGCCCAACTGGAACTCGAAGGTACGCCCGTCGAAAGTGGTATTGATGGGCATGTCGCTGACTTTAAGGATGCGCAGGCGGTAGCCTGTGAATTAAGAGGAAAGGACCAGTTGAGGGTGGTCCCAACAGGAGATTGTCACTAAATCCGCAACCTGCAGTCTCGAGGCTGTGCGCCAGGTTAACAAACCCCGTTAATCAGGAGCCGCAATGCCAATCCAGCCCAGCCCGATCATATTTAACCTGGCCCATTACCGCCCTGGCGTCCCGACCCGTCCCTGGACCTTACCCTGTGTCTGCGGCAGCGCACGACGGTTGGCATCAGGTGGAATTGGTGCATAGCGGTGCTTTTGCCTGCTGGTGAATTGCGCCCACTGAACCAGAGGCCGTTGCTCCAGGTAGCCTCGCTTATACTCCAGCGCCTCCCGCAACGCGTCTCGGTTCTTTACAAAGGTGTGCATGTCGCGGTTATACTCAATGAACGTACCCGCACGGCGTTCGGCACGGGGAAGAGGTTGCGATAGGATGCCATACTTTGGCATCTTGTCAATGTCGATGATGGGGACGGTGGGTAGCGCCTGGGGGCATAAAAGTGATGGAAATGTGACCAGCTGCGGGCACTAAGCACCGCTGTGTCAGCAGCGGTAAGTCATCGATAGGGGTTACGTGACGCGCGACTTTGCTTGCTCTTTATGGGTGCTTCTGCTCCGCAGACCCTGCATGACACGACGATGCTGTAGAACCCAACTCACCTATCTCACTTCGTCCCCTTGCCCTGCCTCGCAGCACTGGGCGTCTGGGCGCCCTACCCGTGTCCACCGACGCACCATATTTGTATACTCAGGATCTGTTAACTGATGACTACTCACCCGTCGAGGCTCGAAGTTAGTCCCCGGATCGAACCGCACTTTCCCCATCATCTGCTGGTCAGGTGTTAGCCCGAAGTGATCCCCACGTACGCCGGGCGCCGCCGACGCCGCCGGGAGCGCACTCTTCCCTCTCCGGAAAATGGGGGCATTAGGTGGCAGTGATTTGCGCACACGATACCCACGGTAGTATCGCTGGATAGTCGACACGGCGCGCTCACGCTCCTGGTCACGACGGTCCGGGGGCAGGAGGGGCAAACAACAGCTCAGTAAAAAAGAGGTTGGTCAGCGGGCGTCCCGGAAGGGAGCTTGACTGCTAAAGGGCTATCGGGTTTCAGGTCGGGCGAAGAGTTCAGGATCGCCATGATAAACTGCTCAAGGGCGATTATCAACAAGCAGAATCCATGTACAATCCGCTATGACTGAATTCCAATCCTCCTAAAGAAGTTGCACACCTGTTGGGTAGGCGGGCGCCGCGTCATGACGTCCATTTGGCGATCCAGCTCCTTTTGGGCAACACGTGATGCGGTCTGGCGACTCAGCAGCTTTTGTGCTTTTGCGCGCGCGAATAGGTCCGCGGGATCCTCAGCGGCCCCACTGGAGGGAACGAGGTGCAGGATGATGATGTGGAGAATGCTGGATGCTCCTTTGTTTAGTACTCTACATATACTGTGGGCTTCAGCTCGGTGGACCACCAAATCCACCGTGAGGGGCACGCCGCGGCGCCCATGGCATTGGTCCCAGGCAAGCAGTGCGATATTATTATGGATGACACCTTGCCCAAGAGAGTTATAGGTATGGCCAGGATTCCTTAAGATAGGAGACCGGTACTGGCGCAGAGGCATACTTACGGTCGATGCGCAGAAACGTATTGATTTCAAAACTGTACTCGTGTCAATCAGTCCCCTCGAACTCACCTGGGGCCCGTAGCTGTAAAACCCAGATCGTCAGAGGGGTACATCGCAGAGGGCGGCATCTGCTGAGGCCGCCTCATGTTGTCCTTTACTTGGCCCGAATCTAGATCAGATCGCGGCATAATCCGGCCTTTGCCACCGCTGGGGCCCACTCGCCGGGGCGGCCTGGCAACCGTATCTGCAGTACCGGCCGGGCCCCTTCCACCCTTTCGGGCATCCGGAGCCACGAAGACCGGATCTGGCTCATCCGGTGTTGTGTGCTTTGCTGCAGTCTCAGCTTCTAGACCAAAGCTATCACCGCCCGCATTTCGCCTGGCTGGAGTCAGCTGAGCGGCAAGTCCCAAGTCGCTCTGACCAGCTCCACGCCGCTTCACAGGCGGGATACCACCACCCAGACTTGCCTCCGCAACGAAACCCGTGTCCGAGTCCTGGAAGTAATGGAAATATCCAAAAATTTTAACGTAACATATTTCAGGATATCAAAATGTACTATCCTGGACGGTTGGATTCTAAGATGTATTCCTCCAGCAGTCGCGGTTACTGGACCATGGACGATTACCCTATGAAAGCGGTATCGCATAGGCGCATAGCATCACCGCATTTACCTGACGACCGAAATTATTCCCTGGCGCAGGCAGAACGCTGCAGGGCATCGAGCAGGCACGGGGTTGGCAACGAGCTGTTGGAACTGCTGCTTTGAATAAAATGTTTCCAAGCGTACCCGTCATCAATCTCCGCGTCAAGTCCGAATCCTGACATCTAGCTAACGTAGTAATGTCATTATATGCCAAGAGTCCGAAGTCAACTTCTCACGATGCCATGTTGCCCTTCCAAACGATAAGAACGTGCTAGGGTTCCAGAAGTTAGAGTAACTCAAATCAAAAGCTTTGGTTAATTGCAAGAGGCAATAACCTGAGCGTCCGGTGACGACTCAGGCCACACTTCTGGTCGGACCATTATAGCACACTTTCGATTTAAATAGAACGCCATTTAAATCGATAAATAAGAAATATATGTCCTAATGGAAACGCAAGGTTGTGGAAATGTAACTCATCCGACACCGGCTAACCGTAACAGTAACACGCTATAACTGCCACTAAGCCACCATGTCGGAGCTCGGCGGTCGGAGGCGCTGTCGAAGGCTGGTTGGCGCAGATGCGAAGTTTGCGTAAACCCGCACGTAGGGGACAAGCTAGAGTAATGTTAACTAGAAAAATCATCGAAGATCTTGTCACTTCGCACGTTCGCAGCAAGCACGGGAAAACAGGTGGTTCCCGAGCATCCGAGGGATAACTTTGTCGCGGCCTTGCTTCCCGGCGTGTTTTTTGATACATTACTGGCTACAAACACAATATCCAAGTTGTTGCACGTGCTCCGTTTTAGTCTTGGTTGTATCGGTAGCTTTGTTGCAAGTCGCAGCGAAGTGTCGCGCAAATTCTGCCGTATGCTCTTCCACTAAATTCTTATAACATGCTGGGATATTATAACCAACTTGTTGCTGGTATGAGCCCGTGTTAATGTCTGTGACCCAGACTGACAGTACCACCACAAATAGTGGTGCAACAACCATGATAAGAGGTATGTCTACAACTACAACTATTGCAATGGCTGTTACGCAAGATACAGCAAGAGCTACAGCTACTACATTGGATAGGTGTACGTGTGTGGCCATGTGATGCTGATCCTGTGTATTACAGTATATGATGGGGCCTAATGAGAGCCAAGAGCAGCTGTCCTGCGTAGCTGCAAAATCAAAACACATCAAAGCACGGCGGGGTATAGGCGGTCTTGTCCCCCACTGCGCATGGGCAAGGGTCCGCATAAATTGCATCTTCCGACAGATATACAGCCTTGACTGCACCGAGCAGCACTTTCCCAAATATCTGTATGACTCTCATGGAGGACAGATCGCAAAACGTCATGCTGATATAGCCGACCGCCAATAAATGCAGCGATGAATGTAGCACTCCACGAAACATGAAACAAAGAGATGCTCACCACCATAAATAGGTATTGATGTTCAAAGATGCACCGCCCGCCGTCCAGGCCTTTGGCCATCGTTCACGCTTCCAAGGGCTACATGGTCTTGCACTCTACGACGTAAGCTTAACCCTACGCGTCCGAACCTGTTTGTCTGAACACAAGCTGAATCAGCACGACTAACCCACTTTTTCCTATGCGAAGCACCCCTTCATACTCTCTGTCTTCCTTCCACTGACAGCGCAATGCAGCAGGCCTGTCCATATAATTATGAAAAAATGAGATGTGATGGTAAGTCGCATTTCTCATGTCCGCTGTGGAGCGTTCGACAGGTCCGGCAGGTTGACGATGGCCTTATTCATCTGGCCGATCATGGCGGTCATCGTGTCATGCAGCTCCCTGGTCACTGGCAAGTTGTCCTGCAGCACCCAGCCTTCCTTCCAGGGCTGCGGTGGCATGATGAGCACGGGCACCTTGAGCGCCACCTCACGTGACGTGAAGTCGCGCTTCTCCCACCTCCAAATTTCCTTCTTGTTCTCAAAGTACAAGGCACCCCTGCAGTCCAAGCCGCACACAGGTGGGCAAATGAGGTTCATGTGGATACCTCATTCCTCAGCTGTCGATAGAAATGCCTGAATGTGCCAATGAAAGCCGTAGACAGCGAAAGGACCACCGGCGTTTAGGACTGAGATTACCGTCTTTTCCTAAAGCCTTAAGTCTATACCTTAATACTTACCATGTATAATGGCACATGGCAGCGTCGCCCAGGACGAGGTCATGTGGAGGCTGTGCGATGAGTCGGCTGTGCGGCGGCGTCTCCGTTGCCAGTGTAACGTTATGCAGTGCCACAGCGATATCCCAGGCATACATCTCCCGGACCCAGTCCAGTTGCTTGACGGCTTCAGGGTCCGCTTCAATATCGGCTGTAACCCGCTCCCAGTCGGGCGTAAGAGCCGCAAGCTCCGTGTACCGGATCAGCACAGGCGCCGGCCCAGATTGCGGGATTTTCTTGGGGTCAACCCGCCCGCCGGACAACTTGACCATGAAAGGAACGGCGTCTGTGCACCGAAGCATGTGCGGTGCGGGAAGGCCAGGATAGCAGGTTCTGATTCAATTGTATGAGCCTTAACGAGAGGTGGGGGCACAAAATGCCTCTCCTTACACTGTCCACGATGCGGTAATACGTTTCCAGTATGACCCATATGCCAGCAAGCAACCACAAGCAACAGAAGGGCAACGTGGTTAAGTATCCTGATCACGCCTCAATAGGCCTTGCTTCGTATGTTTAGAGATAAGAGTTTGCTGCGTTGCGTAAGAGCCTTGCCGTGCCGCGCTTATCTTCTCCAAGCTCGTTGTTAAAACTTACTTGGATGGTCCGGCATGATATAGTCGAACATGAACTGGAAGCCATTAGCCCTGGAGCCAATAAGTTGGAACAGCATGCATAGGAGATCTCGGGCCAGACAAAGAGCGCTATAACGGCGAGCAATTTAACCATCCCTGGACGTTAACGCCGCGTGCTGCGCAAGCTGCCTAATGAAATTCTAGATGAGAGGACCTAGAGGCCGGCCGGGCAAGTCCAGCAGCATGGCCCGGTTACCGGCCGGCCAGGTCAGCGCCGACAAGGCTCGGAACTGTCCCAATCCTCCGTTGTGGCTTATGGATCACATAAGGCTGTGATCGGCTACCGGCCGTCATTTCCACCAGACCAGGTCTTTCCGTCTAGCGCGCAATCCCAGGGTGGATGGAATAAAAGGAAAAGGGTTGAGCAGCTCACCTAGGGTCATACGCATCAGGCGCCTGAACTGGCCGCATCCAGACGTAGTCGCACTCCAGCAGCAGAATCCAGGCGCCCTTAATCATGCTGGGGTCCTTCGCCGCAGCGTCAATCCACTGCTTCACAGCGTTGGGCCGATCGGCCACCGGGAAATCGCACCATTCATCGCATTGAGGATGAAGCGGGTTGGCCCTGAACGTGGGAATCTGCGTGCGGGGAAACAGGGCACAACCATGCGCCATCGTTGCCAGGACGAGTTCAAATGACGATGGCACTGTGTATTAACACGGGAGACTCTAGGATTTCATGTCCCGACCATATCACGGCTTAATGATCGTACCTCGTCCATGAGCTCATCTGGCTTCATGCGGTGCAGAATTCGCGTAAAGCCCGTAAGCTTCTCACCGCCTGGCATCCTCTGCACCAGTTTATATGTCCCGTACCTGCAAAATCCGGACGCCATCGCAGCAAGGCGAGGGAGGAAAGAAATGCTGGGTATCGCGATTGCTGTTAATTACACCATTAGCCGAAATGGGGGAGGGAGGGACGACGCCTGGACTGCAAAAATAGATATCATTTAAACTGTCGTTCCTGCTCTGTCCGATCGTACTCAAACGACAGTACTCGAACTCCGTGCATAAAGGAAGGGATCCAAGAGCACCGCACACACGCGTGCACGTGATACCGTTTTCCGCCGGCTGCCATTAGTAGACTGGCAGCGTGCACCACCTTGTCCGGACTCACTGTTGTGTCTAAGCGAATCCAACGTCTAACTTAAACACCGATACGCTTGTGACGCGCACTGTCGGCGTAGTTTTCGTGCGGGGTTGGTTTGCCGGTAGACTTTGGACTCACATGATTCTACTTTGGAAATCCTGGTAATAGTCCCCGCCGCACGTAAAGATGCTGTGAATCGTGTTGCCCGCGGGTTTAGTGTTGATCTCTTTCGGCCTGCCGCCACGCAAGCAAAGCAGGGCGAGGGCGAGCGGACAAAGCATGTGCTCGCGGGCAACACGGAAATGCGGGCCCGCTGGCAGCACCCGCATTTCCTCCCAAAGGAACCCTGCTTGCGCCGCTGTACAGGCATCCAGGTATGCCCAGGGAGGTCCGTACTTTTAGCTATTCATTTAGAGGTCTGCGTGCTCGGCTTGTACTTTGGATAGATTGATGATTGAGATTGTTGCTGGCTAGCGCAGCGTACGCAGTGAAACAATATCGAACCACCATGCAAGCGCGCGTGCTGGTGTCCATGTATCCCCAGCTTCCCAGGCCCCTCCGCGTTGTCTGTGCACTCACATAATGCGACCTTGGAAGTTCTGATACGGGCTGCCGTTGCTAGTTAAAACAGAATGGATGGTCTTTCCGCCTGCCTTGGTTGCGCCGCTATCTGTCAAAGAAAGATTATAAAGACATGGATATAGTTAGTTGGGTGCCGGCTGGCATGGTTGGATCAGGTTTCAATCAGCACGGATCCACGGAACGCCTATGCAATGATTGAATCCAGTCATGGCTTCCTACCTTGCCCCACATTGGTTTCCAGCGTCACAGCCGTGGGAGTGACAGGTGTGGCATAAAACTGCAAGCCGTATGCCGGGCGGCAATTCAGGGGGTCACGGAATGGGTTTGGCCAAATCCACTACAATTGTAATCTTAATAAAGTTAAGGCCTCATGTGGGAACACCAGATTGCGATAGCTAGCACCTCGCCACAATCTTCCGCCTCACCATGTCGACCGTCTCCATCATTGCCACGCCGAGCAGATAGCCGGCGATTATGCCCACCGCAACGGCTCCAACCTTCTGCCATGTTGTGACAGGCTCTCCCCGACCCCCCCCTCGGCGGCCTAACATATTCGTTGCAGAGCCTATACCTGATCGGTGCAAGTTTTAAAGTAAGGTCCGCAAACTTATGAAGTCATAATATGACAGTAGTCTACGACGGTCCCACTAGTAGAAATTTTGAGATCTGCCTTCTGAGCCGACTTGGTCGCTGTTGCACAGTTGTAAGTTCGTATTTACAATATATAGGGGAATTGGTAAGCATCCAATTATCACATGACATCCATTAAGGTCGCTTTAACGCATAGCTACGTAGAAATTGCTCTGATGGAGAGGGGAAAAGGGTTTGATGTACGGAACATGGACGGTAGTCGTTGACTAGTGGCACTTACATTACAATTGTCTCCTTTATTACAAGTATGATGACGCTTTTCAATAACATATTAATTTGTCCTTTGTGCACATTGGTCGAGGTTCATAAATTCAGATAGCTTGGAAATGGCCTGGTCCATTCAACGTTAAATTATATTTAGGCATACGATTCAATTAATGTAATTTTTATATATCATTACAATCGGCGGTCGCAGGCCGCGGTGACGAAACATGCCCAGCTTAGAGCGGCTCATAGCGGAGGTGGAGCCCAATGTTATTACGGAAGCACTTACGAGAGAATGTATACAGGTAAGATATTTAGATTCTCTTCGTGACTGTTCTTCGGGACGGCGTACATGGTGTAAGTGCCGTGTTACTGCTTTACAGATACAAGGCGGGGAGCCCGACACAGCGGCCAACAAAAAGCGCAGCATGCCTTTTAGAGACGTAGAATGCCTGGCGTTTAGCTTTAAGAACCTGGCGTGCATCGACAACTTGCGTGGATTGGACAACTTAACAAAGCTACAGCTGGACAATAACCAAATCACTAAGATTGAAAACTTAGCGCATTTGGTGGGTTGGGTTTTCGGGAAACCCCACTGTGGTTGAAGGCCCTGATTGAATGAGGGGTGCCTGTGTGATATCACAACGGGCAAGTGCATTCGTAAGTCACCCTACACATATTCGCGACCATAACTTCAATCTGAATCCATACGCCTGGCATAATGAGAGAACCTTCACAACTTGTGGGGCACCAGCTGTATGGAAGCCCCAGAGTGTGGTCCGCAGCATTCGCATCGTCATCCGAGCTCCACCCCAGATGCCCCCAACGCATGTAATGTAATGCAGTTAACGCTTGTAAACGATTTTAAGGTTAAGAATGCCAGACGCCAAATAAAGTCTCGAAGACCACCTGGGTGGTGTGGACAGGAGGAGATCCCCCAACCATCTCACGTAGGTCTCGAAGCATGAAACGCGAATGGCCCCGAATCTCACGCAGACCAATTTGACATGGCTGGACCTTTCTTTTAACAAGATCAGCGTCATCAGCGGCCTGGAGACGCTAACAAAGTTGGTTGACCTATCGCTGTTCAACAACAACATCTCCAAGATCGAAAACCTGGACACATTGGTGAATCTGAACGTCCTATCGTTAGGTGCGAGCCAGCGATATTGTGGCAAACACGACAAAAATTACAAGTTGCATTTGCGCGTTTATGTGAGCGGGGCTGTGCGCAGTGGGTGCCGCGGACGCTGGCTTTAAGGTGAAATTTGGAAGTGAATGCGGTAGCGGATGGCCGTGATAGCTGCGCGAACCCTGGCTGGCGGGGAAGACCTCCGATTGCGAAGGCAGCTGCCTGTGGGGGGTCATCTGTAAGTGCATGGTATATGGGGGCGGCCGGGCGGTCATGCCGTAAGGATCTTAAGGATTAATTGCGGGCAGCAGGAGCAGAGCCCCAAATGCAAGGCAGCAATTGACTATCAAGTTCCGGCCCATTAAATCCGGTGCCGGCGTCATACCTGAACCACGGGCTCCACGTGCACCTCCATCCATTGTCCAATCATGTCGCCACCCTCACCACGGCCACGGCCTTGCACCCGCCAACCGCATGCCCGCCACCCTCACCACCTTCAGGTAACAACCAATTGTCACAGCTGGACAATGTGATGTACCTGCGCCAGTTTAAACAGCTGCGGCTGGTGAACCTCGCGGGTAACCCCATTTGCAAGGACCACGACTATCGCTCGTATGTGCTGTCCCACATCAAGGACCTTATCTACCTAGACTATCGGCGTGTCAACCCAACCGACGTGCAGGCGGCCCGGGAGCAGCATCAGGTGCGTCGAGCAGATATCGGGAATAGGGACCCGGTCACGTGAACACATCCGCGGATGCTTAGCACTTCCCACAGTTTGTAATTGACCTTATATCTGATAGTAAGGAGGCGGCAAGTGCTGAGTATGGAAAGCAACTTGCAGAAGTGCTAAGGCACGATCGTTTCAAAGCCGAGTTAGGTACATAGCAAGATGGCTCCTGCCAAATGGTATAGCACCAGGTACGGTTTTGGGCCTGGGCTACGAAACTCATGAGGCGACGGCCTATTCCCGTAGGACGAGATGATTGAGCTCCAGGAACGTGAGGAGCAGCAGGCGCAGGAGGAGAAGCTGACTGCGGAGCGGGATGCACACAACAAGCTCATGACGCAGGCGAACTTGGAGGGCGTGGAGACGCTCATTGACGATATGGTGAGGTGATTGTGTCAGCGAAAGAGAGGACGTACGGTTTCAGCGCCGGGAATCCCACGCACACAGTACCGAGCAATCTTTGTTAGCGGCAGTCATTCCAGCGCGTAATACGTACCCTTGCGTAAGGAACTTAGGGTTTATGGGAGGGCGAAGCAAGGGGTCACTGTAGTTCGGAGTGGTAATTGAGCGCCACGGTCAACCAGTCACAACGAGTGACTGCTACTCAGCTACCTTAACTGGTTTGGTTTCCGACCTTTGACAATGCCACGTCCACTCGTGTCCGGTGAAACTTCCCTGCGCTGTTCGACTCGCAGGTGAAGGAGGACCCTGAGTGGCCCCGCCTGGTCCAGGTGCCCAATCTGCTTGACCCTTGGAACGACATCCGGGACAAGTTCAACGTTGCAACGGACGAATTTAAGGTAAAGGATGCCGGTCACCTAAACGTTCAGCCGTATCTATGGTTCTGTACGCCACCTAAGCATTCCACCTATGGTTGTATGCGTCCGGAAAATGGTACATGCTTCCTGCGCCCTGTTCAACACTACTAGCCGTCATAGCTCACCTTGTCAAGCAGCAATGCAGAACTACACAGCTGCAAGGTGGGCAGCGCCTGTGCGTCTGATGAAGGTAGCGACATGGACTTCGTGTAGTACCGTAATTGGTACTTGAGATTTACGCATGTGAATACACCACGTGATGAGGCACAAGACTAAGACTTAAGGCATTTGCATAAGAGGGTTACGTAATGCGAGGGGTTCGTTCGGGGAAATTTGTTAATGCGTGCAGGCTTCCATTCTTGACCAGCACAACCGCAAGAAAGCCGAGTACGAGGAGTGGCTCAACGTGGTGCGCGGGTACCTTGACGAGAAGGATGCTGAAGCGCGCAAGCTCATTGTCGAATTTGAAAAGGCTAAGAAGCACACTTCCCGTGTGGTTGCTGAGAACCCGGCGCTGGCGGATAACCAGATTCTGAGCCTGAAGGTGGGAATAAGGAGACCGATGCCAAATTGATAATTGCTCTCCGCGACCTACAAACAGTGAATTGATTGCAGGTGAAGTTGATGTCTCTTAAGGACCAGCTGATGGCCATCGAGATGGAGACGGTAGAGATCCTGGACGGCCTCGTTCAGGAGTTTGATCGCGCGTATTCGGAGCTGGCTGAAATCAACAAGGGACAGTACAATACGTATTTCACACAAGTCCGAGACCTGCAGAACTCCTTCTTCAACCAGCTCACATCGGTGGCGATGACGGTGTTCGAGAAATATAACCAAGAGAACAGCGACATCGAGAGCCTTCCGGAGGATGCGCGTATGCTGTTGCAGGTAGGTGATGGGACGCGGGGTATTGTGCCTGAGCAACCCTCCGTCGTGTTTTGGCTGTTTGTTTCTATATGCACACGTGTTTTCACGCAGACGTGCTCATGTTCCATAGTACCAAGGCACTCATGCTTCCTAGGAAGTCAAGCCGGCCCTGTACTGCATTTTTGCATGGGTAATGATCATTGCTGTATGACCATAATAGGAACAAATAAAGGGTCTGATTCGCCAGAAAGACAAAGAAAGAAGCTGAAATGACGATGATCCATCCAAGGTTCTAGCCTCCCGTATGCACGCCGACAACGTTATGGCGCTTGATTGAGTTGCACGGCCTCCAAACGCACTGTAACCGTTTTCACATAGGGTGACAATCCTGCACTAAGTCCTATGCTCCCCCGCCGTCCGGTGCCGCCCCACACACTTGATCTCAGGACAAGGACAGTCTAATGAACGCGCTGCAAGCCAGCCACGACGCGCATATGCAGAAAATCGATGCGCTCGAGGATCGACTAATCAGCCAGGAGCTACGCAGCGCCAACGACCTCACGTCGTCCAACGCTACCTGGGCCACCAAGCGCAATCGCGACCGTATCTCCGAGATCATTAACTATGTTGAGCGTAACGTGCTGGAGCTGGACGAGCTGGCAGGCGACGATGATGGCGGCGAGCCGTGAAAATCTGATGGCATGGGTAATCTTCTTGGTGGAAGCGGCTGCAAGGGAGCGGATTAATGCTCGCCTCTTTGGCGGATTATGGCGGAACAGGATTGCGGCGCACCGAGTAAGAGATAATTTTCAACTCTCCGTTAATAATTGTTGCAGGGTGTGCACTGCACTGCATTACTGTTGTTATTTGCCTGCTCCATATATATTCTGTTAGCGAACAATGTGTGACTATCTGGGGAAGTGTTACGTGCGCATGTGAGGTCAACGTCCAAATCCAATTTTGGATTATACGGGGACTGTTATTCGCTATATAAACCGCACACCTTCTAACCCCTGAATCCATTACGTTCGAAGCAGTCCGAGAGCAGGCATGCGCCAAATAGACAGAAACAAGTCGTCTACAGACCTAGTTTTTATTTCAATTCTTTTGATATTCTGGACGCTCTCGAAGCGCAACAACCGAAAGATACACATCGGGACACAGCCCACTTGTCATGGAATCAGGATTGTTACAAGCATGGTATCAGACTCCATCAATTGCATGGACAAATGATGGCACAAACCATTTCGAAGTTCAATCTTGCGGAACCCTGACACCCCAAAGTAATAAAATTCATGATATTTAGTAAATCAATGAGCTTCTTGACATCATGAAGATGCAAGCCTGCAACAAACGAGTTGGGATGTGAATATGGCGGGAGCAGCCTCAGCCCCTTAGATGAAAAGCATCAGGATGCTTCAGGAAAGTTATTAGGTCTGTCAAGTTTGTTTGCATCATAGGCTACTACCTGCCGCCAGAATTCAGAACATACCGTA
The DNA here is from genome assembly GCA_030268105.1 of Volvox africanus. Lineage (NCBI taxonomy): Eukaryota > Viridiplantae > Chlorophyta > Chlorophyceae > Chlamydomonadales > Volvocaceae > Volvox > Volvox africanus. The sequence continues at coordinate 1,000,480 of BSDZ01000028.1, read as the reverse complement.
AATATGCCATAGCCATGCAAGCCTCATGTTGAAGACTGAAATTGTAAGGTCAGCCCCGAGGTCGATAAACGACCCGAGTCCATCTACTACTTGATTGAATCATGGGCCACCTGGCTGTGCATACCTGACTGAATCACACAATGCTATGTGGCAAACACTAATTCGTCCGCGATCATGCTGTAGTCACACGGACGACTCAACAGTTGCAAGTGATGTTGGCTGACGGGTACCGGCCTGCACTTAGGCATACGACAGACATCTGCCACGCTAGAGTGCAGACCGTGACCCACAGCCAGCACGATGTATATGTAGGCATGCACAAGCCGTCAGTTCACAGCCAGTCAGTTATCTTCAGGAAAGATCAGACGGTAATTCCATACAAACTCAATCATCAATCGGCTCATGCAAACTCACATGTGCTCATTGGACAACACAGGTGGCTTGTCTCAGGACTTCTTAGAGGATATGTCACATCAGGCCAATAATGGCTCAGTGGATTGACAGATTCAGAGTCTCATCTCCGACGGACCTAAACAGGACAATACTTTGCATGAATGCGAGATAATGTGAACAATGCTTGGCACCGGGCGGGTTACATACAGAGCTCCTCCAGTTTCCTGAGTGTTCAAAGTGTACTTTACCCGCGCCCTTGGACAGGAAAGGTTATAGTCATCGTAACGACTACCTCACCCGTGGCAGGAGGGGGAATCGAGTAAGAGTGTGTCGGAGGAATCTTTGACTCAGCCGTGCTAGACGTAGCGATGGCTGAAACACGTGACCTCCTGCAGTGATCCGCAACTGTGGCACACGTCATTGGGACGCACAGATCCAGAAGGGACCGTCGCCCGGGGTTAATGAGTGTGCATAACAACAAAATCCGACATGGCCCGGGAAATGCATGAAGTGTGCCAGGAGACAGGTCAGTACGGGACCTATGAAGGGAGAAGGGCTCGCCTGGTTTTAAGTCTGGTAATTAGCTATTTACGCTCCCCATGACACCAGCTGCGTACTGTAGATGCGCAGCCAGTAACGCCTAAAGAGAGCAACCCGTTTCATGCAGCAAAAGACAGCATTAGTTCCGTGGCGGCGGGAAGACCTTACAGTGCCTTCACATGACGGCTCAGTGGTGGCTAAAGAGATTCGATTCCGTGCCGAGTTAATCCTCATAGGAATCAGTAGAGGGAACCCACGTTTCATCAAGGCCGAGTTGTGCCAGTGCCTAAAATGTACCACAGCCCTGCCAATGGAATTAAATGTCACCTACCGACTATTGACAGAACTTACCACATTACTTTGCATTGTCCAACGAGCGAACGGCCTGGGCCGCCAAGGTGTGGCGGCGCAGGGAAGTTCGTTGATAATGCAGGCTCGAGGGCGACCAATTTAAATTTTCGCGAAAAGCCATGCGCGTGTTAGGCACAGCCTGTGAAGCGCCGCCGCCTAAGCGTATATTCACATCGCTCTCGGATGAGATTCAATGAATTATGTTGCTCATGTCTTTACATTTTTTCTTGATTGAAAAGTGATATTTGGTGGGAGAGAGAGGAGCATTTATATGGTCGAGAGTGACCTCCAAAGGGCCCTCGTTGTACAACTGTTTCTCTCCTCCAACTCACACGAGCCCGTTTTGAGGGTCACTTTGTGGTTATTAGTTACGGACTTATTTCTGCCTCATTATTTTTAATTTGTTGAGGAAGGATTGTTTTAGTCGGGACGAGCAAACCATGGCGGTAAGAAAGGCAACTTTTTCACTTGTCACAAAGGATCTTAGCATAAGTTTTTGAGCCGGAGCTACTGATTCAGGACGATGAAGTTGAGCAAGCTGCAGAGGAAGTGAAGCAGCTGGAAGGTAGAGTTTATCTGCGGCGGCCACTTGCCATAGATGCCAGATACGCTGAATGGCCCATCCATGTGCAGTCAATGATGACCTCGACCTATCTTTGGACTTGGGAAAGAAGAAAAAGAAGAAGAAGAAGGACCTGGTGCTGGATCTGGTAAGCTTCCTGACACAAATTTGCAGGTTGTATGGCAAATGCAAAGAACGGTCCTGGTAATGTGGGCCTTAGCTCTTTTTGCTCGGGTGTCCAGGACGGAGGAGACGCGGTTGTGGCGCCTGCGGCGCCAGCTGCTGAGGCTGACGATGGAATGGAAATGTCCCTAGACTTGGACCTGAGCAAGAAAAGGAAGAAAAAGAAAAAGGTAACCACGGAGGGTCATGATTACCGTGTCAAAACCATACTTCATGGGTGTTCCAGCCTTTCGTGAGGTCCCGTACATGCGCGTGAAATCCGGGTGTTCCACGTATGATTAGTTTAGTATGCCACAAATGTACAGAGTGATGCCTGCCTGGAAGCTTCATGTCAGTATGTATGTGGAACACGTTGCAGGAACGCCAAGAGGACGCTAACTTTGAGGAGGGCGAGGAGGGTGCTGCGGGACCTGCAGACGATGGCGTGGAGAAATTGGTTGGCAAGTTTCCATGGTCGGCGTCAGATCGCGAGTACGATTACGATGAGTTGCTCGGTAAGGATACTTACGCAGGCATGTATATGCAGACCATGCTGCTCAAAGCCTTTTTGGTAGGACCATGGAATAGGACAAACACGCATTAAATTTCATCCGCAGCCTGGCACAAGGCGTCTCGAAGCCCTTCATGGAAACGAATGTATGGACGACCGTAGGAGAGGAAGGTCGTGTGACTGATTAGGTGACGTTTTCTTTCTTCGTTGAGTACTTACCCTGAAAGCCTGTGGGACCGCTGGGCTGAGTGATTGTGCTGGGGATATAGCATTTATGGTGACTACTCACATCCACTAACCTTGTCCCTTCACCACCGCGGCCCAGAGCGCGTGTTTGGCATCCTGCGCGAGAAGAATCCTGAGCTCACGGGCGAGCGTCGCCGCACAGTACTTAAGCCGCCTCAGGTGGCACGTGAAGGCACAAAGAAGACTGTGTTCACGAACTTTATGGACCTGTGCAAAGCCATGAACCGCCAGCACGAGCACGTCTCCCAGTACCTGCTTGCTGAGCTGGGCACAAGCGGCAACCTGGACGGCCAGCAGCGGCTGATTGTCAAGGGTCGCTTCTTGCCCAAGTCCTTTGAGACAGTGCTCCGCCGCTACGTTAACGAGTAAGTGGGCTTCAAAGCATCCGCGTAGAGAATGGCCAATCTTCAAATCTTCTTCTAAAGTCATAGCAACGGATCACAGAGCAGGTTGCGAAGGGTGGAATGATATTACATTAGCGGATGCTGCAGCATTTACTTAAACCCTCTGTTGGCACAGAGGCGCAATCCTGACCAAACTACCAGAAAGAAAAGCGCCCCGCCCTCGGCGGTATTACTTCTTTCCCGCTCCTGATATCCTTATACATGGATCGGTCATCTCAACAGCCCCCCTGAGCGATACCTGTTCCACGGATCAGAGTACCCATCCGGGGCTTACCCTGCCTGGGTCAACAGCCCGCGGGAAATCTATCCCTGTCTGCGAGAATTGAACCCCCGACCTCGGGTGTGCCGCACTCTAGGTAATGATACAATGTTAGAAAGATAACGTTTACCGGAACCAGCCCAGGCTGATGAAAGTGAAGGCATGACTGCATCATCGCGCACGTGTGGGCGGTAGCGTCCATTGTGTGACCGTGTTTGTCGAGCTGCTATTAAAGTAGGATGGTGTCCAGAGCATTCAAAGGAAAGGGTCGTGTGACATTACTACCCGCCGCTGCCTTGCCACATAGGTACGTGCTCTGTCCGGGTTGCAAGAGCGTGGACACGCTTCTGGACAAGGACAGCGCCACACGTCTGATGCACCTTCGTTGCCAGCAAGTGAGAACGATTGTCCCGTGCATGTCTATGGGTAAAGCGTGGACACTTGGATGGCCCGTTGTAGTGGATTGGTCTTGAATAGGTAGGTGATGAACAGAGTGGATAGCGGGACTGAAACTGAATGGAGAAAGACAGGGACAAGAAAAAATACATATTATATTACTAATAATATAGTATAAGACGGATAACAAAGACAGATCAGCAACGTTGGCACCAAGCTGGATCATGTCTGTTTGGATTGAAACTGTGTTGTACGGTGAAGTAGACTACGTAGTTTGCTGGGCTATGCTGCTCGGGACTACGTTACATGGAAAAGAATAGGACCCGAAATTTAGAATAAAAGCTAAGTGTGGCAGTCGGCATATGCCTTCCAAGCACGTTCGCGAAGGCATTTGATGAGTAGCAGCCAAAATCAGCAATGGGGTCAATCTTCACATCGTGCTTGTTTGCCAGTGGGTTGACTTATCGCGCGCTCCACCATATGCATCACTAAACCTCGTCCACGCATTTGCACCCTGCACAAGCCTGAGAGCAAACCCCGAAAGCAACAAGCTCTGACACCTAGCCCTCTCCCTGCTGTCATCCAGTGTGGAGCCTCCAGGACCGTGCAGGCTATCAAGGCGGGTTTCGTGGCACGCGTCACGAAGCGTGTGGCCGATGCCAAGTAAGTGGCCAAGTATTGCAGAACGCAACCATGTGGTTGCTGCAGTGTGCACCCGAGCAGGAGGGCGGTAGTGTGAACGTATTCCGGCTGTCAACGGCGACGAGGACGCATGTTGCGTTCTGTGTGCTGATGGGGCGTGGGAATGGGAAGCGTCGACTTGCTTTCCAATTACTGCGTAACACATCTGACCACGCACCTACTCGTCAGGTTTCACCCGCCGGGGTTCGTCCACTGTCAAACTAGTGGATTAGTGTATGTGTCCCAGGTTTGGTTTTCCTAACCGTCCGGGTAAAGGAGGTGAAAGGGCACGAAGGCGATGCAAGTGCAGAAGGAGCCTTCATAGATGGGTCCATGGGTCGCGGTGGTTAGGGGCTGACTTCAGACGTTCACAGGAAAGATTTTAAGAACAGATTTAAAGTGGGGCAGGCTAATTATTTGTTAAAGTTTCAGACTCTGCAGCTCAGTGATGAGCACGTTGTCTCCTGGTTGTGAATCCCTGGTCACGCAATGCGAATGTAAGAAGCTGATAAGGATTCTTTACGAGGGTAGCTGTTTGGTTCAGGGGCTTCAAAACCTAAAAAACTGTTTTTGGGGGACGATACATTTGTTTATCGCTGTAAATATATTTTCGATCGAGGCAAGCTATATTAAATAAGGTTGTGATTATTGTAAAGTAGACAAGACCCTAGGACATCCTAACATGCTACTTAAAGCCCAGCGTAAGCAGCCCGGCAATTTAAAACACTTGCCCCAGCCATCTGTCTGTTTCCATCTCAAAAACCTTTTCTTTTCCACCACCTCCACCACGACCCCCGCATTGTAATCGCTCCCTGAATGTTCAATCATCACTGAATGCACTAGCTGGCCTTCGATGGCACCCTCCTAACCAGACTCATCGTTAATTGAAAGCGAAAGCGACTGCGTTAAGCGAAAGCGAAAGTTGCTGTTGCAAATGGCGCATGAACCCCTTGTATCCCTGGCGCCACATTGAATGACGTGTGGAGGTGTATTGCTTGATGGGGATGATGAAAAATCTTGAATGTGAATGGTTCACGCGAAAGGTTTACACCATGTCAAGCTGTCAGGTTTTCAAGTTCTGGAGCTAGTACTTTTCCTCAGGAACTGGACCTTGCTTGCGCTAACGGACTTCCGGGTACACCCGGAGGGGGAGTGCTTTTCTCCGCCCCGGACACTTTTTCTGCCCCCGGGAAGTTATGCATTAAGCGGATAAAAGTCCCCAGGGCTCCCGGACCAGGCCCAACACTTATATGGGCATTTTCAGGTGTAACAAAATTTCGAATCCCCTTCGCTGGGAAATTCCTGCGGCTGATGTCAGCAAACATCGGACAACGCGTAATGACATTGCGTCGCAATTGCTAGAGGACTTGATCGTCAGAGCTCAGTAGAGGGCTGCGTACGCGTGAATTCGATCGGTGCAAAATGGCTTTAGCGTTGCACAATTCCTCCCAAGTAACCTGGATAAGGGTGAGGAAACAGCCGGAGGTCTGCCATGGCCGGACGGTATAGGGCGGGTTCGGTGTAGCGCAGTGTCCTCCGTGCGACATGGCGCGAGCAGATCGCGAACATTATAGAACTTTCCGATAAAGTGCTTTCACATTGTTGTGCTTAGGGAAAAGGATATAAAAGTCCAATCCGCCCATCGACGGTATGCACGTCGAGATACCGTAACCTTTCATCTTTGCACCTGGCGCCTTCTCAAGACAATTCGTTACATAGAGATTAATGAGTCAACTCCAAGCCCGCTCCTAAATCACACTAAGTAGATTTGTCACGAGGCATCCTAGGTGTAAAATATATACAAATGGATTGCCCGTTTAAAATGTACGAGCCATACTTTACAAGCGCTATCGGTGTCCAGAGTACGGGAAATTCGTGGTTATAGCCCCAGGACAATCTACAATATGTAGAACCTGCCTTCATTCAATTAAATGTGACAGGATAGCAATGCTTCGTCATCGACGTTTTTTTACCAATATTCCAGTCCTAAGCAATTATTCGTGGAGCTTTACCGCTTTCTCAATAATTCTGAGCCTCGCCTATCTGCATCTGCTGGTTGGGCATATCTGGCAGGGATGGCATCACAAAAAAGTTCATCATGCAGCGTTCCCTGAAGAGCTTGCGCGGGTCCTGACCGCCTTGGCAGCGCGCGACGAGGGAACGCTCTTTGACACTTCTTTCGATGTTGCATGTTATGATGTCAATACGTTAAAATATACGAGTAATCCTTTGGTAAATGCAATCCTTCTGGCAAGGCGAGGCGGCCTGGTGCTGCCCTGCCATAACGCGGATGTCCAAAATTTTAATTTGTCAATATGCGCTGGAAAATGCATTATCGCAGCCAACTTATACAATTCGGAAAAGATGCTCCCAAACATGCTAGTACAGCTTGTCCGGGTAGCGCAGCTGCTGGGCCCACGCAACATCTTCGTTTCCATTTACGAGAGCGGCAGCGACGATTCCACGCCGGAATGGCTGCAGCTATTAGGGGGCTTGATGCGTGCAATGTCCGTGCGCTTCAGCATAACTGCCGGTGGGAACCTGACCCGTACCCCGGGCCAGGACAGAATCGCCTTCCTGTCATCCGTCCGCCAGGCCGCTATTGACCAAGTCCGAAAATCCTGTAATGGTGTCACCCTGGAGTTCTGTAACGCCTCTCGAATTGTATTTATTAACGACGTCTTCTTCGATGCGACGGGCCTCATTCGGCTACTACAATATGGCACATACGATGTGGCCTGCGGTTTGGACTTTGAACCCATCCTGGCAGAACAAGAGCTCGTAGAACAGCAGCGCTTCATGGCGCAGCACTTGCAACAGGTCTGGCATGTACCACCCTTCCTAGCCACCGGCTTTGCGTCCTGTGACCCCATCTTCCGCCTCTGGCGCCGGCGCTACCGGCGCGATGACTCCTTGCTTAGCCTTCTCCCGCTATCCTTCTATGACATCTGGGTCGCGCGTGATGTGGGCGGTGGCCGCTTTTACCGCCAGACACCATACACGCGTCACGAACCGACTGCAAGGCGCCTGCAGGCGGGCATGCCCGTCAGTGCGTATTGTTGCTGGAACGGCCTGGTCGCACTCCACGGCCATCCGCTGCTCAGTGGTCGCGTCACCTTCCGCGCCCACACCGAAGGCGAATGCTACGCGTCCGAATGCAGTCTCTTGTGCGATGACCTCCACAGCCAGGGTCCTGCACGCGTTGTTATCGATCCCAGCGTGCGGGTGAGCTACCGGGCAGTGGCGGCGAAGTACATGTACGGCATGTCCAGTGGCAACGGCAACAGCGGCGCTGTGGTTGCAACACCGGCGACAGAGAAGGCCTCCACCGGCGTCAGAGGACCTCTTGCGCCGTTAGATCTGCCGTACACACTCTGGAATCACACGATGCTTGCAGACCTGGAGGTGTGGCGAAACGAACAGGGACAGCCGCTCACGGTGGAGTGTTGTGGCCTGGCGCCGGGGCAGGACAAAGTGGACTTTGAAAACAGCTGCACGCGTGCCCCTGTCTCGGGTCTAGCTCCGAAACCCATGATCTTGAATGTCAGCGGCACAAATGGTGCTAGCGGCGATGGAGGAGTTCACAGCTCGGGGGCTTAGGGGAGACGCAAACGGAAAGGCGTGCAGCTAGGGTGATCTGGGGCTGGCCCCCAATTGGTCTGACGTTTATATGCGCCAAAAGCATTGATGATATATGGTTAGCTTGTTAGTTACTTCTCTCTAAGGAGCCGTACGTTGAGCCGTGGTCAGCGCCTTGGAAAGGGTGACGCGCGGTGCAGTCGTAGAAAAATACTTCGGAAATGTCCTTCTCCATTTTATAGGATCAACACTGCGCCCTGATATGCATTTCCAGGTTATAAGATTTTCCACTTCTGGGGTTACCTTCGCCGGTGGGTTTAGAGGAGGCACCGATGCATTGTTCAGGACATCTCTGGCGCTCATGTTTTGTGGTGACGAGCTTCTTGGGAGTGGGTAGGGTTTGCAGGGGGAGCCGCTGTGAGTGTGATGGTGTGTGAATCGGTTTGGTTGTGCTGCCCAAGGGGCCAGCGTTATCGTGGCAAGGTGCTATACCTTCTCACTAAGAGGTACACACTATACATGGCGCATGGTAGGAAATGATGCAGCACGTGGATGCTTACTGTGGTGTACCTATCGTATGTGGATGCGTATGTCCAGCGTGATGTTAAGCGGATCCGGACATGAGGTAGTAAATGTCACCGGCTACCTTGCGCAAAGATCCCCACGCACAGCCTGATGTCTACAACGAGAGTGCGCACCATACAGCACAAAATGCCAACCGTAGCGGCTAACCTTTGCAATCTAAGGCGACTGCAGTTTTGGAACGGACGCCGACAATTCCGCTCACTGCAAGCAGAGCACATTGACTGTCAATGTAGCGTGAGTTGCCTGGCAGCGGTATGTCTTTGACATAGTTTGCGTGGCGAGATGAACATATACCTAGAGGATGAACAGCGGTTTCGGGCGTGTGGGTTTGCCGTTCGACCGTCAGGTTGCGATCCGGGACTTCTTGGCGCATGGTGTAGAGGTAAGAGCGCAAAGTGTAACGTGTAGTGTGTGTGTGTCTAACCTATCAAGCAGGGTTCTTTGCCACCATGAGGCTCGGATGGGTGATGTTGTAGCCCTGAGGTGAGAACGTTGTGGTAAATGAGGTGGGCCGGCTGCGGAGGGACGCCCTATGGCGTCTGCTCGACTCCGTCTGCAACACCAAGCGGCTATCTGTTAGTTTCGCTGCGCTTTCTGTATTCAGGGTCAATATCGCCGGGAGGACGCGCTGCCGCTGTTGGGTTCAACTGCTGAGTGGTACAATCAGGCGCAGCGGCTGATGGGTTAGAGGCAGCGAGTGGGCCCCCTACCGTACCTCGCGTTCGTCTTTGCAACTCCAGTTTCCTGGACGGCAAGTCATGGTAAATTAGGATGACGAGGGTGACGAAGGCAATAATGATGACGGCGGTCTGACCTGTTTGTATGCCTTTTGACACACGGACTTCAAATGAGTGATGCAGAAACATGCCTTAAGGCTGGAAGGGAAATGGTTACCGCCAAGGTATGTATGCACATGCATTTGGTTAAGAGGCGCTTTGTTTGCGCTTCTCATTGCTGTTGTTTTCGTGATGTGCGATGTGATCCGACCAGCGACCCGCAACCAATTGCCCGCACCAGTCGCCCTCCCGTGGCTTTCACGACAAATGCGCTGGACGCCCTGCTATCACTTTCTTGTGTTACTGCCTGTATTTCAATTCTTCCTGTTTTATTTTCTTTAAATACCTTCTTCTTCATGCCTACCCTTCTCTGGGGCTGGCCATCTCAACTTCTCATTTCCGTCTTAAGCATGTCGATTGCATTGGAGGGGGGCATCCCTGCGGGATCTTGCGCCTCAAAGCCTTTGTGAGACCGTGTCATTAGGGCGCACCTGCGCGTGCCGCGTGACCTCGTCAATGCGGCAGTGGTAGCATGCCTTCGCATTCTTTTGTCTCGGAAGTGACCCAACCGTTTACCGTACTGGAAGTCCTGGCTTGTGAGAGCTGGTGCAATTGGGCGTCGCAGCGAGACCTGAGCACGAAGGTGTGGACAGGTGTAGCTCGACCGTGTGATCCAAGCCGTTGTGGACAGCTGCTGATAGGAAGGAGGATTCTTAACCTTTCCATTCTTTCCGGTTGGTTGTTAAGTAGTACTTGTCAGTGTGTTTGGGACGTGACAATGTGGTAGTTTTGCGGCGTTCGTTTGGGCCAGGTGAGGCAAATCCTTATACGGCGCCCTTGCATGTCTTGAAGAAATGGGTCGTGGATGGCGTGCTGCTGGGATTTTATTTGACGCATAGCGTAATGATGATAAGATGTCAACTGGGCCAGTACAGCTGAAATGCATAAACTTGTCTCATATGCATTTGCTGTGAACCTCTGGCGCGTTCCCGCACGGCCTCGGCAGTTCAAGGCTTATAGGACGTGACGGCCATATGTAACGTGCGTCAATTTGTACGCCGTCGAGTTTATAAATAATCAGTATGCTTGGCCGGTTAGTTTGCTTGTTCAATGCTGTCATGACGTGGCGTACGGTCGCTAAGATAAATGTCATCTGTGCTGTCGTTATACTTCACTGTGTATTCGTACTCCTCGCAACGTATGAGCGTTGTAGACGGCGTCGAAACTTCACAACGCCACGCCGGTGCTCTTATCCTTCCAAAAACATGATACTTCAGTAGCACTACATCTCAGCGTTTCCGTAGGTTTGTCCCTGCATGTTAGGAGATAAACTTACACACACTCATCCACCACCTCTTTACCAAATCACCACACCGAAAATTCTACCTGGTGAACTAATACATAATGGTGACTGGTCGACTCAATACGTCACGTTCTTCATCGCCTACGCTCAGCTCAATCCTGGGAAGCTATCTGCCTGCTTCGGTGCCGGCGCAGCCACAAAAACGGTTGCGTACGCCAGCAAGACAATCCTAAGATGTCAACCTGTGAGGCCTGATGATCAGATCCACAGTCTTCGCATCCCTCCAACCTTACTTCCTAACTCGTTCCGTCAGCTTCCGACATGAACTCCTGTTACTTGCGCATGCGCCCCATCGGGGCTGCCGAGTCTAGCACTGCAGCCGAGGCCACGGCAGCAATGGATGCGTCCACCGCGCGTGCCTCCAGTCTCGCCGTCCGTTTGGCGTCCTCTTCCTCCATGAGTTTCTTCGCCTTCTCCACATCACGTTTCAGGTAGTAGGCTGTTGTGGACAGCATACTGGCAATCGCCAGCAACGTCAAGTACCCTCGAAGGCTCATATACCAGCTCGGAAGATAGCCGAACCGGAAGTAAGACGCGTCAGAAAGGTAGCAGATACCCTGACAGGGTGTACAGGGCGCATGGACACAACCCGGCCCATTTCGGCTTGGTTCGGGTGGGTCAGTAAACGAGCCGCGATAACCAAACGGGAAGTAAGTTTGCATGGGTGCTCGGACCAGGTAGTGCACACGGTCACAGAAACTCATCACACGAGTCACTAAATGATGCACTCAGGTTTACCCTAAGTTTCTAATCACCCTTATGACTTCAGAAGACGTAAGAACCTTCCAGAACTATCCCAGGCCTATCCCAAATAAGAGCCCCATCCGTCTGATAGATCTTAGGCGGCCTTACCAAGAGTACCGTGATAGCCAAGCTGCCTTGAGCGGGCTGCATCATCAGGGCCGGCACTGCACCCAGCGACGGGACCACGCTCCATACGTAGCGCTCGTTGAGAGCGCCTGCTGCCGTAGAGCCCGCCGCTTTGGTGTGCCGTCATGCCGTCATGCCGAACACGCAAACGTTCGGGCCTAGTTAGGTGAAAGTTCACTCCATGTAAATGAACGCATCAAGGCAGAAGCTAGGGCCTAACGGCATCATGAGGAGGCTTGTAGCTTAAATGATCGCACCGCTGAGGATTTTTCGCCATCCGCCCGGGTCTGGTCTGAACCCACGGCAGTGGCTACCTGCTAGTACCTGCTGGAAGTGCCTACCTGCTACTGTTGAGCTGCTCATGGCAAGGCCCCAGTGTACAGCACCAAGGAACGACACAATAGTGCCACCGTACACCAGCTGCATTTGCGCACACAAGTCAATCAGGTCCGGAAACCCGGCTTGCTGTACGAAAGCCGGGGTAAGCGTGGTGAAGGGAATGGCACCTGTAAAACAACGGAATGGTGCACAAGAGAGGGAGGAGTGGTGAGAGGGACGATGCTACCAGAGGAAGCTTCCTTCCGCATGGGACGTAAACGACGTTGGGACGTAAGCACGTGGGGGCACGGGGGCCAGTCAAAAGTACACGGCAGTGGGTAACGCAGCAAATAGAAGCAGCAACAAAAAGAGGAGAGACAGAAAAATGAGCAAAAAAGCGCCGAGTCCTCACACAGCCGGGTTTATGTTACCCAAGAAATGAAAGCCCCTTGCTGTGCCGTATGTCCCGCAGCCTAGAACAGTGAATCATGCCTGCGAAACCCAGCAGCTTGGGATAAAGGGGCATCGCCGCGAGCTTCTCTCGCTGGCGCGCAAACACCGATAGAGGGGTTTCATCGCTGCTACCACTTATGCTGGTAGTTGCTGCTGCGGCTGCAAGTGTTGGGGTCCGAGATCCTGACGGCCCGGCCGATGACGAGGCCTCACGAACCAAGGTGTGACCACTACAGCACAATGGAAGCCAAACAATTGGGTCGAAGTACCCCTTAAGGCTGGCGTTCAGGGTAGTTGCTTGGAAGGCCTGTGCACAGTAGTTCCCCAGCAGTGATGATAACGTGCATAGGTCGACAGAGCATTTGTAGCTCAATAATCGGGCACACCTGATGATATTGTTGTATTAGTTTTGTCTTTCTGAGCATGGTGACGTCCTGTGGTAGGCTTCTGTTGGATTGCACAAGTGTGGGTCGGTGGGACAGCCCCAGATATATTATGGTCGAGCAGTTCCGAGAGGGTTGTTATACTTTTTTGAGGTGTTACAGAACAAGTGTCAAGCTCAAAGAAGCGTAAGTTGCCCGAGGGACGATAGTTGATTCACACAACTTGTATTGTGCTGCAATCCTCCTCTTGTTGCTTGCAAGAGACCGCGAACCCACTAGTTTATATAAAATACAAACAAAGTTTCAGAGATATTAAAAGATTATATATAATTCGCTAACCACACTTAGCATTAATGCGACTCCTCACCTCCGGTTGGAGCCCCTGTTCTCTTTGAGGAAGGCATCACTGCACATTCTTTACTACAATCAGTCTCATTTTTAAGGAAGAGAAAGACTGATTAGTTGGGCCCGCCAGGAGCGAGTGTCTCTAATGTCACGCTTGGTGCACCCGGCTTGCACGGATGCCCCCAGATGCCCACTGGGCTCAGTGCATATTCCTTTGAAATATACAGCAAATCGTGCAAAGCTTTTGATCTCAGCTCAGCGTCAGCTGCTGTGCCCAGGTCTACTGCTGTCGCCACACCATGCGCGCAGAATCAGTCTATGTGCCTTAGCAAGCTCCCAGAAGGTCTCAGGGTCCACAAAGGTATGTATATGACATTTTGGGGGGGCTTCGACTTGGGTAGATCTCCCTCGTCAACCTACAACAAGAAATGACTGGTCGCCCCCATCGCGCCCGTGCAGGTCTCATTGCTAGCACCTCTCCCGCAGTGGTGCCATTACTTAACAGGGGTATGTAGCGCAGTCATTTGAGCTATGTATGCTGCTGGGTAGCGCGTTATGCTCATGGCAAACCCTCGTCGTGGTCGCGGTCGTCCCGTTCCTCGTAGGCTTTTGTCCTAATTCCACGTTTGGTGCTTGGAGGCAGCAGGAATGCTGTGGCCCACTCAATTCGCACTTCGGCTGTCCCGGTACGTTGTTTCGTAAAAGTACCATGCCACCAAAGGCGACAGCCGTATGCGGTGAAGACAATCACCTTGTTATCATGCTAAAGGTAACGGCATCATAAGTTAACATGACCTTTGGCTTTGCATAGCTGGCAATACGCGTTGGCGTAAGTGGTTTTACGGGCATGGCATGTGACGGCACCTCATTACGACGCGTTGCCTCGGAAGCATTACCACATCGCAACGCGTTACACCATCACATTTCCTTTTCTCTGGGATTAGAATCTGATTACAACAAATTTCTGTTACGAGCATATGCGAGCTCTGCGGTGTTGGCGACATGGATAGGAAACGAACCGCCATCTCCGTTCCCTACCGCGCATGTACCGAATAGGAACCCGTCCAAGCTGCAGCGATTCAAACCAATCCGCTATATGAAACGAGTATCGACGAATTGCGGAGTGAACGCCAGGTGAATGCGCATTGAGCCCGGAATTCGGCTGACAGAGCTCCCTTCCGTACGTGACTGCATCAATCCCCATTCGCGATATCCAATACTGCTATATTGCTTAGGCAACAGCACTACGACACCTGTCAACTTTGCTGCCGTACCGCCAAAACCGTCTCTCAAATTGAGCTTAGATGCGTCCCGCACATGAACGTTCCCTCCCTACTATCCTGGCTTTCAGTTAAATGGGTCACGCGTCTCCGCGCACCTGTGGTTGTCGCGTTTCTTTGTGGTGTTGATGTTGCTTTATGCTGACAGGTTCGCGCTGCTGCCGCTGTGGCGATCGCCATGGTCGGCTACGGTTATGTGCGCAGAAGGGGCGCGGGTGCGGGTGCGGTCTCTTCACGGACCGCAATAGTCGCCCGGGCCATGACGGCGTCATTGGCAGCTTCAGCGCCGCCCGCCGAAGACCCGCTCGTCTGTTCACTGGAGCTCAGCCGTCTCAGCAAACGCCTCACTGAGCTCGAGGTAAGCCCGGGCTGGGGGACCATTCAGGGTTAGAACATGTGGTCACTTCCAGCTACTTAGCGTCGTGGCCAGTAATCGGTATTTGGTCTGCGGCTTTCGGTAGCTCTGGTAGCTTTGGGAGGCAGCGGCGAGAGATGCACTGGGCAGTGGTAGCCATGTGGCAGGGAGGGACCAGGACCAGATAGAGAAGTCTGGGAAGGAGGACTCTGCGTTCACATGGATGGGTGCATGAACGCCCCGAGGAAACACACACACTCCCCAAAGAAGGAAGAAGTCGGCCCTGGTGGGCAACACCGCAACCTTAAGGTAACAATTTTAATTAATGATGCTTTCCCTCGTTTTCCTAGGCCTTTTCCTAGGCCTTTTCCTAGGCTGCTGTATGAGCAGTGAGAAAAAGGAAAGCAGTAGTCCTGGTTGTGTTGTTCTGTACCGGAGTTCGTCGGGAAGTCGGGCGGGAGCCCGGAGAACCTTGAG
This sequence comes from Volvox africanus, assembly GCA_030268105.1. Classification (NCBI taxonomy): domain Eukaryota; kingdom Viridiplantae; phylum Chlorophyta; class Chlorophyceae; order Chlamydomonadales; family Volvocaceae; genus Volvox; species Volvox africanus. The sequence continues at coordinate 985,191 of BSDZ01000028.1, read as the reverse complement.
TCGGACTCAAGCATGGCTCCGGCCCTAGTCGTCACTTCACTTATCGGTGGCGCATTGTGTCTCTGCTTTTCGTAAGGGAGAAAAGTGCCCGATTCCCACTCCCCACCACCACCACCCCATCCCAGGGTTCAACCCTACTCAGGGGGGGGGGGGGCACCGCCATCCCATTCTCTCGCCTTCCTGGCTCCATTCAGGAGTGTTGCTTCTTGCCCTGCCAACATTTGCCCCGCGCGCAGCAACGTAATGAGCTTCTGCTGGCACGCGCAAGGGAGTTGATGGAGCAGGACTCCTCCTTAGGCTTCGTAGAAGCGACCTACAGGGCAGCTGAGAGTCTGGACCTGGACGCGTCGGCAGCGGAGGCCGCCATCGTTGCCAACGCGCTCACCACTGTGCTGCCGGCGCGCCCGTCGGGCGGAGCCTCGCGCCAAGCGCCCGCTCCTGCTGCCGTGTCGGCCGACGTGACGGCAGCGGCCGCTGCCGCCGGCGCTGGGGAGGTCCAGGCTGGGGTGCCGCTGCGTCCCAGCGGCGGTGCATCACGTCTGGCGCCGCTAGAGGATAGCTCCGTGGTACGTCAGTCATCATACGTGGCACCGGAACGTGCCGGCGGTGCGTCAGCGCGCAGCGGCCCAACGGTGCCGCCGCCACAGGTTTCACTAGATAGTACACGAGTGCCTCCGCCTATAGACATGTCTGCTTGGGCGGCTTCAGAGCTCGAAAAGGCCACCGCCGCCGCAGGCTCCATTAAGGAGTCCGCTCCAGGAGGGGCCTCCGGCCAGCTTGCCACTAACCCCCTTGCGGCAGAAGGCTTCAAACCCAGTACGCGGCGGACGCGCCGTGCTGCCGGCGCGCCATCACGCAAGCAGCGTACCTACCGTACCATCGCACCGCCATCACTGCCGACGGCGCCGCCACCGCGTATTAACCCGTCCTTTGACGTTCCCGAAGATTCTCCGTCGCCGGAGGAATATCTCACCAAGGCCGACGGCCGTACGGGCGACGGTCGTGTCAACCCCAGCTTTGCTGCAAATGATGTCATCACTGCGGCTGCGAGCGCCACGGAGCTGACGTCCGCGTCTGCTACGTCCACTGAGCCGACGTGGAATAACCCTCTATCCTGGTTTACGCAACAGGATTTGGCACGTAGGGGAGGCCGCGCAGGCACGAACCCCAGCTTTGACTCTTCTCTGGCAGTGGAAGCGGTGGAAGTGGAAGTGGAAGTAGCGAAGGGGACAGAGCTGGCAAAGGTGGTGCAGCAGGCGGCGTCTGCGGAGCTGGCGGCGGCTGCAGAGCTGGCGGCAGCTGCGGAGCTGGCGGCCGCTGCGGAGCTGGCGCCGGCTGCGGAACTGGCGGCAGCTACAGAACTGGCGGCCGCTGCGGAACTGGCGCCGGCTGCGGAACTGGCGGCAGCTATAGAACTGGCGGCCGCTGCGGAGCTGGCGCCGGCTGCGGAACTGGCGGCAGCTACAGAACTGGCGGCCGCTGCGGAGCTAGCGCCGGCTGCGGAACTGGCGGCAGCTGCAGAGCTGGCGGCGACTGCGGAGGTGGCGGCAGCTACGGAACTGGCGGCAGCTGCAGAGGTGGCGGCGGCTGCGGAGCTGGCGGCGGCTGCGGAGCTGGCGGCGGCTGCGGAGCTGGCGGCAGCTACAGAACTGGCGGCCGCTGCGGAGCTGGCGCCGGCTGCAGAGCTGGCGGCGACTGCAGAGGTGGCGGCAGCTACGGAACTGGCGGCAGCTGCAGAGCTGGTGGCAGCTGCAGAGCTGGCGGCGGCTGCGGAACTGGCGGCAGCTACGGAGCTGGCGGCGGCTGCGGAACTGGCGGCAGCTGCAGAGGTGGCGGCGACTGCGGAACTGGCGGCGGCTGCGGAGCTGGCGGCGGCTGCGGAGCTGGCGGCGGCTGCGGAGCTGGCGGCGGCTGCGGAGCTGGCGGCGGCTGCGGAGCTGGCGGCGGCTGCGGAGCTGGCGGCGGCTGCGGAGCTGGCGGCGGCTGCGGAGCTGGCGGCGGCTGCGGAGCTGGCGGCAGCTGCAGAGGTGGCGGTGGCTGCGGAGGTGGTGGAGGCGGCATCTCAGGTAGAAGAAGATCAAGAGGATCAGGCACAGCCGGTATCGCTGGTGACATCGCTGGTCAGTGCTGCGGAGGAGCAGGCATCAGCGACAGGCGAGGAGGGCGGTGTCGGCGCGGCCGTTGCGGCGTCGGCAGCCGCGTGGTCGGAAGGGCTGACGGAGGGTGCGACGCCAAGTGACTTTGCGCCCGTGGAGCAGGTCACCGAGCTTCTCGAGGTGCGAACTGTGCCAGACGCCTGCGAGTTGAATTTGGGACTAATTGGATGAATGTAGCTGGGCGGTGGCGGACTGGGAAGGGAGAGGGAGAGGGAGAGGGAGAGGGAGAGGCGCAGTACTACAGAAGCTCAGTACTACAGAATGGGCATTGGGATGTTTAGAGAAAGAGTGAGAATGTGTGTGTGTGTCAGAGAGTTACATTAATACAAGTACGAATAGCGAAATATTTTGTCGTTGTATTGCCTGTCGGTTATCAGTTATTGATTATTGCTCACTACTTCCCATCTCGATCGCTCCAGGTGGCCATGAGGACGGAAGAGTACAAATATCCAAAGTAAGTGCCCGGGTGGAAAGGAGGAGGGGGAGGGGGAGGGGGGGGATGACGCCACTAGGAAAAGCAAAAACGACGACAGAGTCTCGGGAGTTGGGATGCTGTAGGGATGTGGGTTGGGATGGACCCATGGGTCAGGTTGCTCATGGTGGTGCCGGTCCGAGTTCTGGCTCGTAAGTAATCGAAAACATTCAGAAAACACCGGGTTGCGACCTCCCCCTCCCCCCCAGGTACGACCCACTTCGTAACGCTCTCGTCAGTGCTACAGCGCCTTCTGTAGCGCACAAGTACGACATGCTGCGCGGCCTCCTGCGTGCCGGCAAAGAGACAGACGTGTCCCTCACGGCCGCGGCAGGGGGGCAGTCACACAAGTACGACTTGATTTACGATCTCCTGCAGAGCATCCGTACATCGGGTACGGCAATATAGCGGGGCACATGCTGACAAACGTCCCTTGCACATTGTTGAATTGTTGTGGCCCATTAATTTTTTCATTTCTTTCTTTCTTTCTTTTTACATACCCCGCAACCGTTTGCTCCTCATATCTGGTGTCCCCTCTCATTTCCCGCCAATATTCCACTCCGTGTGTTTAAAATCAAATCCATCACGATCCGCGCAGGTGATCCCGAGGCCATCCTGGCCGCCAGTGACCCAAAGTACGACCCGGTGTGGTGCCTGTTGAACATGCGGGCACCGACTCATGGGTCACTGTCCAAGTACGACTTGGTTGGCTCCCTGCTCCAGGTAAAAGCGGAGGAATGAACGGACTGCTCCGGTGTAATCGCTACCGGTCATCCAACACGGACATTATAATGTTATCAAGTAGATGTATGTGTGCATGCATATGTGTATATATGTGTGTGTGTATGTGTATATATATGTATGTGCATATGCACATGTATATGATTTTGTATATGTATGTCTATGTGTACGTGTACATATGTTGTTTGCTAATTGCAATGACCTTTATGTTGTTTTTTATCGCTATGGCGACGTTCCACAGCGATGTTCCATTGCTGCTGTTAACAATGTTTTGCGGCTTTGCTTGTGCTCCCGATGCGGTTTTGCGGTGTTATGGCGGTACCTCCGTCGGACCTTCGTGTGGTCCAGGCTGCTCTGGATGCCGCACCGTACCCCAGCAAGTACGACCCACTTCAGGTTGTGCTGCAGGCCAAACCCATCGCCGGTAGCTTCAAGTACTGCATCACAGAGGTGGGACGAAACTTGAAATGGGTTGAAGGTCGATGGTTAGTAGTTGAAAGTCGGGCCCTTTTAAGTTCCTTTGCGAAAGAAAGTCAACGGAAGTACGGAACTAACACACACACACACAAAGCACGGGAAATTTACATTAATATAACGGAGAAATCGCGACTCATTTATAGCACCATTAACATATTCCAGAAATGTAATAAATAACTGATTGTTTTATTGTATAGTAGGTTTTGTTCTGTAATTACAACGGTAATGGGGGCTGCTATCAAAAGGCCGGGATTCACAGCGGCATCCTTCAATTATACCAAATTAAATACCAAAAATTCCAAAAAGAATACCAAACCTATCAATAGTTAATGAATAGTTAATCAGAGATGTTAATTATATACAGAAGAATGTTGGTGGCATGTGTGAATGTGGTGGCGCACACCTGAATGCAGGCACTGCTCCACGGCGGATGGCAGGAGCCCCTGAACTTGGGCTTGGAGGAACTCCCCTCCTGGGATCCGCTCTCGGCTGTAGTTGGCGACGCCGCCAGGAGCCGCCGCGTCCAGCAGGCCGCCGCGGATGCAGAGCCAAATCCCGGTGGTCGTCGCATGGTCAGCAAGTACGACATGGTGGGACAGGCTCTTGAGGCGGCGGCGGCGTTGCCAGAAGATCTGGCTAGCGGCAAGTGGGCGGCGTCCCAGGGCCGTGAGCTATTCGTGAACACTGTGAGCAAGACGGTGGACGAAGGCCGGGGGGGAATATTGCGTCGTCTCCGCAACGGTGGTGCCGCCGCCTTCGGTGCCGTGACGGCGGCGGTGTCACCAGTGGGCAACTTCGTGGCCAAGGCAGTTGGACTGCCGTACGAGGTCGCCCCCGGCGTGGTACTGAAGATTGAGAATCCGCGGTCGCCACCGCCGAGCCGCCGTGACAGCTCCTTTGCGACCGCCGCCGCCACCGCCCCCTCGACATCAGCAGCGCCAGCGTCAGTGTCAGCGCCAGCGTCAGCGCCAGCGGCGGTGGGCGTGGAGGTGGAGGAGCTGCCGACCTTGTTGTACCAATTCAAGCGTCCGGAGATTAAGGTAGAGGGGCCCCCGAGGAGCGTGGCGCCGTCAGCGAGACGGCGGCAACGGACTGGACCCGTCGGCCCATTGGGCGGAGTGAAGGCGGCGGCGGCGGCGCAGCCGCTGCTACAAGCACAGCGGCTGGAACGTGCAGTCGTGCCGCCGCTCCGAAGTACGGGCCGGCGCGCGGCGGCAGCGCCTCTGGTGCCCGAGATTCCTTTCTTCGATAATGCAGCGTCGCCTCCTCCCCCTCCTCCCCCTCAGACGGCGATTGCCAAGGCATCGGAACCCAGCCTGCAGCCAGTTGCGACGGTGGAGGTCCCGCCAGTGGCTGAGCTGGCGGTGGTAGCGGCAGCGGCAGCGGCTGCAGAAGCTTCTGACAGCGCCGCGATGCCACCGGTGGCGGGGCTAACCGTCATGGAGCCAGCGGTGGCGGAACCTGTCACCACAACATCGACGTCTGCGGCGGCGGGTCCGTCATCCCTGCCGGCAATGTCGATGACTGAGCTGGCGGTGGATCTGCTGGTGGTCATGTCCATAGGAGGCTCCAGGGCAGGCATCGCGCCGAGTATGGACGAGCTGGTTTCGCGTTTTGGAGCGGGTTTCATGGATGTGGCGTCGCAGCTGGAGGCCCTCCGTAGCAACCGGCAGATCATGGACAGCCACCCAGCCATCGCACGTCTGGTGCGCGCAGCATCCAAGTCGGCGGGCGACGCCACGGGTATGTGGTCGCACCTGTACGACATGCTTGGAGCCGTGAATGCCGCCGAGCTAGAGATGCCGAGGTTTCTGGAGGACTGCCGTACGAGGTACTCGTTGATCTACGGGCTGCTGACTACTGGGGATGTGGGCCAGGGCATCAGGTGCGTTGCTTCCTTCAGTTTTGTTGCTGCGCGATGGGATGGGAAGGGATACCTATCTATGGTGTATTATGTTGTAATTTTAATGTATCAAGCTCAGTCAATCCATGCGATGTGCTGTGCTATGACGCGTGCTGCCGTTTTTACATCACGAATCAAATATAATGAGGGTGAGATAGATTGAGGGATTGAGGATTGGGGGTGAATATAATGATTGACAATGCTATGCTGTGCTATGTTGATATGTCCTCATGCTTAGATGTGTTGCTCTCTGTTATGCCTCCCACATCGTGCTATGGTGCGCTGCGGCCCCTTGCCAATGCAACCCACCCGCCGTGCTTTTTGTTGTGCTGTGCTGTGCTATGCTGTCCTCATTCCGCAATGCAGTGTGCTATGCACTCTGTGCAACCTGCTACCGATGACTGAGCCTCAGGCCCGTCAACAGCCGAAGTCGGAGTAGACCTCGATTGCTGTACGGACTGAGCACTACTCATTATGGATGCTACCATCGATGATGGGCTTAGAGGTTAGGGTTTCAGGGTTTTGAAAAGCTGACGATTGCCGCGGAGGGCCTGCAGCTGTCGGGTTGCTCAATGACAGTGCAGGCAATTTATGCGTGTGCCAGGAGGGTGGGAGGAAGCGAGAGGGGGAGCGGCAACATCAGCGAGAGGTGTGTGCTTCGTAAGAGCACAATGGTTGGACTTAGGCGTTATTTGTAAACAATAGGTGAAAGAAGCCGTAGGTGCCGCTCCGAAACCGCGCTTCAAGCCAGCTGATCGCTACATAGCCCGCAACATACTGATTAAATGTACAGCAGCTATGTGATGACGGTAGGCCTGGGCAATGTGTGGGCCTTAGCTTGTCCGCCGGGAAAGGTAAGGTACGCCCCATGCGGTTAGGAGGGCGCGTACCTGTGTTTGTGTGGTTTGGGGACTGGGTTTTCGTGTAGTATTGTAAGCGGAGGGTTGACGGTCCCGTAGCTAACCATCCCTGGAGTTGGGTGTCATCAACAGCCCAGTGAGTGGCGGGGTGATGAGAAACCATTTTGCAAATACGCCTGCTGTTAAGGTTTTGAGGGCCCTTCGAGAAAGTTTTGATGGCAAGCTGTTTTGAGGACAAAAAGGCATAAGAGCAAGCTTCCCATGTGATGTTCGCAGATTGGCAGGCAGTTTTTGATGTTTCCTATGTATGTGTGTGTAGCACTTCATAGCAGTTGCAAAGGACCAAAGATGGCTGGGCGGATGCTGGCTGAGCGCCCCGGTCAATTTTGTTGTTTAGGTTATGATTTCGGAGCTCGAGAAGCATGTACTACATACCTACCGGCAGGTGGCTGCCTCTGCAAGACGATTTGATGATGTAAAGATACAGAGCGCTCATCGCACGGCAACAAAGGTTGTGGTTGCTTGGCGATTGAGGTTACAAGTAATCGGTTTTCTGCTTATAGGCATCTGCGCGGACATGCAAACAGCTGTTCGTTGCGTCCGCTTTTGACGGCGTGCTGAGACGTAACGCTCATGGATGGTAGTTGTACATTCGGTGTACACTCAGATCTTACCAACCGTCAACAGCGGTTGCCTGAGACGATGTGCATACAACTCAGTACATGACGGAGAGGGTTGTTGCGAGGTGCTTTTTATTACCCTGCTGCCGGTACTGGCGTATTATCCGATGCAACCAAGAAAGCCGGAAGCGTGACGATGAACAATGCGCTGCTGCTGCTGCTGCTGCGTCTGTATGTGTGTGTGTGTATGTGTATGTGTATGCATTGTGATCCCATACGTGACTAGGGGGGAGGTGCTGCCTTTGTTAATGGGGTGAGGCAGGAATTGGAGACAGCACGCGCTGAGTTTACACGCATGTGGGTGAGACAGTAACGCTCCAGGCGCGTGGTGCATGCATCGCGGATGAATCTGGAACGAAAAGAAAGATCCGGAATCAAGGCCGGGTGACTGGCGCCCATGGATCAGAGGTGGCCTGCCCCGATTGCGCCGGATCCTAAATGTCTGGATGGCATGCATGGTGCTGGTGTGGACGGTCTGCCGAGAAGACGGGCGGGAAAACAAGCAAACATGATGACATAGCGTGTCCCTCTTTGGCCTAATTTGCCTGTTAAGGCATGTGTTTGAATCAATCAATTCTTCGATTTCGCTGAAGGCCGAATTACGGTTGGGACGATTGCGGAGGTTTTCGTTTTTTTTGTGACGTGGCGGATTTGTCTTCATGATATGATGTGGCATGGCATATGAGGAGTCTTGGCGCTCGAGCGAAAGCTCGGCTGCTGAAGGTCAGCCAGGCATGACAACAGCGAGACGTGTGCTTCGGGGTCCTTCTGCCTAGGCGTGACCCGCCAGCCAGCGTCTGCGGCACGGAGGAGGGTAAGGCCCTTACGGCCCCTATCCCTACAACCCCTATCCCTACAACCCCTATATAGGTGATGCTAGCTAGCTTATATGTAGGTGTGTGACCGGGGTTGTTGGGGCGGGTTGTGGAGCTGGCATCTGGATTTTTGCTCATGCATGCTTGACCTAATTGGTGTTGCTCTACCTTCCACTGAGGAGGTAGCTGCACAAGGGCTGGCGTACGAAGGCGTTGACCCAGATCGCGATTATTGTGACCGTCGCTTGTTCGGGGCGGTCGATTTGTTGGTCGAATAAAGCACGATGTCGTCGCGGCTGCAACCCTCAAAATCTTTGACCCAGGAGAGGATAACTAACCCAGGTGTGCTGTGAGCCGTGGCGAAGCCGAGCGCCGTTGTCATGTCCATGCTTATTCATAGCTCATTTAGATAGGCAGCCGCTGTAATTTTTGGACAATTTACTGCAGTGAAGCTGTAATACGAAGCTGTAATTTTTGGGACAATTTACTGCATGTATTATGTATCCACCATTTCCAAACCCAAATGTTTAATCTACAGGAGGGTTGGCAGGGTTCACGCCTGCTTCACAGAAAGCAAGCAGGAAAGCGCGGGTGTGTCATCGACACGCTGCATGTGTATCTCTACTCTGCCAGTAGTAATATCACCTGATTCTGATAACGATAGATTTCAAGGGAGTGCTTTGTCTTGTCTATCTGGTAGCAAGGTCCGCTTCACGGTATGAAGCCAGCTAGGTGTCCGGTGCTGCGCCGTTCCTCGCGGTGAAGCCCCGGAGGGAGGGGGAAGGGGGGGGGCGAGCCACAGTAGTTAGTGAAGTGGGGCCCAGCGGGTTGCACGGAGGGGCAGGCGCCTGTAGGAAGCAATAACCAATACACGTGCGTTTGTGATATCCATCCGTAGATAGCTCAAGGCCAGATTCCGCTTGGCACAAAAGTAACGTGTTTGTTCATTACATTGCTTTGCTGTAATGGGCCGGACTAGACAAGTAATTTATAATAATATCACAAGGGCTCATTATGACTGGCTTGCGTATATATGTATCCTGGATGTCAGCATGTATGCATGCGGTAAGTAGCTCTCAGAAGACGTAAAACAAAACAACTATTAGTCACAAGATTGCCGGAAGTGGAGCACTGAACTGGACCAGGATCGCATCTGGACCCCCCCTTTTTTGGGGGTGACCCTTGGACTGGGCTGTCGCTGTTTATCGGCCAGAGGGCATATGTAGGTTCGTAGTCCGCCACGCTGGATGTGCACGTGTATGGCGTAAACATGTTCAGTGCTTCTGGATGTGGTAAAACACAGCACACACACGGCCAGGCGACATCCCTTATGGCACAAACCGTTTTTCTACTGACCATCGCCTGCACGTACATGCAAACTGATACGTAAGTAAATCAAGCCAGTATGCGAACTGCATGCAGGCATGTGGGCATTTCCTTGAACGAGCTCCACAGATTTAAGCTGTACTGCACTCCCAGCCAGCTAAACCCTAAGACGGGTCAGTGCCCCACTATAGCGGGCGAGCAGACTATCAAGTCCCTTGGTCTGGATTGTATCTCCATTTGCGGCTGTGCGGGCGTGTTCATCGGTTACATCTTCTGTCGTCGTTGCCTACTTGGGCGTCCGATTCATTAAGTTTTGGGTTATAGGCGGAGGCTTCATGAAAACTGAGTCGCTGCTCTGCAGACCACAACTGCTCGGATACGGCTCAGCACATATACCCTAGTTCCGGTCTCTTAAGGGTAAGGGCCGGTGTATCGATTCGCCACCGTCAAGGTGGGCTATTGCCGAAATCCATCTTGGGCGGGGCCCGACAGCACACTTGCTTGCGGTCCTCAGGTGCAAGGCTGCAACAGGTTTTTGTTGCAAGTTTTGTGTATTGGCCGGGACCAGCTGGTGGGGCGTCTTTGTGAGGTATATGTTGACAGAAATGAGTGGCGGGCATTGTCAAGATCGGCTGGCGCCCCCTTACGGCGTGACAAGAACGGATTCTTGTGTGGTATCCTGGATAGTATCAAAAGGTGCATTTTGCCTGGCATACGATGCTCTTGCGCCCCTTTTCACTTGGAAAAACGGCGGATTCAAACCTGTGCAAGTCATTCGATCAGAGTCCCAGACACTGAGGATTTCGTGAGGTGCTCTGAACGGTGTGCGTGACAGCTTCGCAGATACATGCAGGCGGGGTACTCAGGGAGGTCAAGGGTAATCGTGCATATGTTTGTATTGTGATCAAGTGGTGGATTCCTATGACCAGTGCACGGGCCCAGGCGTCGCAAATAGCTAAGCGGATAATTGAAGAGCCCGCGTACCTACCAGGGTACGATAGGGCGGGCATGTGTATGGGGGTGTCCTTAATGATTTTCGGGACATGCCTAGCCAAGTATACCGTTGAAATCACGGTAGTCAGATCATAGGATCGGCGTTCGCTTTTTAGGCAGACTGCAGGACTGACCTGAACTCGAACCATCGACAAGCCGTTGCCTGCCTGGTATAGGAATCTAAGGTTTCGTGGTAGGAAGGTATTCTCGTCCGTTTCAAATGAGTTTGTTATTTTGACGGACCTGCCATGGCTAACCAATCTAACCACGCGCTTTCATAATTTCGCAACTCTGTGGATAACAACTGACTTGCTGCGGATATCTTTACCAACAATCCTTCATACTCAAACAGTTTTGGGTTTATTCTGCATGATAATGCGCTAGAGAGCTCGGGCATCGTAGGTCCTCTACCTCCCACGGGAGTCGCTCTAAGAGAAATCCAAGGTGTTGAGCGTCGTCTTAACCTTAAACGTGATTAGAAGAACTGAGATAGGGTTGAAAAAGTTGATCAATGAAGGAAGCCGACTCCGCCAGCGTCAATCGTCCACCACCCCAGCCAGGCCATGAGGCCACATGCAAACATATCATGAAGGTGCCATACACGGACGCCCCAAATAGCTGATATGGTAGAATGGACCGCATTTCCGATTATCGGAATGGGGTGTTGCTAACTGAACATCTGCATGGTCATCCGCATACTGAACCAAAACTATTCCCGACTCGATATGAATGAGCACGCCATACTGCACTTTTAGTAAAGTCTAAATTTGCAAATTGATGGCTGCTAAATACTTCTAGATTTCATCGCTTGCAGGATGAGGGAACTTTGGGTGCTTGCCGTTCGATCTGCGTCGTTCTGCGTACGAGTAGTCGTTGTGGTGTGACACAGGCTCAGGTCTGCCACAAACATTTTGTCCGAAAAAGTATATAAGCACTTTAGAACACCTTTGTGATATGTAATTGAGAGTAAGAGCAACTAAGCATTGTAGCTCGTGGCCGAGGTTCTAAAACTCTCACAACAGTTTGGCTTGGTTGAGGGCCTGACCACGTGCGTCTTCAAACAATCAATTGGCTACAAAGCATTGCATCTCAGGTAGCAACTTATTTTTGAGTCCAACCTCAGGTACTTGAAACGCCTGGGAACCTCCAACAAACCTTTAGGCAGGTGCGTACTGGTACGGCGCTTTCTACTTTCCTGCCAATCCAGCTTCACCATTCTTGTCCAGGCATATTTGTGTTAACCTGCGGCACTGTAAATTACTGAAACTTGCAGCGGAAGTTTTGGTTGGTAAAATGGAGCCAGAGGGCAGTGAATTGGCCTTGGAGCCAGCTGGCGCTGGTGGCGTCGTTGTGCATGTTAACTCGGATGAGGAGAAAGCACCAGTTTTCCTTGCGTGGAAGGACCTTACTGTCACTGCCCGAAAGCATATGCGCCCTCTGCTGAATTGCGTCACTGGGAAGATTACTGCCGGGTTTTATGCAATCATGGTAAGTTCTACGGTCGCATCGGTCTTTCACGCCATTTGGTTTACACTTTCAACATTCACCAAGTAGTATTGAAAATTCAACCATTCCCAAGCTGCCACTTTCGCTCTGTACACCACACATACACGGAGAGTCTGGCTTCTCATGTACGCCTGACAGCTTTCCTTAGTTTTAAACTTGTGGCTTTTCTGTATTGATTGCAGGGCCCCTCAGGGAGCGGCAAATCAACGCTTCTGAACACGCTTTCTTGTCGGCTTGACCGGGGGGTGTCCGTCACCGGTGAACTAAAACTAAACGGTCAGCTATATAGCAGTGCCGAGCTCAAGCTATTGTCCGGCTACGTTATGCAGGTACATCGTATTTGCGGCGATATTTTTAATTGTATCTTAGGCTTACGTGGGGTGCGGATTCATCAGTGGTACTGCTCGCTGTGGGGTGCGGCATCGGCGCCGCCAACCGTTTCTTTTCCCCCATCCTACCTCACTTTTGTTATCCTTCTTTTCTCCCTTACCTGGCTTTTCCCATTTTAGGATGACTTGCTAAACTCGCACTTGACCGTGGAGGAGACGCTGCGATATACGGCTGAGTTACGCATGTCGCGAAACAGTACTCCAGAGGAGCGATTGGCGCGCGTGGAGGAAGTCATGCAGCAGGTGAGCGGTTGGAATATCACAAAGCAATAGGGATCTGATGTGAATTGGGAAACTTTTCATCACGGCTGACTGGGACGGGCACTGACATTCAGGACTCGCGGCTACGACCCCAGCATCCAGCACGGGTATAGTCAGCCACGGACGTCAGCCGATCATCGGTGACGATTCACCGTGACACACCTCATTCAATCAAATATGCGGCTTGCATGTAAGTGACCTTGTCCGCGCGCCTTGAACGCCGAACTCTGAACCGCCAGCGTTCACCAAACGTCGCAGGTGGGCCTCGCGCACGTGCGCAGCATCATTGTGGGCAGCCCCATCAAGAAGGGCATCAGCGGTGGGGAGCGCAAGAGGCTATGTGTGGCTATGGAGCTGCTCACCAGGCCGAAACTGCTGTTCCTGGTAAGGCGGGGCGGTCTGGTGCATGATGGCCCTGCCTGAATACGCATGTCCTGTTCTGTGCCTGTGAAAACCTGGCGTGTTGCTTGACTCCGCCCTGTTGCTCTCCTCCCCTGCCTGTTCGCAGGATGAGCCTACCAGCGGCCTGGACAGCGTCACTGCGTTGTCGCTGTGCAGGCTGCTGCGCCGACTGGCTACCAGCCGCACCTGCACTGTCGTGTGCACCATCCACCAGTAAGTGCGCAGAGCCCAGGATTTGCCACGTAACCATTGCCGTACCGCCTCGCTTTCTCGTTACATGATGAAGCACACCCTGGCCGAGTAGGCCCAGGGCGATAGCGTGTTTGCGTCCTGAGCTCCTGTGTCGATTCTGTCATCTGATAATGCAAAGCTGTGCCTCACATGCAGACCACAAGCTAAAATCTTCAACCTATTCGACCAGCTGCTTCTGCTCAACCGGGGCAGCATCGTGTATCAGGGCCCAGCGCAGAGTGCGCTGGACTTCTTTGGGCGCTCGGGTTTCCCCTGCCCCGCCTACGAAAACCCCGCTGATCACTTTCTCGGTGAGCAAGGAAGATGGGATCGCAAGTAATAAATACCATATGGGGCCATACGTTTACTACTCATGAGCTGTCGCGTGTTGGCATCCATGCTGCAGAGGAAACATGTATCACTTTTTATCGCTTCTTGGGGAGAGAAGGGGCCAAATCCGTATGCAGTGATGGCGTCGCCTCATGCACGTCCAAGGCGGTTTACCGTGTCCTCCGGTCGCCCGTGAGTGTTCTTGCCTGAATGCCTATCCCCGTTACACCGCGTAGACGTCATCACGCCAAACATGAACGATAGCGTGGAAAGCTTTGTGGAGAAGGAGGCGGCGTTAAAGCGACATTATACAGCCCCAGCGGTTGACCATTTGCTGGACAACCCAACACCGCTCGTCCTGCCACGCGATACGACGCCGTGGAGCAAGCAGTTCCGTGTGTTGCTGCGCCGCAGTCTCAAGGAAACGTGGCGCAAGCGCAATGCCACGTACGTGCTACTTGCGCAGACGGTCATCATGGCAATCCTCATCGGTACCGTCTTCCTGCGTATCGGCACTAGCCAGAGCTCTGTTACGCGGCGCCAGCCCGTGCTCTTCTTCACGGTCATCAACCAGGTAAATACGTAATCCGGCAACCAGATGTTTTGTTGGCATCGGTTATGTTGAGTTTTGCTTGCATCGACGCGAGGCTGTATCTTTACACGCAGTCCTGCATCGCGTGTTGCTGTGCAGGGTATGTTCGGCGCCCTGATTGTGATCAACTCTTTCCCATCGGAGCGTATGCTGTCGTTGCGCGAACGAGCCGCCGGCACTTACCACGTCAGCGCCTATTTCCTGGCCAAGATCACGGCAGAGACGGTTTCGCAGCTTCCCGCGCCCATCCTTTTCTCCTGCGTGGTGTACTTCCTGGTGGGCTTCCAGGCAGTGGCCTCCAAATTCTTCATCTTCATGGCCTTCATGGTGCTCTGTTCTCTGTCGGCTACCAGCTTGGCCCTGGCAGTATCAGCCATCGCCCGGACTACAGACATGGCAGTGACCGTACTGCCCATGGTGAGCTCGTGAGGCTACCTACACGGCGCCTTGCGTGTGTTTGCAATGCACAGAACAATCAAGTAAAAAATATTGAAAGCCCCAAAAATCATTTGTAAGTGCTGAGTAGTGATTTCACGAAACTGCTGACAACAGGAGATTCGCTCGTGCTTACGGCACAGAATCCATTCTCTCGTATTTACCCCGGAGTGATGTCCGTCCCACTCGGTCATTTGTCCTTCAGGCACTGGAGGTGTGCCGCCTCTTCGGTGGCTTTTTCCTCTCACCTGCCAATATCCCCAACTACTTCAAATGGCTTAACGCGTTATCCTATGTTCAATACACGTAAGTGACAGTGGGTGGCCATAAATTAGGTGATTACCACGCCGATGTAAAAGCTTTGTGAAACTATGTTGCTACTGTTATGCTCATGGTTGCTATTAACTAATGCGATGTAGTTTGCCTGGCCGCCCTAACACGCCGTGGCGGCAGTCATAGTTGCCGCCGCAGGCAAAGGGTTGTACACTTCACTTCATCACGCCTTTGGAACACATATGTCTGGCTCCTACCTGGCTGTTGAAATCTCGTTATCAAGAAATAGGAATTTTGATGCCTGCACGTTTAGCTACGTCCGAAGTTATTCATGTCTTCCACTTGTTCCATTCTCTTGCAGATATGTGGGCATTTCCTTGAACGAGCTCCACGGACTTAAGCTGTACTGCACTCCCAGCCAGCTAAACCCTAAGACGGGTCAGTGCTCTATTACGGCGGGCGAGCAGACTGTCAAGTCCCTTGGTCTGGATTATATCTCCATTGGCGGCTGTGCGGGAGTACTCATCGGTTACATCTTATTGTGTCGCGTCATCGCCTACCTGGGCGTCCGATATATCAAGTACTAATGTGAGTGCGGCAGGTCTTCCGGAACTGAATCTGGATCTGGAGCCGCTGCTGCTGTCTGGCGGCCCCATCGCGGTACAAACCTTATTTTCTTGCAGGATCATGGGAAAACAAGTTTACGCACGTGTGCCCTGGTGTTGTGCACTTAAATTTGACGCATGAGCAGTCGCACCCTTGGCATGTCCATTCTAGGCCGATGAGCTAGCTAAAGTTGGTGGGCACACACGCTCGTATGACTCTTAGCGGTTTTTAGCGTACCTATATATTGATGTTTGGCGGTCTAGCGAACAACTGACAAAAGTGACCCGGAGTTTAGGACATCCTGATATATCAATCTGTTTGATTGTCAGCGAAGCGATGCTTGCGACTGTTATGAGTATAGCCTCGAGCGCTTGATATGTCCATAGATGTTTTTTGAAGGGTATATTTGAACTCGAAGCTACCGTTCGACATGGACAGTGCCCGGAGAAAACCCCTCAGTGTGAAGTTGACACTTGCTCGATCATCGAAGGCGGTTGCCTTATTTCCAGCGTTGGCAGCAAGTTCCATACACCACTGTCTTGAGCATTGAAAGCCCTGAACACTGATGTAGTCCAGGCTGATGGAGAATGGGTTTTAGGGTGCTAAGTTGGTTCATCGTTGCTCTATTTCCAGATGTTTTGGTATGAATTCTGTTGTAAAGCTGCTTAAGGAGATTGCTGCCTATGTAAAAGTTTTTCCTCTTCGGGTGTATTTCACGTACTACGAGACATAAGAGCGTGTGTGCCCAGCGATCCATGCTGGGTGGTTCTTCGCATCGTAGTCGTGAGTTCCTGACGGTTTGCCCGCCAATTACTCGGCATCTCATCTTCTAATTTCTTATCCTTGGTGATCTTCCAGGAAGGGACTATTGATACAACTTGCAAGCGGTATTTCGTCGGCTCAACCTGTTGACACTTTGCATACTAAGCCTCTTGCTGCCTGCCGCGTGGTCCCAGAAGTGTGGCAAGCTAAATTGTGCGGGGCATGATCCGCTGAAGGTTGGAGCCGGGGGTTGTGCGCTTGAGGTCAAGACCCGCTCGGTTGGGTAAGTTTTATGGAAGCGCCAGATCTTGAAGGTTGTTGATGTTTTGGGGTTTGTGCCGTAATCGTGAACCGGTGAACTGCCGAAATGGCTAGATTATGGTCGTCACCAATCCATAGGTGAACTGTATGACCATTTACCTTCTCATGCGCGAACTCATATGCAACACACAATTTTCATCGATGAATAATGTGCGGCCAGCCACCTTAGATGTGCGGCCAGCCACATCATCTACTTACATTCAGCATCTCATCCGGAGAACCAACCCAATCTCACATTCTACTAGCACTTAACCCAGACGACAAAACCTCTATCTTCGGCCAGGGGAGATTATCAAACCTCACCCGACATCCTGACTTTTCCAATCTTCATTATTCATCATCGTTTCATAAGCCTCGCCGGCAGTACGTAGAGATGAAGACATTTCTAGGGATCGCTTCAGACCGCCATTCTTATCCCCGACTATCATAGAGAAAAGCTATATGACCCGACATGTGCTCCCACTGGCAACGATATTTAAGTTAGATGCCTCCCAACTTTCTCGGTGAGCCAGAAATGGAAGAAAAGAGTGGCATTTCCACCAACACAGGGTTAGATCTGACCAGACCCCTGGGAGACTCCTATAACCTTCCAGTTTATCTCAACCGGCATACAATCGACGACTACTATCAAACCCATGGCCGCGCCAAAGGTTAGGTGAACCCTGAAGGCAGCGTAAAGCATTGGCTACACGCAACGCTGTAGACCACCGACAGGTCCAGGTCACAATCTCCCTGGTGCATTCTGTTAATTTGTACAGCAGGAAGGCATGGCGCACTTGCATGGTCACACAAAGAGAATCAGCACGCAAAAGCGTTACTCCTCAACCCTTGCGTGCGTATCACATTACCCATTAACCGGAGGGAACCCTAGAGCACTGCTGTGGCGTGTACGTTGCTCCCGAGCACAGCGGCATCCGACGGCTCCGGCGAAAGGACGAGAATGCAATTGCAGCAGAATCCAGCTCCAAGTTACATTAAACCTCGCCGGGTGAAACATGTTTTGCTTATGCCGCCCATACTGCTAGCTCCGCCTTCCGGCGCTTCCACCAGATGATTCCGTTCGGCTCCGATGACCTCCGAGTTTAGCTTGTAGCCGTTTTCGGAGACACCTGATGAAATCGCTTCGCTGCAGGTCAACTGAATTGACACGATTGCTGTTCTTTGCCAAATCAATCACTGCACGGGGCTGTTCTTTGAGTAGTCGCACAGCGATACGTGCCAGGGCAAAGTAGTCTTTATAGATTTGTGCCGACATCGTTTTATTAACAATGCCCTCTTGCCCTGTGAAATCTGGTACCTGTTATATGTTAGTAAATCAATAATCTCGTGCACAACTAAAACATGTAACGTTACTAACACAAAGTACCAAGACGATCAGAGTCATGGCAGCAAAGGTAAAGCGTAAAGGTGTTCAATTTGTCGTATAATTCAGTTAAGTGCGCTCGAAACGCCAAGTCAGCAAGCTCAGAGCTCAACATCTCGACAAGCTTATACAAAGCGCTACCACATGAAAAAATTATTTTACAGTAGAAACCCGGTGCGCGCAATGTCTGGTCCAAAGGCGCTCTGTGGACGGCAACGACTCGGCTCATGCCACCGCTCAAGCCACAAAATGGCACGAGCAATCCTTTTTAGTAATCCTTGTATTTCACAATCGCTTTATCAGCTTCCTGTTCAGCAGCGCCTACCGCTACCTGGGCTTCAGCGCGAACAGCTTTGTGGACCTGTCCGCTTACCTGTAGCTGCAGCGTCTACCCAGTCTTCTCAAAGAAACGCAGTGCAGTGCACAGCGACTGATTATGGCTTCGGTTTTTCAGCTGGCGGTCTTCTTTTTCCATACTTTCTTGGAGTGGCCGTACAGCTTCAGGTACGGACCCACTAATAATTGCGCTGCCGATTACCCACATATTGAAGCTATCTTAGAGGGATCTAAGCAGGTGGATATGAGCTCAAATGCGCCCAGCTCGGCTTGGAAAGAACTCGCCGACGTACGGGAGCTGCCCAA
Source organism: Volvox africanus (assembly GCA_030268105.1). NCBI lineage: Eukaryota > Viridiplantae > Chlorophyta > Chlorophyceae > Chlamydomonadales > Volvocaceae > Volvox > Volvox africanus. The sequence goes on along the minus strand of BSDZ01000028.1, from coordinate 966,655 downwards.
CATGCCTTGTCAACTCGTGCGAAGTGGAATCTAAGTGCAACTCAAGGACAGACATATTCATTGCTTCAAGCATGCACTGGATGCAGATAATCCCCATAGATATATTCCATTCCCGCGTGTCTATGCTGGGCAAGCCCCGGGGCCCCCGAACATCCGTTTTGCTGGTGCAGCAAATTTGCACCTGCAGATGGCAGAACCGCATGCGTTCATATGCTTAACACTATGGACAGGTGTACATAATATTGAGCACGTGTGTCTTGTCAAAGCATTTCTTGCGCTGCGCTACTTGGGTGTCGTACTTAATATAATAACACCCGGTTGAATAATGTATATGTACGCTTCCGAGCCACGGCCCGGCAGAGAGACTGTGCACTGGGCCCCGGCCCCTGCCGCCATAATGCCTCCGTATTGCGTCAAGCTGCGCGCACGTCCCTATTTCTCGCAAATCGGTATGGAAGCCACGCGCTTCTTACGACGCATGTCGGTGCACCGGTTCGGACGTTTCCTGCGCGGCTTGATCGATCTGACAAATCCACCCATAACATGCTGACTATGTAGGCTATGAACGTGCTGCGGCCTGAGACAGCGGTTGCAGGCGCAAGCGCGGGCAGTATCGTGGCGGTTTGCACCAAGAGCGGCCTCAGTGAGCAACAATTGCTGGATGCGTTCGTGGATCTCTCTCGGGTACGATACTAATAATACGACAATGTGGAGTACAGCTTACGAATTATTACATAATGTTAGCATTTATTTGTACGGCCTAATGCGAACAGCGTCTGTACGTATCATGTTGACATTTCGGAGCCAGGGATTGTGAGAGCGTGTGGCTGACGCTGAGCTGCGGCCAAAGAGTGACGCGTCTTTTCCCCTTCCCTCTTCTCATTCTTTCCGATTCCGTCGGGATCACCCCGGCGGGCCCAACCCGGCTCACCCGCCGACGTTGCGATTGAAAACCCAAGGACTGCCGGCAGGGGGGCACCCGCGCCCGGCTCAAGTCCGTACTGCAGCGGGTGCTGCAGGAGGCATTGCCGTACGATATCCATGAGCGTTGTGAAGGACGGGTCTTCCTAGCGGTCACACAGCTCTTTCCAAAGTTTGCGCCTCGTATGGTACGTTGCGGTGCTGTGCAGTACTGTGCGGTACGATACGGACGCCTCGGCTGGATCCCGCTTCCTTAACTCATGTTTTTAAATTCAACTGGACTCCAATATTTCGCGACCCAGTTAAATAACTGTACATAATTATCGGGATCCATGTACGACGATTGGGCCCATTTAGGGATGGGCCTTCTGCGCGCACAGGAGGTTTGTGCATGCGCGCATTGCATCGCGGCCACGGGACCCCACCCGAGCTGCAGGCCGCGGGAAAGCGGCTGTGCGTAGTTTCTTGTGGGGTCAGGAGTCAATGCTGCGGTATCGCATGAATAGCTGCCCCATTGACCCGGTGGTTTCCATGCCTTCCCCGCCGGTCAACATAGGCCCATGGGTCACATGATCGTTGACCCATGGGTCACAGAATCGAAACCGCTTTGTCCTTCCCGCATCTGGCGGACCACATGCAGGTGAGCTCCTTCACCAGCCGCCAGGAGGTCATCGACACGCTGCTGGTGTCCAGTCACATCCCGTACTGGTTTGACGGTGAGTGGCGCGAAGGCGGGAAATCCCAGTGGGCGGCAACGTAGTGGTCCCTTCCGGAAGCCATGTTCTCCCCGTATCTACCGCTGCTGGCCTGCGCCGAAACCTGATCTGCACCTACCTCCCAAGCGTCCCACATACAGTGGCACCCCGTGACTTGACGATCCCGGTGTACCGCCAGACGTGTGGCGTGTTTCGCCTCTCGGGGTTACCCAGGGTTGTTCCTCGCCCTTCCTCCGTCTTCCCCTGCCCGCTGCTCCAGGGAGCCTCTTCACGCCGTACCGCGATGGGATCTACTTCGATGGAGGTGAGTGCCCTCCCGGGTATTTCAAAGTGATCAAGTTGTGTTTTTCGGTTACGCGGCTTACGCCGTATTATAGGGAAGGTGGGCCCGGATGTCGCGAACGCAGCGGTACATCTAATGCAGCTTCCAAGAGATGCATTTTCTCGTCCATGTGTGCAAATGTGTTTCCATGTGTTAAGGAACTGCGGTTGAAGCATGTGTATACGCCATGCGCCGTTAAACAGGCCGTGTAGTTAGCCAAGGCCAATATAGCCAGATATAAGCAATCAGGTGGAATTTGTAAAATATATAAAAGATGACGTAATTTTATAGCCGCCTCTCGAGGCCATTCCCTGGTTTGACACCCACCTAAATGCCAGTAGGTCCGAAGGGGCTGGCACATGGATAGGGGCCGTAGAGAGTAGGAAACTCTGCGTAACCAAAAAACAGGTGATCTCTAGCGGCCTCAGATGAAGACGCTGAGGTACGCGTGCCCACTCGGTTAATATCCCGGAGATTTCCATAATACACGCCAGCCCGCAAGGGCGGAGTAACCATAATAATAATAATAATATTATTATTATTATAGCTTACGTCGAACTCCGTACGGCCCTGATGGAATCATGGAAAGGGTCTTCCGTCCTCCGCCCTGGACATGTCCTGATCGCTTCGTCCGCCTCGCTTCACCAGCTACATTCAATTTTATTGGTTAGAGACAGGCAGAAGAATTACAAACCGTCTCTTCTTTTTTCCTCATACTCCCACCCCTTCCCGCTTCCCTCCCACCCCCACCCCTTTCCTCGCGAATTTTTGATTTCAGGGATCACCAACTTCATACCGTCTACCCCCACGACGCGCTGTCACAGTGTATGCTGTTTCCCCTCCAAGATGCTCCGAGCCTTCCCGAATATTGACCTAAGGTGTGTTTGTTGACGCCAGACGGGTCTATTCTCTGGGTTGATACTGGGTTTAGGCAACACAGACAAAGCCTGTCGTACGGGTTATGCGGTGGAGTGGATTGAACTTCAGATGGAGCCCAGATACGGCATGTGGGGGAAAACGGCCAGAGGCATTTCAAATTTCAGTCAGCAGACTCCTCCTACGTATGGAGGTATTGAAGGGGAGGAGGGGCGGAGGGGAGGAGGGGAGGAGGGGTGGACACAAAAATATGAACGTAGTGACTTTGTAGGGGCCTTGTGAGAAGGAATGAGCAGTGGAGGACGTGTGAGAGGATAGCACGGCTGCTTCGCCATCGTAGTATCATTCTTAGCGCACATTAAGTATCCGGCAGCATCCTGTGTCACTGACAGAAGCTACGGCTGCCACTTGGAGAGGGGTCCTAAGTAGGACATCAGAACATCAGCGTCTCCTCAGGTGGTAGGATATTCCCCTTTCCATCGAGTATGTCCTCCTCATTCGTTTTACCTTCCTCGCCGGGCCCCCCTCCGCTCCACGCATTGTCCCCGACTGTTGTACACTTGCCTCCTGGGACCTACATACCAGTCCGGACACGTACGAGTCCTGGCCGTACGACATGGGTACGATGCTGTCGTGGGCATTCGAGCCGGCACCTGAGGAGACGCTGATGTTCCTGGTGGAGAAGGGCAAGAGGGACGCCAGGTCGTGGGCGATAGCTAACGTGCCTGAAACTGATCTGGTGCTGGTGTGATGAGGCAGGTGATGCGGCTTAGGTTTTGATGTGAACAGGACTCATGGCGGTGAAGGTTTGGGGGGCCGTTGGGGGGGGGCACACCTTGCTGGTGGACCCATACCAAGAACACGGTGGCGGGGGGCACAGGGAGTGGATGGTGGTGGGTCATCGAAAAGCCTATAAATTAAGCATTAAGGTTTGTGGTTGCTAGAAATCATGCGCTATATATGGGCATTAGCCAAAGTGAGCGAAGAGTGGAGTTGTCCACCGATGCATCCATGCTGAGTCGAGATCGTAGACGTCGCCAGAGTGAGTGCGAAGAGGGGCATTGAGGCATTAGAGGTGACTGCCGTACATCGTGATACGGTCTGTCTTGATTTGGCAATCAGCGCTCATTCACCTCTGGAAAGGAGCCAGCACCTTCAGTTGGGCCCAACGGGGCTCTGGGTGCTTTGGCTACTTCAACATCCTGGTGATACTGATGTGATTCATTAATACTAAGTAGCGTTCCTGGGGCGGCGTTATATGATGTGCGCGCTTCTTGGGTTGGAAAGGGGGAGGCGGAAGGCAGGCACAAACACGGTTTTGATAACATGGGGTGTCGTATTGTATGACATGGGCCGTTTCTTTGCATCTCCCAATATAGCGCACCTGGTTGAAGACGGGGCTCCCTAACTACACGGATGTGGGAATGCGAGAGCCATCAACATATGGCATTACATTGATGGCTGGAAACCCAGTCATGTAAAAATTAACTGGTCGATGGGATTACCTGTGCCTGCGTGTGTGTGTGTGTGTGTGCCTGCACCATCAGCCGACGCCCCATTAAGCTTCTAAGAGCGGCCCGAAGCGCCATCGGATCGCACCGGTTGGGACCTGAAAGATGATGAACATGAAGCCTGACCAGGGAGGGTTAAGGCTCTCTCATCAGAGAGAGACGCGAAGATGCCGATGTCATTTAATAATTAAGGATATGAAATAAAAGGGTATTTACCCCGACCACTTCGGTCCGACTTTGGTTCTAATTTGGTCATTTAAAGTCCCCACAGAACTACACGTACGACAAGACGATCCGTACAGGCCACAGAGGAAGCAATGGCAGTAACCATCCAAGACACGTTTCTGACTTAGTACGGACACGCGCGGGGGCCCCTCTGGAAACCCCCTCTTCTCCCACCCTGTGCCAGTACCGGTGATACCAGTACCCGAACAAAACTACACCAATCAGGCACCATTCCGCGTGTCTGCCTGCCTGCCCAGTCCTGATACAGCCACACTCCCAAACTACCACAATGTCCCTGCCCTGCTGCCTCTCCTTCCCTCGCCGGCCACATCTCAACACCAGCAACACGCACAGGATACCAAAGAACCCCTCCATCCACTAAGAAAGGTGGCCCATTCAGAAAGAGAGAGAGAGAGAGAGAAAGAGAGGAAGAGAGAAAGAGATGCACCACGCACGCGCCGAAACCACGCACACGTGCGCATCACATCATTTCCTTGCTTGCCCGCAAGTGCCCTACAAGTGCCCCACTGCAGAAGGGGGGTAATCCGTACGGCGGAAGGCCCCACCTGCAATGGTCTGTGACCTCAGGACACCAATGTGCCACCAGTGACTTGTGCAACTAACAGGCCGATGTACCCAGCATGTCACATACACCGCGTATGACATGCGCACGGGACACGCATGGCTGCATCCTGCGGGGGGATCGTACCCACCAAGTCTATCACGGACGTGCCATCTGTCACCATCTATCACATACCATATGCCAGCAACTGCCCCCTGCTGCCAACTGCCCGTGCACTAGCTGCTGTAACATTACATGCAAAACAACTCATTCAGAACGACTTCAAACAAGCGCACCACCACCACCCCCAAACGCCCTCCATGAAATTGCACGACTTGCTTGTCTGGGAGAGTTCCCTCCTGGCTAACCCCCCAAGCGCTCCGGAGCCGGAAACACCTCCTTCCTCTTCACCTTCCTCCTCCTCCTCCTACCACTCCACACTGACCTAGGCAAAGTTTAAGCCACACACCCCATCCGCTGCATCACGTATCCTCCGCCCTCGTAAGTACCCCCTCCCCCATCATCCAAATGACACCATTTTGGCTTCAGGGCCCCATGCATGTTCAGTTAGAAGGTGTCAAAAATACACATCCTTGTGGGCACGATGCCACCTCAACCGACCAACCGAAAATCCGAAGTTCTAAGTCTTAAATGTTTCGAGACATGTGATCACAGCAGCCACTTTTATCAGGTCTTCAGAAAAATACAAAAAGTGCCAGTTTGTGCACATGTTAGTGTTTATGCATTCACGCATGTAGGCATCAGCGTTGGACCCCCCACACGTCTGCGGCAGCCAATATAGACCGGCCCAACCGATCCAATAAACACGGTGGCTGGGGCCCGGCCGCTCTTGTTGCTTTCCCTTCTGCCCCAACTTCCACCACATCGAACTGCTCATGCGCTAATACAACGGGTTGGGTCGAATGCCATTTGGTGCCGTGCGGAGGGATATGAGCGCTGTCCGCTTATTCCGCAACCAGTCGCGCTTTAATTCCGCAACCTATGGGACGTTCACTGCGGGCGCAGTATTGAGCAGGTGGAAGGGCGCAGAGTTTCGTACCGGATCCTCCACGTGCTCCGAAACCGCTACACGTGCAAAACACACCATATGAAAATCATATCTAAACACCAGTGTTGATTCTTCCCCGATTAGTATTGGGATTATGATTATTGCAATAATGATGAAGCTGTGCCACAGGAGGACGAGCATATTGTCATCTCCTGGGGCCAGCTCGTGACGGGGCCAGCTCGACGACACGATGACACGATGCAGTGCATGAAGCGAACGCGGCTATGTGACTGACTAACACAGTGGCTGTGGAAAGACCGCCCGAAGCCGCCGGGCGGGGCCACTGCCTCCCTGCCTGCCTCCACCTATCCTGCCCCACAAGGACCGGAACAACGACGAAGACATGCAAGGCCCTCGCGCTGTGTCGCTCTCTCCCTCATGCGCTCGCGCAGATCGCCTCTGTCCACTCGTCTCATTTCATCTCTCACCCTCCTGAGGGTCCTGAGGGTCTTCGGTTTCCGTCTGTTGCCGACCGCTCGGTGCTTTCCCCCCGCATGCCGCCATCCCCCCTCTCCGGGCCCCCCTCCCTCCCTCCCTCTGATACGCACAACGAAGTACCCGTAAGGGACCCTCTAGCCCGTGACACCCCGACCCTCCATCTCCTCCGACCCCGACTTCCTCCATCTCCTCCTGCACCACGCCCCTGTTCCTCATCCCGACCTCATCGCCTCCACCTACCACCGCTATCACCACCACTACCACCCGCCGGTCAGGACCGGGTCGTCCTCGTCCCCGAGTGGGGCTCGGGCTCGGGCTCGTGCCTGGCACCCCCCCCACCTCAGCAAAAATCTCTACTAGTACCATGCGCAGAGAGATAGATTGAAGGGACAGACAGACGGGCAGGCAGACAGGGGCAAAGAGGCGGACGGCCATAAGGACTTTGAAATAGTACAAAACCGCACGTGTGCAGAGGGGCAGGTAGCACCAAGAGAGCAACCCCTTCTTGCCAACTCTCTGCCTCCATCCCTTCCACTCCTTCCCAACCACCTACACAACTAGCCACAACAAACAACCACCCGGCAGTAGCGTGCAACCTCAAACCACCAACTAACAACAGCTTACACCAAATGAATCATCACCGTCACCGTCACCATCTCGTAAAAACATGCTCACCCCGCACCCGCAGCCCACGTCAAGTCAAGTCTCAAAGGGCCCAAGTGATGTCATGCGCCGTGTACCAGCACAGTACCAATCACAGCGAGGACTACCGGCAACCAGCCTCCCCGCTTCCTCGCTCATCATCAGCCCTTTCATCGCCCTCACCTCCATCGCCCATCATCCGGTCGAGACCCAACACCAGCCCGACCCCTAGCTCCCTTGATAGGGTTGGGAGGTGACTGGCACCCCAGCTCCCTTTCCCAATCCCCAAACCCAAATCCCCGAACCCCAGCTCCCTTCCCAAACCGCCTTCGGCTGCCAGGCGTAGCCGTCCTGGTCTATCCTGGAATAGGCGTTACCCGAGATAGAATGTGACGGATAGGACTCCCCACCCCACCCCTCCAACCCCGCACACATACACATACAAATGGCGGTCCCCACCCTCGGCACGAGGTAGCGGTCATCTCCCGAACGTTCCCTTGACGTACGATGCGGGTCGTTGTCGGAAAGAGAGATAACCCTCTGCTGCCGACCTTCCCCCCTTCAGCCACCTGCGCCACCACATGAATCCCCAGGTGGGCTCGGCAGGCCTCAGCCCGGGGTTTTCTAAGGGTTCGCACTGCCGCCGGAAAGGCTCATCAAAAACCCTCAAAATGTTGGGCAGCCTTTTGCTGCTGAATGATGACGCCGTGTGGCTTAAGGCTCCAGGAGATGCGCGTCTCCGGCCCAATGGTGGGACGCCCGCCACATGGCCGCGCACGCATGCCGAGGCAAGCCATCGACTTCCTCGCAACATAAACACACAGTCCATGCGTTGGAGCAATTCTCTGCTTGAGCAAGTGCACGGCCTTGAGAAGCAACGGTAGGTTTTCCTTGCCTGGCAGCATTCAGATGCAAGCACTCAGCACTCAGCACCCAAGTGTTTCATTCTCAGTTTGTATGGTAAGCGAATGCAGCTGGGGCCAAAAAAGGGAGGGTATTAATACATCAAGGGAGGTGAGGAAAGCAGCCTTTGAGGAAAGGAGTTGGGACTGATGCGTACGAGAATCACGGACGCGGTAAAGAGGATCGCAGCAGGGGCTGGTATCCTCCTCCTCCTCCTCATCTTCCCCCTCCTCCCTCCCCTTATCCTTCCAACTCCTCCTTCTCTTCCATCCCCACCCCCATTACCACCACTTCACTCTATCTCTCTGCACACTAACACAGCCAACCAACAACCTTTATCAGGGCACCACTGCCCTATGATTACAACCACCTTGTCCTGCAATGACCATGAGCAATGTCGGGTGCCAGGTCTATGACCTCTCCTCCAACTCGGCCCTAGCTCCACACTGAAACAAACCAAACATAGAAAGCGGTACTGCAGTTCTCGTATAATGTGCTGCAGGTAGCACCCTACATCCCATGAGGACATGTCAAACATCGTACACCATCATGCACGATGATTTTTCAGCAAAGAACATAGGGGAGGGTGAGGGAGAAGGGTTACCAAGGTGCAAGTACAGCGGCCCCAGGGGCACACCAATCCTCATTGTACAACAGTCGTTGGCGGCTACAGCTACAGCTATGGCGGCTACGGCCCTTGCCGTTAGCGGCTGCAACTACGGATGGAGACGGGGAAATGCCACGCTGCAGGCGACTACTCTTTGCCGCTGCGCCAAACAGACAGACAGACAGAACGATGGCAAACGGACAGACACAAGGTCTATCCAATGTCTACATCTGCTCAGACAACGGCTCCCGTCGCCGATATTCAAAGACGCATTTTGGCGGTGTGGCCAACTTCAAGCCTATGACCCGGCTAGCTGACCTGTGACATCGCAGGTATGCACACCTCGGGCTCCGGAACCTCCACCGGCTACTTGGCGAAAGAATGGTGGCCGGTGTACCTCTGGGCAAGGAGCAGGTGAGGCCGCCGAAGGGGTGCGGGTTTTCGCGAGCCGTGTGTGTCATGTTGAGGAAGCACCGAGGAAGCATCGTTTCCCCCGACCGGATGCAACGGTGCATCAGCCGCTTGTGCTTTTCCATTTAGACCAGTTCCCACCCTGCAGCACACAGGAGCGCCCACCCGACCGCACGGGATACCAGCTCACGCGCGCCTTTCCCCTCCACTCCCCAAACATACACACAAGCACGCAGACACGCACGCGCGCGCGCATGCACGTGGTCGTGTTGGGGGAGAAGGAACCTTAAAGGCATTAATGAATGTTAGTATCGGTGTGCGTGGCACCACTGCTCGGGAGCGCAGTAGCGGCAGCAGCCGCAGCAGCAGCATTTGCTACCCCTGCCGTACCCGCGGTGCATGCATGCGCGCGACAACACACCGGCATTCTTGTCGACCTCTGCCCCCTATCCCTATCCCTATCCCTATCCTACACCACCTTCGCCTACTGTTCCCTACTTCGCCTAAGCCTCTTATGGTACGCAGTCAGTCACACGGGTACGGCCTGCTCGCCCCCACAACACCTCGCAACCTTCACACATCCCCCACACCGCTTTCGTGGGCGATTTACTCCTCCATGATGACGACACAGCGCCACTGTCACTGCCATCATCGTCTGTCGCTAAGCTAACGCTGGCGCTGCGGTTGTGAGTTGTAACCGCAGCGGTTATCATAGTGCCAACGGATATACAATGCTTCAACCGCCCTCCTGCGGACCCCCCCTCTCCTCTCTCATCACAAAGAGAGCTTCCTAGCCGGATTCCATGCAACAGCAGCAGAATCCAGGATCCGTATCCAGGATCTCGACAGTACTGGGATCCGTGATTCCATGATCGTCCTGAAATTTGGATCCATACCCTTTTTAAAAACTTGGATTCTGATGCCGACGACCACGAAGCGGTTGTGGACGTTCCACTTCATCGCCGAACCGGCCATTTCGGACCACGGCAGTGATGTCAACAGGGACCGCGGCGGTGCGATTTAAGGACTTATGCATAGTGGCCTTAAGGCTTGGGCTTGGGCTTGGGCTGGGGTGATGTAGAGGGCTGAGCAGGGATGCAGGCTACTGGTCTTTTGGGAAGTTGGGAAGGTGGAAAGGCAGCCTCTTGAAGCGCAGGACACGAATCGTGCCGTTCCTTTATAACACTTTCGATCAAGCTGTTGGCAACGTGATGCTGAGGCTCATCCGCGGGTGGCGCCCACTATCAACTGGAGGGCTCCCAGACCCCAGGGCACCATACAGCACCGCGGCACCACTCGCTGCCACGTATCCATAAGCACCGGAGGCCTGCACTCCGCGAGGGACCACTGCTTCCGCCACCGCTTCCGCTGACGCATCGAATAAAGCTCCTTGCCTCCTCTCCCGGGTTATCGCTCGCCACTGCCATTGTTGTACGGCACCAGATTAAACTCCGGGTATGCGGGTCCTCCGTGATCCATGTTATCCAGACCGGCTAACTCCGCAACCTGCCGGTTAGGTGGGAGGCACGGTTTCGGAGCGCGCGTCGTGAGGGAAGGGACAAGGGAGGGGCTGAAATGGAGGAGGGTTGAAATGTGCTACGATAGTAGTACGATAATGCAATAAAACCGAGATCCTTAATTCGGGTAACGTTACGATTTTAATTAAAAAAGGGAAGACGGGGAAGACCCGTGGGGGAAGATGACGTCATTATCTTCACGTCTAGAGGCAGATATGACATAAATTACTTAATGACATATCGCCATAACCCATCCGAAATTCATCAGCAAATTTGTCTGTTTGCTTTGCGCTTGTGTGTGTGTGTGTGTTGATTTCCACAGTCGAGATTCGGCAATCTATGCGTATATATGCGTATATCTTTACGTGTTTGTACATAAGTATGTGCTAGTAGTTATGGGTCGCCCACCATACCTGGTCAACACGCAGACGACCGGAACGACGTAGGGCCCAAAAGACCAGCACCGAAAAGACGCCTGTCCATGCAGCCACGGCCACTACGCCCAGGACCTGAAGCCCCAGCAGCAGCCCGCCCTTGCGGGCGCCGTACACAAGGCCCCCACAGTTATAACCTGTCAATTGCGCCACGTAGGCGGGGCGGGCGAGGAACCCCAGCAGCAAGGTGCCCGCCATGCCACATGCGAAATGCACAACGGATGACTCCAGGGGATCGTCAACCTGCATCCGGACCTGCACGCAGCCACACACAAACAGCACATAGAGCCTTCACTCATCTGACCTGGAATCTGATCACTCGAGTAGATCTGGAATTCAATACTCGCGTGTTGAACTCATTCGTCGGTCCGTCTGTTCCTCCTCCCCCTTCTCTCGCGTTCAGGCAAACCAAAGGCACACAAGGCGTGTGTACTGACCCACGGGTCACGCACGCACTCACCAGCAAACGCGCGCCGCCGAGATAGATCGCGGCGCCCGCCAGGCCGTACACCACCGCGGCCCATGAAGTAATGAATCCGCACGCAGGTGTCGACATGACCAACCCCGCCAGAAGCGCATTGCAGCAAACCACCAAATCCACGGTTCCGGAGCGAAGACTGCTGAATAGCAGCGCTGTCAGACTAGACACACTGGCGGTGAGGGTCATGTTGAGCGCCACCCGGTCGGCGGGGTTGCTGCCGCCGGTGCCGGTGATAGCGGGCGGTGGGGGCGACGACGTCTCGGAGAGGCCGTCGTCTACGCCGGCTGCTGCAGCTGCTGCTGCCATGTTCCCGAGGTAGACGTAGGTGGTGCCGCAATTGAAACCAAACCATCCGAACCAGAGGAATCTGGCGAGGGGGAGTGGGCGAGGGGAGTAGGAGAGTAGCAGAGGGGGAGCGGGAGAGGGGCAGAGGGGAGAAAGAAGCAATAGAGGAGGAGCGGATCCCCACCACCAAGATAACGATTGTACGTGCAAACGGCATAGCTCGGATACACTCCCCTTCCCCTTCCCCTTTCCTTCCCTTTCCCCCCTCCTCGGGGATACAGTGGTGCAATCCCTGGGAACTTCGCCGTAGGATGTGTGTCCCCTCCCAGTAACAGGTGGTCTCTTAACCCCATATATATTTCATTACGCTGTATTGCTATAGTAGGTACGTAAGGTGTGTAATTGCACCACTTGCCCGGCTTCGGGTTTGGCTTTGTGGGCCCTACACTCACATCCCCACATCCCCACCTCACACCTATGACCCCCTATTCCCTCTCCCCCGCTCTCACAATGTTCCGATGGCCGCTGACGACACGTCGTGTCCCGGCATGTCTTTGGCCCTCCCCTCCTCGAACCGGCCGATGCGGGGTCCCACGATAGTGGCTCCTACCAGGCCCATAAGGCCTCCTGGGCAAACACAGTTAAGAACGGGGTTGCAACAACGGCAATTTTATAAGGCCCATGGTAAGCAGCTTCGCCTCACCCCGCCCTCCCCTACCCCCTTGCCCCCTTCGTCCTACATCTTACGCTCATCATACCCTTGCCCATCATGGCCGCGTACACGGATTTGCATCTCCCCCTGCCTCCCTCCCTCCCTCCCTCTCTCCCTCCACCCTCCCTCCCTCCTGCCTCCTGCCGCCTCACCGCACAGGTGCACCGCCGCACCACCCGCAAAATCCAGGAAGCGGCACTCATTACTTAGCCCCAGCAGCCAGGAGTCCCGCTGCCAGGCCCAGTGGGAGGCGACCGGGTGCACCCAGCTGGCCATCACCAGGGTCAGCAGCGGATAGGCTACGAGGCTGGTGCGCTCCGCCAGACAGCCAGACACAATGGCTACGGTGGCCAGACAGAAGTTCCAGCTGTAGAACCAGATCTTAACGACCCCCAGACTGCCGTCGTGGAAGAAACCTGAGGTGCTGTGGGCCCGGGAAAAAAGGGGGTGAGGCGAAGCTGCTTACCCTGACCTGCTCGTTGCTTAGGTTAATCAGGGCCGCATGGTGTGAGGTGCCAGGCCCCCCAACGGCTGGTGTTGCTGCGATAGGTACTGCTTCCCACTGCAAACGTCCCTAGCATCATCCAAGGGCTTCAGATAGCATCAGCTGCTCCACCGGCCACTGCAGCTGTAGCTGCATCCCAGATGGCACACGTAATTGATCCTCAGCGTGCTGGTGGTTCCGGCACAAGCTTTGACGCTGCTTGTGATGTCATCCCCACTAGCGTTAACATGCCGACTGCCCCATGCTGAGATGGGAGGGGGGGAGTCGAATAAAAGGGGGAGGGAAACGAATAGCCGACGAAACCTGCCGGCCCCCAATCACAGCCTGCCGTCATTTCCCTCAGCGTCGTGGGGCTCAGATCCGGCCAGACGGATGGGAGCTCCCCGACCTGACCCTTCCGGTACCCAACCATGCACCTCAGGACGCGTGTTTTGCAGCTGTACGTCGAGCGAGGAGCTCTGTCCTATGGGCGAGTCCTTTGGAACGCTAAATGAAGAGGCGTGGATAAGCCACCGCTCTCGTATAGATGCAGAGAAATACATGACGTGTTACTGTGGCATAGGAAGTCGATTGTGCGTGTAGGATCGTACAGTGGCTGACCTGCCTAACCCACGGTGAGGCTTCCGGAATGTGTAAGGGAAGGGAAGGGAAGGGAAGAACTCAGACGTCCTACCCGATAAAACCGCCAGAGGAAACGCCGAAGGAGAAGGCATAGCCGACCGACCACCAAACGATAGCACACAGGAGGATGTTGACCGTGTTCTTCAGGAGAATGTTCTTCACATTCTTCGATCGCCCGTAACCAACTTCCAAGGAAACAAACCCGACCTTTACCGCGCAACGGCATTTTTGAACCGTCAGCCTCCGTTTTTACGCGTACAGCAGCCTGCCGCCGGCACTAAACAGCAATTTGTATTACCTGGAGAAAGAAGACAATAGCCCTGCGAAAGGCCGAAAAGACGAGCACGTGATAGGTGCGCGGAACCCTTCGTCCGGTTCCCACTCATGACAACCCATCGTGTGCGGTGTGCAGGTGCAGCTGTGATGCTTCCACACGATAAGAGGGCAAAACGCGCTGCTATGTGCCGCGGCGGCACACCTATTTCTTCCCTGCAGCTCAAGAATTGACTGCTCCGAGCAACTCACCCATGAAGAATTAATAAATCACTGAAGGGTGCACTTTGCACTGCAACGCTGTCCATGGCTGAGGGTGTCCTGCCGCCTTTAAACACCCTCAGCGTTGTCCACCCGATTATCCCATACCAACATCGATATTATTAACAATATATCATAATTTGGACCCTATCACACATCTTGAAATATTAGACGTGGCCCCAGATTGTTTTGAAGTGAACTGCCATATAACATTGGGTCGTGCGTAGTCGGGCGTGTATGCAAGAGCTATGCATTGAGCAAAAATCAAAACAAATAAGAATTCAGTCTAGTGGTGGGCATCGACGCATCGTGAACCTGGTCTGACATTGTGACCGGCCGCGATTCATCTCGTCAACGTCTCGTCCAACCACGGGGAGTGGCTTTAGAGCCCGACATAGCCCGAAGAGACCTATGCCTAGGGCCTTTACAAAGAGCTCTTGGGGAGCTATTCATAGTAAAGTCACAAAGTGACTTCCGTTCCTCGCTGTGCCGATCGAGTGCAGGGATACATACGGCAAAGCAGGTCCACGAGACAATTTGCTGGACGGCCAAACTAGCGATGATGTTCTGATAAAACATTAAGAAGCAGACTATGCAATTAGAATATGACATGCAGGGACGTATGGGCTGTATCACGATCGGTTCCAACAACTATCGACCGGAAGGAAGGGCATGACCAACATGACCGCAACGGACACGTGTACGCATTAAGGGCTAGCATGTGCCCCAGGTGTATTTGCTTTAGCCTGGCAAGAAGGAGGACCATGACCAAATGGGGCGCACAATTTTCATAATGTCAGCTATACTGAGAGCTATGGTGTGAAAACGCTGGACGCCGTGAAAACGCTCGATAGAACGAGCACAATATTAAGGGAAAATCCCATATATTTACGGTATAAAAATCAATTCAAATTTTGCTGCAAAGTTATTTCTCCCTAGCATCTAGCTGCTTTGTCTCTGTTACGTGTTAGTCTCGTGTCTACTCAGGTCACCCGGTCGCAGGCTTACCTTACCTCCAGCAGGAACACCTGCGCTGTCATGCGCTCACCTTGCAATAATCGCCAAGGCATTCTCGACCCTGGTTGCCGGTAATCGGTAAATTGTTGATAGCGAGTATGGATATACGACATTGCGCGCTAGCTAAACGAGCATTACATCAGAACGTAACACATAAGTTCCAAAGGTCGGATGATATGGGCAATATTACTGTAACATAATCATGAAGATGGTGAGTAATAGTTAACAGGTACGGTAGGACGTACCTTAAAGGACCTTAACGGCATTGTGGGATTGGGTTTGTGGCCTCTTTCCCGCTGGCGGAGCCTGGATCGTTCGGGCCTTCTGCCCTCACTCGTCCGCTGCCTCGTCCAGCAACAGACAGCCGTACCCTGCTATCTCACTCTCGGCAGTATATTTCTCATATACTATCTGACCCGTGAGATAACTACTCCATACTGCCGGACTATTTAGATAACTACTCCCCAATCCATCATCCTCCAGCAGCCATGGTCTTGCAAGCTCTTATCAAAGCGGAGCGACTACAAGTGCATCGCAAGCCTGTCGTTTCTTTCTCACCCAGACTTAGGATTGGAAGATGCAGTAAGCCTAGATTGTAAATCTTTGATTGCCTCAGAGCTTCTCCCCGTTAAAAATGCAACATGGGGCCATGCGATGCTTCCGACAGTCTTAGATGCACACACAGAATGTCGTCACACTTTCCTGGGAAGCGTCTGAGAATGCAGGATGCCCCCGCATGCAAATTAGTACATCGAAAATAACCGGAAAGGCGAGGCCACACTGATCATAGCTGGGGACTGTGGTAGGGTATGGTGAATCGGACATCCTTGCTGTCGTTGCTTCACTCAAGACCAGAACCCTGTTTAAGGTTGATATCTCACCTTGTATGCCCTGGTAACCAGGGGTCAGTGAACTCTGCTGGTAACTGAGCTGGATGATGGCTTTCTTCTTCCGTCTTATATGTCATTCCAAGCGGACGGCAACACAATTTTGGCCGACGACAAGACCACCGGATACGTTTATGTAACTACGAAATGCTAACGTTTAACAGACGTTACACTCCAGCAACTTGACTTTCCTAGACATTGACATTCCGATTCTGGAATTTGCGACTGCTCTCGATAAAGAAGTAGTTAGGCTCAACGAACGTTTGGAACCCAAAGTCGTACTATTGCAATTTGGCAGGGCATGATCATAGGACATGCATAAACCTAAGAACATCAACTAGGCGTAGTATTTGAATGCAGTAGTGTTTTTCCAGGTCGGATTGGAGTCGTTTGAAATGTCATTAGGCGGGGTTTTACGTACGTTGGGATCACCTTTTTGAGGATATCACTTACTTCCTGTCCTAGTATTTTATTATCAGGGACAGCGGATGGATGACACGAATTTCAATCCACCGCCTGAGCTTGCCGCGTTGGCTGAGGAGCTGGCTTGCCCAATTTGCAAGCAACTTTTTGACGGACCAGTGTCGCTGGATTGCGGTCATGTATGTAAGTTTGTCACGGATTGTTTAAGCGTAAGAACGGCGGTTTCATGGTACCGGTGTTGCCGACTATTCAAGAGGCTCGGCCACGACCATCTCGCACACTTGTTCCATGCATAGCTCACGAAGCAACGCGGAATGGGAAGATATCAGCTTATGGACAAATGCTGGTAGCGGTGCATCGTGATTGCCCGCTCGTTACTGCGTTTTTAATTACCCAGCGTGGCGATGTTGCCTTTCCCCCAAACGTCGCAGTTTGCTCCGGCTGCATCAGGCCGTCTTTTGGCTACGCCCATTCAAAAAATCAAAAACAGATCTGTCCAACATGCCGGGATCCAAGCAGCACTGCTGCGTTGCGGCCGGTGGCAGCGATGCGCAAGGCAGTGTTAGTCTTCCCTGCCGCCGCAGCTGCAGTGGATGCCCTCCGACTTAAGGCGCAAGCGGCTGAGGTTCGAGCAGCCGTAGCGGAGCAGGAGGTTCTGGCGCTACGGGCACAGCTGGTCAATCATTCAGCCCTCCACACCGCTACCATCGCGGCTACCTCTGCTACAGCGGCTGCCGCCAATGCCAGCCAACATGCTGGGGATGGCATCGCGGATGACTCGCCGAAAACTTCGGCTCAGGCGCCAAGCAGGTCGTTGCAACGATGTGGCATGGGCCTGCAGCACAGCGATTTGTTGGATGAGGGACCCTCTCCTCCACTGCCATCCCTAGCTGTCGGTGGCCCGGAAAGTGGCCCGCTCAAAGATGACAGTGATCATCTCGCCGGTGTTGCTAACGCGGTGGATGTACCGTCCCCGAATAGCGGCAACTCTGGTTTAGGAACACGGCATAGAGCTAAGAGGATGAGGTGTGATCCTGGCTCTGTTACCAACGACTGTGTCAGTACCCGTACTCGTGGCGGTGCCTACGAGTATCGCAGCAGTGGCGGCGGTGGCGGCTCTGCGTCCCTTCACGGCAATGATATGATGAAGAATGATGCGTTGTCCTCCAGCTCCCACAGCGATGACGGCGGGGACGCAGACTACACATGCACGGATGATGCCGACGACAATGATGATGACTATGATTACAGCTTGGGATCGGGGCGCAGCAGCCGCCAAAGAGGAGCCGCCGTCAGGGTAAGCGGCAACCAGCTGTTCAACGGCGCGTCTCAAGGACGAAAGCGCGGTCGTGACCCGGGCCGGCCGGCTAAGACCGGCCCCGCAAGCGTTGCCGGCTGCAATGACACTGGGCCGCCGTCGGGGCTGCCCGTCGCCTCCGAAGCGGACGGACCTTCGGTAGCGCCAGTTGTGGCGGTCCCGGTGGCGGCTGCGGCAGCGGCCGAAGGCATGCAGGACTGCCCAATGTGCGGCTCGCGGTACCCCATCGGACAGCTGCAGGCTCATGTCGAAATTTGCCTTTTGAGGAAAGGATTAGGGGGCGCGGGACATGGAAGCTCGGCCGGGGCGAACGTGATATCTGGAATCACGACCGGGGCCAGAGGGCAGAGCGCTCGCGGCGTTGCTAGCACAGGCCGGCCGGAGACCGGGGCCAACAGAGCGTTGGAGTCCGTGCGGGCACCCGCGGCAGCGCTCGCGACGGCCGCCGCCACACCTGCGGCAACATCAGGGCCTGCAGCGCCTGCGGCATCATCGGCTATGCTGCAGGGTAGGGGCCCGGCAAATGCGGCACCCAAGGTGGACATCCAGGTCCCACCAGCGCGGAATTTCCATGCTATGAGTCTTAAAGATGCAAAGTGGGTTGCTACTTGTTTCATGTGTTGTGGGTGCGGTCTGTCGGGTTGGGCGGTGGGCCCAGTCCCGGACGTGTGGTTAGGATGGAGCCACATCAACATGCTTTGTTCGCCTTTACCTGTCTGTATGTATGTTCTTCGCTCGGTTGATGGCGTGAGGTTGTCTTCAATGACTGTCAGGTAGCTGCAGTAACACTGTAATATAGCAGCAGCCGTAATCGTAGTAGTAGTTGTTGTATAAGTAGTAGCACCAATAGCAGCACTTGTGTTGCACTGCACTGCACTGAAACAGTCAATCGCGAGCAATCACGGACGCGTTATTTACACTATTTAGTGCGCCATGTTGCTTTGTCTCCGCATTCGCAGGAAGATTGTGAAGGATTGCGGGCTGATGGTTGGTGGCGATAAGCAGGTACGGAGTGCGCTCTATCTTGTCTTCACCTTTCTAATGGTATATGGGAAGGGAGCAGGGGACGTAAATGTGGAAATGCGGTACTAAATCAGACCCAATGGAGTGTGTATGCGTGTCAGTTGGCGGGGGCGTTGTTTATCGGGATTCAGATCCTGGCTGTTGGTGATGATTGCAGGGAAGGTTACCACCTGTGTCGTGTTTTCAGCATATTGTATGGCATATTGCAACTATGGGACTTGTTTCATAGGTCTACAGATATGATTCACACGTCTCAACCAGCCTGTTCCCTGTTTTCTCTTCACGTTTCTTCCCACTTTCTCTCTTGTGTCTCCCTTGGTCAGGAAATGGCTGACATGTACAACAAGTATCGGAGCTTCCTACAGACGGAAAGGGACCGGTGCAGCACCAAGAGCACAAAGCAGCTCTTGCCGATCTTTTTGAGGCAGGAGCAGCAGGCCGAAAGGGCCAGAAGGTGGGCCTCCGGGAACCTCTGCGAATAACACAGAAAGCAGCTTTAGCACCGACAATCAACGTAGCAGGCGCATACCCGTACCTGTACACGCACGCACGCGAACATAGCGCTGTGCTCGCAACCCCAACCCGTCCTCCCTCCCTAGCCCAGTCAATGCCATGTGCATCTCCTGTATCATTTTTTGCATCAGTCTCCGAACGCTGCAGAATCTTCTGTTGTCCACTTTGTTGGCTGCAAAGCCCGTTCTCATTCCACGCGCTGTCTCGTGTCTATCACCATTCATGGACTTGGGTGTCCTGGACCGCTGCCTCCTATCCCCAGCCTGGTCACTCAGACCCCGCTGACACCCAATTAGAATACGCTCCACGCATTTCTTGTCTGTTACTGCCCACATAACTTTGATAAGTCTCAGTTCTCTCCCCCTCCTGGCGTCCGTGTTTTGGTACAATTGAGACCGCTCCTCTACGTTCCTCCTACGCTTCCAGGCTGCCGCCGGAAGCCCCTGGCTGGATGCAGACGTTGATTGCGCAGCAGACCGCCAAGATAAACGCCGAAATGGCGGCAAGGAAAAAGCAGGCCGCCACACGCGCAGTTGCGGCGACGGCGCAACCGGGGCTGGGCTGCGAGGAGCTTGGCCAGGGGCCGTCTGTCCAGATCTCTGCTGGGGAAGCAGGACAGGCCGTCCACGCCCCGCCTCAGTTTCAGGCTCAGGGGACCAGCCCAGGGGGGATGCTGCAGCACATTGGACAGCACGAGGGGGCAGCGTCGCGCGAGATCCTCGATGTGGGAACCAGGGGGCCGGTGCCTGTGACAGTCCCTCACACAGGTCCAGCTGGCGCAGGAGCTTTTCCTGGGGAACGAGAAGAAAGCGTGGCAGGTATTGAAGCCTCGGTTGCGGCTCTGAGAACGGGTCCTACCATTCCGGGACCGGGGCCTCCCACCAGCAGCCCCGTCGCTACCCGGTTGGACCCACAACCCGTGCAGTCGGTGGGGGTCCATGGCTTGCTGACGGAAGTCATCACTATTGATGACTCTGAAGAGGAGGGGAGGGAGGAGCTGGAGGCGGCGCCGCAGGGGCGGCCACAGCAGCATACGGTTGGGTGGCAGGGTGGAGAACACGTGGAATTAGGCGCCGCCGGCTTCCGTCACGGGCACGGCGCAGGCAATGCTGTAGGTGCGAATGCCGGCACGGTTGGGTGTCGGGTACCGAGTTGGACAGGAGCTGGAGAGGCGCATCAGCTCCCCGGCGGCGGCTGCAGCGATTTGGGAGGAGGCCTGTGTGGTGGTGAGCACGGCGCGCAGATGCAGGGAGAGCTGCTGCGAAGCGACAGCGATGGCAACAGCAGTAGTGACGAGATGGTGGATTGCCGGCGCCGGGACGGAGGGGGCACGATGCAGGCCCTCGCAGCCTACTTGGCGACACAGCAAGCTGTTTCTGGGTACGGGCCAGGGGGCGGTACATCCCACGGGATAGCCCCGGCTGCTGCATGGACGATGGCGGGACCTGCACTGGGCGGGATTGGACCCGCACCCCATCCGGGGGAGATGTGGCAGCAAGGAAGTCATGAGCCGGGTGGTAGTAGCGGCGGGAATCGTTGGCGGGGCTTGCTGCTCCCGGTACAACCGTACCGCCCCGCGGGGACGGTGGAGAACCTTACAGATATCAGCAAAACCTAAGGGTGGGCAGTGACTGGGAATGTAGATGGCTCCTGGAGTGGTGGATTTGATGCTGCTGACCCCTGCTGCCTATGATATACCTAGGCAACTTGAGGAACTTATAACATCAGCAATATAGGAGGCGCCATTGCCGTCACATTGGCCCTGCAACTGGGTCAGTTGTTTTTTCTACCTCACGTCGGCTTCATCTGCCGAGGACCGCAGTTGACTTGAGAGCGTTGGAGCGAGGCGGGAGTAGTGAGGGAGGAGCGAGGCGAAGGGGGAGTGAGGCAGGAGTAGCGATTTAGCCGGTTCGCCTGCGATTGCGCGACTGCGAGAAGTGGCTGCTCGCTAGGGTACACTGCGTTGATCAGCATGGATGGATAGGTGAGATACTTGAGTGTAATTGAAATGGGTTGATGTCGGCGTGAAGGGCGCCTATTTCCCGGTGGTGCCGTTTCGTCCTGCTATCCTGCTGAGGCTGTGCTGGGGTCTTCGCGTTAAGAGACTGGACTCCATTAAACTTAGTTTGGGTGGGGGCCAACACTGAGCCCGATCACTTGACTTCATCCCGCGGAAACGGACGGACACACCGCGTAGTTGCAGACCCTGCTCCCCTGTTTAGCCGGTACGAGCAGGTGAGCAGACAACCCCATAACTATTAATTCCTATACCTCACCTGATTACTGGCGGCTTGTTTAAGTCAGCAGCCCGTAGTGCGTGGGCTTTCCTGACTCATCACAGCTCAGCATGGCGCGGACGAAACGATGCATTGTCGTCACTTGTTGCAATTATGATATCGTGCACCCTTGCTTGCTCAGGCGGCCCATTTTGGCGTCGTAGGAGACTAGGAATCGTTCCCCGCGTACATTAGGGCATTCATATTGACAATCTCAAAATAATAACAAATTACTTGTATTCTGTAGCAATATTAATAATCAGAAAGTCTATTTTCCTAAATTTTGGGCGTCATCGGGTAGCATTACTAAGGTTGTCTTAAGGAGTGACTGAAGCAGGTGTGCCCCAAGTAGAATAAATTTACCACTACGTTAGCTACAAAAATGAATAACTTTAAACAATCAATTATCCAAATTCGTCCGATTTTATGGGAACTGCCTGAAAGCATGGGTACATCATATGTCCGCTTGAGCTCGCCATAATTCATAATTGCAAACGGACGCGCTCGTAGAATCTTGGACACCTTTCGGGTCCAAGGATTATATATAACTGCCTCGACATGCAATTCGGCTGGCCTTATAATTTGAAGATTGCATTACCCTGTCTCGTCTGCAACTCCCCATACACGGCGATGGCGGTGGGGATGGCGTGGGCTCGTGTCCACAGGAGTTCACAATAGCGTACTTTGGATCCAAGACGATCCAAACCAGCCCGCTACACGGCCGCTACGTGGATCCGAGCCAGCTACGGCCGGTCACACACAGCTCACATGCGGGGTCCCCTGGCTGGCACATGAAGAGGCGTGAAGCAACATATGTTGCGCTTGAGCCCATCTTAGCCCATGCGTTCCAGGGAGAAGATGTCCCGCTTTCCTGCATCACGATAAATCTGGCGGGTGAGATAACCTGCATTGAAACTGTCATGAGCTGCAGTCAACTGCAAACGTCTTGTTAGCCAAGACAGCTGAAGACAACCCTATCCCTTCCCCAAAACAACCCGAGTCACGTAAACCCACTGTCACAGCACAGCGCGCAACGTGCAGGAACTTGCACAACGTGTGGCATCTGAAGCGTCACACATTTCCACTAACCACAACTGATATAGGATTGCCACCGCAACTAACCACAACTGTTGGGTAACTTATCACAGCACTAACCTGCCTGAACATATTAACAAGCGGACAACTAACAATAATGACTCGCGAACAAAGCACGCTACTTCTGGATCGGCAAGGATAATTGTAAGCACGCCGCTAATATGGTCCAGGAAACAATCAAGTTACCAAGGGACTGGTAGACAGTTAATGTTCGGGATGCACCTTGTGTTATCATATTATCGTATACCACTATTGCCACAGGACATTCCCTCACGCTGATGCTGCATGTCCCAGCAAATGTTACCGTCACAGCGTGTCGAATGCGCACTGTGTCGTGAGTCGTCGTGGAGGCAAGGGCTGAGCTCAGCCAGGTTCCACCTACTGTACATCCTCCCACATACTACCGAACAGCTCTTAACTGCGGAGCCGGCGTTAGACTCTCCGACCGTATGCTGCTTTGGTGTACGACTCCATCTCTAGATGACACGTCACGCATCATGATCGTGCTGTAATGTGACAACAGCGGTCCTGAGCCCCCTTAGACCGCTCGCCCGTGCAAACATGTTACTACCGATTCACCTATTCGACCGTCAATCCGTACCCATTACAATACTCGCGTCCTACCAAGCTGTTTGAGCGAAATGCAGTTGCGCCAATCCTTAACAACCAGGCGCCTTGGGTAAATAGCTTGCGGCGCCCAGGTTCAGCAAAACCTGGCACCCACTCACCCCCCACGTGAAGCACGACTATGCTTAACCTGGTCTGACGCATAAGCGCGGTCACAAGACAGGATCAATTCAGCGCGACTACGGCAATCCCGCACCGACACTTCGCAAGCTACCGTTGAAAAATACCAGAATCACCTAAGTACATAACAGCTATTACACATCAAAGCACGGTGTGTGTGTACACAGGCCACGTTGCTCAAACCTCCCCTCTTCCCTCCCCTCGCGTGAGATTCCGGATAACTCGCACTTTCAGTGATTTCACGCACGCTGAAGCACCTCGGTGCCGGACAACGCACCTTCGCAATGCGGCACATGCAGCAACGCGGCATTAACCGGCTCGGGATGCTACCCGTCCCATGGCTGTCTATGGACTTGTCGGTAACACCCCGCCACGTCCAGCAGTGTATGGGCCGCCTCACGCACCGCTTCCACGCTGCAGCCATGACGCGCGTACCTGCGCGTAGTAAGGAAAGAGGGGCGGCACGTCAGGAAGGCTGCCTGGAGGCACTGGTGGGACCGACCGACGGCCGGACGGCCGGACGGATGGCCGAACGAACTCGCTGGAAGGCGCAACACCGCGACTGCATGACATCCTCTGAACATGTAGTGTCAAGAGCAGCAGCACACCGCGAGTACCATGATCCTGCGGAAGGTCCTTTCTATGGCGGAAAACACCTTCCTGACAGCCCTGGTAAGTCTTTCTCTGTCTTTGCGCATTCCGGAAGAACGCTTTGGCAGCAGGCAGTATGTTACGGCACCAAGAAACGCACATGAGAACACAGCGCATTGCGGTCTGGGTTTCGGAATAGGACGTGGATGTCTCGTTCCACTGTGCACGTTGTGGTACCGTTTTCACCTGGACTCCGAAGCCTGGACTAGGGCAACTGACTTAGCCACGCACCAGTGCAGGTAGGCCTTCGCGTCGCACAGCGCCAGCGCCCTCTGCACAGTGCCCTCAAGCCGGCCGATGACGCTGGAGCGGTTGCTGACCACCGTCAGGCTGGGGCTCGCCGCCGCCGAGGCTACGACTCGCCGGCCGAGGTGCAGGAGGGAAACCATGGTGAGGAAAAGGAGTCCCCAAGAACATGCTATTCGAAAAGAAAGCTATTTGCACGCAAGTTTTGAACGCGTAGTTTATAAGCAGCTACAGCATAGCGTGCCCAACTCACTACTCGCAAGAAAAGCTAATTGCTACCAGCCACCATCGGCATCCCCTCCGGCGGCCCTCCCGAGATCCGATACCGTATCGGTTCAGCAATGGAGCTGCTGAACTCTCTCGCACTCCAATGCCCACCGCCCCGTTTCCAAAGACGCCTTTGGGTCTTGGTGCTTGACCTTCCTGGTGCCCTCCCGTCCCATTTACCTCCGCCGCTTACTGCCCTCTCCCAGCCTAACAACAACCTACCTAAAGGCTTGTTCCCGGACGACAGGCCTGTGCCCGAGGGCATCGGCACTGAAGCCGCTGCTGTCGTCCCCGGCTTCCACACTTCCCGCACAATGCCCAGTTGGCCGCAGCGAAGCACCAGGCTGGCATCAGGAATCAACGTAGGCGCTGCGCCATGTGGACCCAATGATTTGATGTACGCATCCAATAGCGAGGAGTGGACCCCACCGGCGCTGTTGGGCGGTACGGCCGCAGACGGGTAGCCGCGTGCCAGCAGCATCGCACCTGGATGGCAGGCCACGGCGGTGGGCAGTGGGACCACCACCATCAAGGCTGCGCTTGCCTGCCTGACGGCAACTCGCTTGGCGAAGCCCCGAGCAATCCCAGTGGGGAAAGCGGAACAAACGCAATCAGCTCAAAGGGCATGAGGCCGCCTTCCCCGTGCAACGCCGCCTGTGACGTCTTCACCTCCTTCACCCGCCCCCCAACTTCCCTATCCCCCACTCACCCGCGGTGGTGATGGGGCCATTGCCGCGCAAAGGATCCGCCCGCGGCATGAGAGACCCCAGTGAGCACAATGAATCCGCCCACAAGCCAGTGACCGCCACATTGGGGTGGCTGTGCACCGTCCACGTCTCCAGCAGCTTGGTGCAGGGGTCCGCAGCCACAGTCGCTACCTGCATCCCGCAACAAGTCGTCCGGAGGCGAAGTGAAGTTCTGGTGTAACAAAGCGACGGCTTCTTCCTTAGCAAGCCTCAGAACGTATGGCCTTCTTGCGAAGGCTATGACCGCTGGTCTGCTATAAATGGTGGTGAATACTGGTTTATCCGCAACATAACTTGCCCCATTTCGGCAGTGAGAGGTCTCATGAACCTAACAATCTCATACACGGAGCGGCCCGTCACATCGTCCTCCCACGCGATCCTCTCTGGTACCCTCATCTGTGTTTCCAACGACGCCGCCAGCAGCCGCACCTTACCGCGTCCCTTATGCGGCCCACGCCTCCAAGCGCATCCACGCCACTCAGGGGCCACAGGAAGCCGGTCAGGTTGTGCGCCACGAGCCGGTTGATGTCCGAAAGGCCTCCGCCGCTGCCTCCCGCCAGTCCGCCGGGAAGCAGCGCCGTCACAGATGTCCGCTGACAGGCATCCATCAGGTCCTACAGAAAGGAACGGTCGCGGAAGCACCGGTTGCCTAAAGTCCTATGGCGCATGCCTTCCGCGCAAGGTCATGCCTCGGAGGATGCCTCCGATCGTTAACGAACACGTTGTCGAGGAAAACCACTTCCGTAGAAGTCGAGACACCCATCCACCCCCGTTGAGGCCCCTGATAAAAACACACCACGTGCATGAGCGGACACGTACACATAGACACGTACACACACACACACACACGCACACACAGACACACACAGACACACACAGACACGCGCGCACACGTCCCCCGACTGGATCCGCCACAGGCCAGACGGCACGCTGCACGTTGCCGTCCTGACCTCACTCCCTCTTTCCCCCTGCCTTCGATAGCTAACCTGGTTGCTGAAGAGCAGCACCATATCCGCGTAGGCTTGCAGGAAGGACAACGCCATGACGGAGTTGAGGCTCTGCATGGGCGTGTCGCCGGCAGCCCGAGGCGCAACGGATGCAGCCGCTATGTGGCTCAACGGGAACTGCGCCCTCAGGTGTTCGAGCACTCGACTGCCCATTCCAGACCCGGAGCCGCCCGCCAGGGAGTGGATCAACAAGAAGTTTGGACAGCTATCCACCTCTTCCGCCTCGCGTCGTATGCCGTCGTACAGTTGATCCAGGATCCGGAACTCCTGCTGAGAGGGGTCTTCCGTTGCGGTTGATGAGACCCACGCGGGGCCCAGGGTGGTGGGGCCGGGGGCAATCCGTGTAGGCTGCGATCCGGGTCGGGTGACTGCGGAGCTGGTGATGACGTTGAGCTGGTTGTAGCCGAAAGCCCAGTTGTTGCCGCGGCCTGACTGCGGCGCCCAGGGGGGTGAATGAACGACGATGTCGAGCGGCAGTCCAGGGCTCAGCTTTGGTGTGGTGTCCCCAAAACTCCCTGACGTTGAGGGATGACACCCCCTTCCACCCGAGGTGTCCTCGGGTAAACTCGGAACGCAGTGGCGCATTGTAATATTCCTAGAACGTATTGCCCGTACCCCGGGCCACAGCTGAAAGAACTGGCCCAACTAGCGTACAGCATTCCTACGGTGCCTCACGCACCTGACCCATGTAGCACTGCTTCCTGCTGAATAGACCCTCTGCATCCGCCGCCAGCACGGCGTTGACCACTTTGGGCTCCGTGTCCACTAGCAGGCAGCAGGCACGGCGGCGGCCATCGGCGCCCCAGCGCAACAATTCCGTGTCTGCAGCACGATCGGCTGCTGCTGCGGACTGCACCGCCAGCCGCTCGAAAAGGGCCTGACCGACCTGGTTGCCACACTGACCCACCTGTGGTCGATGGCGAGGCGAAGCGCATTGATTTCAAATGCAAAAGGTAAAGGTGTGAAGTTTGTCACGGGAATGTACGCCCGTGTGCGACGCGGACAAGGTTAAGGACGCCGACGGGTAGATGCAGGAGCAGCTTGAGGGCGAAGATGCACTTGGTTGGGGACCGCAATAAACACTTCAACGTGTTGGTACAGCTTCCCGATGCCCTAGCATCTACCTATGATTGGCGCATGTAGCGACAAAGTTAAGCGTATAGTCGTGCATAACCCCAGTGCCCTGACGTTACTGTGCTCGCCCACACATTGAGACATACACATCATTCCTACCTGTATTGTTATCGTCGGCATATCGACATAAGCGTACTAAGTCTCCATAAGGCGCACGGTTAAATACCAAGCCGGTAAAGCCATAGCAGACTTACAAATCCCTTTTTGTGCAGCTAGATAAGTACACAGTCCGTTGTAATACAAGATCCTGGGGCAAATGGTGTTCAATAGAAAGCTGTCAGCAAGCATTTGTGACGTAGCGACGCCCAACGATGTTGGTTAGGAACATGTGCACATCTGTTTAAATGTAATTGGCTCATGTGACTTCAATTTCATACCGTAACTGTCATATCTAGGTGAAACCTTGTATTCTGCTAGCGAACTGTCGTCCGTCGCGATACACGTCAACCAGAAGTCTGTGAACGGAGCGATTTTTCTCCTTCATAGCAAGCCCTATGGACACGTTTTAACGTTAAATCTACCATCATAGCAGCATTACGGAAAGGGCGGCTCCGGCCGCCGGTAACATAGGATGGCAGTTGTGGCTTCAGGCGCGCAGCTGAGAGCCATGGAGGACCTCTTGCCTCATCAGGAGGATCTACTGTATGAGGAAGAGCTTGCTCGTAACCCTTACAACTTGAAAATGTGGATTCGGTACGTACAAGCCAGGACTCAAGCAAGCCCAAAGCGGAGATACCTTCTCTATGAAAGGGCATTGCGTACACTTCCTGGAAGCTACAAGGTGAGGGGGATATCGAAGCGAAACGGCTGATCAGGAATGCTGGCGCCGGACCAGGAAGCGCGCAGGCGCTTGCCCAGCGGCATGCAATAACAGTTTCTTCGATGAATGTGCAAAGATCTTTGCATTGAGGGCTTTTGAGTCCCGGACCTTGGGTTTCAATTTTTCACGGTCATATACAATGTGGTGCGAATACATGCGGGTGTAATCAAGAATCCACGCTATCTTTGTGATTTTTGTCGCACACAATAGCTTGTTGACGCAAAAGCCCTGCCCGGGCGTATTAGTCCCGTGGGCCTGGCAGCTTGTTCTGGGGTTGGGAGGCATATTGTGGGGGACAGCAGCTATTCGGTAGAAGTACAAGCATCGGGAAACATTGTTTGCCCTCCTGTATACGCCTATCCTCGATACCACTATATTTGTTTGCTCACATTCGCAGCTATGGCATTCATACTTATCGGAGCGGCGGCTCGTTGTTCGTGGCTTACGCCCTGATAATGTGGCCTTCGAAGCCCTCAACAACACGTTTGAGCGTGCGCTGGTCACGATGCACAAAATGCCACGCATCTGGCTTGAGTACTTGCAGCTACTCATGGCGCAGCGGCTGGTGACGCGGACCAGGCGTACCTTTGATCGCGCCCTGGCTTCACTACCCATTACGCAGCACGAGCGCATCTGGCAGTTGTACTTGGTAGGTTACATTGGAGAACTGGCTGTCCCCACGCCATATGATTGTTAGCGGTGCAGCTTTGGTGTGGCAGAGCTCGAAGGGCCTTTTCACAAAAGCGGTAGTATACTTCGCAGCGGATGTCTGACAGGCTTGAGGGCTTGGATCAACACATATGCGTGCAAGCAGTGTAGGGGACTAACCGCAGGTGGCCTAACACCTCATGCTTCCGGCTGGCATATGATGTCACAAAGGGTGTGACCGTCGCGTCAGCTGATGCAAGTCTTGCCTGACGTGTGCAAGGACACATAGCCGAGCCTGCCTCTGTGGGTGCAGCTGCATCCTCGCACATATTGCATGCAGTTTGGTTTCAGTTGTGTAGTTTATTACTGCCGTACAGTGGCCATATGCCGTGCGTATGCTATTCGGTCGGTCTTGCATCCCACTAACACATGCTGAACTGCGATCCAGGACCGGCCAATGACGCCTCTGCACTTACATCTGGTTACCCCGATTGTAGAAGTTCATTCATTCGCCGGGGATCCCAGTGGAGACGGCCGTGCGCCTGTACCGGAGGTATTTGAAGCTGGAGCCCACTCACGCGGAGGAGTACATAGCGTACCTAAAAGCCAAGGTGAGGGGGGTGTTTTCGGAAGCGAGCCCTGGGGCATGGGTAGGGATTGGTCCGGAACCACAACCCTTGCAGGGGTGCTCACCAGCACGACCAAGTCGGGGTTGCGTTTTAACATCTCAAATGAGTGGATCCATGGCCATGAGCAACTTAAAGTTGCCCTCTGTGCATCAAACAGGGCTTGGGGCCCAGCAAGCATGTGCACTTGCTCAACTTGTTCATGCTCACCTCGGACAGGGTTTAGGGTCTGAAGCGATTCCGAACATGTACATTTACAGCTTTCCTTGGCTAGTTGCAAGCGCGTGGGAAAGACACTGAGAAAGGTCAGATATCTGCGTGAGGACAAGCCACGTAGTACTCCGTAGTACCGTGCAATGCAATCAGACGTATCCGAATATGTATAGGTGCACCGCTGAGAGGTCCGCACCAGGTCGCGGGGCTCGCAGCATAGTAGATTTTGAGCCCCAATGGTCGTGTGTCGGTGTCGGTGTGTGCGTCATCAGTCGGTCCACTCGTGCCATGCAAACTTCGACCAGGCGCACCTGGCTGCCCGGTGGCATAATTCCTTCGGGTGGCGTATCTCCAGGGTCGCTGGGGAGAGGCGGCGCTGAAGCTGGCTGAGCTGCTGAATGATGACACGTTCCGGTCCCTGGAGGGCAAGAGCAAGCACGCGCTTTGGCTGGAGCTCTGCGACATCATCACTAAACATCCCAAAGACGTGTCGGGAATGCGGGTGGACGCCATCCTCCGGGGAGGCATCCGCCGCTTTACCGATGAGGTGCTGTCATGCGCACGTGGCAAGAAGAGGATGGGGATTATGGGGAAAGGCGAGCGGCTGAGGATACGCGTAAAAATGTGTATTATATGATTTTCCATTCCAGGATTCAATTAATTATAAACTAAATCCGCTATTTGATATGTAGGCGTGGGATGCGCTGTTGGGCTGGCTGTCCCAGGAGTAAAACTTGCACGAGGAATAGGGTTTGGGGTTGAAGGAATGAGGCGCATCGAGGTACATTGTACTGCAGCTGGCACACATTTGGGCGTAGCCTTGCCTCGGCGCTATGCCATGGTCAAGCGTCCCGAAGCCTGTGGCCATTGACCATCACGTAACCATCCTTGCTTGCTTTGCTCAGGTGGGCCGGCTGTGGACTGCAATGGCGGACTACTACATCCGACGCAGCATGTTCGAGAAGGCGCGCGATGTTTATGAAGAAGGGCTGTGTTCGGTGCTCACGGTCCACGACTTCTCCATCATCTACGATGCCTACACGCAGGTGGGACCGCCGGACACTGCCGTGGAGTGGGGGCCAGGTACTGGTCCCATTAGGCCTAGATGGGCCCGGGACTGGCCTTAAATGCTGCCGCCCGCCCGGGTTGGGGCTCGGGAAGCTGTCTTTGCAAGCCGCGCATGAAGCACCGGTGCGAAGGCGTGCTGGAGGCCGTTCAGGTCATCAGGTTCATCATCACGGTGGTCCGTGCTGGCCAGGTTGCTTGACCTTCGCGTGACCTATGAGCAATCACATTTCGCGACTGCGCTTGGTCCCTGGACGTGTGCAGTTTGAGGAGAGCCTTCTCTCGGCCAGCATGGAGCAGCTGGCAGGTGATGATGAGGACGCCATGGCAGCCGATGATGATGATGGTGCGGATTTCCTGCTGAAGGACGACGGCAATGACGTGGACTTGCGGTGAGGTGTACCGGGTGCCTGCAGGGGGAGCAGAGGCTCTTGTAAGGCATTCGCGCGCACCCTGGCATTGGTCTTGGCGGCGGGACGAGCCAGATGCCGTTGACGCGTAGGACGCGTAGACCCGGAGGCAGGCAGGAATGATTACCCATCGGAAAAGCGATTTCGGACGTCATGTCTGACGACAACAATGTTGGACAATCAGGTCCACTGAGCTGCCCCTTGCCTGCCTGTTGTCAACGTGCGTGGATGTCCACAACAACAGCATGTGAAAAAGTTCGTCCACCATATACCTGGGCAGAACTTCAGTCCACTGAAAATATCAAGGGGGGAGAGGGACCAGGGCGGAACGGCTGCCTTGCTGCTTGTTATGCCAAGGGCATAGCGCGCTGCGGAATCATGCACCAAGGCGCATATTTTGCTTAGGGGCAATGATTACCCATTTGGAAAGCGATATTGGACTTTTGTGTGACGACATCATTTATGGATCCAGCATCCACATGAACCGCTCCGGCCCGGGTGTGAAAAGGCAGTCCCAGTCTTCTACCGCATGAAGCACGGCTGTACCCGGGGAACGCATCGCGCACCTACCCGGCCCCTACTCAAGCCGCGCACCTACTAGAGCGAGGCCTCCCATCTTATTATCTGTATCACGATATTGCCTATAGTTACCATTTTGCAACGCACCTTAGGCAGCCTACGCACGGCGGCTTTGCATCTGTTTTGCACCCGACGCCATTAGGCTTGGTAGCTTCCTGTGCCCGTGCTCATGCGTGTGCCGCTGATGCATGTTTGCAGCCTTGCGCGGCTTGAACACCTGATGAACCGCCGGCCAGAGTTGCTGTCCTCCGTCATCCTTCGGCAGAACCCGCACAATGTGGCAGAATGGCACAAGCGCGTGAAGCTGTTCGAGGGAAAACCGATGAAACAGATCCTCACGTACACGGAAGCGGTAAGCACGTTCCTCTGAACGCGGACACCACTGGAGCTAGGACGTGCAGGCTGTCCCTATGTATGATTGGATTGATGTTTCTGCTGCCAACTGGCGAACTGCCGCGCTGCCAGCAGCTGCCGCGCTGTCGCCCGGGGTGGCCCCTGTGCACATGGGGACATGCACGCGGCTTTTTAAACCTAATCTTCGTTGGATATGGATCGGGATCTGGATTCGCCGAGTCTCAGCGGCGCTGGTGGTGATGGTGATGGTGGAAGATTTTCCACACCGCAACGTCTTCATGTGGGCTGCTCGTTTGGACGGGAAAGGGGCAGAACAAGTACATGCATGTGTGTGTTTGTGTGTTGAGTGCTGCTACCATATCCATATCTGCCGTCCTGCGGCCTGCAAATCTGCGTTCTGCCCTATTCCACCACATCCCATGGAACGTTGTGAGTTTTGCGCAGCCAAAAGGTCAACGTCGCCTCCTGCGTAACATTCCGCCGTCCCGTGCAGATCTTCTGTAATCCTTACATTTTTCCTCCGTGTTTCCGCTCCGTTCCTCGTTCCAAGAACCTCGCTTTCCGAGTTAACGTTCCGACCCTATCCAATCTGGTCTGATTGCGCCGTTGCTAGGTCCGTACCGTGGACCCGGACAAGGCCACAGGGAAACCGCATTCGCTGTGGTGCGCCTTCGCTAAATTCTACGAGCGCCATGGTGACGTGCCCAACGCGCGGATCATCTTCCAGAAGGCAACCGAGGTGCGACACTGCGTCACGATGTGGGACTCTTACGAGGGAAGTCCATCGGGGTCCGTGCACGCCATGATTGTGTACTGGCTTGTTCCTGCAGTGCGCCTCTTTTTCGCTACCGCTTTAATTTCTGCCGATAACCGAGAATGGTGAACTGGTGAAACCCATTTTGCAGCTTCTGGATTTGCGTTTTCTGCTACTCATCCCCGTCAGGGGAGTAAGCGCTGCTATCACATTCCACGGCCTTGGGGGAACCTCGTGTAGCATTTTGACAGCAGAAGGACTCCCCTGTCGTCCTTACGCTGACCACATCCTTTTCCGCCGCCCATAACAACCGCGCATGCACACGCGCTTTCTGTCGTATCGCTTTTCGCCTGGGACCTCTCTCCCTCCTGACGCAGGCGCGATACAAATACGTGGACGATCTTGCGCAAGTATGGTGCGAGTGGGTGGAGATGGAGTTGCGGCACAGCAATTTCAAGCGTGCATTGGAGCTGATCAAGCGGGTTCTGACGCCGACGCCGCGACCAGCAAGGATGACGCAGGAGGAGGAGCGCGCTTTGCCCGTGCAGGACCGCGTGTATAGGTGAGGGTGATGGGAAAGTCCTTTCCCTATAGGGTGCCCGTGCGGCAGTCCAAGCAGCAAGGTTAATTGATTGCAACCGGTTGATCGATGTGCATCAGATTGCATCGGGCAGCAGCTCGTTGTGTATTCCCCTCCAGAAGCTGGTAGGGCGTAGTGGCCGATGTTCGGATCGTGTGGGTGCAGTCAGCTCCGTGTGTCTCTCTCTCGCATCTGTCTGTGTGCCTGTCTGCCTGTAGTGGACAGGCGTTAGCCAACTTAGAGCACAAACTTCAAAAAGGCCTTTGAGCCGTGAGGTCCAGTCCACTTCTCCAATTATCTGCACCCCCTTGTTTCTTGCTGCCACGCCCACCCCAATGTGCTCTTGATATAAAGGAATCTGAAGCTGCACCTCATGCACACAGACCTGGAGGAGAGTCTGGGCACACGTGAGTCCACCTGCGCCGCCTATGACCGGATTCTGGAGCTGCGCATCGCCACGCCCCAGGTCATCCTGAACTACACGGTATTCCTCACGGAGCAGAAGGCCTTCGAGGACGCTTTCAAGGTGCCGGGGGATGGTACTGAGTATGTGAGATATGGAGTAGTTACCTAACGGGTCAGGCAGTATATGGGAGATATACTGCCAAGAATGAGACAGGGTACGGCGCTCTGCTGCCTTCGGCCCTCACTCGTTCCTCGCTCGCTCGTCCAGCAGCAGAGCGCCGTATCCTGTCGAACGATTTGCAGGATATTTTGAGTAGATGACTGAACCGTGAGATAGCGGGTTTATTCCAATGGCAGGCGCCGAAGTACTGCAATATTGCCCCACAGTGCAGATATACTAAAGTGCATCTTCCACTTATTTTACACCTCTTACACTCTTTGTTATGCGATATATTTGCATCGAATATTAGGGTACTGAGGCGCTGCCAGTGGAATAAGGTGATATATATGTTGATAAAGGTGCTGTTCCATTAGTGACGCTGGGTGGTTTCGTCTCCGTCGCTTGCAGGTATACGAGCGCGGCATTGCGCTATTCAGGTACCCGCATGTGAAGGACATCTGGGCAGCCTACCTGTCGGCGTTCGTCCATCGATACGGTGGTAGAAAGCTAGAGCGCGCCCGGGATCTGTATGAGCAGGCCATCAAGGACGCGCCAGCCCAGGTCAGTGATCTTGGGTTGGCCATCAGCTTTGGGGGAGGCCGACGGCGTTCTGCCAAAGTCTTGTACACCTGTTGCCCCACACGATATAAGGTGGATAAGGATATGGCGATTTCTCGGTTGGAGGGGTCGGAAACGTAGGCGCCAATTTCACCACAGCACGTTGGGCATTTCCACTTTTCGATTATCCAACAAGCGCTCATTCTGACACGGGCCGTTTGCGTACTTACACAGCTGTTTATGTTCGCCGTGTACCTCGATCCAGATCCAGATCAGATCATTTTAGACCAATGTTCAATCCAGTCCTAGCCCAATCGTTTGGCACCCTAGCCCTATTGTCCCTCACGGAAGGGACGTGATGATAGCCTTCTGGGTTTACAACATGCGGTGTGGACCGGCCGGGCTGTCCTTGCACCTCAGGACTGCAAGGCATTGTTCCTTGAGTATGCCAAGCTCGAGGAGACGCACGGCCTGGCCCGACACGCGATGGACATCTATGCGCGGGCGCTTCAGGCGGTGCCAAAGGACCTGCGCAAGAACATCATCGACATCTACGTCAGCCGCGCATCGGACTTCTTCGGTATTGCAAAGGCAAGAAGGGAGAGGCATTCAGCTGCCCGCTGGCATTATCCCACGCACGCATCATCCTCCGTCACATTTCACTATGGGCTACTTTTTTCGTTTCCAACTCGTGAAGGTCAATGTGGGGGGCTGCGGCAGCAAGTCAGAGAGAATGGATGGGAAGCGGGGCCAGAAGAAGGCTGCAGCATAACGGTGATGATTTGCAGGACCATGACGTTGTGGATCTATCCGGTGCTGCGTCATGGTTATGTCCCACGCCTGTGTGCAGGTGCGTGAGATTTACGAGTCCGCTATTGAGGCCGAGCCCCCCAACGACCTTTCCGACGATGATGTGCGCGAGATTTGCATGCGCTACGCCACTCTGGAGACCAAGCTGGGCGAGATAGATCGCGCGCGCGCCATCTACGTGCATGGTGCCGCCGTAAGTCACCCTGATCGCGCAGCTGACTACTGGGCAGCGTGGCGGGCGTTTGAGGTGCGCCATGGCAACGAAGACACCTTTAAGGAGATGATGCGTATCCTGAGGTAAGCTCGGATGCAAGGGCGGGCTTTCACACGCAACGTGTTGTCTCCAGACAATGTAGGGGCTCTGGAAATGTCGGCAATGTAGGCTCCACTTAACTTAGCATTTAGTTTGGTGATATTGCTTATCTTAGCACAAGCGCAGTACATCTGCTGTTGGTGCAGCCAGAGGCAGGTGCAGCCAGAAGCATGAGCTGTCCACTGGCGTCATCTTTTCTCGAAGATAAGTTTAGGTTTGTCCGTCTCTGCAGCCTCTGCAGCTCCGTACACGTGCCATCCATGAGCCCGCGGAGCTTCTGCTCAAAAGACGCTCCCGGTGCATGGCTCTTCGTGCAGGTCTGTTAAGGTGAGCTTCAGCCACACCCAAATCAACTCTATTGTGGATGCCGCGCGTATCACCTCGCGGGCTGAGACGGAGGCGGGAGTTGTGGCAGGTGCAGGCAGTAAGCGGCCCCGTGAAGGCGGTGACCCAATGGCGGAGTTGGAGGTGGAAGCGGTGGCGGCGGTGGCGGCAATGGGGCTGGGCACTGCCGCCGCCGCAGGGGCTGGGTCGTCCGGCCGAACTGCACTATCAGGCTTCGTTTCAGCCGGGGTCATCCAGCAGGGCAGCGACAAGGATGCCGCCGCGGGCGGAACGCGGTCAAACGACTGAGGGCACACAACAGAACAGTCCTTCCCCTCCCTTCGCAGCCGGCTGCTGCACCCACCACTTGTGATGAAGCGTGGTACAGAGTCGCGTGATACAGCGCGTCGTCCTGCAGCCATATGCTGCCCTCTGGCAGCACGGGCAACAGGAATTGGCGCACTGCGTCCCGGATCTTGCCTGCCGCCACATTGTCCCGTAATGGCAGGATCATCACCCGCACCGGCACTTCGAGTGGGTGCAGAATGGGGGGGTTTAGGGTTTTGGGTTTAGGGTTTTAGGGTTTTAGGGTGCAGAATGGGGGGTGATAAGGATGCGGTTGGACCGCGAATCCGGGGTTACTTTGAACAAGTCCGTTTGCGTCAGACCTTGCGTAATAACGCCCCCCAGCTTGAGTCCCTTCTGTCGGGCGCCTGCCCCCATGGCTTCATAAACACGCTGGCGGTCAATAGAATATTTTCTGACGGAGAGGCGCATGGACCCGGTGTCACCTGCGGAAGAATGTGATATGCCGTGCGGGTTATGTCTGGATTGGCACAACCACGTTACCACGTTACACCCCCAACCAACCAGGGTGATATGTGCGTGAGCATTGCGCCATTATGATGCCATTTTCCACCCCTCTACCATCAGTGATTTAACTCACCAAAGTCAAATCCCAACGCGGCTAGCCGCTCGCTGCAAGTGGGCAAGTCCATGACGCTATCGGGTAGCTTTCCATGGTGAGCGTGCAGCCTGACTGCACCACGTAAAAATCTTGCAACTGGAGGATGGTCCCAATCGCAATTCATGTCTTTTGTCTCTGATCTCTAAAAAGTCTGATACGGAGCTCTTACAACGAACGCTGTCTTACCATAATACATAACAGGCACCGCGACCACCATTGCTACGATCAGTCCATAATCTTGAATCGTTTGTGGTAGTCGCTTCTCTGAAGAAGTAACGCGACGGCGACCAATAGACGCTCCATCATTGCTCCCAGTTACATCTACCGAATGGTGATGCGCGCGATGCATTCCTTCCCACTCATATACAAGTTTGCATCCAACAATGATATTGTTTCTAGTTGTTGGAATGTGAGCAAGAATCATATATGAAAGAATGTCAGAATCCACGAGGGGCCGGGCGCTTTGCTGACTTCAACAGGTTATTAGCCCCGAGCGCTCATGCGCGGCTGGCCGAGAGGTCGCCGGTTCGAAATCCACTGGCTGTTGACCAGGGCAGGGAGGCCGGGACGAGGCAGCTATCGGGAGACCGTGAAGCTCGATGGAGTGTCGCTCACGGGGGGGTGTTGGGATGTGAGCAACACTCATATACGAAAGAATGTCAGAGCAAGTAATACGGCCCACGAGGGGCCGGGCGCTTTGCTGACTTCAACACTAGTCAAATCGTTGGCGAAGATGTCGGACCGTTGCATCAAGCTGCACGAAAGTTAGCATTCCTTCACTGGAGTGTGAAGAAACACTGGACTTAACCAGAGGCACACACAAATATTATTACACGCGCAATCAGCAAAGGCGAAGACCAAAGAGGGCAAGAGGCGATTCCGGTAACGGTTATGTCTGTTATTTCAGATAATATGGAACCCCTGGGCAACTGCAAACCACTATCGTTAAAGCAGGCAGCTCCATCCGCGAACAACGATGCGCGTTCAGCCTTGCCAAAGTCCCTTGATATCCGACCCTAAACATATATTTTCGTCATGCATTATCCTCAGTAATACACCATGAATGCTACAATTAATGGATCCCGCTGTGTCAACCAGACGCCTTAGGCGACAACGCGGGTTGCGAACAGGTTCTGTGTGACTATCTCGAGTCCACGTCTCTTCAGCCGATGGTATGCACGTCGCGTCACGGCATCTACAGTTTGTGGAATTACTAACATCTACTTACCGGATCCGTACCTGAATCCCCGGATGTCCAACTGGCCAGAAACCCATTCATGCAAGCGAAGAGGTGATTGCGGAGGAGGAGCGCAGCATACGTGGGGTGTGCGGATCCACCTGCCCGATCAACGCGGTGCTGGACCGGGTCGTCATCACTGCAACAGGTAATCAGTTCATGGGACCACTCTCCGCATTATGTTTCAAGGAGTGGAACTGAGTGATGGGGGCGTATTGCGGGGTGGAAGAGAGGCGCAAGACAGGAGTTATTCGGACATTATCAACAAGGCTTGGAGAAAAAGGCCGTCTAAAGGGCGGGGGCAGCATGCCAGCATCTATGCACTTGGCAAGTATATGTCGCCTGCTAGGGGGGAGCGGGCAGATTTCGTCCAACGGGGCCAGACAGCAGTGTGTCGAGGATTGGCAGGGGATTGCGGCGTTGGGCAGTGGGGCAGTGCGGGGGTGGGTCCATCAGGCTTGACGGAGTAGCCCAGGCCCTACTTAATCCCACGGTCACTGCTCCGGCCGGCGCAAGGACTAGTGCCGCCGCATTCGCTGTGTTGGGAGAACTGTTAGGTGGTTAAAGCATCGGTCGGCCAAAGTTCGGCATTGTGCGCTGCAGGGGTGGTGGTGGCATGCTGGCAGGCGCTGCCGGAGGGCGGTGAGCCCGCACTTTTGCGATCCGCGCTTGGCGCCGCACTTCCGAACGCTCCCCCTCGCGAAGCTCAGATGGTGAAAGAGCCCGCTATGCTTCACACCACCGTGGCGCGACTCCTCAAGCCCCCCGCACAAAGGGCACCGGCGCCAGCTGACTTATCCCCACTCATCATTACCATCGCCAACACCATGGGTGGCGAGGCGGGAGCTGGGGGTAGCGGTCGAGAGCTCCGGGCGGTCGCTGCGTCCAGCGGGGGTCAGCGGCGGTTGTTGGCGGAGGGCCTGGAGACGACGTCAAGCAGCAGTGGCGGCTCCCACAACGTAACGGAGCTGCAGAGTGAGACCGTGGTGGCGGCCGTAGACGCGCTGAGTGCGACGCTATGCGGTTTGCGAGCACAGTTTGGCGAGGTATGGTTCATAGAGGAGCAGGACCTGCTGGCGCTGGCGCTCAACGGGCGGTACGCGCGCCACGTCGCGCCGTTGTCGTGTCCCGGGGACAGTTAACGGCGGAGACGAGCTTCAACGCTTCTACTCTTCAACTGCCGTGGCGGTATGATGACGGAAAGGCGGCAGAAGCGGGTTGGGAGTCCCAGGCGAGGAGGTGACCTTGGCGGGTTTCATATATGTAAACTTGTCTTTACGTTAAGAATAGATAGCTGTGACCGGGAATCGAAACCGTGCCGACATGAACCGTAATGAAACACTGATGGTGTCATGTGCGCACGTATCCGAGCGGACGTGCAGAGAGTTTTGTTGGTCATGTGTGATTACCAAACCCTCCATTATAATCAGTCAATTGCATTCCGCAACATTAGAAGATTAGGAGGCAGCAGGGGGCATGGTTAACACCCAATTCGATCTAGGTTGCGGATTGCGGTCTGTTGCGTGTAGTGGAGGACTGCGGACTGCGTGGTTGGCAATGATGTTCTTAGCAGGCTGGAAGGGTTCATGGTGCGGCACATATCAAGTGTGATTTGCATTTTCATGTCTTGACAGGGGGGCCCTGGTAATGGTTAGGAGTCTTGTAAATTTTGCTTCCATGCTTAGGGAGAGAGAGAATCCGTAGGTTCTGTCGAGTGGGGCTTCGGAGCCAATGAGCGAATCCCCTTGACCCAATCACCCTCAATTGCTACTATTGCGGTCTGCCTTAGGTGCTGCGGCAGACCATGCGGGAGTGCTGTGGCACAATCGCAAAGCGCGCTTAGCTACCTGAACCAAGAGCGATTCCTAGTCCCCATTAGATGGGGGCGGTGTACATTAGGCGTTTTACGGACGCATGCCGGGTTGCAGGACGGAGTGAAAACCTGGGAACATGTCTGGCAACTCTCAGGTACTTGCCACGAGGCACAGGGATTCTTAATAAGGCCAAGCAGAGTCATCAATGGAGCTGCCGTTAATTCTCGGTTTGCTCATTTTGTAGTCAGGGGTAGCGAGATGTTCGGATGTTGGACCCCCCATGTCGAACGTTCCGTTCCGGACTACAGGACAAACGTTCGTGATGAAGATGGTGAACACAATCTTTCGGCATTGCACGTGTCTTTGCAAATGTCCCGTCTGGGCCATGGTGGTCTCTCGAGGGAGCTTCAGGGCCATTCACGGGCGTTGATGTGTGCAGTTTGCGTGCTGTAAGGGGTGCTGCAATTGGTGCCGATAAGCTGGCTTACAGCAAATGCAGCCTTTTGGAACGCAAGAGCCTGGTTATGTCTTCAGTGGTAACCAGAAGGAATCATGAATATGTCTTCTCTCCTCGCGCATTCCTTTGCCTGTGGGATGCTCCGAAGCCCGCTGGCCACGGGCGATAAGCAAGACCCTCATAGGGTGCAGCCTCCGGCGAATATTTACCATTGACCCCTACATGAAACGAGGAATTTAACCCTGCATGTCTTCCAGGGAATGGAAAATCCGGAGGGCTGGTTCCAGCGCTCCAGCGTCCAGCCGCAAGCGTGGTTTGGTGGTGGTTTTTTCGTTAGTACAACATTGCTCGTTTCCGACGTGCGTTTTGAAAGGATTGCATCGTTTTATTTGAACGGAAGAATGAAATTGTGTTAGTGTTGATAAGGCTGGTGAGCTTCTTCCGTCGGTATCATGTTTTTCTTGCCAAGTTTAACGCCACGAACCAACGACGAAGTTTTTAAGGAAGGAAGCGAGGAAGCGCAGGTCGCTGCACTAGAAAAAGAGTTGGAAGCGAAGGTATGCCTATGTTCTTCGGCAGACACTAAATTGACGCAGCCCATGACGCAGTCGACCCTACGCAGAACACTGCAATACGGGACTGGCAGAGAACTAACCCTGTAGTTGGAAAGCCCGATCCTCCAGCTGAAGTTCGTGATGGAGCTGAAGAAGACGGTGGGTATATAACGAAAGGCGGGAAAAGCGTCTACGGGACCAAAGAGCTCAACCTTTCCGTGACCGTTTTTGCAGTGGACTTGAATGACGGGTCACTGGATGACGAAGAAGACGTGGACGGGGATGAGGACTTGTGAACCAAGGTCCGGCTGAGCAGGAAAACCCGTTTATGGCGTCTCAGGTGATTAGTGATGGGATGTATACCTGGACGGCCATATGATACAAACTTAAGAGGAAATGACTTTAGGGTTGCGGAGTGGGGCCCTGGAAGGCAGTTCGCTGCCTTTAGGCTGGTGCAGCATACAGCGTGGACGTGTGACGTAAAACCTCACCCCGCAGGTCGAGCGCATCAAGTGGGTTCCTGGTACGGACTTCCTTGTCGACGGCTTTGCGTTCAA
Source organism: Volvox africanus (assembly GCA_030268105.1). Classification (NCBI taxonomy): domain Eukaryota; kingdom Viridiplantae; phylum Chlorophyta; class Chlorophyceae; order Chlamydomonadales; family Volvocaceae; genus Volvox; species Volvox africanus. Next base: position 924,808 of record BSDZ01000028.1, on the reverse strand, counting down.
GAACACGCGGTGCTTGCATTACTTCCTAACCCATTTCCACTCTGACCACACCGTTGGCCTAAACAAGTGAGCGGGGCATCTCTGCTTGAGTGACAGGGATAACATAAGCTTGCACCTGCTGCCGGTTCCAAAGCATGTTTCCAACTTGTCAGTCGCTCGCCGGCGATACAGCGCGCCCAGAGAGGCCTTGCACAACGCGATCTCACCCGCACCCGCCCATCGATCCATGCCTGAAGTTCAGCTCCACGGGGTGGAGCTGGCGTTTCACTCTCACTGCTGGTTACCTTACATCCTCAGGAGCTTCAATGGCGGCGTCATCTACTGCTCTCACATCACCGCGCGGCTTCTGGTGCACGACATGCGCATCAGGCCCCAGGTATTGAGACTGGGACGTTTTGAGAGATGGGTTGCTGTTGCGTGTATTCAAGTAAGCGACCCAACCTGCGTACTGGGCAATATGTTGCCACCTATGGCGATAAAATTACCTCTTACAGTGGGGTGCCGTGGGCATGCAGCCGCAAGCGTACTGCTACAGTCCGCCTTCTAAACCGGAAATCTGGTACAGCGGACAACAAGGTTTTAGATCCTCTCCATACGAGTTTAGTTTAGATCCTCTTCATACGAGTTTAGTTTCCTCGGTCCTTCTTCTGTACTATCCTATCATACCCCCGCGTTATGCCTCGTTTGAGGCTCAACACGTTATCGGTTTTTCTCCAACCTACGTCACGAAGATGACCCAACCGGCCGTGCGGTCTCCTTACAAGTTTACAAGCATGATCAATTCAGTCTAGCATATCCGTTGTCCTTCTGTTATGCCTCTTGGAAACTCGCAGCTGGTGAAGCCGCTCGCTCTGGGCACAGCAGTGATCATCGATGGGGTGAGGGTAACACCCTTGGACGCCAATCACTGTCCGGGCTCCATCATGTTTTTGTTTGAAGTACCCATATCCAGGGCGAATAAGTCCCAATTCTTGGCTACTCCCACATCGCCGGCACCGAGGGTTGGCACCCCCGGCTTCCTGGCTAACCGCCCGACTGCTGACTCCCGACCGTCACGAGCCGCTGGCGCTGCGGCTACAAGTGCGGCAAGTATGGACGAGCCTCAGGACGTAGGGGCCGACGACGCTGGGGACGGGTCTGCTCTCTGTCCCGGGTCTGCAGGTCGGGACTTCCCCGATGCCAGGGAGTGCGGTGGCAGAGCGACTGCAGCGACTCACAACATCCTCCACACGGGCGATTGTAGGTGAGAGTGTGGTCTGATGGGACATGCGACGTTCTTCTCTCTGGGAAGGTAAAGGGATGACGCACTCACCAGTTGTGGTCAATCAGTTGGCTGCGGGCAACCAACATTGGTTACTAATCTTACACAGTTCACGCATCGCGTGTTGTTTTAAAGCTTCTGTTTATGCAATGGCGAGGGCGTATCCCTAACATTGGGGATCGTGCCTGGAGGTCTGGGGACTGGTAACTTGGCGCGTACAGCTCCCAGGTGGACTCGGTGCACCACTTGAGCGCAGTTAAGCCTCTGGTGTGATACGAACTGCCAGGGGGCCTAAGCTTATGTGCCGATAGGGTGACAAGCAATCATCCGGTCTGTGCCTGTTCAGACAGGACACAGGCTGCATTCGTCATGGGTTGTTGATGTCAGGTTATGCGGGGGAGGATTGCCGCGGGAGTCCACCGGGCAAACGCTCCGCCGAGTAATGCCCTGCAGGTGGCAGGTGGCACGTAAACCACCAAATTTGATCATGTGCAACCTTATACGGATGTTAAATATGCCGGTATTGGACGGGTGATCCGGGCTGGCAGCATGTGTATTGGCCATTTTGGCTGCCTTCCATAAATGTACGAATGCAATCAAGTCCGACATATCGAGACAATCGAAGTCCCAAATGGTTAAAAACAACCTATATAAAAAGCACGCCCACAACAAACCCAGGCGGCTCAATCGCGCGCCCATATGGGGCTCTATCTTGCACGCCTCCAAGAGAAGATAACAGCTTCTGCAACGGTCCGCAATCCGCCTCGTCCCCTCCTCCCTGTCCCGCATCACACAATACACACCATTTATACTTCGCCCCATGTACGGTTCGTCGTAGATGTACCCAATACGAACGTTCATCTCCACAGTGATATTCCAGGTAATACCACACCTGAACCCTGAACTGGTTTTTCCACCCGTCCTCTCCCCCATCCTTCCCCTGTCCAGCTTCGGGCTCCCGACGTTATGCGCCTTATACACGAAGGCCAAAAAACTTGGAGGCATCCGCGCCTGGAAGCATCCAGGATGCACCAGGATGAACCCCGTCGCATCTTCTCACTGTTGGCCGTCTATGACCGTCGTCCGCCCAATGCGCTGCTGGTTCAGTTCTGTTGACTATCGCCCTTGCGGCCGTGCTACTGACTGCGCTGCACCCGCTTCGAGCCGCTGCTGCGCCAGTGCTTCGAGTCCTGAATCGAGCTCCTCCTGCTCCCGCTGCATCTGCAGCTCCAAGGGGTCCGTCCCGAAGAGAGAACCAAGTTGACGCCTGTCAATCAATAATCGAAACGGGAGATGATAATATGAACATGAGGAAACCAAGGGGCAAACGATGGTTAGGAAGGGAGGACGGCCCTAAACAATACATACCCATATAATCAAGGGGCCCACAGTCGGGGCAGGTGGAGAGAAATATAGACACGATGAGATCACACAGCGCACCTGCGCATGTCCAGCAGCTGCTGGGAGAAATCTACCTCTGCTTGGGCAAAGGCCTCGCCCGGCTTGCTTCCCTCGCTTATGAGCTGCATCTGCCGCCGCGCAAAACGCCTTGCAAGCGGTGCCGAAAAAGAGTCCAGCGCTACGGGCTCCTTCTTGGCCTGTGTGGATGCGTGATAGATCGCAGAATGAGGATAGGAAGCCACTCCTCAGCCACTAAATTGTTTTCGAAACCTAGAACGGACAAAGTCTTGTAATCCCAAATAGCATCTGGGTATGAATGAAGCTAGAGCAAATTAGAGCACGGTGGCTGGTACACTGAAAATCCCTTCTCTCGACGTGTCCCTCAGCGTTGCCAAAACCCGTGCATTCCACTTGTGCCGGGGACTCTTCCGCCTTTCCTCCCCACCTCTGGGTATTTTTCTAGGAACTGTCTGATGAACGGTTTTTCAGGTAGGTCCACTTGGTTGCGCCAGGACGTTGCCTGCAGCGACAGGTCCTCTGAGCGGTACCTGTAGGTGCATAAAACACAAAGACCGTCGTGACGTGACATAACAATAGATATAAAGTCAGAACTTTGCGATCCTGCCTTGTCATGGCATCAAAGCCGATGGGAACGTGGAAACGGGTACTCTCAACATCGCGCATCAGCCTGACCACGAGACTCTTCTGGCGCGCTGATTTCCTGACAAGCCTCCAATATTCCATTATGGCACAGGCGCCCTGCTACAAGCGCCCGGACTTGGTCCCGAGCGTCAAGGACTGACGATGTCCAGAAAAGGGTGCAGGATTGATGCGTCGGAAATGAACCAGTAGGTCGCAATAGTAAGGAATATAGGGAAAGGTATTATATCAATGCATTGATTCCAAATGCCCAAGTAGCCAACATCGTATTCGTACTTTCGGTTGGTTCTTGGACCCGTTCTTGATAGCTGCACAGTGTGTTATAGCTGATATCAAAAACAATGAAAACGAGTGATGGCGGAACGCTTCCGCCACGTAGGCTGAGAGGACGCGCCTGCTGCATTACTGGGTATATCGGTCGTCACATGGCAGTAGTGTTCGCGACCATCGGCCATGTCGCCACTTACCACCATTGGTTATATTAGGGATGTGGGAAAAATATATCGACGCACTTTAACAGGGGCAGATTGCTGTAACGCTTCGGCCATAAACTATATGCTTCTCTTTCCTGCTCCATTTATATTTCCACCTTGTTTTCCCTTCGCGTTTTTGATTCCCGTTCGAATCTGCTCCTAGACCTCGTCCCTGCCCTTAGCCTGTTGCAATTTACTAAATATCGATCACTTCGTAATGATATCGTTCGTCTATTAGTAGATCTATTCCTCTACCTAGGGATGGGGACACCCCGCGCTTCAATGATCCAGGGGAGGCTGGAAAGCAGACCTCGGTGACCTCCCCGGTTCCCCAGCTGCAGAGTGACTTGACTAATCACCTCCAGCTAAGTGCAACGGGAGCAACGTCATTTCGCAAGCACCTTACACATACGGCTAGCAAGGTTCGTCCTCGGCATCGTCTCTCTGAAATAAGAGATATCTTGCGCTCGGGCTAGGACCATAGGCTGAAATGTACATGCCCAATTGCGGCATGGTCTCAAAGTCCGTACTAAACAGAAAACGAAACAATAGTCAGCACAATTCTACATGGACCTCTTGTCAGGAAGGAACCGCCAACTCGCTTCCCTTGCCAATTCGGGAGGAGCAGCAAACAACACGCACATAAAAGGAAGAGCCAATGACCATATGGAAATCACCTCCATGCGGTCCATGAAGTACTGCCATGCCGAACACTGAACAACGCAACCAGGCGCATGTGCTGAATAGCCGCAGGGACATGCCCCGCCCGTTGCGTAGAAGTCGTGAACATCAAAACAGTAGATCGTTAGGTAAGACTTGCCAGAGCTAACATAATGCACACCTCTACTCCTACTTCTTCGCCCCCACAACAGCCTGCAGCGCAGGTCGCACAATTAGGCTGCCTCCATGTCGCACAGGAGGATTGCAGACAGCAATGCGTCCTGTGCATGCGTCCTCCAGAATGACTCTTCGGCACTCACCATCCCTTGTGAATCAATACAAATAACGCTCACATATTCATCTTCTTTGCCGTCCATCTTCTTGCTCATGCCCTGCCAGATTCCGAAGAAGTTAAGAGATGGGCCCTTATGAAACTAACCTTACTTAACGGTCAACCTTTCATTTGCCCAAGCAACGCCAGACATTCCGGTTAAGATTAGACTCTTCCGGATAGTCCAATATCAAAAAGTGGAGACCAGCAAATTCACGGGCCCCAGCGTTTTGGACTGACGCCCTGGGAAAACCGCAACTGGTATCATGGCTACAGTCGCGTCGTGATTTATTGCGCCCCCTTGAGGATGGTCTTGATGAGGAGGCGAGCAACCGTGTAGGGATCAACGTTGGCGGCCGGGCGGCGGTCCTCCAGGTATCCGTAGCCCTTGAGCATGACCGGCAGGGGGATACGGATGGACGAGCCGCGGTCCGCAACACCGTGCTTGAAGGTGTTGATGTCGCACGTCTCGTGCTTGCCAGTCAGGCGCGCCTCGTTGCCCAAGCCGTACTGCGAAATGTGCTCAATGTGGGTCTTCGACAGCTTGTCCACGGCCTCGTGAATGACCTGCATGCCGCCCGGCTCGCGCATTGACTTGGTCGAGAAGTTGGTGTGCGCGCCGGTGCCATTCCAGTCGCCGGTGCGGACTGGCTTGGGGTTGAAGGTGGCGACGATGCCGAAGTCCTCGCCCAGGCGGTGCAGCAGCCAGCGAGAAAGCATGACCTCATCGCCCATCTCGAGGGGCCCCACCGGGCCAATCTGGTACTCCCACTGACCTGGCATCACCTCAGAGTTGATGCCGGAAATCTTAAGACCAGCCTTCATGCACGCCTCCATATGCGCCTCAGCCAGCGGGCGGCCAAATGCCGACTCCGCGCCCACCCCACAGTAGAAGGGGCCCTAAATGAGCAAAGGGGCAGTCGAGGAACCGCATTCTTTAAGCCGCTCGGAAGTAAAAAGAGCCAACAAGCACAAGGAGCCAAGCAAAAGATAGAATGCTGGTGCTCGGCATGTTCAGATGGGGGTATAGTACACGCCATACGTCTCCATTCATGTTCACACAACAATAGCTGCAGTAAATACGGCAGCATGTCATTGACTGAAGTGAGGTCCCATGTTTCTCCAAGTAGCAGAAGCACTCCCCACTGCCATCCGATGCCCACACCCAATGCCGTGTTCATGCACCCAAGACCAAAAGCTGCGACCACCCACCTGCGGGGCGGGGAAGCCACCGGCGGGCCAGCCGTAGATCTGGCCGGTCGTCTTCTGCAGCATGGTGTACTCCTGCTCCAGGCCGTACCAACAGTCCTCAGCCAGGACCTTGTCGTCAATAATGTCCCGCAGCTTAGCACGAGTATTGGTGGGGTGTGGGGTGCCGTCGGGGGCGAAAACCTCGCACATCACCAGGACATGCGGGTCGCCGCGGATGGGGTCCTTAATGACGCGGACTGGCCTGTGGGCAAGAAGACGCAACACAGCGGCAGGACGTGGCTCAATAACTGAGGGTATAATGACAACCCAGATCACGCCTTTGCATCCTTTGTGTTGCTTATCTCCTCAGGGCTGGGGCCAATACGAAGCAAATTGTTTGAATGGATACAGCCCGATCTGCCACTCTGAACAAAAACCCAGATCGCAGATCTGCACCCCGTCGCCCGTTTCATCGCAGTTATTGTCAACAGTGCATTTGTTTGTGTGGCAGAATGGGACACGGGAAAACCTCATCACAGCATACTAGCGAACTCCCTGCGCACACCTGAGGATGCAATCTGAGTTGTTGCCGGCTGCCTGGCCAGTGGAAGAGCCATCGAAGGACCAGTCAGGGTACAGGCTGGCGTCCAGACCCAGGGGCTCGTCAAAAACCTTGGTCTTCGAGCGCATCTCATTGAAGATCATGCCCTAACACAGAACATACCAAGTTATCATTTTCATAACGCACTGCTACCACGTCCCTAAACGCCCCATAGAATGAGCCATTGTAATAGGATGCGACCCAGGACATGCAGCCCTTCAATGATATGTTGAGTTGCTCGAAGCGAGCATGCGGAGGGAGGCACAAGGAAACGCTGAGGCGTGAGCGGCAACCCTTGATGAGGCAAACGACGATAGATAGCCATGCGATTTGCCATGGGACACCTTCGTGAGTTCGTTAGCGGAGTTTGATGACTTTATAAATAAGCTAGGTGTCATGATGTGAAGTTACACAATTCATACATTAAAATCGGGTGCTGAGATGTAAGCATGACTCGAAGTCGCTGATTTAACGCGCAGCCGTAGTAACGCACGGTACTTCAAACGACTAAGGCACATCAGGTGCGGGCCCACCTTCTCCGGGCGGCCCTCGTTGCCATCAGCCCAGACGTACTCGGCTTTCATACCATAGGCGTGCACGCGCACTGTAACAGCCCGGGCCTGCACAAGTAGACGACATGGAAACAGTGTCGGAACGTCACTAGGGCTCTGTGTAACAGCAGATGATGAACACGATCGTTTCAACGAAGCACTATATAGGTACATCATCGTAGGCAAATGATCACTTGTGAACTGGATTTATTGTCCACCGCCGCAGTCACGTGAGGTAAATGAGGGAGGTCAATCTCGCAAGCCGGGACTTACACGGCGGGTGACCCCGACACGGCCCTGAGCCTGCGCAAGCAACATAATCAAATATGTGTCACGAAACAGAGCAATCGATTCAATGAAATATGAAGGCTAACGAAATTTTCATGCATAGCTGACCTTCGTTGACAGACGCATAGTGATGGCCATAATTTATGCCTACAAGTAAATCTACTACTTGGTAAGTGATAAAGATAAATGTGGCATTGCCGCCTTTTGTACTATCTTTTCCACAGCAAGGTGTGATGTGCCGTACAGCGTGTGGACGCACTTTTTCACCAGGGCACATGACAAAAAGGAATTTGGTCTCCTTTATGAAGAGTTCTTTCTCTTAATCTGCAATACATTGATCGATCGTCTTGAACCCGATGCCAAGATAAATTGCCAAAATAATTTAGCCCATGAATAAGGCTGTGGATTTGGGGTCATCCGTCAGGTTATTAACGCATCCTTTGCACCGAACCCTTTTCAACTTTGTTATTTAGTATAATTTGGTAAGAAATACACCATCTACACATTCAGACATCTCCCTCTTTCGCAAAAGATGGGGAATGTGAGGTGCGCCGGCTTTACCTCTGGCTGGCTTTCTGTGATCATCGATTCCATCTTATCCTTAGGTTCCAGTGCTAACAGATATGAAATCACATTTGTACGATAATCATGGAGAAAGCCTCCTTACCAGCCAGTGGAAGCGTACGGTGTTTCGGTTGCAGCCGGTCCATTTGGCACAAGCAACGACCTGTACCTGACGATAACTTTGAGGAAGTATACGTACGTCGCCATCACTAGTTTGTAAGGGTCTATAGGGATGCTGGTCATTGGTGCCCGGCTGTCAAGGTCTTTATTGTTTCTGTATAAGAGGAATCGGTATATTTGTATCCACTGGACGGATTTGCACAAATCATATCATAGCGGACTAAGACATCTTGTACATCATCGTTGCGATTTCCAAGGCTACGTGCAAAAAGGTTCCAGTCGCCTTTGTTCTCAAGTTTTCCATGCATTCGCATAAATGACAAGAAGTACAATTATGTAAACCATGTGATGAAGCGTTCGCTTTTCGTCAATGCAGGCGAGTGGTGCCGTACATGCTGGCACATGCTTGATATCCGTCGAAAAGAAGCTTGTAATCCTCCTCAAAAGTTTAACGATACTATGGCTTTCGCTCTCCGTGGTGTCTCTGCGAATGCGCAGGTAGGGTCCAGTTGCGCTCTTGTAATGCTCTCAGCGCCGTCAAGGCCTGTCCTATTTGCGTCCTGCACGACTAACATGTCATCTTCATTTTTCCATGCATAGGTTAAGCGCAGCACCGGCGCACGCGCTGTAAGTGGTCAGCCTTGCTGGCGTCCCGGTGGCGGCGGTCCCTGTTCCCATAAAAATAGACACCTTAAAATGCGCTGACAATGCTTACTTTGGTTATTTCGTTTTCACACATGGAAACAAATCAGAAGTGGGGTGGGGTACATTTAATGCTGTATCGGAATGGACTAGGCCCTGCCGCCTGTAGAGCTGGACCGAAATGAAAATCCATGTTCGCATATGGTTTGGTATGATAATGGTTTTTACCTGCTCTTTAGGGAGTAATTGTTTTCACCTTGTCACTCGCTAAACCTACGATAGTAGCCAACGGTTGTCCTAATCCTGTGCTTCTTTATAGGGTCGCGCGCTGACAGTGCGTGTTCAGGCCTATGGCATGAAGGCGGAGTACGTATGGGCTGATGGTAATGAGGGTCGTCCAGAGAAGGTGCGCCCATGTCTCAATCTGATCTCAAGGGGTCCACGTGGAACGATTGGACTCCATGCTGGGCAGCATTTATTTGCCGAGGGGTTGCCTTTCATTATTCACTAGGTGATGGATAACGTACTCTTCATTATATCAGAGTCACTGAAAGCATACCGTCTAAGATTCCCAGTCTGTACGGCCCGCAAACCGCAGGGTATGATCTTCAATGAGATGCGCTCGAAGACCAAGGTTTTTGACGAGCCCCTGGGTCTGGACGCCAGCCTGTACCCTGACTGGTCCTTCGATGGCTCTTCCACTGGCCAGGCAGCCGGCAACAACTCAGATTGCATCCTCAGGTGTGCGCAGGGAGTTCGCTAGTATGCTGTGATGAGGTTTTCCCGTGTCCCATTCTGCCACACAAACAAATGCACTGTTGACAATAACTGCGATGAAACGGGCGACGGGGTGCAGATCTGCGATCTGGGTTTTTGTTCAGAGTGGCAGATCGGGCTGTATCCATTCAAACAATTTGCTTCGTATTGGCCCCAGCCCTGAGGAGATAAGCAACACAAAGGATGCAAAGGCGTGATCTGGGTTGTCATTATACCCTCAGTTATTGAGCCACGTCCTGCCGCTGTGTTGCGTCTTCTTGCCCACAGGCCAGTCCGCGTCATTAAGGACCCCATCCGCGGCGACCCGCATGTCCTGGTGATGTGCGAGGTTTTCGCCCCCGACGGCACCCCACACCCCACCAATACTCGTGCTAAGCTGCGGGACATTATTGACGACAAGGTCCTGGCTGAGGACTGTTGGTACGGCCTGGAGCAGGAGTACACCATGCTGCAGAAGACGACCGGCCAGATCTACGGCTGGCCCGCCGGTGGCTTCCCCGCCCCGCAGGTGGGTGGTCGCAGCTTTTGGTCTTGGGTGCATGAACACGGCATTGGGTGTGGGCATCGGATGGCAGTGGGGAGTGCTTCTGCTACTTGGAGAAACATGGGACCTCACTTCAGTCAATGACATGCTGCCGTATTTACTGCAGCTATTGTTGTGTGAACATGAATGGAGACGTATGGCGTGTACTATACCCCCATCTGAACATGCCGAGCACCAGCATTCTATCTTTTGCTTGGCTCCTTGTGCTTGTTGGCTCTTTTTACTTCCGAGCGGCTTAAAGAATGCGGTTCCTCGACTGCCCCTTTGCTCATTTAGGGCCCCTTCTACTGTGGGGTGGGCGCGGAGTCGGCATTTGGCCGCCCGCTGGCTGAGGCGCATATGGAGGCGTGCATGAAGGCTGGTCTTAAGATTTCCGGCATCAACTCTGAGGTGATGCCAGGTCAGTGGGAGTACCAGATTGGCCCGGTGGGGCCCCTCGAGATGGGCGATGAGGTCATGCTTTCTCGCTGGCTGCTGCACCGCCTGGGCGAGGACTTCGGCATCGTCGCCACCTTCAACCCCAAGCCAGTCCGCACCGGCGACTGGAATGGCACCGGCGCGCACACCAACTTCTCGACCAAGTCAATGCGCGAGCCGGGCGGCATGCAGGTCATTCACGAGGCCGTGGACAAGCTGTCGAAGACCCACATTGAGCACATTTCGCAGTACGGCTTGGGCAACGAGGCGCGCCTGACTGGCAAGCACGAGACGTGCGACATCAACACCTTCAAGCACGGTGTTGCGGACCGCGGCTCGTCCATCCGTATCCCCCTGCCGGTCATGCTCAAGGGCTACGGTTACCTGGAGGACCGCCGCCCGGCCGCCAACGTTGATCCCTACACGGTTGCTCGCCTCCTCATCAAGACCATCCTTAAGGGAAACTAACTCGTTGTGAAGCATTGACCTCTGCACATGAGACCATCCGCTTATGAGGGCATACTGAACAGTGCCAGCGCTCGCGAAGTGAAGTGCTCATGTGCGAGTTGGCAGGGTTTAGTGGGTCTTGATGGCAGCTGCGAGGTGGGCTTGCTGTAGCGCAGTGTACGTAGCTAATACACTTTTCAGCGCACGATGTGATGGTATCCAACGAATTTAATAATGCTCGAGGAATGCCCTATATATACCGTTTTATCCTGCCCTTTCAGCCAACCCGTTAATCCCGCAAGTTATGGTCGTGTTAAGAGGAATGTGTAAGTAATTTCGAGTTGTCGGGTGAAAATTATGTTGCTCTTATCTGCTGCGGTTACGTGAAACAATGATAATGTACAGGACCCAGCCTTATATAGATGCATGACATCTGCAGACAATTAACAAAACGACATCGAGGAATAATGAAACAACGAATCCATGCAGAACAGATGCGTCCTTTTTCGTTGCCATTTCTCACGATTGGGCATGTATATCAATCTCCGAAGCACACCACTGCCGGTGCCCAAAAGACGGGCTGAGCTGAATGATTACGATGTCGACACATATACTTGATTGTCTACATCATAGCATACAAGCACACATCATGAGAGGGCGACATATCGCCAGAATTGCTGTCTGAATTCATGACAACAGAGTTGGCGACATAAATAGGTAATATGCTAATATGGTCGATGTCAAATCGGTCACATAATACCCACTTCCTAGGATCGCCCCTGCCCCCAAAGCGTCCTGAAGACCGAACTACAGACCACCCAAGAAAGACCGCCCGTTAAACCTCTGCATGCACCCCACAATGGCATACCCTCTCCTCACGCAACAATGACCTTGCGCGCCTATGCATGTCCCACAGACAAAGCCTTTTGTTGGATTTGGGCCATTTGTGAAGTTAAAGATCCCTAATCTTCAAATCCCAATCAAGCAGCAATCGGCTAACCTTAATCCTGCCCTGCTTAGCCTCGCCTTACTGCACTGCACCTTCACACATACAGATTACCCCACGGTAGCCGTGCCGCCCCCCGCGCTGCCCCCGGCACCGGCACCGTTCCCACCGCCGGCTCCACCTGCCGCCAACCCGCCGGGTGAGACCACTGTCGCTACCTGGTGCCCCCCAGCCCCGACATGGTGATGGTGTAGTTGTTGCTGTTGCTGTTGGTGATCCATCTCCCCAGCCGTACGCCGCACTGCCAGCTGACGCTGCCTGTGCAACTCTGATGCGTTCGGCCGGCGGTATGGCTTGAGTCCCTCACCGTTGAAGCCCGGGATGTGCAGGTTCCAGGAGCGCTCCAAGTGAATGGCAATGTCGCGCGCCTTCAGGACATTGGAGTTGCGCCCCTTGGCCGCTTCACATCCCAATGCCACTGCATTGCTAATCCACTCCGTGTAGAACTCCTGTAAGGCAGCCTCGGTAGCTGGGTCAACGACGTAGTCACGTTCCATGCCAGCAGCACGCAGCGCCATCCGAATGCCGCGACGAGGCAGCAGCCTGCGTTCGTCATCTGGATCAGCAGCTGCCACCGCTGCAGCGGCAGCACGGCGGCGCGCCGCAGCTTGCGCGGCCTGCGCTGCCGCGACTTGCTGTAGCTGCGAGTAAGCGGCGGCGTAGGGGTTTGCGCGGATCAGCGCAGCAAGATCTGCCCCGGGGTTCGAGGCCGCGGTGGCTGTTTGCACCAAACCTATGTTTGCTGTCCCCGGCTGAGGCTGCTGTGGTTGTTGCGAAGGAACAGCCGCCGCTGCCGTCGAGGCTGCGGGTCCACCGGCGGGTAGAGCACCTGGAGCTGTGCTTCCGGGCCTGGGTATTTGGCTGTTGCCTGCGTCACCCTCGCCCTCGCCCAGGCGCGTCCGCTTAGCAGTGGGGTTGCCATCAGCGACCCCGGCAGGATCAACTGGACGCTTTAGGCCTCCGGAACCCTGCTGACCTGGCTGTTGTGCAAGGCCCTGGGGGAATGCTGGGTTTGCTTGACCATGAAGATTCAGGTTTAGGTTCAGCATCTGGACGGCCGACATCCCAAGATGGGGTGCTGGAGATTGTCCCGCTGGGGGCATGTTCAATGGTGAGATCGGCAATTGTTGCGTGCCGGGCACATGCCCTGGGGCTAGAGGACGTGGTGCGCCGTTAGCAGTTCCCGGCAAACCCGGCCCCACGTTGAGTGGCTGAATCGGTAGCGTTGAGACTTGACCTGGCCCCACCAAGGTTGGAGCCATACTCAAACTGGGCTGTGCGCCAGTGGGCGGTCCAGGTGAGAGGGATGGCCTTGGAATACCAGGGACCATCGGACCACCATGATGTGACATATTGTAGTTTTAAGGCTGGATCCCCTGGTCGGGCCTTGGCCAAGGCCCGAAATTGGGAGTCAGAACCTGGCCTAAAATCAAAAAGTTATGATGTTATGTTATAATATAACGACATGTATTCATTTCAAGAAATAATCCTTCAGACATAAATTTTAGGCAAATCTGAGTAAAAAGTCGACTTTGTTCCCCCAAAGAGACTGTCCATTAGAAGTACAGACTCTTGTTTAAGGTTTTGCCCAGAAGAAATGTTGCCCCCTAATGACAGATCGCATGTATATGACTAGCCCGTAAACCGGTAGAGCAAACTGATTATCCGTACATGCAGCCAGCAATTTGAGGAAACGGAAGTCAAAGCGTTTATGTTACAATCATTTGAAAATTTGATACCATGAATCGCAAAAACAAGACGGAGGAAAATGATGATGACCTGGAGCGAGCTCCATGGGAGAACGGCGCTCTCACGGTGTGTCTGCCGAATCTCTGGAAGACATAATTATAATGAAAATGAAGATCCAAGTCGCACCCTTAAAATGCAGGTGGATGTGACTTCGGTGCCTGCGGAAGTCGTGTACAAGAACTGCCTAAGCGATGATCTTACCCTGCGACTCGCATATATCAAGGTGTGTGCTAGGAGGGATTCGGTAGCGGTGTAGGTAGTAGCGGTAGTGTTGGTGCGGGAGGGGGAAGTCACCAAACGTTGTCACAGTACACCTAAAACCCGCACGCCTTTTCCTACACGAACCCTTCTTCCCCCAGCCCAGCGCAATTTTCCGTCATAAAGTGGAGCATATAAACAAATATGGCTTTATTAAAGAAGGAAAGACCCGGTCATCTTAAGATGAATAGTTGGGCTACAAATTCTGCGTCGCGGTCTTCCCTTATCAGGGCTTGGCGTCTGCTGCTACTCGAGCAAGTAAGAGGGAGCTGATCAGACTGTTCGAGGTGAGCCTCTCAGGAAATGGCGTCATCAGGAGAAAAATCTGGATCTTGATATGGGATTTTCGAGTCTAAGGCTCCCTGAAGAAGAAGTTTATCTGGGCGTTGCGCGGGTAAAGCAGGACAAAATGTACTCCAGTTATGGTTACATTTTAGCCGTACTGTTGCAGCCCGCCAGCCGGTGCGAGTATCGTTGCAGTTCAAGCGCTACTTCTGCCGCTGAATAACCCATTTAACAATCGGATCCAGGTTTCAACCGCATCAACCGTGGATCCACACCGTCTTGCCCGAGGTATATACGCTTTCATGCACCCATTCAAATTCACGCCCCTCGCACCGCGCCGGTCCTTCCCCCCGCTCCCTCTGAAGGTCCTTGATTCATTGCTGGAAGATGAGGCCCTAGGGGTAAGGCTGGAAACTCTGCAGCAGCTCCGACAGTTAGGTAAGTTGCTGGTTACAGTTTTTTCAGGTGCTAATAAAAGCCGTAAAAGCCGTTGGGCTGTTCGGTCGACAGCGTGTCATGCCGTGATGGGCCGTTTGCTGTGTCAGCACTCAGCAGTACGCATATGTTACGGCTTTTTGGTTACATTACCACAGGCCCACAGCGAAGATCTTATCGTATCACATCTCACGCTTTCTGTCCCAAACTGTCGTTGTCGTACAGCCAAGCTGGCTGGCAGTACGGTTGCCCCGGATGAGGTAGAGGAAAAGGTGGTGGACACTTTGGAGCAGCAGCTGAAGCCCTCCCTTGACCCGGGTGGTGCCGGGGGAGGCGGAATGCGCCAGGGCAGCGCGGGCACGGGCGCGCTTCCCATGGTGAGAGCGGCTAACGTCTTTTGGAGTATTGGTAAAAGCATAGCACATGCCATCATGCCGTACACCAACACTGTCCGTACACACGAAACCCCACCTTCGTGCCCCCTGCCCCCTGTCCCTGGCAAATCCCGGCCCCACCATGAACCCGTCGCTTACTAGGATGCACAATATGTTTTATTGATTGCAATTTAGGTCTGGCCTTTAGCTGCAGCCTTTTATTGTACAACTTTCGCCGTACATTTTGAACTATCCCTCGACCTAATTCTCGGTGCCGCGTACAGGTTCGAGACACGCTTCTCGCGGCCCTCGATGAAATTTGTGGCGAACTTGCGACCGGGCCCCGTAACAGAATGCTTTTTCGCCTCCAGAGAATGGCGAGTGCGGCGCTGGACAGGCCCACGGGACTGGGCGGTGGTGGCGGAGGCGGCAAGGCCAGCTGTGACGCGGCACTCATGGCGCTATCCCTGTCGGCAGTAGCTGTACGGCATATGGATCCAGATCGCGGGGGCCTTGCGATGGCAGCGATTGGGAGGCGGCTGTGTGGGCACGCTGATCTGCGGGTTAGAGAGGTACGGCGGAGCACACTGAAGGGTGTCGCAGATATCGTTCTGATCCTTACATCGTTTTCCATTTAATTTATTGATGATTGGTTATATTGACCTTAGTAAGGTAGGTATATGGTCACAAGATAAGATTAATTTTTATAATATTTACAAAATTTGTTGCATATATTTTCTTGGCAATTTGCTTCAACATGACGGTTCCCACTGCATGTGCCCCCCCACCCACCACCACCACCTGCTGGTCAAATATGTATTGCCCACCAGGCGGTGGCCGCCGCGCTCCCCCGCCTGTACCGCGGCTATGCTTCCCATCCTGGAGCCTTAGAGCAGATGTTTGAGGCGTACGAGACGCTCTGCAACGATAAAGTATGGAGCGTACGACAGGCGTGCGCGAGAGTAGTTTCAGATTTGTCGGAGTTATGCAGTTGCGCTGACCAGTCGCAACCGCCGCCGTCGCCACAACACCAACACCAACAGCAGCAGCAGCAGCAGCAGCGGCAAAAGGTAGATGAGCTCCAGGTTCGGCTGCTCCGCGACCTATTTTTGAACACCCTGTTGCTAACGAAGTCCCAGTGGGTGCTGACGGCGGCGAAACAGCAAGCCGGTGCCGCCATCAGGACATTGCGACCGGGCACGCCAGCAACGGAGCTGCTCGCGCCGCTGCTGGCGGCGTACTGTACGGCGGCGGCGGCGGTAGGCCCGGGCGCGGCGGACGTACGTCGGTCGTGTGCGGAAAGCTTCGGTGACGTCGTACTCCAGGTGGGGCCGCCGAGTGGGGCTGCCGCGTGAGGGCGGGGGGAGGAGGGGTGGCCCGGCGTAGCTCCAGGGTGGGGAAGCGCTAACCGTACGAAGGGCGATGGTCGGACTGCACAATGTGGTTCGAGACCCCGCCCTGATTTCGGCACATGGTGCAGATCAGCTTTTAGCATATCATCACATATCAAATAAATATAAAATATTAAAAACAAATATACATTATTTGTTAAATTTATACATTATAGTACTTGTACACAGATGAATACATATGTGTAATATATGTGTATATAATATGTGTATATAATGTGTAATATATGTGTAATATATGTGTATATAATACATACATATATATGTATGTATTATATACATATATACATATATATGTATGTATTATATACACATATATTACACATATATTACACATATATTACACACATATATATATATATATACACACATATATGATATCTTATTGTGGTTGTGTAATTTAGTCTTCCCTTTCATTCGAAGCTTCTTCGATCTCACGCCGTCTCCTCGCTCTCTATCACCGCGATTCACACCTACGCGGGACAGGCGGGACCAGGGTGCTGGCCGCAGCTGCAGCCCGTCCTGGCGCGTTTGCTAGTGACCAACGACCAAATCACGATTTGCAGCCTGGTCGCCTCGGCGGAACGTGTCGTACGGTTTCTGGCGACGGCGACGGCAACATCTGACGGTGACGGCCCTGCCGCCGCCGGGGGCAACATAGGTACTGATATTCGTGGCGGCGGCTGCGGTGACGGCAGGAAAATGGTCCTGTACGACGCGGCACGCCAGGTGGTTTCGGGGCCGTTGCTAGACGTACTGCGGAACCAGCTACTTCTGGCGGCGCCGGCTGCTTCCTCCGCAATCGCGGGGCTCCTTGATGTATCTCCCCCCGAGCTCCAGATGGAATTGCTCCAGGTGGACCCTTTGACTCATTAAATATATTTCAGATGCTGATCGTTATCACCATCATCTGCTGCTACTGCCATTGCTACTCTGCCCTTTCTGATGCTGCGGGAAGGCGCGACGTTAATTTCTGATCCATTGTCTTCGTTCTGTCCCTCAAATCAAAACAAAAAGGCCAACCGGAAAAGATTCGATAATATCCAAAATCAACCGGAACTCCGCAGTGCCCGCACTCGCGACCCACCCAGTGATGGTGGATGAGGGAACAAACATTAAAGTAGAGAAATCTTTCGATCCCAGTCTTCAAGACCGCCGTCCGGGGACCTTCATTCACCCATCAGCGCCCCTTCGCTGCATCTCCGCCCCGCAGCTGCTCCCGTCACTCTGCAAGCCGCCGGTCGGGGCGCCAGGCCGCTGCGGCGACTGGAGGCAGCGTCTCAATCTGGCGTCTCAGCTTCACGCCGTTATGCGCGCGGTTTCGGGCGCCGGTACTGCCAAATCAGAAGCGACTTCCCTCATTGCGCGATGTTCTGTGGCGATGTGCGAAGATCCAGTGTGGGCGGTACGGCAAGCAGCGGCGACCCAGGTGGGTCTTATGCTGGCGGATGCCGTACCCGCGCCCGCGCCGTCAGCATCTGGACTGTGTTCCGGGCCGCCCGCGGGTGCGGCGAGGCCCCCTAGGTCCCCTGGGTCCCCTGTTGTTGAGGCAAACGGGCGAGACGGTGTGGGGAGTGGCGACGGAACCGCCCCGCACCAGCTACACAGCGACCGACACTCGTCGCCTGCTTCTTGGACAAGTACGGGTTTACAAAAAGACGCGGAAGCAGCAGAAGGAGCAGAGGTAGGGGCAGAAGCAGAAGCAGCATGGGTAGGGGCAGCAGGGGCAGGTGATGGTGGTAGTTGTGGTGGCGCAGGAAGAGCTGGCTCGGCGGAGTCGCTGGAGGGTAGCGGCGGGTCAGTGGGAAGGCAAGGCCACATCCAGGAGTACGTCCAGGACTACGACCGAGGATGCGGTATCGGAATGATGCTCTCCTGCCAGTTGGACGGCCGAGCTGTTGCTGGTGGTCGTGGGGATGTTGCGGGGGGAGGCATCGCGGGCGAACGAAAAAGTGTCGCTGAAAAAGTTTCGTACAGCGCTGAGGGTGCAACGGGGGGCCCGGCGTCAGCTGAGGAGAGCTGCTCGTCCTTGTCCGCGGTCTTTGTGGCGGAAACCCTAGGGTGGGTTGCCAGTCCGGTCGTTTTGAGCTTGACAGCAAGCCAGCGGGCGTGGCTGGGGCGAGTGCTGCAGGGGTGGCAGGGGTGTAGGGGGGTGGAAGCGGAGCAGTCGCAAGGAGGTGTCAGAGGGGGAGGGGGAAAAAGCCGAGAAAGGAACGTTGGAGGGGCCGCAGGAGGGGTCGGCACGTCAGCGGATGTTATGATGGCGGCTTCGGAGCTTCTGGCGGCTTGGCTAGGCCATGTAACGCTCCAGGGGAGTCGGGCGGAGCAGGCGCTGGCTGTCTCGTGCTGTCAGAGGGTGGTGCCATTTTAGAGCGCTGTAGAGGAGGCCACTGGTTTCGGAGGGCGAGCCAGCTGGACAGGACGGATTGTGCGCACTGTCTCTGGAGGCAGTCATGGACCGACTGACGGGTTGAGCTTGAAAATATTACCAGATGCTGTGCAGAGGGAGTGACGGGTACAGCGAAGTGTAAAAGTGCCGTCGCGATGTGCCTGTGGAGTCATCAACGGCGTTTCGAGTCTCTTGGAGTATATCTCATCAGGCTCGTCCATTAATTTATACGGCCATGGCAGCCGATGCCGATACGGCAGAGTACGGTAAACAGAGAAAGGGCATGGCGCTTTTGGAGCATTAACATTTTTTAACAACTTATTTATATGCAGTATCCTCGGAAGGGTAAGTTCTTTTATAAAATCAATTCCGAAGGACCACCACTATCAGCAAAGACGTGAAGTTTGCGCAGCGGGTCCAGTCCTTCAAACGCAATTTCTATTTCGACAAGCGCAAGTCTGTACAACTAATGCAAAAAGGCGGAAGTTTTTAAATTTCTACCGCATGTGCACTTGTGGAATTGAGTAGAGCCATATTATCAAAGCTTCTCGCCTCCTCCTCCTCCTCGCTCGTCGCGCCGCACGCAAATTAGCGCCACACACTCAAAGCGAACGCCTCTACGGGCACTAGATTTCATATTAACATATATATTAGGTATTCACATGATATCTTGGAACAGTTAAATCTTGGCTAGTGCCAACTCCGCGCGCCATCTACTGACGTACAAAGATAACTGACCTCCAGCAGAGCTGAAACACATCCCCCCCTTGCGACCTTCCCTTCATGCAGGCTTCCATTTCTCCCGCCCCACTGCGGCCACCTAGTTGCGGCAACATTGTCGTGCTGACGCTGGATGTTTTATTAAGGCGTATGGGCAGCGTAACAAGGCACCCATGCGCACTAGCGTCAGATTGAAGGGTTTAGATAACGAAAACTTATAAAACAAACGGCCCATTGTGCACCATATCTCAAACAGGATGTGGCCGACAACAACACATGTGATGCGAACAACATGGCTTGCAACAAGCCAGCCGCCATACAAATGTATGCGGGTGCAACACCCGCTTAAAAAACCATATCTTAACACAACCTTTACCTGTGGCCACCTGGAGGGCATCTGTATACGTGTCGTCGATGTGTGCCCCGTTCGCTCCGCTGTCTGCTTCCTCTCGCGCTTGCCGATGGGGAAGCACAAAAAAGGCACCAGCACACATAACGTACATATCCAAATATCTCCATATGCCACTGCACACCTACTCCAACTATGCTGCAACAGCTGCTACTGCTGCTGCTTTCCTTGCTGTCTGCATACGAGCCCCCGGCTACCCCTCCAGCCAGAACCGGCACAAGCTACCGGAGGACCTACCCGTACTCAAATATGCGCCTCCGTCTCCAGGCCCGATCCCCTCCCTCTCATCTCTCCACCTTCTCACCCTCTCCTGGCCCCCTCCACCAAGGTGTGTACACATCCCTCACTGACCACACGCGGCGATATGACCCTGCATGAGCTCATATGGGCGTTTCTGCTCCCTCGTCTGATACAGCTCTGTCTGGCGGGGAGCTGCTCCCTCTCATACACATATCCGGCATCAACACCTGAACACCTAAACCGTCCGAGCTATCTGTCACCCTTCCAAGCTGTCACTCGTAACCCAGCTAGCGCTCCGACCTCCGCGTGCACGTCACGGCGAAGAGTGTCCCTAGGCGGCACGGCGTGGTCGAGACCTGCTCAGAACGGGAAGAGTGAGTGAGTGGGGCTCGTCAACAAGAGTGAGTGGAAAACCGCTTTTGAAGGATTTAGGGCTTCCTAGAGTCTATGGCTTCGTAGATGGCGTGGTGCGCATGACGCATTGCGTTCATGTGTCTGATTCGGAGCCTTAAAACCCTAAAACCCCAAGTACGTGATAGGGGCACGGGGCACTTCTTCCATGTACTCATAAATGGCATTGATAGCAACACCTTCCCGTTCAGGCATACAACATGACACGACATGTTGTACGACAATGACACACATAATAAGGACCGATTGGGAGACTTAAGCGACACTCCCAGCAGACGTACCCACCTCTAGATCCAGATCTTGGATCCGAAGTGCTTGTTCATAGTTCCCCATGCTGGTGACGGAAGCCCAGCCGCTGACGCGGTCGGGGTCAAATAGGAGGGGCGTGCGGGCGGGCGGCGCAGCGGGAACTGCATCAGCGCCGGGAAGGGGAGAAGGGGACCCGTAAAAAGGGGGGTTCGTCGTTTTCATGCAAGTCCCCCAACAATCAAACTCTCAGGTAAGTTGTGACGTAAGTTGGGGTCAACACATTTCTTACAGCCTTTTACAGCCTTTCCTATGAACTAGGAAACGGATCGGCTTGGGTATTGTTTTGCAGCACGATAACGTAATCGTAACAGTAACTTTGTTAGCGGAAAACTGAGAACGTGGAAACTTCCATGCCGAAAGTTGGATTAGGGCATGCGGCCATGCCGCCCCCAATGTTGTACGTGCCTGATGTAATGGGACCTGGCGTGCTGTTCTTTGGAATCGGGAACCCATTCATGCTGGCCTGGCTGATCACGACGAATTCGTGCCGCTGAGCGAATCTTGGCCAATTGTACACCTGCGTACCAACGCACGCAGCCGGTGAGTTCCGTGCATGACATTTGCAGAGAGCTACACCGGATGAGAGCAGGGAGTGGAGTGGAGTGGTGTGGTGTGGTGTGGTGTGGTGTGGTGTGGTGTGGTGTGGTGTGGTGTGGTGTGGTGTGGTGTGGTGTGGTGTGGTGTGGTGTGGTGTGGAGGGGAGGGGAGGGGAGCACCAGCTAAATGTGAGGTGCGTGCTGTGATTATGGTGCCAAACTACTGCCATGCCATCAGCTAATAATCAGCTAAAACGTTGCTCACCACTTCATCATGCCAATAGGAGCGGCAACGTCTTTTGTCGTGACATTGTGACAATTGGACAGTTCAGTAAAGAGGCAGGGATACGAGACAGCAATAACCACCATATGGTGCCGACCAAACGGTGCTATCCATGCATCAGAGAAATAGTGAGGAAATGAAGACGCGGGGTCGCGATACCAGTCTTCCATCATCATCTCCTCCGCACGTGCAAAATAATCTGAAAATAAGCCTTTCCTTTCTTTGATCCCGAACGATCGATGAAGCGGGATTTCAACACATTACGTTATCAATTAAAACCCTATTCAAATACTACGAGGTAGATGGATACGTGGATGGGTGGGTGCGTGGGTGTCGCCATCTCGTTCTTGGCAAGGCCCCCTGGCAAAGTCACCTGCCAGCACGCCACATTCCCAATGAGATAGGTGAAGTTCGTGGGTGCCGAACATAAGGGAGCCCAAATCATAGCGTCGCTGCCGTTTGGGTGCGGGACCTGTCGAGGATGTTGTGGGTTGGGGACAGGCCGGAAGAAAGCTGCGCTCACAGACTTGAGACCCAAAGTTTAACGCACGTTTATAACTAAATCTGTTACAACAATCCGAAGTCCAGAATCCGAATCCAAACTGGAATCCGAATCCAGCTCTTATTGGAGGACCGAACCGATGTGACTCCGGATATGATGTTAAACCTTACCTTGTATCCGAATGACCGATTAACGGAATAGAGCCTCAGCTCGAGAATGCTCCAGACATTTTACATGGACACGGCCTAAATCGAAATCCAATTCAGGAATCAAATCTGATAAAAGAATACGAATTCAAACCCGAAGAACTTAAAATTTAAACTCAAACCGTGATTCGGAGTTACCTGAAGCTCCACGCGGTTGAAAAACTGGCAGAAGGTGGGGGAGGGGCAGATGTTCGTTTCCAAAGACGCTCCGTTGGGCCCGATGAGGCGAATGGACATGGAGCCGGGTGGGGGGGCTGTGCATGGCGCGCATACAGATAGACAGACAGACAGGCAGGCATTTAGCTATGCAGGTGTCAGGATAATGGGGTCCTAAGCCTCCGTCTGTCTGTGACTAAGTTTTAAGACAATCACAGACAGACAGACAGACAGACAGACAGACAGACAGACAGACAGACAGACAGACAGACAGACAGACAGACAGACAGACAGACAGACAGACAGACAGACAGACAGACAGACAGACAGACAGACAGACAGACAGACAGACAGACAGACAGACAGACAGGGAGACATAGAGATAGACAGACAGACAGACAGACAGACAGAAATGAAGCCTCACATGGAACATGATTTCGGTTCCCTTCCCACCACTCCCTCTCCTCCTCGTTCCCCTCATCGGTCAATTATCAATCTTCAACATGACACAGAGGTGTAAACATGTAACAGGGTAGTAGTGCCCTTCAACGACGCAAACAAAATCGACGACCGGACCTGGAGGCGCGTACGGGGGGGATGGTGGCGGCGGTGGAGCAGGCGGCATTCTTTTATCTGTGCTCGTACATGACGTACAAGAGGAAACGGGGAGGGAGCGGGGGCCCGCATCGTGCATTGATCGGTGCATCTATCGGGATACATTCATGTGTCTCTTTACCAGCGGAAAAGAAACCATACGAAATACATACTCTTAAATACATAGCCTTAATTGAGGTCAAGTAATACAAAGCTCATGTACATATCATTATTATATATACATATTGTGTATATGAAAGGGTATTACATTGTGGCTGGGCGACTTGACCTGAAAGGAGAAGCACCGGGGGCCCTGATCCCCGGGCCGAACCACCGCGCAGGGGAGGGGGAACACACGGCTTAGTCTGTCTGTCGTACCGCGCGCTTCTCCCCTCGCTCGAGCCAGCAAGGGCACTCAAACCTCTCGCCTGGCTACTCAAAGAACAGAGCCTCACCCAACCAGACCAGCAGCTCCCAGCAGGAGAGGACAAGGAGAAGGCTTGCCAGCAAGCCCTACCACCCAAAAACTGGGAAAAAAACCTCCACCTCCACAGCCACAGCCACCCGAGCCAAGGCCTGGCCCTCACTCCCAGGGACACTCTTAACTAAGGAAAGGGGGCACTAAGCTAGGACCCCCCAAACAGCTGAGCAGAAAAGCTAGACTCCTCTAAAACCGGGGGGAGGGGAGGGGAGGGTAACGCGCCACCAAGCGGGAAGGCGGCCCCCTGAAAAGCTCTACGGCTACGTCCACTGAGAGCCCCATCTACACCTGTCTACAAGACACGCGCTGGGAGCCCTCCCTCTCCCACCCTCCAAAACCCCTCCCAGGCTCCCCGGCCAGGATGCCGTTGTGTGGGTATTATGAGTACTTTTCATTCCATGCCGATTCGATCGGTCCCAATATTTGCATGCTTCCTGTCAGTCCTGGACAGCTGATGAGCACGATAAGTTCGTACCCAGGAAAAACGTTGACAGTACATGTTTATTTTCATGTTGTACGGCAAAACACACACTTACTAGAGCACTCGATGCCGACCAAAGGTCCCGTATAATCGCAGTCGCCCAACCGGAACCGACACCAGTACGGCGCAGTATCCGGAATGCTGATGTTGCCGTACAGGGCCGCCAAGAGCGATCGCGCATGGTTACGGCGACGGTGCGTTGTGAAGTCACTGCTGCCGTACAACGGATTGATTTCGGCGCCCGTTTTGGAGCTGGTTTCGGAACGCTGGCTTTTGGCATTGTTGACATGATGTTCATGAGATTCCGTTGTGACTGTGGCTGCCGCTACAGCCGCAAGAGTAGCAGCGGCGCTACTGCCGCCCTCGCCTTCACTAGGCAGATCACTGCCAACCAAACGCCTTAGGCGTGCATTTACATCGCAGTACACGTAACCTACGGGGTCGTACCTATACACGAGGAAGAGAGCATGGCATAAAAGACTTACAAATTCCCACTCGTCAGATTCCTAGTCGTACAACTCCAACCGCAGCCGCAGCTTTATGATGCGGCTGATATTCGAATGCAAAGGTCCGAGGTCAAGGGCCTGAAGAAGACAAATGGCATGTGGCGGGGCCTCGCCCCTGAGCAATACCATGAATGTGGGCGCAATATTTAACGTGGTGGTGGTGAGGCTCTGAGGTGGAGGGGTCGTGGAAAAAACAGGAAAGATAGTCACGAGGGCTGGACTTGTTGAAAATGACTATCAGGACATTTGGTGCTGTGAGGCGAAGATGGCGAACTTCAGCCAGTCCGGGAGGGAGGAGGGACAGAGAGGGAAGGCTCGCGATTGAGCGCCGTATTTCATCCCGTACAAACGTACACTGCAGAAAGAGCTCCGTCTGGCGGAGCTCGATACGCTACATCGGGTGAGAAGTACCGCCTGCCGTACTTGTAACCGATTAACTTGCACATAATCTGCGGACGCCACCAAAAAAACAAAATGACAGAAAAGAATGTCAGAATAAAAAGGATACGGCTTACCAACTTGTGGCGCAAAGGTTTTACGAAATCTTTCCACGTGACGAGCCTTGGCTCGCACTTTACGAAATCACGACTTCAAACGACGAAAAAAATCACATTTGTTCGTTTTGTAGCAAATCCGAGCTTTACAGCCAGCCGTTAGGAATTGCTGGCGTACATACAACGGCACAAATTTAGTTCATGAGATCATTAAGTTAGTTGATAACTCATCCTAGTTTTCTGACTCATCTACGGCTTTTAATCCTCAAGGATTCGATACAGTGGATGTAGCTCTTCTCTGTCGCTTTCGAAAACTGTGCAATATCAGTACTTAATAGGTTATCATGCTAGGGCTCTCAATCGTTTTAACGAAAAAATAATCCTTCTCCCAACATTCGTCGTGAAAATCATTTGTGTGCGCATCATTGTGTGTGCGTGTGATGGGGGTTTGGGTTACCCCAAAAACTCTCCTCCAAAGGTTCAAGGAGGGCGGTGGGAGGGGGGATAAAGGGTGGCGGCAGCCTTAAATTCTGCTTAATAGTACTTACGGCAGTATGGTTTTAGTTCAGCATTCCCCCGGGCCGCTCCATCGCAACATTAATATTATTGCAACATCCATAATTGGATGTTGCAATAATAATTGCAGTCAAAATAATAATTGGGAAATGCATAGGTATAGGTTGTCGCGCGCCCTGCTAAAGGTGGCTAGACGAGAGTCGACCGGCCGGATCCACATTTATTGAAAATCAGCAAACTGTATGGTGAGTTGGATATAAACCCAATCGTAAATATTATTACTTAAATACGGCAGGACAAACAAACCGGCAACCGCTAAGGATGAAATGGTAAGCCTGTATGCATGCGGGCAGAGTTCTTACATACCGGATTCATGACAAGGGATATAGTATTTTAGCCATCCAAACGGAACCAGGACCTTTACAGGACCTTTAACGGACATACCTGTGCTACAGTATTGTCAAACAAACCGCCAATAGCGCACACAGGGCGCCAGGCGATTTCCTCACCCTCGGCCAGTAGCCAAGGTGCAGTTGAAGATATCTCCAGCCGTCCCCTGGAACCTGAGCCGCCCACCAAACGGACGCCGTTTCCACTTCCTGAGATTAGATATTTTCAGGCATGTGGAGGATGTTTTCACAATGTCCGCCAAATTATGTGGGCTAACCGACGGCCGATGCCAGCTTGGCAAACGCAGACAGTTCGTGATGGCATTAGACTTCTTCTCAGTAGAGCCTGATCCTGCGATGACTTACGTGGTCTGATGCTCTGTGTGAAACCTGCATTTGCGTTTCAACGGCAGCATGCGGGTCACTCACGAGACAGACAAGGGCGCAGGAAAACGTGCTGTCATTAATGAATTGTAACGTCAGGTATTATACCATAGCGCCCATTTCAAAGACAAGTGTATGCGTATACGGAACGGTCAGAGCTCTAGTCGCACAGGTGCGTATAACGTCGTGCGGCATGCAGAGCATGACAACAGTTTGCGCTCTATTTTCAAATTTGCCTTAAATTATGTCAAAAATTCAAGCAATAAGGGAATGTTTTACGTCATAGCCGAAATTGATTATTGCATACGATCTCTTCATATCCGTAACGTAATATCAAAAGATAATTGCAACACCAAGGTGGAATTTTATAACTCACACGGCCATGCAAGAAGAAGGATGTATGCGGTCGTCGCCACTGTTCGGCGCGTCATTACTGTTCACAGGAATAATAACGAGATTTCTGTATATCAAAAGTCCTAAATTTCAGTCTTCGAGTTCGCATATATCAAACTTCCCGGGAACCGAGAGGCAAACAGGGACGATACCGTGACTATGAATGCCATCAGCTAGATTGTTCTCAAGCCGGCAGCCTTACCCACCAAAACATATAAACATTTGTAAGAAGATGCAGCACAGTAAGTATAATATAAATACATATATCACGAGGAGTACTACCTCATCATATATATCTACCTCGCCGCGGTAAGATAAGGCCCAGATCGGCCAGAAACGCCATGCCCCTGTTGCATCCACGGCAGGTGCATAGGTTCTTTATGACCACGTCAACATTACCGTGACGATCGCTTTACCTAATTGTAAATCCATCATCTTATTTAGGATGTGGGATAAATATCCGATGTGGGATATGTATCAGATGCTTGTGAATCTCCCCGTAAGGAATGCTCACAACATCATACAACTCACCACCAACGTTGTTTGACCGAGCATGACAGTCCGTTTGTGTGCAGAACTAAGCTTACAAGCATACATACCCTTTTTCTTGAGTCTTGATGCTTCATGATAACAACAATTATTGCGTTACTGCCCGTAAAACTTGGCAAAGCCCACATAGGTACGGACACGTGTACAGGTCGTTGCCATGCGTCAACATGTACACGAAAACTTCCGGCGGCCCTTTCCATGGCATACTAAGAAGTCCTGAACAGGAAATCCTATCACGACTGCGCGCGCACTCTGCTACGAAGACTCAAGCAACAGACCTACCGAGAGGCGTTTCGCAACATACGTCCGTCTTCTTCTGCACAGCCGTAGCATCCTTCACCTTCGCAACCGCTATCATCCCTCTTCACAGTTATTGCCCCTAAACTCCCTGACTGTTTATCTTCCCACACCCACATCCAAATCCGACCCGACTTCGGTGCCCAAGGTCCCTCCCTCACGCCCACCAAGTGCTGCATCCGCCAGCGGCTACAAGTCCACGCAAACATAGAGAAAGAACAGCTTTTGACTGTTTTCCCACCTTCGGATCTCTTCACCGGACCTTTTTGATAATATCGTGAGGATTGGAGAACGCCGGCTAGCTGACGTGAAAAGAAGTTGCCCTGTGCCACCTAAGCCAGGCCAAATATGCAACAGGCAGACTTGTCGCAGTCCGTAGCACTTTGGTTTTCACCCACCCGCGTTGAAAACCAATTACAGTGAATATCCAACGAGTTGGCCGGTCCCAACGCCGCGCGTCTGCGGGGCGCGTCGGACGAAACGGGACGAGCGGACGGCGCGCGCCCGCCCGCGGCGACCCGATATGGAGTATAAAAATATACGTATATCTGAATTATAATGCTCTGAAGTTTTCTCTAAAGTAATAATATTAGTTAATTACAAGGAAAGGAGGAGTCGCGACGTCCTCCTGAAGCAGCGAACGCGGGGAAGCGCCAAGTGCCTGTACAGGACACACGCAAGCGCGGTGAGGACGCAGGCCAGGCACGTGGCGCGCCCTCCATCCAATTAGGACCTCGAAGTCGTGTGCATCAGTAAGTTGCAACTGCCTTTTTTGTCGTCAACTCTGTAGCAGTCATAAAGGTTAACCCCCAGCCCGCCACCGTACATGTATATATACATTATGTCGGTCTGAAGCTCGCCCTGCTGCATAACGTGACTTCATCCAACCCAAGCTGCCCAAACCCAACCCATAATCATGAAATCTTGGCAAAGATTATTGTAAAGATCTACTATGGCGGGTGGAAAACAACATTCAATCTCGTTCTTACGAGAGACGCACCCTCACACTGTTTGGTGCCCAATCGGTATGTGTCCTTCGCCGCCTATGCACAACACACATACATACACACACACACACACACACAAACGCACACCGCGTCGTGTCGTGAAAATCGATACTGCCACAAAAGTGCGAGGTTACTGGCCCCCCTCCTCGGTGCTCCGGCCCTGGACCCACAAAATCGTCACGCGAAACGCTTTTTTGAAAGGCTTTTTCCTTAACCATTCAAATTCGCACCGCTCATGCAAGCGGTAAGGAATGGGATCCTTGGTGTCACCTTTCGGCGATGCGGTCTGGGCATGTTCCTATATCCTTAATGCTGAATGCATGTGTTCTGTTTATTACCTCCCTTACCGAGGGAAAGAAAAACCGACCGTACTACATGTACTACATGGGGGACCATCTGCTGCTATGCTGTGCTTGCTTTTGTGTGTAATTCAGTTACTACTGCAGTCCTACATATCGTCTAAGCTTAGTCAACCATTACAAAACCCCTTCCGTACTAGTCAACTGTACGATTACGAATCGTACAGAAACCGTGCGTCCTATTCCCTTTATCAGCGGATGTACTTCGGTTTACTTGAAGTAGTAGGCCAGAGAAAGCAGTGCGAACAGGACCATGAGTTGCACACCGAGCAGCCAATTCGATGTGGCACCAGCGGTCACGAAATTTACCTGTCAATGGCGAGTCGTTAAGGTCGTTAAGGTCGTTTAGGTCGTTAATACGTTCGTTTAACAGTATGGAGGGTTGTTATTTACTGGTGTGGGCAGAGTGGTGTGAATGAACAACTCAGTATGTTTGTTGCTGCCTGTATCGCAACACGAACACAAACCTCTGCCCCCCGGCACTTGTGACACGACTCCCCTTGGATCTATAAACCCCATATCTGTCGTACCTGCGCCACCGACAACATCAGGGCCATGGCGGAGAACGGATCGAAGCTGAGGGAGAAGGGGTGGCCTGCGGGGGGGAGGAGGTCCAGTGAGCGTCCAGTGAGTAGACGAGATCTGGTACGGCTGAGTCCAGGGGGGAGGGGGGAAGACAAACACACGAATCCTGGTTGTCACGCCACAACACGTGACACATTAAAGGGGAGGGCGAGGGAGAATCTCAACGCCATGCGATGATGAAATCGCTGTTGGGACTATCAAGTAGTCAAGCATCCATTAAACACCATCCTGTCACAGAGGCCCTGGCCTTTAAAGTCATCATGGGCTCCTTATCATCGCGCTTCACAATCTGTCTGTCGTGCTGCATTTTACAACATCTTTTACATATGCATGTGAGTACATATGCGTCTGTTTGGTGATGTAAAAGAGTGCGACCTGGGGGTTCGCGTGTTGTGGTTTGTGGTCTGTGGTTTGTGGGTTGGGGCTACTTTCACGGGAGGTCACGGCTTGCGTCGTGTTTCTCACTTTTCTCGATACACTGGTCCTCCAGAAGCCCTACGATTGCCGTACGAATCCCTGCGCCCGCCAACGGTTGCTCTACCTACCAGAAATCCAGCCAACCACCACTGCCAATGGTACGGCGAATAACGCCACCTGAATCGACGAGCCAATCGCCACACCCATGGACCTGTTTTGCAGCGCAGCGGCAAAACCGAAAGACTCTCCCGAAGAAAAGCGAGGGGGGGTTGTGTAGTTCCTAACCCACACGTAAGGCCCACGAGACCCACACGTAAGGTCCAAAGCACGCGGAGGCTAGCGGGGAATGCGACGGTACGGAGTGGCAGCGGGGCGTCTGAGGAAGGCAGGAACCTCCCTGAACTTGTACTGCCGCACACTAGACCCAAACCCCGTCTTACCCCTTCCCCCAAGAGCCTCCCCCCAAACCCCTCCCCCCAAACCCCTCCCCCCAAACCCCTCCCCCCAAACCCCTCCCCCAAACCCCTCCCCCAAACCCCTCCCCCCAAACCCCTCCCCCAACCCCCTCCCCCCAACCCCCTCCCCCCAAACCCCTCCCCCCAAACCCCTCCCCCCAAACCCCTCCCCCCAAACCCCTCCCCCCAAACCCCTCCCCCAAACCCCTCCCCCAAACCCCTCCCCCAAACCCCTCCCCCCAAACCCCTCCCCCCAAACCCCTCCCCCCAACCCCCTCTCCCAACCCCCTCCCCCCAAACCCCTCCCCCCAAACCCCTCCCCAAACCCCCTCCCCCCAACCCCCTCCCCCAACCCCCTCCCCCAACCCCCTCCCCCCAACCTCCTCCCCCGACCTCCACTCACAGATCCATTTTGTTCTTGGTTGCCACGATGACGGCCGTCATGTGCTCGCAAGCGTTTCCGGCGATGGGCAGCACGATGGTGCCTAAAAAGGCCTCACCAAGCCCAGACCTGCAGCGTCGTACTGCGCGGGATTAAATGCAGTACCATGATGACCATGCTGTTGCTGTTGCTGATGACTTGAGATATTTGTCAAATCTGTCATCATGATGCTTCGCAAGCTCTTGGAATAAAATGTAGAAGAGGCACATGACATAACAGTAAGTGACAGCTTCACCACCAACACCACAAGCACCACTGATCGGGGATGACCTCTGCCCCCCAAGGGTCCAACTCACCTACATTCGGGAGAGCGGTCAAAGAAGGCAATACCCGGCTGTGTACGGCATCAGGTCTAATTATGTGTCTACGTACAACAAATACCGCCTCCCCCGGTCGATGCAGTACGGCCAAAACCCACCCCTGCCAGCACCACAACTTTACCGTTTGCTGAACTGCTCCAGAGAGGCAGTTAGGTACCTGCGGGGTCAAGGGAGGCAGGCCGGAGGGGCTGGGGAGGGCAAAAATACGACAAAACTGCAGCTGACGGTTCCGGAGCTGTAATGGCCCCTTCTGGCGGGAGGAAGTCGAATAGGACGAATCCTTGTGCTGGCGGGGGGAGGAGGGTTTGCGAAGAGGCGGGAGAAGCGCGGGGGGCCACTCCAGGAGGGTCGTTTCATTAAACTCAACTCGGGATGAATAAGGCCCTTAAGTCCTTCATACAAATGTTCATCCGTTCTATATTTACGGCATTTACAGGCTTACAACTAATCCTTTCACATGCATTACATCATCATAACTGATATCTTATAAAACGATTTGAAGTTACAGGCCCCTTGCATGCTCCAGTATGACATATCGGTAAGGCATGCAGACAAATAGATCATTTAAAGGCTTTTATTTCCTTTTTTATTGCCAAAACCGAAGCTTACGCTCATCGCGCTTCCCCCATTAGCACACGTATATGTTATAATGTCCACATATTAATATGTGCGGCACATGTAGCGCACCGTACTTACTCTGATGCTACTGCCACCGTGAGGGTGATGGCGGTGAGTAGTAGCACAGAGGTGGTGAGGGACAACTGCGGCTCGTTCCAGTGCGGTGATACGTATGCTTCACCAGCATCAAGATCACTACTGCCACAGCCACCAGTGATTTCACAATCACCGCCGCTACTGCCGCTACTGCCGCCATTGCCGCCATGGCGGCCATTGCCGCTACTGCCGTTGTTGGCATCATCCTGGGGTATACGTCCGGGTTCGCGGATCATATCTTTACTAAGAAACACGAGTCCATTGGAAGGCGTGAGTTTCACTCGTCGGGGCGTTCGGGTGCCAAACACACACATACCCACACACATACACAAACACACCTGGAAGAGGTCCACGTGGGTACCTAACTGAAATCCCAGGTAGCAACCGTAACTGCGGAGGTGGGGGGGGGGATGCAGACGCGGAGGACGAGAGGGAGGAGGAGGAGAGGGATAAGACGGATGAACGAGGCATAATACCGCGGTAGACGCTGTTGTAAAGCACGACTAGCCGCGATACCTGCATCAGATATCGGCAAGGCAGGCCGTTCAGGAAGGGTGAGATATCCACCAGGTGGCTGGTGCCCAAGTCCATCACAATCTACATTCTTTCGCTACCCGCGTCACAACCCCTCCCCACACACCCCACCCCACCACAGCAGCAGCACCACCGCCGTGCCCCTACTGATGCGCAGCACCATCTTGTCCGTGTCGTAGTCCGGCTTCTCCGGGCTGAACATTAGGCCCGCTCCAGTGGGAATCAGGAACGCCAGGGCCGCCAGAAACAGCAGGGAGCTTTCCAAGTTGACCGGGAGGGGAGGGGCCGGACGAGGGGAGGAGGGCGAGGAGGGGGAGGAGGGGAGGGGAGGGCGAGTTGGGGGAGAAGGGCGAATGAAATACGCGAGCTGGTGCTGGACTGAAAGAAGGAGGACTAACCACCATAAAGGTCGGATGATGGCTGATATCGTCCAAAGCAGGAAAACCGGAAACGAGGTGTGATGTAGACTAGGTAGTCGCCAAAGCTGTGAAATAAAGCAATAAAAAGAAGAAGAGAAACCGTAATTGCCTTAAAGCTGGCGGCGAAGAAAGCCGTGTTGAGTCCGAGGCGAACCTGGTCTGACCGCCGGCGCTGGCGCTGTCATGCGAGTGCTCCTCCCGACCCACCTGTGAAGAGAACCTGCACGTGCCTTAACCCAACCAACGCATCCACCCAACCCGGCCAGCTCGAAGTGCGCGCGCGTGTACCAAACGAACCAAGCGCGGTTCCGCGCGAACCCACTCACCTGTGGCAACAGCGGCGGTAGCAGTCGTAATGGCAAGGACGTGCGCGTGCGGGGGGAAGAAGAGGAGTAAGCGCAGAGACAGAGGAGGACAGAGGAAGGCGAGTAAACACAAGTCCAAGGCAGTCAGAACAATGCGACGGGCGCATGCACCCGATAAGGGAGGGAGGGAGGGATAGGAAGGGAGGGAGAGAGGGAGGGAGGGATAGGAAGGGAGAGAGGGAGGGAGGGATAGGAAGGGAGGGAGCGAGGGATAGGAAGGGAGGGAGGGAGGGATAGGATGGGAGGGAGGGAGGGAGGGAGGGAGGGAGGGAAAGGGAGGGAGGAAGGGAGGGAGGGATAGGAAGGGAGAGAGGTAGGGAGGGATAGGAAGGGAGGTAGGGAGGGATAGGAAGGGAGGGAGAGGGAGAGGGAGGGAGGGAAGGAGGGGAGGGAGACGAACATCGAAGGAGGGGAGGACAGGGGTGTCAGGAAGGCGGGCCACCTCCGTCCTCACCTGGAAGCCTGTGTGCCAGTGGGGTTGAACTTCTGCGTCTTGTTGTACAAACCGCCGAAGAAGAAACTGCAGCCTGATTTGCACACCGGGGAGAGAGAGGTGGGGTTGACGGAGGAGGAGGGGTTGACGGAGGAGGAGGGAAGCAAGTTTAGAACGGCGTAGGCTGCTTAGAGGAAGGGCAATACCAGCAGTTGAATGACAATATAGGGAAGAAGAATAAGCGAATACAAAACCCAGCACCCCCATACGTGCCCATAACCACTCGAGAGCTATAAAATGTCACAAAAAATTGATTCAAATGTTAATTGTGCACCTCGCTCCCGCAATGAATTCTTGGCGCGAACGATGCGTCATAGATCGCGAACTGGGTGCAGGACTGCCATTAACGAACAACAGTCACGAACAAGGGTACAACGCGTACGACGTACCGGTCACCAGCAGTAAGTTAGACAGTATGGAACCCAGAAGGGACGCAGCCACCACGCCGTACAGCTCATGGAAAAGCGCGGCGATGGATAGAATTATTTCCACGATGTTGCCGAATGTCGCCTAAAGCGTGGGGAAATTCGCGGAGTCTTGACTTCGCGTGCTGACTTGTCATGTTACGTAATCATTTTCAGCTTATGACGTCATAATTATATATCCTCACATCGTAAGACGGGATGCCAAGGGTAGAATTTGCTGAGCAGAGTGATATACTGGTGATGCATTTGCAGGCGAGGACGAGCTCGTCCCAGCGAGGACGTCCCATGGCGAGGACGAGCTCGTCCCAGCCTGCTTAGTGCCTGCCTGCTGTTGCAACGGAAACTCAGTTACGAACCCCACGCCACAGTATAGGTGACAAAATATTCCAGCTCCAAATGCCTGATTGGCATGATCTGGGTCATCTTCTGTTCACCTGTTCAAGACATCATTTGGGGGCCTGCGGCACACTCACATTGATAAGGCCCCCGATAACGGAGCCGTACCGAAGAGCCAAGTCCTCGGTCACATCCCCCAGCAGCAAGGCCAGGGGAATGAGAGCCAGGAAATTCTTGAAGCATACCGGAGAAGATAAGGAGGGGGAGGAGGAGGAGGAGGAGGAAGGGGGGAAACGGAGGGAAAGAGTGGACGAGGTAGGCGTTAGGATGAAAGTTTGAAGGTTTTAGGTTTTTGGGTTTTTACGTTTCTAAGGTTTTAGGTTTGGAAGGTTGATAAGCAGTGGCGATAAGTCCAGCCGCTGCTTGGGGGACGTTCGGAACACTTTCGGAAGTTATGAAGTAAGCCGGGAATTTTTAAATGTATTTCTTATTGGAATTCCTGAAGCTTGTGGAAGTCTTGCCGGTTAACGTTTATCTTGTTTGGAGAAAGGACGCCGTACTCCCGTACTGCGCATGCAAGGCGCATGACGAGATTTGGGATGAATGAGTTTCATCGCATTTTGGGATCCAAGCAAGCTTGCGCGAACGAGAGCCTTGGCGGGTGTCATCTCGAAAGGTGCAGGTTTGCTAACATGTCTTCCTGCTGCAGGCGGGACCTTGCCTACCGACGCACCAAGCAAAACACGTAGACCGAACTCCACTTTAGGGCCCCAGCGATGATCCCCAGTGGCACAGCAACGAGCATCAAATGAACCCAGTTGCTCAGAAAGCCCTTGACCGTTTGCAAGTCGCCGCGCCACCAAGGTTCCCTGGCGTGAAGGACACCTTTACCTGCCGATGCGTCTCCAAGCAAGGTCTCCCTCTCTGCTCAATATATCAATCATAAATAAGAAGGGTTTGAAAAAAAACATACAGGACCTAATGAGACCAAGTTTGGTACACAGCTCACGGATACCATTTCTTTGGAACACAGATTACATCCTAGAAACCGCTATGTGTAAGCCGTCGTTCTTGGCCTCAATTTACAGCCCGCCAAACATAACATGATAATATATTTCAAAGAAGTTACCTCTTGCTAGTGATTCCACTAGCCGGCGGTCAGACGCCTTTCTTCGCCACTCATTCTTTGTCCGGATTAAGACACGTGCCTTGCTCCAGACATCCATAATAACCAATTTGGTCTGTTACCAGTGGTCAAGGATTTCCCTGAATCATTGGGAAATCGCGTCGGTCGTCAACTGCCCGTGTCCCGTCCTGTTCCGCGACCAACCTCCGGAGGTAGGACGACCCGCATATCCCGTGTAAAGTATAGAAACTATAAAGGTAAGTTGATGGATTGTATTTTGTCGAAAGTAATTGGGATGTGTTGTCGAGATACCTTTCCGAAGTCCAATGATTCGGATTTCGAATCTTTCGGCAAAACCGGTCATAACAGCAATCGTACCATGCTCGTCCTAGAGTCCTGGCTCATGCTGTCATCCGCGCTTCGGACGGCTTGATATAATGCCAGCCGCAGAAAATTCATACGTTTGGGGATTTTGTTTACCAAATGCAAGGTTGCTTTCAATCAGTTAACGAGGGGAAGGCTCGCTTTAGTAAACTTAAGTTCCAACGTGATCTAATAACGACGTAGTATTAAAAACGTCATTATCATCTTTTCGTTTACGTTTTTACGTAGAAGTCTGAAACATATTGGTATATATCTGCTTGGGTTAGAGGATTAATGAGATTGATTAATATCAATTCGCGGGCTATGTGATGCAATATGCGACAGCGTTGTATCATCATGACGAAACCAATATCCACCAGAGATCTGCGCCTGCCCAGGACTGTAAAATTCAATGTCCTATATTCCCACACGTTGGGAGGTTGGGGCAACTTTGGTAGGATTACGGCTGGTACTGGGCTAGTACATGCACACACGTAGTACCAGTGGGTTCACATGTAGCAGTGGACTTCCAACCGGAGCGGCAAGGTCATCAGGCCGCCACCTCAGGCAGGAAGAACTTGCAGCACACAAGCACTTGGGAAGCCGACAGCACTCCCCCACCAATCTCTTAAGGCAGGTTTCTCTCATACGCATGTACTGGGTATATGCGCCATGTGGCCGCCCGTTGCCACATGTCACAAAACCATTTCAATGCGCGCAAAACGACATTCAAGCAGAATTCAAACCGCATTCAATTCTTCCCGCCTGTGTGTGTAGCATAACATGCCGCCATACGCTTCCCTTCATCTTGACAGATAGCAGATAGCATAGCGCCCAACCTCCCCGGCCACCATAACGCACACTGTGCATCGTATACCGCAAAATAAAAACACCCACCAGCTTGCATAAAACACAGCTTTCAGGTTTTGGTAGTTGGCGATTTGTGCCCCTGACGACTGCTTTGGCAGTTGGCAGTGTATGACAGAAGCTCTAGCGTCTGAACACGGGTTGGCGGTTGTCAACTACTTCGCCGTCGGACTTTGCTAGCGAGGCACGAATCGTGCACGTGGCGGCAATCCACACCAGGACACCCCTATCCAGCCCCCTTGTCACCCGGTTCCCGCTCAGAGGCCTTCCGCTGCCGAGCAGCGGCGGGGCTTCTGCCGTGCTGATACCCTGCTGCACACAAATTACACCTAATGAAACACTCGTACCAAACTGAGCTTCGGTGGGAAAAATCCCATCAACCCACTCCTCACTCACTCACCCAGATGGTAGTGGTGGCGACGGCGGTGGTGGTAGGCAGCGAAAATCATGCTTGTGGTATTATTTGTGATAGTTGTTTGATAGTTACGATTGTGATTGTGATTGTGGTGGTGGTGGAGTTGATGACACACTCTCACTCTGTTCGGTTTGATCGAATACCGCACCTGGTCAACCAATGACCATGCCGCCCTCCCTGGCCGCTGAGCCCAACACTGCCCCACCGGGATTCCCCGTCGGGAAGGGCAAGTCGCCTACGAACTGCGGGACCTGGTCCCCAGGGATGTAGGTGTGATGCACGCCAGCGCCGTCCAGAGTGTACATGCGGATGGTGCCGCCGGAGGACGCGTCTCGGGTCATGGCCAGCGCCAGCGCCTCCTTCACCCAGTTCTCAGCCTCCTCCCGGGTCATATCCTCCCTGGCGTGCAAACCCATGGAAAGTTGATTACTTGTTAGTTAGTTGCTATAGTTTATGTAGTGCAGAATACCAGGAAGTGAAAACACGGGAGAACGAGTGAAACGAGTGAACGTGGGATTGTTAAAGTTTGTGGGGAGGGGAAGCCAATACACACGCCAACGTGTCTTTGACGCTTAAGAACGGAAGTGAGGCAAAGCGGCTTCACGGAAATGAGCCATTAGAATTCCATTCCAGTGGGCTTATAACGCCATGAAACCGCTACATAGCGCAGCTGGAAAATGAAATAGGTCAAATTTTCGACTTCGTCAATGTCAGTTGCCCGTACACACGTACGACCAGATCCAGGACGACCCACATGCTCATTCACTTTACTGACGATGTAAAAATTATTCTTTTATTTCCCGCGTTGTAATGCGTACAGACAAGGAAGCTTCTTAACATGGTGGCTACTTGCAAGGAAAGAGAAAGAGAGGGAAAGAGGAAGATGAGGAAGAGAGAAGGCTTAGCTGATACAGTAAGGCCCCAACCCCACGTCACTTTCCCGCGCGTTCCCAACACTGAGTTTGCTTCTTCTTCTCCACCACGGCCCCCTCGACTCCCACCGCCCCAGACGCACTTGAACTCGCTGTCGCAGTAGCCCCAGATGTAGGAGCTGCCGGAGCCGTCGATCGCCCACTTCTCCTTGGCCAGGGTGCCGCTGATGGGCACGCCGTACACCTGGCCGCCAGCATGCTTGTCCCAGCCCACCACCAACATGGCACCCACCAGGTGGTCCTTGTTGTTATAGTTCAACTGATGGGAGAAGGGGAGCGCGAAGGTAGTTCAATGGGTTAGGTTAGGTTTTGGATTCGGAATCCGACGTGGAAGATTGCCGCAGCGTGATCTGATCTATTGCATGGAGTCAAGATGGCACCATGGCGGCGGTCACATGGCGACTCTTCTTTTCCGCCCATGAACCAGCTCCGAGTCCCTCGGTGTTTCACCGCGACTTTGCCCGCTCACCAGACGAACGAGGTTGGCCGCCATCAGCACAGAAGGCTCCTCCCCGGACTCAGCGGAAGCCTGGTGTAGGTAGTGTCGGACTGCGACGGCAAGGAACAAACATGAGATTAGGGTGCACGGAGGTGGTAAAGCTCTGCATGAAGTGCAGACTACCGAGGTCATTCTTCAAGTCCCAGTCCTCACCGTTATCGCTAATAATTTGCGTGTCTGGAGCACTTCCGGAGCGACAGAGGAAGATGTACTCCGAGAGAGGCGCGATCTTGTTAGATGCGCGGTTCATAATGTAGTTCCCAATGCTGACTCTGCCGTCGGCTCCAAATACAACTCCTCCTTTATATGTGCATGCTACGATAGTGGTACCAGTTGAGGGGGCAGCCTCAGAATGGCTGGCGCCCCGCGACACGTCCATTTCTCTTCGTGACTTAAGAAAAGATTGAACCGTAATAGAAAAGTAATTTTAGTTTAAAAATGCAACTATTGTGCGAAGCGTTATGATGGTATTGTAAGCACAGCAAACGGTACAAAGTAGTAGTCTTGCCACAACTAACCCAAACCGACCAATGCAGCATAACCTAATGACTAACCAGTCCTGTCGGATTTCCAGTCGCGCTTTTTAGCAATGTCAGGATCTATTAGCATTCAACACGCCAAGAGAACTTTCCGTCGCGACTCCGTGAATCCTCTCCCAGTTGCAGGATACCGTCTACGTTTGCTTCGCCGCTGCCTATATAGTCAGGAACTATCACTATTAATTACAGCTTGTAGTTTGCCCACATCGGTAACAGTCACTGCGACGCCAACAGAATCAACCTCCGCAGGTGGCGATGTCCGGGAACTTCTGGAATTCCTTCAGCATGACGCAGTGCCGTATGAGGTCAAAGCACCGCCTTACTCTCAGATTCCTGGAGGATCGCGACGAAAATCATCAAAGCCTAGCCGTGCCGGTCACGTCTCGCGAGCAACCCGGTCCGGGGAAGCTGCTGGTGCTTCAAAGCGCGATGAGAACCGGAAATCGCAGCGCAGTCAAACAGTTCAAGGTGCACATCTTGGAGGTATGACTGAGGATGCAACCAAACACTCCAACAGCTCAGTAGCCAATACCGCAACAGATGCGACAGCCGCAGCCGCATTTGGATCCGAAGTCCTAAACCTGGCTGCACGCAACTCTCCTTCCCTTGGTTCCAACAAAGGTATTCCCCCGGCCAAGGGTGCTCCGAAACCGGAGCCTGCGCAAACAAGCCGCGCTTCGGAAGATCCGATAGCCGCTCCGCTCCAGACCGTCCTGCAGGTCACTGACCTAAATCAAAATGGCGCGGCGGAGTTCTCCGTCAGGGGGGAAAATGTATTGTCAGGGCGGGAGAAGCAGCTTCTGGTGCTGCAGGAGGCGGTTTGTCGCATAGAAAATACCTCACAGAATGTGCCGCCGTCCGGTGACGGCAGTAGCACCGGCACAAGCAGCAGTAGCAGCATTGCATCTACGCCGTCGGCGCAGGTGCCGGAGGATCGGCTTGAAGCAGCGGCGGAAACGGCAGCGGAGCTGACCAAGCCAGAGTTGCAGTTGCTGGCAACCGGCACTGCAGCCGCTACTGCTGCTACTGCCGCTACTGCCGGCACCTCTTTGGCAAGTGGTGATAGCGTGGCCCCGAGTGGATCCCCTCCCGGCGGCAGTAGCAGGACTGGCAGTAGCAGCAGAACTTCTGGCAGGAGCACAACTGACAATATCGGCCAGAACACGGCTGTAGCCCCAAGGGCGACGGCGACGGCGATGGCGACGGTGGCAGCCCTACCGGCATCGACTGCAACGGCAGCAGACAGCATTCTAGCTGGGCGGCGCGCAGCCGTGCTGTGGCAATGGAATCAGTTTCTCGGCCCCCGGGAAGGACCCCACGGAAGAGCTCCAGCTGCAGCTCGAGGTCCAGCTACTGCTACAGCAACGGCGGCGGCAGCACGTGCAACGACACCGGAAGCAGCAGCCATGACGACAATGACGGTACCAGCAACGCCACCACCGGCGACAGCTACCTCACTCCGCCCGGGACTGGCCGCTGCTACTGCCACTGCTACCTCCGCAGACCTGCCTTCGCAGACGTCACCTCCAAAATCTGCTCGGCCTGCCGTACAGGTTCTTGTCCCGGGAATTAGACCGCCGCCGCCACCCGATGTGCCAAATGCAGCGACCGGTACCGCAGGATGTAATTCAGAGACGCCAGAAGGAGAAGCAGTACCGCCGCCGCAGGTCGCGCGTGTGCCAGCGGGGCTTTTGCCGTTGACGCTCCAGGGAAGGATCTCCCTGATGGAGGCGGCGGTGGCGGCGGCGAAGAAGGTCGCGATAGCATCAGCCCGGCAGTCTGCGGCAAACGTTGGGGCGCGCATTGACGTACGAGATCGCGGTCCCCGCGGCATCGTGGCTTCACCCCAGGGAGGGCGCCGGGATCCGCCCCCAGCGGCCGTTCCTCTTCCGCTACTTGCCGCCACGCCGTCTGTTGCGACGGCGGTAAAAACAGGGGATCAGAACTCGGACCGTCGTACATCTCCTGAGAATCCACGTGGCGCAGCAACAGCCAGTCCATTTAAAGATGTACGAAAGGAGCAGTCGACGGCGCCTATGGCGACGGCGGCGGCCATGGCGGTCGCTGCTGCCAGCTCAACGCCTTCAGCATTAGCACCGATATTTGGAGTTGATGACGAGAATAGAAGTAACAACGGCAGTCGCGTGCCGCCAGCTGTGGCACAGGAAGCTAACACGGCGGCGGCTCCGCTGCCGTCAGTCGAAGTGTCGGGAGGTGGCCGCCGGGACCAGCTACCAGCGGCGACGCTTCCGTCGGCATTAGTGACGGCGGACCGGGCGGCGGCGGTTTCACCAGAAGTGTCGACGGCGCGAGATCTCTTTGCCAAGCTTGTACGATACCTTCCAAGCAGTCGGGAGGACGGTCCCGCTCTTCTAAGCCCCTATGTGCGCTACCACTATACCAAGTACCAAGACGCGGCGGTGACGGCAAGCGCGCACGCTGACCTGCTACTGCGTCCGCTGGGGGTGCAGCAGCTGTCGTACATCGCGGCAGCATACGCGGCGGCGGGGCATCGGTATGAACCCTTCCTGCGTATGCTGACGTCAGTGGCGGCGGATAAAATGAAGACGCC
The DNA here is from genome assembly GCA_030268105.1 of Volvox africanus. NCBI lineage: Eukaryota > Viridiplantae > Chlorophyta > Chlorophyceae > Chlamydomonadales > Volvocaceae > Volvox > Volvox africanus. The sequence goes on along the minus strand of BSDZ01000028.1, from coordinate 882,935 downwards.
GCGGCCGCGACGTGTGCACAGTAACCTGGGAGCGGCAACGGCAGCGGCAGCGGCGGCAACGCCGTCGTCGCCTGCGGCACCGCTGACGTTCCGTACAGCTTGTATAATGCTGACGGCGCTGGCGCGGCTACGGTTTCCTGATAGCCGCCTGACGGCGGCAATTTGCCGCTGGCTGGCGGCAGCGTTACGGTCCGGCAGCATCACGCCGAGGGCCAAATGGAAGGGCACTTGGCTGGCGGCGGCGCTGTGGGCTTACGCCATCCTGGAACGAATATCGTCCCGTGATGCCGCCAGTGGACCCGCAGCTAGAGACGGCCACGGCTTCGCCGCCCCCACTCCCGCTGCCGCAGCGGCAGTGGCAGCGGCGGCAGAAGTCTCCGCCGCGGGTGCAGCGCTATTCACTGAAGCGGCCGAGGCTATTCGTGTGGACCCAGGCTGGATCTATTTGATGGACTGTCGTGAAGCGTTGTGGGCCCTATGGGCCCTGAAAGTTGCCGCCGCGATTTACAGCCCGACGGAGGGAATTGCAAGTGAGGCGGCGACGCCACCGATATTGCGGCCACTCGCCACGAAGGTGTCGTACACTCCGCAACCATTGGTGGAGTTGCAGCTGCTGGAGAGGGCGGCATCACAGGTGTGCCGATGAGGGATGAGTACGAATTAGTTCCAAATGGCTTTCCTTGCCCTGGATTTTGGATGGCTCCGAAACCTCCCTTTCCGGGTTTCAGTGGTTTGGCGCTCCCCCCTTCGGTACAAGAAAGAGCTAACTCCGATAATGTCCCCGCAAAATTTCGACATCGTGATTTCCATTTTTAGTTATTATTATATGTTCACTTTATATTTTTTCTTTTTTCCGCATATTTGAGCTGCGATATCTCATATTATTACTGTCATATGTCTTGCAAACCTTTAAGAACGGCAACCTTCCGTACACCAACCGCACTCCACCAACCGCAGCTGGACCAATTGGACCCCGGCCAGCTGGCGGAGGCGTTCGCGGTGGCTGCAGAGGCGGGTTTCGGAGCGGATCGGGACATGCTGTCGGCGCTAAGGCGCTGCACATTGGCGCGCATTGCTGCGGTCCGGCCGCAGCCTCTGGCGGTCATGGTGGCCTCTTTGGCTGTACTGCAGGTAGGTAGGCAGGTAGTTGGGTGGTTAGGTGGTTGATTGTTTACGTTTAGCTCAGAGCAAACGTAAGCTGTTAAAACGTCAATTGTGAAGTGCGTTTTCGGTGACATGGAAAGCAGGCAGTTAAAAGCCTTCTTTCTTTTCATTTTCCGCAATGGCCTTATTTTCCGTACTATTACAAATGCAGATTCAGGATGTTACCTGGCTGACGGCCCTCGCCGCTGCGTGCCGCAACCAGATGATCAACATGAAAGCAGAACAGGTACGATTGTACGATACCGATACGTACCTGTTAAGTTTTGTACGGCGTGCCAGAAGCTCAAGTCTTCCATCACCGTGTTTTCGGCACGTTTCATTCAGCTTTCCAACTCAACCCGTTTCATGCACTAACTGACAACCGCTTTTCTCGATCCCCCTTCCCGCCTCTGCGCTGTCCCCCCATTCAGATCGTGGTCGTACTGCACAGCTTCGCGGTGGCGCTACGTTTCTATTATCTGCCTCTCTTCCACGCCGCCGCCGTCATGTGCACCCTGCCCGGGTTCGCGAGGCTGGAGGGGATGTCCGCCGGGGAGGTGGTGCGTCTGTCCGCGGCGTATGCTGCAGTGGGCCACTACGAGGCCATCCTGATGCGGAGGGCGGTGAGTGACCTCTCCTTCACTTCACAGGAACCAAATATCAAAATGCGATCTCGTAAGCGCTACATACGGGGAGAGAGAGGGAGGGAGGGAGAGGGAGAGAGGGAGGGAGAGGGGGGAGGGAGAGGGAGAGAGAGGGGGGAGGGAGAGGGAGAGGGAGAGGGAGAGGGAGAGGGAGAGGGAGAGGGAGAGGGAGAGGGAGAGGGAGAGGGAGAGGGAGAGGGAGAGGGAGAGGGAGAGGGAGAGGGAGAGGGAGAGGGAGAGGGAGAGGGAGAGGGAGAGGGAGAGGGAGAGGGAGAGGGAGAGGGAGAGGGAGAGGGAGAGGGAGAGGGAGAGGGAGAGGGAGAGGGAGAGGGAGAGGGAGAGGGAGAGGGAGAGGGAGAGGGAGAGGGAGAGGGAGAGGGAGAGGGAGAGGGAGGGGGGAGGGAGAGGGAGAGAGAGGGGGGAGGGAGAGAGGGAAAGAGGGGGAGAAATGGAGTGGCACGTATCTGTGTTTGTGTCTATGTATGTGTATGTCTTCATCGTGATGTCTCTTGTTTCTTAGGTTTGGGTCGCGGCTCCCGAAAAGCTCCTCGTTGCCGCCGCGGATGATCTGCAGGCTGAGCGCATTCTGGCCCTTGGGTCTGACGCCACCTGCTGGCAACGTGCAAGCGTCGTACATTCTTGTGCGCGCCTGTCGTACCGTAACAATCCCCTCCTCCGCGCCGTTGCGATGGAGGCGCCGGGGCTTCCGGCGGGCCCGCTGGCCCTCGTCGCGGCGGCATACGGTCATCTTCAATGCCGGCCGCGGGGCCTGCTGCCCGCGCTTCACAGCGCTCGCGGGACGGAATGGAAGAAAATGGGGCTGACTCAGCGGGCGGCACTTTGCTGGTCTCTGCTGGTACTGACGGGGGGTCTGGCGGGACGTACTAGTGATGTCAACGGCGGCGGCGGCGGAAGTATCAGCCGCGCCGCTGGGGCTGATTTTAACGCTGACAAAGATGGCGGTGCTGATGATGGCGTCGATGTCGAAATTGAGTGGGAAGATGAGCACAAGGCGACGGCGACGGCGACGGCGTCAGGGATGCCCATTGGGCCGCGTGGCAGCGATTTGATGTGGCGGCGGCGGCGGCAGCACAGACAGCTGGCGGAGGCGCTGTCTGGGTACCTGCGTGCGCTAGGTGCGACGGATTGGAGGGCCTGGCCGGTTTCAGACCACCATCACTTTCAGCTGCTGATGGCCTGTTCCGTACTGGCCTGGCGAGGAGGAGGCCAGCAGCAGCCGCAGGGTTTGCCGAAGAAGGAGGAGAAGGAGGAGAAGGAGAAGGCACGGGTGGGCGATGCCGGCGGTACAGCGGCATCTGAGGATCGCGGCGGTGCCAGCGGCGGTAATGACAGTGATGGTGTTAACGGCGGGAATGGTTGCGGCGGAGCCGTTTTGAGAGTTCCTCCTGAATGGCTGATCTTGGCGGCGCCGCTTCACGCCGCGCTGCAGCGACTTCCTGCCGCCGCCACTCGGCGCGCCCTCGTAACGCATCATCGCCTCCGTCAGGCCGCGTTGGGCCCATGGGCGACGCAGGTGGCCAACGTCGTACGGCAGGTACTAGATGGGGCTGTGGCGGCAGATGCCACCGCGTTGGTGAAATCCGGGCGGACATGGCTCGGGAGCCTCATTGCCTGCAGCAATGCAGTCGCTGCGGTGGCAGAGGTAAAGGTGGTGGCAGCGGCTCCGCTACTGCGCGGCGCCACAGTGACCCAAGGGTCATTGCTGTGCGAGGGCGCGTTCATCGTCGACGTCGGCGTGGAGGTTGAGCTGGAGATAGGGTTGGGGATGCGGCCGGGTGAGCAAGGCCCCATGCGGATCTTGACACCATTTCCGGTATCAACAACTGAAACCGCATCTGAGGCTGAAACGGCAAGCTTGAGTGCTCTTGACAACTCCGTTGGGAAGCACGAGGGGTCCAGCGGCGGTAGCGGAGGTTGTACGGAAGCAGCCACATTGACAACTGTACGGGAGCACCGGAAGGTCCGTATCGCATTGGAGCTATGCGCACTGCCGCCGCCGGGGGCAGGTACCGCCGCTGCCGCTACCGGCCTCGGCGGCGGCGGCGTTATTCGGAACTCCCGTTGGCTGATGTCCGGGTCAGCTGCTTTGCGGCGGCGGCTCCTGACGGGGCTCGGTTGGCACGTGGTGGTTGTGAGGGAGAGGACGTGGCAGGGGCTGCGGTCGACGGAGCAGCAGCTGCGGGCGATGGAGGCGACCTTAGGGCGGGCGTTGTGGCAGGTCGCAAAGGGAGGGCAGGGAGAAGGGGGTGGAGAGTAAAAGCGTGTCATCAATCGGGGCGTGCAGCCCTTAACAAGCGCAACGCAACGCAATGATTCATTTCCGCGACGCAATGGTGTATTGATATGTCTGAGGAAGTGTGTGTGTGTGTATGTGAATGTTTAAGGGCAAGCTAACGAAATTCAGTTCCGAGTAGTTATAACCAACGGTTGCTAATGACGTCCGGCCCCGAAGCGCCTGCGTCATGAGCACAACATGAACTGCGGTATGTTGTGACATGGCTGACGCCCTGGGTGCCAGGCAAAGCAAAACAGTGCTGGCGGGAGGCATCGGCAAATGCTTTGGATAGCGCGGGCCGTACCAAAGTTCCGAAACAGAAATTTAGTATCCGAAATCGACCACTTTTGTAAATATGCGTTTGCCGATATCTGGCTGGAGTTTAGGAGCCATCTAACGAGTTGGGAGTTGGGAGTTCGGAACCGAAAGGGGAGTGGCATGACGCACCGGGAAACGGAGGGCGTGCGTGTGTATTGTGTGATAAACACACGCCCTCATAAGTAATGGAAAAACAACATCAAATCAAAACGACAACTGAATATTGCCTGGAACAGTCTTGAAGGGTCCAGAAAGGATCTGCGGAATCCGGCAACCGCTGTTGCCAGCCGATGTCCCCGCAGCAGCTCGCAGCATACTGGTATTTGTTGGGAAGCGGGTATGAGCACGGTAGATGTTGACAGCCCGTGACAGAGTACAACTCTAGCCCCATTCAAAACACGTCACAGGTGAGACCCGCACCATACATACGAAGGATTTTGGTGTAATGCCAGCATCCGCAAGCATCCCCAAGCTTGAGACATATGAGACTTACGAGGGGTGGCACATTGGCGGCAAGACCCATAACAGGGCCAGGAGCTGATGACCCGTGAAAAGATAGGAGGGCTGACGCCAGGACTCCCTTCCCGGTCCCGACGGGGACGCCAGGGGAGTACTTCGGGACGCTGCTGAAGCCTGCCAGCGTAACTCCAACGTAATGTGGTGTAGTGTTATGAATTTGTAATTTCGTGCGCGTTCGAGATTCGCTACTTCGTTTGGATTTTTCCACAAGCAGTAAAGTCAGCGCCTGAGCCGGGACCCTGCCCGGTGCGGAACCTCGTCGGCCAATTCCGTGGTCGTACGCCCGGAGATACCAGTAACCAATCACGATTTGAAATAACTCTATATCATTTTCCGATACATCTGAGTCACAGATTTAAAATTTCTATATTTTGCAAAGATTGCGGTAGCTCAATCATCCAAAGCACTGTTCTATTTAAGCTCCGAGCCAGTAGATTATGGCATAGGCATGCTGAAACAGAAAGTGTAACGTGCAAGGATCCTTGATATCAATCTCAATATGGATCCTTTGCAACATGATCTGGAGGAAGGTCTGGGTACTTCAAAGGTCTCAATTGCCGTCCGTTGCGGTGCGTCGCGGGGAACGGTTTTGTTGACCAGCGATGGTGCATTCTCCTTCACACCACATCCTGTAAGTTTGGACCTGTGTCTGAAGGTCATGTCATTAAGATCTTTGATCATGTGAGGTACGGCAATAGTTTCAGTGTTTGGAGTTTGGACAGCTGCTCGCAAATTGAACCGGCATCCAACTCCGCCCGTCCAGTTTTACTGTTACTGTTTTACTACTTTCCGGCTGCATATGGTTCCTTTTTATTTTTATAAGGAGTGACAAGCCCCATAACCCCCATAAGCCCCATAACCCCCATAAGCCCCATGCGCCGCACGCATATGCCTGGGAGGAATCAAGCGTTTGCGGTTGCTGAGGGTCAGACAGATCTCATATCTCTTATATTTATGTGTCCGTATAATTTCCCTAACCAGGTCCTGCCCTCCCAACATTGCGACAGGTGCGTCCCCGCGGTCCCTTTGGCTGGCTCACCAGCTGGCTTCTCCGTCCTGTACGCCATCAGGTACGACACCAGGTTGCCAAAATCCCAATTCCTATTGCAAGTATGTTGGCGCTGTAAAAACCATCTCTACTGCTGGTGCCACCTTGCAAAAGACAAACACACGCATACACGCACATACACATGCCCGCCCGGCACCCAATCATTTTGTGAGGTTGCCGTGAACACGGAACATATATAGCAACATCTGTCGTACGCCGAATAATTAACACATGCAGGCGATCTCTGGGGGTCAGCTGCTAGGTGCCCGTTTGGAGTCCCCTCGTGTCTTCACGGTTTGGTACGCTTCCGAGTATACGACCCGTACGGGCCACGTCACCAAGCGCCTCTATCGGGCACTGCACACACCGTGGTGAGGCCTCGTTGTCTCCGGCTGCGGCGTTGCTCATTTCTTACATTCCACTTTGCCATATACATCTATCTATCTACCTATCTATCTACCTATCCATCTTTGATAAGGCTAGTTCTTGCCTTTGGCCTGACCGGGTTGACTTGGTTGAGGGCTTGAGGCATGAAAGTCCAGTTGGTTCCAACGACTTGCCGTACAAAGGATAAAAAACGATATTTTGGTTCTCTATATGCACACTCTTCTTTGTGGCCTTTTTTTTTAATCTCGTCCCTTTTGTTAATCATTAACCTATTAATTAACGGGATATTTGTCGGAGCTCTGGGTTGAGAAAAGTCGCATTGATTCCGAAGTTTTAATATGTTGCATTTTATGCAGTTTTGAGGTCAACGATCCGGAAGCTGCTGCAAAGCTGGTCACTCAGATTCGCCGTACAGCCAGTTGGTGGGGACGGGACAAACCACCCCACGTGGCTGCAATCATAAACCCCAAGGCCGGAAAGGGGGTTGCAGTTAGGGTGTTCCGAAACCAGCTGCTGCCGCTGCTGCGGGATGTGGCAGGTTTGCGGGTTTCGGAGCACTTGACGAAGGCGCCGGGACATGCGACCCTGTTAGTACGGGAATTGGCCCTGAGTCCGGGGCCATCATCATCATCTTCGTCTTCTTCTTCTTCATCGTCACAGTCGGTTCGGAGGTGCAACGGCGGGATGGAAGGCGGTGGGGTTGCGGGGGCAGCAGAAGTGGCCGGAGCGGCGGATGACGTGGACCTGATCATGTTTGTGGGCGGAGACGGCACCTTGCATGAGGGGCTGCAGGTGCGTTGTAGGGAGGTGGTTTGGGATAACCACCACCACCAGGGTCAACACCGCAAGTCGCGAAGCCGTTCCTGCTCCACTCGGTTTGTTCGTCGCTATGCGTAACTACCGCACGCTCGATGCTCGATGTACCGGTGATTACCCACCAGGGCCTTTTTCAACGCACCGACTGGAACGCCGCTCGCGATACGCCCCTCATTGGCGTACCGTGTGGCAGCGGCAACGGAGTCGCCGCCAGCAGCGGCCTATGGGATGTCACTACAGCCGCAGTAGCGGTTTGCCGAGGGCGGATCGCACCCATTGATGTCGCGACAGTGCTACAGCCACCCAACAGCCGCCACTACTGCCTGTTATCCTTCGTGTACGGCGCAATGGTGGGTAAAGGGTAACAGAGAACGGATAAAGGATACTAAAGCCCAATGGGATCAATATCTAGCTAAGCAATTGTAAGAAAAATCTCGTACGGAAACTGTACGGCATGTACAAACTTTACCCCCTGACCGAATTATCTGGCTGAGTCGGCATCAGCATCATCCGGGAGGAGGATTGGGTTATTCGTCCTGTGAACATCCTGTACGACACATAACTTGTTTTTATTCATGCAGGCAAATCTGGACATCGGTACGAATCACCTGAGGTACGGGTTGGGGTGCTAGCTGTTAGGGTTGGCCGCTGGGGATGTAGGTAGAAGGGGATGAGACGGGACGGGGTGTGTATGCTGCGCTATTCCCCGAACTGAATTGAGCTGAGGTCAGTTGACCTAGGAGGTTAGTTGTCATCGCTACCCCAATGAGGGTTTTCCAGTTGCCGGTTTCACGCCCTCACTCACCGTCCCAAAAGGTAACAGCGTGACCAGATAACATTAGTCATCCAGACTGGCTCTCCATGGGATGAAACCATAACCAACCGGATGCAAACCGACTGCCTGTCGTACAGTGGAAAGAATGAAATGAAATCCGGATCTGATTCCCCGACCTCCCAGGTGGTTGGGCGAGCTCAGGTTCCACGTGGGGGGGTTATGGGAGATCCTGAGAGGCCGCTGCTACAGCTGCCGAGTGTTCGTTTTGCCGCCTGATGCGCCGTCGGCTGTAGCATCAGCTCCGTCCGCTACTGCTACCGCCATTCCCGAGGCGGCGGCGGCGGCGGCAGCTGTTGTTGGAAGCGAGTCGCAGGATGCTCTGTCACCGTCAGTGGCGGCGGTGGAGATGTACAGCGCGACGATTGACGGACGGCTGAATGTGGGGTCAGTGGCGGCGGAGGCGCGCCGCGGTGGTGGCGGCGGAGGCGGTGGTGGCGGCGGCGGCGGTGGTGGCGGCTGCGGCGGCGGTGGTGGCGGCGGCGGCGGCGAGGGAGTGCAGGAGCCGCTGCTAAGACATGAAGGGTCCGCGGCCGGGGCCATCCGTATCGCAGTTACCAACGACCGCAACGACTTTGACCGCATTGAGGGGAGCTCAGTATCGCAATACCCATCTGGTGGGTCTCTCTCTGACGCCGTGAGAGCTTCGGTTCGTACTCCAGTTCTTATGACCCACGGGTCACTTCTGTCTTCTTACACCGAATATGACAAAACCTGTATACGAGCCTCCCACACCGCAAGCGGCCTTCAGTCCCTCCCCTCCCGCACACAATGAAGACACACATTTTGTCTTGTGTCGTACAAACCGTGTAGGTTAATTTAGTCGTTGGGGCGGTTGTGCTCAATCTCTTTCCCCCTGTATCTCTCTCCCCACCCGCTGCTCCGCAGGTCCGCCGCTGCCACTTCTTTCACAACTCCCGTGTTTGCCCAACCGCCTGCCGGACGACCCCTCCGCTCTGCCGGGGGGCTGGAAGCAGCTCCCGGACTCCTTCGCCATCTTTGGCGCCTACAACACAGAGGTGGGCTATGTGTGGTATCCTGATTATTAGGCTGTCCACTGGCGGGCAGTAAAAAAACTACGGGATAGATGGGCCGTGTGTCTATCCGGTAGACATCTTCCCATGTCTAGGGCCCTTGCTGCGTGAGGCTAGGCGGACAGTTATGACAGATGTACGACGGGAATAGGGGTGGGGTGCGAGGGTTGGGAGATAACGACAGGGCAGTGAGTCCCGAAAGCGGCGCTGAAGGCGAACGACCTCGGAAACGCACTTTCCGTTTCCGCCCTGATATTGGACATGCATGCATTCCGAAGCCCTTGTTACACGCGGTGTCATCATATTCTGAGTTACATTTCTTTGTTTGTGTATGTGTATGTGTATGTCCTTTCTCGTGTTCGTACATCTCCGTACTCGTTTCGTACATTTTTTGTACACATTTTCCGTGGACATACGAAAGATGTCTGCCCCCCTTCCGCTCTCGCAGTATCTGGCTCTGGGCGCGCGGGCCAACCCCGGCGGCCTGATGAGTGACGGCGCCTGGGAGGTGTGGCAGCTGGAGGCGCATACCCGCCGCGCAGGTGCCGGGCTTAGAGTCCGCTGCCTGAAGGTGCTGTTGGGGGTGGAGGACGGAAGCTTCGCCAAAACGCCGGACGTCCTGCACGTAACCAAGGTGAGGGGCCGTTCTGTTGTGTACTTATGATGTACTTAACTCAACTTGTATCTTTGGGTTAGCCGTAACTGAGAATTATTTGTGTTATCCAACTTCTTTACATTACAAGCTTTACCATATTCGCCGGTTGAAGCCAATTTCAGATCAACACCATCTGATATATTCTACTCTGCTTTGCGCGCGGAAAAACCCTGAGACACACGACACCACCACGGACTCATCTTGCCGGGTTGTCCCGCGTGAGTGTTTTTCTCCATCCTCTCCCCATCCCACCCCACCCTTAGGGTATTCTCCTTCCAAACCCTCTCACTATTTGCTTTCTTATCTTACATTGTCGTACATGACAAGAGATGACATGTCCTATTGCCGTCGTATGCGCTTGATTTATCAATGATGGTTCTATGCTGTGCATTATCGTCCTGCATTGCTGTACGTCATGGCAGGCTCGCGCTATGTTATTCCAACAGCGCGACTCTGCCACCTGGACGGTGCTGGACGGGGAGGTGGTCCCGGACGCGCCGCTGTACCTGGAGGTGCACCCGCGGTTGTGTCGGGTGATTGTATCGCCCCTGTTCCAAGAGGAGCCGCTATAGCGGCAGTAGCGGTGGCGGATAGAGAGAACCCCCTTCCTTTCAAAACCTCCATCCCCCTCCCGCCCTGAGAGGGTTTTGAGATTTGGGTTTTGGGGTTTTCCGAAATCGACAGCTTCGGAACCGGAACCCTTGCATGTAGCAACCTGCAGAAGGCTCATCATTGACCCGGCGAGACACCGCAGGGCACTTAATGACCCGACCGGTCTCATTCTGATCGTTTCCAGCGTCGTACGCCTAGCGAATGTCCCCTTCACCGTGTATTGAAGGCATGTAAATGACGTACTTGACTGCCTCATGCAATGCCACGGATGTGATGTTTCGATTTATAGAAAACCTTCAAGGGTTTTTCTGGGTTATAAAACGTGTTAAAGAAAGGGGAAGATGCATATTTGTAAGCAAAAGGAACGAGCAAAGAATGCAGCAAGCGTTGAATGCAGCAATATACGTAAATAACGCCACCATACATGCGCTTTTTTTCTGAAGCCATGAACGCCTCCAAAGACACGATGGTTGTAAATCGAAGCAAACGCACGCGAAATATAATAACACCGACATTTCCTAATAAGGCTTACTATTGTTGGACATTAGACATTTCTACTCCGGCCTTCAATCCCCACATGCGCTCGCGTGTGGTCGTGTGCACTTAACGCCTAGGCCTTTCAGGAAAGATAAAAACTAAGTGCCGTACGACAGATCCATGCACCCCTCCACCAACAGCATGTGCAAGCGATGTCGAACACATCTTCCTTTCGCGCCAGAAGACCTTCATTCGTACACAACACAAACAAAAAAATCAGTAACACCATCCGCCATCAACTCTTTCACCGCAACCCTTGCTGCCGCTGTTGTTGTTGTGGACGCACGTATACGCACAGATTGGGCGGCGCCTTTTCAACCGCTACTGGTGATTGCATCCTTCTTCCCTCCCCAACCGCTCATGATCAACGCGTTATGGCCCAAAACACACATACACACATACACAAAGACATACAGAGAGAGACAGAGGGAACACCGTTCAGAGGAAAAAAGACAGTGTTCAACACTCCTATTGGGAAACAGAATTGCGGCCGCCTGCGGCCACTCTGCGGGGCCGCGACTGGATCCGAGAATGGGTCCAGAACTGGATTCAACGATCCGGATTCAGCTTTCGATACTGCATATTAAGCGAGAAACCGCTGGCAACTTCTTCAGACTTCCACCCTTCCGCCGCCACCCTTTCCCCTCAGCACGCACCAGGCGCGGGCACGGAGCCTTTGTGACTGGAAAGGAAGGGCTTCGCGGCGTCGGTATGCCAAAAAAACAATGTTAAGTGCAGCCAGAGGTCGTGAGGTCCTGAGGTCCTGAGTGGCCTTTGTTTCCACAGAACACAGCACAAGTGCAGCTAGCAGACACACGTATGCACAAACACACACACACACACACACATAAACACACATCTTAGTACTGGTGGTATTTGCGACAGTGCAAAAGTTGACAAGTTGATGGATGGGCAGATGACTACGGACCGCTTCTTCTCTTAGCTCCCTGACCTCATCTCGGTTGTCTTTTTTAATCCCCAGCCCCCAACATCCAACATCCAGTCCCTAACTTCCAACCTCCCAACTTCCTAACGCACGTCCCAAATGCCCGCAATCCCGCAATGCCCGCAATACAGCTCTCCTGCCGTACCCCTATAGGGTAAAACCCCATCGGGACGGGCGCCCGCTGCACCCCTCTCACATTGCAACGCTCTAGACCTCCGGCGGGTCCGTCTGTCCGTCCGTCTGTCCGTCTGTCTGTCCGTCTGTCGTTCCACCTGGCCAACAGTGGGCGCACGCCTTCAACAGGTCTCGGTCCTTTTTTCCTCCAATACTTAGATAATAATATTAAAAATACGTTATAATAACGGCCACGGGAATGAAACTGTCTCTTGACGCCGCATCCCACTCTCTTTCAGCAACTTGACTATCCACTGCCGCCACTCCGTCAATCGCCCACTCCAATAACACTAGTACGGCAGTTGTCATTATCATCATCACGCAACAGAAGTACGACATTTGACCGCATCATCACTCGATTGGGGTTAGGTGATAGTGTCTATTGTGAATATGTGAGCAGTTCCTATCTCCCTTCATAAATAACGTCATCATGAAGAGCGGGAACGGCACTCCCCCTCATCGCCAAAACACACAACCCGCAAACCGGAATTCGTTCCTCACGATCCAACTGCCACCGGTGGCGGGTAGAACGACGGCAGAGGGGGCAATGACGGCGACGCCGCATCAGCGGCAACTGCCAGCACCTCCGTCGCCGCCTCCGGAGGAGTGGAAAACACTATCGCGACGAGGCTGCAAGCCATCACGATCATGCCGGCGGTAAGGAAGGCCGTGGTCACCCGGTCCTCAGGATCAAAATTTCTTGCTCCCGGAAGGAGCTCCTTGAGACTGATGTATGTCATGATACCCCCCACGAGACCGAAGACCGAATGCCGAAAACTGTCTCCGTCATGGAGCCGCCACAGACTACCGCCAGGCCAATAAGGCCCCCGAGGGGCTCCGTGAAGGCGGCGAGGGCCGCCATGAGGATGGCTCTCCGACGAAGACCCGTGCCGAAGTAGACAGCGGAGGTGATGACTATGCCTGCGGATGGGATGGCGGTGCTGGTGATGTTCGGTGGTGCGTGGTTCTTTAAAGGTGACTTTGGAGAAAGATAGAAAATAGGGGTCCTTAGCCATAAATATCGCCGGCTTTTTGGTTCTTGCATGTCCATACCTTCCGGGATGTTGTGGATGGCGATGGCTACGGCGGTTGTGATACCTGTCAAAGACAAAGATTAGCACAAAAATGTAAGTTAAAGATTTCAATTCATTCCTTTTCCCCCTTCAAATCTATATATCGCAATTCACATCTCGTAGGTTGCGGTAGATATAACCGGGTACGGCAAGGACTACGTTTGTTCTACTTACTTGCCTATTGAGCGCGTAGAACTTGAATCATGAATGCACTACATAATCTAAAATGGCATGTAATAAAATGATATGGCACTTGAAAGGTGACGTGCGATGGATCGGTGGTCGGTGCATTTGCGTGCGATGACCCACGTACCGCTCTTAATGCTATCCATGTAGCCGACAAGTGTTACGAGACCTTCCGGCATGTTGTGAAGTGCCACCGCCATGGCGGCTAGGATGCCCATGTGCACCAGCTTGCGTGAGCGCGCCATTTTAACCGATGATTGTTCCGCCGATATTTGCGGAACTTGTTGCGAGCTACCGTCCGAGGCACTCTCCACATCAACAACATTAGTACTAGACGATAAAGCGTTTGTTGCTGGTAAAGCTGAGTCTTCGGGTTGCATCTTTTCGAGCACCAGGGATTTCGGAGCAGGTGTTGGACCTTCGTCCCCCCGGTACGCCAGGCGTTCAGCCAACTTGTCAAGGAGCCAAGATATGGGAAATCCGCAGAAGAAGCAGATGGTGGCGTACGTGAATGCATATGAGTCCGCATGGCCAGCTTCAACGAAATGGCTGACGGCCTTGCCGGCGTAGATGTCCACAAGCGATATATAAAGCATTACACCCGCTGCGAATGCTAAGGAGGCAGCGAGGTATAGATTGTTTTTACCGGCACAAGAAATATAAACAGGCCGCCTAAAATGGACGCAAGGGCAGCTCCAAACAAGCAGGCATAAGCCAATCCGAGCTGCCTGCCGGAGACGCCATGACATCCACCCGCCATGAATATACTTTCCGCAAGACAAAACTCAAATAATCTTCCCCAGATTCAACCTGTCCGGCTTCTAGCGGCTAAGCTCCGGCAGCCTATCGTTTGTTAGTTGTCAAAAGTTGCCTCCACAACCGTAGCTTGCCTATAACTTCGAAATATTCCGATTGAGAATGAAGCTCAATATGTTCAGCTTAATTATATTAATTTGATGGGAGCTTTCGGATGTTTCCCCAGGGCATTTGGCGCCACGCGCCCGGCACGCGTGGTCTGACAACAACACCAAACCGACGCGACACTTTCATTTTACGTTCATGGCTACAATCTATACCTACGTAAAACAAATTTCAATTAGGACCCAAAATTGCGTAAAAATTACTCATGATGATTGTACCCCTGCCAGTACCGGCCAGTACCGGCCAGTGACCGCCGCCTGCCACCCTGCACCTGGTAGATAATACGCGCATGTGCAGGTTTTATTCATGGATAAGATTTTAAAAGTTATAATCCTTTCTGAAAATACATATTTTAGTTTCCAAATACAGATATAGGCAGGAAACACGCTAGCTGCTGACTTCCGATGTGTGGTTTGTTTCCAGCAGTCTGGAGCGAGTGGTTCCAGCCGCCACCAAACACCAAAAGAAATTAATATGTAAGACGTATGCTGCTTTCTGATCCTCTCTCTCTGTCTCCCTGTCTGTCACTTTCGCAAGTCGTCGTCCCTTCCAATACCTCATAATGGCTTATCAGGAATGCACGGCAAAACCCTGCTGTTACGCATCAATGTCTGCGGGACGGCATGTTCTTTTGTTCCATCGTTTCACTCCCGCAGATGTGCGTTATTCAAGGTAATAGTTCCATTCATAGCGTTTTTGTTACCTTATAAAACGCATCTTGTACTGCGTGGTTATGATTTTTCCTTTGATTCCATACTTGCAGTCTGAATAATGATGAGGATGAGGATGAGGATGATGAGAATGATGAGGATGAGGATGATGAGGATGAGGATGAGGTGAGAAGGCGAATACTATTACAGAGATACGACAGAACCTGTCCGGAGCTTCCCAACAACCATCCATCCATCCAACCAAGTCCCGCTAACCACGTATGGTTCACTCCGTTTTTATTTGATCATGGCAATCAAGCAATTACGGGTTGAAGGTTTGAACCCTTTCTAAGAAAACCTGGCGCTTGGATGTGAGGCACATACATACAACAACACACATGCCTACATATCTGAGAAATAATATAATACAACATATGACATTATATACTTATACGATACAGTATACATATTGATTGAGAGGGGGAGCTTGTGGCAGGACAGACAGACGAAGCCACGTGCTCCTCCCCTGCGCTGTGGCTCGGTCCGGTCAGGACCCCCGGTGCTCGTCTTTGGAGGGCGAGTCGCCCACAGTGTAACACCCATAAATATTGATTAATGTAATAATAATATGATATGATATGATACATAATACATATGATATTAATATTAAATTAACATTAATAATTATTTACATTATATAATATTACAATAACATACAGCGTTTTCTTTCGGCATTCCTTTAACGAACTACTTATCAAATTAACCCCCTTCACACACACACCCCGGCGCCTTTGCATTTACCCTTGGCGGCATGTATAAGCGAGTGTGTGGGCTTCATGTCCTGTCGAATACTCATTCTCAGGATTACGACCGGCGCACTAGCGAATGCATTTCCTTGCATGCCAAGAATATGCACACTAACTTACACACGCTGACATGTCGAGATGTATTTTACGCATCTATCATTTCGCATATGACATCGTTTTATTCGTCATATTACCTTTATTTTTATGCCTTCGTTCCAATAATCTCATATCCCACTTCCCTTTTCGTTCACAACACGTTGGATGCATGTGATGATCATGGGGTGAATACGTGTTTTGCACGCATGGCGCTCCGAAACCATTAACTATACGGGTTCATTGTGAATTCACCAGCGGCGGGCCTTCCGGGCACCGGCACTCTGGGAATAAACCTATTTCTTATAACATTAATCTCTTAAATACCTCATAACTGTACGAAGTGTAACTTGCATGGAGTAATTCGTATATATAAGATACCAAGGGTCTTATTCAGCCTTTGTAACGTTACAAGGAAAAGTGCTTTGTAGCCATTTTTCCATTACATGAAGCAGATACAAAGCACTTCGTATGTGGTGTACCTAGTAGTTCGTCAGCTCACATTCGTAACCATTCAACCACGAAACGTAGCCAATGCATAGTGCTCTGTGCCCTAGCTCTTGCGTTTGTGTGGGCTTCCTGAGGCCCCCTCCCCCGCCCCCTTGTTACAATCCGCCTCTACCCGTGTGTCCCAATGCGCCTTGCTACTGATGCACCCGGGATAGATGGTTGTGATGTGGTAGGAAAAGCAAGGTTGCTTGTAGTACTCATGTTTATCAGTACAGTGCGGCTTCTTTTTGCCCATATCCTAGTGCTGCCCACATCATGCGGAATCCCATCCCGCCAGTCCCACCCCCTTACCTCGGCGCCCTGGGGCAATCCAGTGGAGTGAAGGCAGCCCGGAGCCTGGACGTAGGGAAAAGGATGCCTACGGATGTGCATGTTATAGAACGACAAAAACGCGTTGGCCTGAAAGCAGCAGGGGGCATGCGGGTTACAGTATATGTGGACATGTGTATGCTTTTATCTTTTTGATGTCGTACAAGGGCCGCACGGGTCACGTGAGCAGTCGCTCCATCTGCAGCACTGGTTTTCCAGCTTCATAGACTGGTTTCTGAGAGCCCCCGTGACGGCAAAATTGATGCAAGCCACGTACCAGCGGTGTGGGGCTTCTTGCAGAAGTGCCGTGCGCGTGATTGGCACATGCTCAAGACAAAATGGGAAAGGTGAGGTTTATATCATATTATAGGTGTATGTGGTGTTTCGATTGAAGAGCATTACCCACAAGGGGCGAAATGGACCACACGATTGCGGGCAGGACATGTGTACGACAAGTATACGTAAATGGATCTGCAAGTCAGTATCAGTACAACACCAGGATATTCTTATCAGTGTCTTCTGTACACTGCACCGCAGTAAATCCTAGGGGCCAAGATATGGCGCTCGCGTCCCAAAAGGCGAGTAGCGTAAAGTTATCGGATCGATGCTGAAGTACAGACGAGAAGTTTAATCAAAAGCGATATTATAATTGGTTTTGTTTCGTTTGTTGGGATGCTTATGCCTCGACAACGTTCCGTGCTTGATTGCCTGCAGGCGTTCTGCTCATCCAGGCCACGCACAGGTAAACACGTCTGCTATATGGCGTATTATTCATGAAAGGACCAATTATGCTCTGGCTGTCCGGATCGTGTTTCGTAGCCACACGAGCGCATCGCAGCACCATCTGGATATTTTCCCGTCTTAACACAATATAATTGAAGCCTAGTTAAATTTGATAGATATCTGGGAAACAACATACGTTTTGCAACATGCTGTCTTGCAGGTGGCCGGGCGCGCACGAACGCCGTACGGGTCTGCTGCAATGCGAAGGTCGATGCCCCGCAGCGGAATTTCCTTCAGCAGTCCGTAGCGTTCGTGGCCGCAGCTGCGGTCCTAGCCGGGTGGGTAGAGTGAGATTGGTCATGAGTAAGGTGTTAAATCTGCCGCCACCTGCCGCGTTAAATATACCTATTGACCCTAACCTCCAACCTCACTCCTCACTCCTCCCCCTCAACGTTGCCAAAACATGGGGCTCCTATGTCACCTTGAGATGGAGCGATTGAATGTTTTTCCACCCGTATGCTGTGCGTTCCCAACTTTTTAAAAGTTAATGTGGTGATGGGCAGTTTAATGATGGGGTTGGCGTTTTGCCGGGGGACACGGCCCGGCTCTGGTTCGGCGGACATCGGCCTGCTCATCCCGCAGGTCACAGTCGGGAGCACTCGCAGCGGCCCTGCCTCCCCAGGACATCAAGGTCCTCTGTGATGCGGAGTGCTCAGCCACCCTGGAAAGCGTTGAGGCCGTAACATTGCCCTCGGGCCTCAAGTACAAGGATATTGTCCCCGGGAGCGGGCCGAGCCCGCCCGTGGGCTTCCAGGTGGGCCTATACTTTTATACTTTCGTACACCTTCTAACTTTCACACTAATGTCCACTCAGGGTGTCGATAAGGAGTATCAACGGATGCTAGTGACTATGACCCCGCTGGAAGACCCGATGTATTGGGATTGTTCTACTGACAGCTAGCCCTTTGCGACCTGTTATCCGACCTGTCGATCCTGACGCTCCCCTCGTATGCCCCCTGTCCCACCTATCTCTCTCTGAAACCACGCACGTGCTTATATGTCGTACATTCAGGTTGTGGCAAACTACGTGGCGATGACGCCCAACTTGCGCGTGTTTGACAGCAGCCTGGAAAAGGGCAAGCCATACGATATTCGGTAAGCGGTTACGCCTTGAGCCCTGTATCGTCTGGAAACTTGAAACCGCAACTGGCACTGGCGGCCCGGTGCAAACATCAAAACCTTGAAGAATTTGCATGCTTGCGTACGGAATAAATCTATGCCGCCGTACTTGCTTCGCTGAAACACGAGACCTAGCACACAAATCGCCGTGTTTCCGACATGCCACGTGACGGGTTCACCGTGGATTCTTGCTCCCTGCTCCGGAATCGCAGCGTGGGTGCGGGTCAGGTGATCAAGGGTCTGGATGAAGGTCTGCTAGGCATGAAGCCGGGCGGTATTCGGCGGCTGTATATCCCCGGCGAACTGGGCTTTCCTAAGGGACTCAAGGCGGGCCCCGGCAGGTGCGAATGCGGAATTTCTAGGGCGTACCGCTCACTCTCAATGCTGCTGGTCGGGGCGTTTGGGGCATGTGTGGTTGTCACAACGAAAGAAAGCCCCTTTCTCACGCCTTGACGAATATAAGCGTGGGAAATAGCGTCTAGGTTACCATCGGGTGATACTGTGGGACTAAGTCATCATTTGTTTCGCCTAATCATGTCGAGGACGCCAAGAGCATCCTTCGCGGCACCCGATAATGAACATTATTTTTATAATATCGACATAGGTGGTAATAGTTTATATTTCTTTCTATTCCTGATCCATCAGGAGGGGAACTTACGTTTCCTTTAAACGCTGCACTGCTGATCACAATAATGAGATGAACTAGGACAAAGTTCAAGTTGAAAAGCACAAAGCCTTTCCACATCACATTGTGGTGGAAAAGGCCGTGCGCTTACAACTTAGCAGCCTGCAGGATGCCGCGGCTGTAACGTGCCTGCCTTGTGTGTGCTTCGGAGCCGTGCAGGCCTTCCGTACCTCCTGCAAGCCCCGTCGTTTTCGATGTCCAGCTGCTCTACATTCCTGGCTTGGAGGCCGACGAATAACATGGCCTATAAACGCCTGGATTTCATATCTTAACCCTTTTGGCGGACGAGCTCGTACAAAACAGCAGTGGAAGAGCATGTCCGAAAACCAATCCTATGTCTTTGGTTGATGGATTTTAATGATTGGCATTTTGTTCAAGTAATGGTTGGACGTCGCCTGGACGGTGCTTTGGGGACCCGCGACCTTTGTACGTGTTGGGGCAACCCTAAAGTAATTTCCAGGATGATTTTCTTATGAATTTCAAAGTTCATCGCCAGTCCAGCATGCGCGATGATGTAAGGTTTCGGACCCGGCTCCACAATTAGGTTTCTTGTGCACCGTCACGTTCTTATCAATGTCCCTTTCGGACCTGTAGAAATAATTGGTGTTCGTTGCAATTTTTCTCTACATGCGTCCAAGCTACCGCAAACCTGATAATTACGTGAAGCTGTTGAACATTTCCCGGAAATGGCAAAACTGTCCGCCTTTAATAACCTGTTTCTAAGCCGGACAGTCAAACTAATCACATGGTTCTTACATGATTGAAGACATCTGAACGTACGCATAAGCTTATGAGCCTATCCGCTTAGGGTCCTTCCTTGTGGTCCAACCCTAGTGCTACCCGCTTCCACGGGTCAGGCAGGAAGGCCGTCCTTAGAGAAAAGAAGTAGGGTCCGTCGTCCATGAAGTATGGGACTTGGGTCCGCGTATGCCCTTTTCAATGCAGGACTGTCCTTCCCCTTCGTGCAACACAGTGCGACATGACTTTATGAGCATCAACTGCTTTCAGCGAACATCGAATGAACGCGAATACAATCCTAAATTGGTAAATGGTCCAAGCCATTTTGCAACACAGGGCCACCAAATAGCGGCTTGAACAGTCCCTAGTTGACTTAGGGTGGGGAGATCAAGTGACAAGGTCATTCTTATTAGGTTGCGTGCGAAACTGTGGTAATGGAATGGGGCTGCTTGTCCATAACGTTTGTTGGGAGGAGCGTACCTGCATGTACCAGGTTGATGTTCTACAGCGTAGGCTGTCACAAGGACGGAGAATAAAGTTCGTACAGTAGATTGCAACTGTGGGGCACACTCATAGACATACCCTCCCTGGCCATAAAGTAGGGCCGTTATAAACATCAGAAAGTATATATACTTAAGATAGACATGATGCGAGCGGGGGTCCAGCCTGTGCAGCTCAATCATGGATGAGAAAAGGTTTCGTAGGGCCCCTCCGGGATCGAACCGGAGACCTGCTGATCTGCAGTCAGCTGCTCTACCACTGAGCTAGAAACCCATATGCTCATCTCTCCAATACAATTTATAATATTACTGGTTTAAGCTCCTGAACGACGAGGATTGTCACTTGTCGAGCTGCATTAAATCCATGGAAAAGATTCAGCATGCAAATACACATGGATACTTAAGTCTCATCATCCGGATATGCACACCAGAGAGATGAGCATCCATTTTAACCGTTGCACCCAACAGGAGGCGCGTAATTTGTGCACAATTTCCGAAAGGAACTCTGGTCAAAGCTGATTGGCAAGGCATACGGTGCTTGTGACCAGACAGCTGTTCCAGAGGACAGTTCCTCCAAGCCCTGTGTGTGAGGTTGTTTCTTTGACAGTATATGGGCATATGTATACGACCATGAATCTTTCACATGGTGTTATCCTGAGGCTTACAGCAGGGCGTAAAATCAATGACATTACGTGTGATATTGAGGAGTGCGAGTTTCAACCGCCAGCAGATTGATTCACTGACCGGGCAAGCTGTCCTCTGGAACAGCTGTTTGGTCACAGCACCCACCACAAGGTGCCAAACGCACAAGGAGGGAAAGAGGGGGGGCCCAAGTACAGCAACTCCGTAGCCATCAGACAGCAGCCCTAAGCCTACACATAAAAACGCGCCTACAAAAACATCAGTCTCTGCAACCTGCACGCCTGCCTGCCAGGCCCAACACTTAACCGTCTTGTGACTCGACCCAAACGAGACGACACAAAACATGCATCAGACATCAGACTGTACGATAAACCAGTATAGTGTTTGCACAGAGCAGACCAAAGCAGTCCACTGCCACTGTACAATGGATTCAGCGGCCCCTCCCTTGTACACACTTCTGGCGAGGAGAAAATGCAGAATATTGAGGCAATGCGGACTCCTGACAAAGCACTTGCAAGCGCCTTCCCTTCTCGGCTCAATTAGGGCCGCACGGCACTGACACCCTTGCGTAGCTGTGGTGATCGCAGCCGGAGAGGCCACACCAAGCTGCCAGTTGCCTTGTTGGTGTCCCTTCGCCTACGTGGCGCCTATGATGTAAACAACATAACGCATAACACCTACGATCAGACCTACGACAGACGGACGTGCTCTGCAGCCCTCAATGATGCAGCGTGACAGAGCCAGGACTGTACGAAAAACAAGTTTTCCCTGGGATACTGTTCTTAATACACCCTTGACCTGCATAATGCTGCATGCGCCCTGTATGGCCATGCCACACATTAAACGCGCTTCTCCAAATGTTGCAATTGCTAAAAAACGCGATCATGCACTCCTGGACAGAAACCGTCGAGAATTACCATGTCCATGATGTAAGAACTGTACACAGGCAGGCTCTGAATACTCTCAATCATAAACTCTCTTCACTCAATAGCAAACCCCATGGCGCCACGTTTTACATTCTATCTTTGAGGATGTTCCGGCCACTTCAGATTTGCGGCAGAGCTGCTTGGCCGGTCTCGATAACCATCCTCACCTCCGGCGGGGGACTGAGTGAGCGTCAGCACCAACAAGCAGCAGAATAAAGGGCCGAGACAATTACCTTGAAAGACAGCCCTGTTTAGGCTTTCCCGTGTATAAAATGCGGGGACTTTTGGCAGTCTGAGTGTCATTTTCGCATGACTCCGTCAACAGACATTCGTCCAGTTCACCGGCCCTCACCGAGCCACCGTAACTTACATAACCTATCCGGTAACATACCAGGTGTCGAGTTCGTTGTCCTTTTACAGACAGTCATGCCGCCTTACATTTCTAAAGAGACTCTTTTTCGATACAAAGCAACCAAAAGAGCCTGGCCAGCATCTTGCGGTCACCACCGCCATCACCACCACGACTGGCTATTGTCACATTCCCGGATGTGCGTGTTGTACAAAAACCACGGAATCACGCAGGTCCTTCCCACCATTCCAGATACTATGCAGAAATGAATCGTGAAGATGGGAACGGCAGAATGCACACATAGCGGCAAACAGGGGAAATGCGGAAAACCGTCCTGCACGCGCTACTTGGTCTCACACCTGCCACCCGCCTCCTGGCATCTTGTACACACACCATTTCCCAACTGCCATAACCACCAGCGACGCACAGACAGACAGACCTGAGGCCCGGCGGATCTGCGTGTTCCCTGTCTTCTCCGAGTCATCCGCTCGCAAGCTTTGGCATGGTCTTGCCATTCATTCACGTGCCCAAACCACCTCGAGACAACCCCCTTCCCCGGTATCCCCGAAATTCCAGAAAGGGGCAGCGTCCTCCCCACGATGCACAACGACCTTGGACAAAACATGGGCTCTTAAACACACTGCTGGCATCAGCCAACAGCAACAAAGCGCCTCTGCTGCATTTCACAATTTCTACCTCTAGCACCATTGAGCTCCCCGCTAGTACAAAAAGTATGTCCTTGTGCGCCTAGTTCCCTCCGATCTCATAGGGGAGGTTGCAAGCATGGGCCCACAATCCGCTTCCACGGCTCAACGGACAGGCGTTGGCGGTAGCACCAGCGCCAGCCACCCCGTTGGTCCTCGCCTCTTCCATCTTGACAGCGGAATACACGCGAACCTCAGTCGCTGGCAGTTCCTCCCCACAACTATTGAGGGACGGGAAATACCCGTGGTTCGGCTTAGTAGATGCGCTCCAGCACATAGTCGACCATAAGCCGCAGAGAGCGTCGCGCTGGACCCTCCGGAAGGCACTCCAAGGCGGCTAACGCCATATCCGCCTGCTGGCGGGCCAGGAGCCGCGCCTCCTCAATGCCGCCCGTCTCCCGAACCAGCTCCAGCGCTCTTTCCAAAGCGCCTTCCTCCACAAACTCTGACGAAACGATGTCCAAAAGCTCCGTGGACTTGCGAAGCGCAAAAATTACTGGTGCCGTAAGGTTTCCGCTCGCCAGGTCCTGGCCCTGCAGGTCCCACACACGACCAACATGGAGCGCTCGGCGCGAAGCGGGCTTGCATGACAATGACAATAACAATATAATACCCATCAATCGCGAATCAATGAACGTGCATGAGCCACGCTACGACAAGGGATCAGCCAAGCTGCACAAAGTTCAACAGATAGGATCTTCCGAACAAATCTCGTACGATTATTTTTGCAAGGACCCTAGAGTCCAAGGACTCTAGGTACTGAAGTAGCGGGCGCATCTAAGCCTGTTGATTATCATAATGCAGCGACTCAATGAATGCAGCAAAAGTGGTATATCCATATATGCCGAGCCGCCTGTGGCTTACCCCATAAGTCTCTCCTGAGTACCGGCAGCCCGAAAACACGATCTTGAACGGACGTAACTCACTAATAATGCGTATAACTCACTAACGCGGTCTTATCCCCGCTAGAAACCCACCTGGGGCTTTCCCAATTGCTCAGTTGACTGTGTGAAGTCCAAAATGTCGTCCACTACCTGAAACGCCAGACCCAAATGTTTCCCATAGTTGTACATGGCCTCCTTAACCTCCACGGGGGAATCGCTGAAAACAGCGGCCGAACGGCAGCTGGCTGCAATGAGCGAGGCCGTCTTATAGAACGATTTCTCCAGGTACTGCTCAAGGGTGATGTCGGTATCGAACAAGCTGGCCGCCTGGCTGATTTCCCCGTTGGCGAAATCCGCAATCACTTGACTGATAAGCTTAATAACCTGGGCCGACGGCGAGATGGAGACACAAGGGTGCGTTTAGAGGGATAACCGTGTCGTGTGCACCGAATCCAAAGCCTAAACCAACGACAGGAGCTGGACATATCCAGACCCACCTCCAAATTGTCCAGGTTCGCTAAGAACCATGAGGACTGCGCGAACAGGAAGTCCCCTGCCAGCACCGCGACGCGAGTCCCGTACATGCTGTTGATGGTCTCCTTGCCTGTGAAGAATCCCAGAATACCAGCTCAACGAATATCGTACACTTGCAAAATAGCGCCCGAGTGCATACAATATTGATATAAGTTACCTCGCCGAATGTTGCATTCATCCAGCACGTCATCGTGGACCAAGCTCGCCGTGTGAATCATCTCCGTAATTTCCGCTAGCCGTCGGTGTTTCTCAGTTAGCTCTCTGTAAGGCATACACAAATGTATTCAATTGGATAGCGATTTGAGGAGTGAGACTATAGCAACATTGCTCACGTTAGGCCCTCACGCTGGGCTGTTGAGTGCGCAACAAGGAAGACGATGACAGGCCTCAGCTTTTTGCCGCCGGCTCCAAAGATCTGCTCCGCCGCAGCCATCAGCATAGGATGCCGATTGCCAACCACATTCTTCAGGTTATGGTTCATTTGCTCCATATCCGCCTTCACAGGCGCCAAAATCTCATTCAACAAGTTGGCCGGTGGCACAACCTGGGCTTCCAGCTTCAGGGCAGTCTGTCCCTCGATTCGAGTAGGTGTGTAGACACATGTGCGAACAAGTGGGCGCGCACTGTGGCTATTCCGCGAAAAGGTCGCCAGGAAACAGTGGCGTGAGGGGCACGTTGACACAACACGCGAGGAACAGCTCACAGTCTCCGGAGTGCTCATCCGCTCTGGAATGTTCATATTGTACAGGCCCATGGTTCAGCGGTGGGTGCAGGATGGGGACTTCTATGCGTCAGCTAGTAGGACATCAACCTTCTTGTAAACGGCTAAGTGTATGCAGTAAGTTTTCGCACTTGAGTATATTACAATAAGCTAGTTGGTGAACACAGGGCGGGACAACAGTTTTGAGGTGCACGGTGTAGCCAAGTGGTCGCACCGGCCACACAGTCTTGATGGCTGGAAAACAGGTCCCCCGTACAATGGGACCCAAATAGCAGAACGGCCACTTCATCTGACGTTATTTATGTTAAAGTTATGCCATAAAATTACAGAATCAATTATGAAGGCATTATTGGGCTTTTCTCTGCTGCTGGACTTGTATGGGCGCGCAGCGCAAGTCATGGATGATTGCGCTCATTTTAAGCGCCACATAAAGGAAAACCTCTATTTACTGCAATTTTAGATTTTACAAGGCACATCTTAACCAAAACCTTGCCCATGTATGGCAGCTGCTCCCTAGCAACAGCCGCAGCACAAGCACCGCTGTTCGGAAGGGGCCCACCCGTACAACATGGGATAAAATTTTTACCAGTATGGCTTTTGCATTGATGGTCAACATCGGCGGCACCCAAGCCCCACATCTTCTTTCGTGTGACCTGTCTGTAGAACGCTCCGTGGCTATTGCCTTTGCAATGAAATGCATAAGGTCTTACCTGATGTCGAAAACGGTGGGGGGCGCCATGATTACTAACCTGGGGCAACACCTGGAGGGCACACGGCATGGCTCATGCCCCTTGCACTACCAAGAAGTGCGCTACCAGTCGCCCTAACCCGCTCTTCAATTCCACCTTTTCATCTACAGTCCAGCGCTTCGACTGCCTTTTCAAACGATCCAAGCACCTAAAGGAAGGCCTTCCTCCTTTCCTTCCTCAGTCCTAAGGCCCTATACATATACAACTCGGAGTTCCCAGGTTCCAGGTTCTACCAGTTCCAGGTTCTACCCCGACTGAGAGCGGGCCAAAGACCCTAATGTTAAGGGCAGGGTGCCCCCATGTCGATGGACGGTGACGACCCCAATTAAAGTGACCTGCGAGCTGACCAGTAGCGGAGTTGACGCCTTAGTTGATTCGGCAGATTCCGCTGGATGCTGGTGGTGGGTGCTGAACCTGGGAAAACCACTGATTTCGGAGAAGTCGGCATGGGAGACTGGATGAGGGTGCCCCGAAACACCGGGGAAGGTAGGGACTGCCAGGTTAGTGGCCACGGGTGATGTACCCCCCTATCCTACACACATATAAAAACTCGGGCTGCATTGCTGCCTGTATGAGTGGGACTTCTTGGGGGCTTCGGAACGGCTTAGGTGATTTGGGAATCTTGGGGGCACGCGGCAAAGCATGGGCTTTTGCCTTCTGCACAGCCGCTGCCGGAAGCGTAGCTGCCATCTACGTCCCTACATACTGCGACACTGTCCCTCCCGCAACTCGCCCCGTTTGCGCTGACTGCAAACCTCTGTAGCTGCATACCTGTGCTGCTGTGAGTGCAACAGTTACTTACCCGCATCCCAGCATACTTAGCACATAATAGATAACTTCTGCCATTTGTAGATGCTAGCCCAGCAGCACATTACCTGGAGATCACATGCGGCTACCCTGGCTTTCACGGTGTTGCTTCCCACGTAACCCTAAGCATCGTCAAGATCCTTGCATTTTGAACTGATCGCAATCGCGAATTCAATCCAGTTCCTAACCACCAAATCCTCCGTAAATATAGCTTGCCCTAGTCAAGACCAATTACTACCAGCTCCGCCCGGTGGCAACACCGCCACATACTAACCACCCCCCCTCCCGCACTGGAGGTCCGCAGTGCTGCCTTATAAGTAGAATAGAAAGCACCCCGCGTTCATAAAAAGCCAATCTACCTATTCGTAACGAAAGACAGCGAGCGGCAACGTGGTAAACACAAAGCTTGACATATCTCAATTATGACTTCGTTGGATTTACCCATGCCCCGGTTGCTGCTCCTGCCATATATCGATATACAGTGTGAGCTTCTATAGACTGGTAAAAGATTCCCTCCTTCCCACCCACACCCAGAGTGTGTAACCGCACCATTCCAAATCGGACCACTTCGACGACACTTCCGCCACCACTGTTACTGCCCACCACGACTCTCGGTGTCAGCTGCTCCAAGAAGTCTTTCTCTATGATGATGATTTCTGCCATGGTGGGCAAACAATACACACTCTTCCGCCATCCCGTCATCTCCCACTGTCCTCCGAACTACTCCAAGTCAAAGTCGAAATCCCATACATGCAGGCACAGATAGCGGATCGCAAGATACTAATTATGCCACAAAACTCCCGTTGTAGTACAATGTCTTTGGCGAAATCCATCTTAAGATCTAGATATAGTACGTAAGTCCGTAATCCCTAAACAAGGGATATATAACCTGAGTGACTATGTGCCCCCGCTCTTCCCCCATCCTTCCAAGCTCCCACCCCCTCCCTGCTTCTCTCCTTCCTCGCACGAACACGACACCGTTGACAAATAGTCGGGGCTGTCGAAAGCACCACATCTCATAACTCGAGACGGACCCTCAGAATTCCTCTTAGCAACCAGCATGTCGTCCGTGTGCGGCAGCCGTAGCTTAATTTTATTGGCACCGACTCATGTTATTGGTATTAACTGATCGATGTAACCTTTGAAAGGCTGTTGACAGCTACAATGGTTTCGGTGCAAAATGACTGTTGCTGTTGTTGTTGCTGATCCATTAATCAGCAACTGATCTGCTTTGTCGACTTTTGGGGAGGACAACTGAAGGCAAATGCGAAATTCAGTTCAGTTCAGTTCAGTTCACCCAAGGTAGTGATGGAGGTTCGCGGCCTGTTCTGCAGCGTTGCCGATGTAGTTTGCGGGCGTGAGCTTCTTCAGCTGGTCTTTGGCGAGCTCTGGGAGCCCCTCAATGCCGTCAACGAACGTCATCATGCTCTCCTGCGTGACCCGCTGACCTCGGGTAAAGGCCTTAAGCTTCTCATACGGCTCCGGAACGCCGTACCTGCAAAAAGACGGCGAGGGGAAGATGAAAAAGATGGTGATGAACGAGGGGGATGAAGGAGGTTCCGTCCGTCTCTTAAGATCCGATCCATCGAATCATAAACCAAAATAGGCAAACATGTTATTTTCAGGTAAAGCCTTGTACAGCTTTCCTTTTCCTAACAGACTTCATCATAAATGCGTCGGGGCCTCAGGAGGTGGCGTTGATGATAATGATGACGGTGGTGGTGGTGGACGCGGACGGACAGAGCAACTTCTCTTTAAAGCCTTAACGCATATGTATAATGCGGTACAATAGGCTTTTATTTTTCCCTTTGTAATATTTATAATAAACAGTCAAAGGTCTTAAGAGCTCCAAACCGCACCTGCGCATGACCGTTTGGATGGGCTCTGCCAGCACCTCCCAGCTGTTGTCCAGATCCGCCGCCAACCGCGCCGTGTCGATCTGAAGCTTGGAGATGCCCTTCAGCGTGGAGGCGTACGCCAATAACGCGTGCCCGATGCCGACACCAAGGTTTCGGAGCACCGTGGAATCGGTAAGATCTCGTTGCCAGCGAGAGATCGGCAGTTTGTTGATGAGGTGGTCCATCAGCGCATTTGCAAGGCCCAGGTTGCCCTGCATATCGTACCATGCCGTGTCGTGTCGTATACATCGTGAACGCAGTGTTAAAGGGATTTTCCTGTTTCAAGCTTAGTTCCCCCGGGGGGTTAGAGAAGGGCATCTAGGGCGAGGGGGTTCCTTCGCCGGGCGAGGCGGAGGCCGAGGCGTGAGGATAAGGGCATGTACGACCAGATAGTACGACCAGAAGGTGTGACGGGGAGGGCATGTACGACCAGATGGTCTGAATGTGTTCTAGAACAGAACAGGGTGGGGACTACGGGCAGAGGAGGAGGAAGAAGAGGAGGAGAAGCTTGTTTTACACCTGACCGGCCCTCCCCCAACGCGCACGCCCATACACGACACGCCCTTCCCCAGGTACCTCTGAGTTTTCAAAGTCGATAGGGTTGACCTTGTGCGGCATGGTGCTGCTGCCGACCTGCAGTTGTGGTAAAATGGGGCGTCATAGCCATCGGAAGTTAGCTAAAACCGTTAACGTTAGCTAAGACCTGATCCTCTAAAAAGCCATCAAGTGCCACCTCACCTCGCCCGCAATCGTTCTCTGCCGGAAGTAACCCAATGAGATGTAGCCCCAGACGTCCCGGTCAAAGTCGATGAGGATGTTGTTAAACCGAATGATGGCGCTAAACAGCTCGGCAATGTAGTCATGCGGCTCAATCTGCGTCACGTAGGGATTAAACTCGAGACCTGTAGAATTAGGACAAGGCCGAGAAGTAGACAGTTAGCAGGCACGGCTGATCTTGAGTCACAAGCCTATGGTCCAAAGACCCACGGGTCAGTGGGCCCCCAATGGTGGAATGCCAGATTACATAGAGAGCAAATCGCCACCACGCTCCTTCCGCCCGGCTTCTTCACTAAGATCATCATGTGATGTGTCACCCACGAATTAAAATACACCATACCCACCCAGCCTTTAAGGCCACTACCACTGCCACTGCTACTGCTACTGCTACTGCCACGCCCAAGGCCAAGAGCATGGCCAAGCGGAAGGCTACCACGACCAACAGTCTCTTGGGATTCTGGGCCTGTCCTTCGCATCCCCCCTCCCCCAATGCGCTGCAGGCTGCAGGAATAACGGCCAGACAACGTCCCGGAACCCCAGTACGAAGTACCTTTGCCATTCCGCTGCCACTTGCTGTCCATACCCATACCCGTTAGATTTAGTTCCTAGCTCTTCCCTGCCTAAATTGCGCTCTTTGGCAGGATAAGCCCCACGGCCACCGGCGGGAATTTCCCAGCATTCCCCCGCTGCACCGACCTAAGGAAGGTACGAACTCTTGCGCCACCGCCTGCCAGTCGACCTCGGGGTATGCGCTCATGTGCGCGTTATAGTTGCCCACCGCGCCCGCCATTTTCCCCAGGTACGGCACCGCCGCCAGCTGGTCGCGCTGCCGCTGTAGTCGGTACGCAAAGACCGCCATCTCTTTGCCCATAGTGGTGGGCGAGGCGGTTTGACCGTGTGTACGACTGAGCATGGGCACGTCTGCGAAATCTTTCGCCAAGCGACCCAGCTCCGAAACCACCTTGTCCATTGTTGGAAGGACCTTTAAAGCAGGATGGGGGGAAGGAGGAAGAAGACGGGGGAAAAGGGGAGGGAAGATGAACACACGAAGACGAATGCACACACAAACTGAATGTGAGGTTTGCGCCCAGCCGGGTGACATGAGACCCAACTCGAACTCCAACCCGTCTGCACCCATCCCTCAAAATCCAAGTTCCAAATCCAAACCCAAACACACACGGATCCCTATGTGCACGAAACCTACACCCGTACCCCATGCCTTCCCTCTTTTCCCTCCCCGGATGCCCGCTTACGTGGTTGTGTACGGCATCCTTGAGCATGAGGGCGTGGCTGAGGTTGTTTATATCCTGTCAGCCATCCGTATGGATAGGGGTCAGGGTTGGCATAGAAACGAGGTTTAGTTTTGAAAGGGATTTAATTGGGGGTTGGGGGTTTCGTCGGGTTATAAGCCCCCCGTGACCCCTTTATAGACTTTTGTACAATCTGAATCGGGTGGAGACCTCATCTCTGCCGCAAATTTCGCATAATCTGCGGGCCTTGTGCCCGCTGCTCTTATCCGCCCGTACCTGCTATATGTGTGTGCGGCCTAATCAGGATATGTTATAATGAATAGAGATACGCCTAAAATATGAACTTATTACTGACATGCCGTACTCGGAACTCCGGCACATAATGGTGCCGTACTGACCTCACTGGTGCAGGCGAAGTGGGTGAACTCCAGTACGGCGGCCAGCTCGGGGTTGGACCGGAAGTGCTCCTGTACGGAGCGTTCCAATTCCAACGACGTCCAAAAAGCCATATCTCAATGATAGTACTGGAAAACCGTTAATATTTTCATTCTTCTTCCCGGGGATGGGAAAAAGGTTGAGATACCATAGGCGCCAGTTTAGAACTCAGTAAGTTAAGTGAATTTTTTATAAACTAAGGCAATTTTTAATAACTTTTATCTAATATACTATCGTCAAATAACAGCTTGCCGTTTCTGAATATGGAATTCATTTTAGTGTCAGGCGGAATAACATCAATACTCCGTGCATCAGGTCGTACGAAAAAGACAGGCCCGGGCACAAGAACCCAGCAAAGGGAGAGAGGGAGGGCGAGAACCCAAAACAACTTAACACGATTCCTCCAAACCGCACAAAACCATAGATCCACAAAATCATTCCGAAAATGCCTCCGTCCGGTGCCGGCCCCTCCTGCATCCGCGCAACTCCGAAACCTTCAGTCCAATTAACCACACTCAGCAGTGCCGTACGCCACCAGCCATTTCGAGCCCCAACGCACCTTGAGGACGTACTCCACTGCCTTCACATCGTGGTTCGTGGTCTTCTCTGTTTGCTTCACCTGAATGACGAAAAGCACAAGGAGAAAGGAAAAAGACGACGGGAGAGACGTGGACTTATTAAGGCATAACAGTACCAGGGGCAGCAGCCATGCAGCAGCAATACCAGATAACAGTACCAGAAACAGCAGTAGCAGCAATAGCGCTCCTCCCTTCCCCTCCTCCTCCCCGTCGGCCCCCTCCTCCTCCCCCGAGCGTCGCCTCCTCACCCTCGCCGCCACTTCAGTACTGCACCCCTCCAGAGTGCACAGCCGGTCCAGCAGCTTGTTGGCTTCCGGAGAGAAGGGAGGCACCTCCGTCACCTCGGGGATGCGGGACAGCTGCTGCAGCCAGCGGCACTCCACCAGCACACGATAACGGATGAGGCCGTACTCGGAGAAGATGGTTCGCAGGGGGCCGCTCAGGCGGCCGTAGCGACTGCGTGTGTATGTGTATTTGTATATGTGCACCGAGGGTTGGGAGGTAAGCGTCCTCTTTTAAGGAATCAGGCACCGTGTCAAGGTGGGCAGGGCGGGTGCGATGGAACGGATGTGCGAGAAAGGGCTAAAGCTCCGAGGCGAATTCATGCAATCGTGGAATCATGTTGAAATTAATGTAAATGCTAATGTTGAGGTTGGTGAATGAAAACGGATATGTGGGTTGATAATTGGTTGAAATGTAAAACCCAAATGCCAACAAACAACCCTAAGCCCTAAGAAGGCGTCTAAACCCTAACACAAGGAAGACTGGAAGCAGCTAAATGAAACATGATAAATGGTGTGACTGTTTTATTGTTTGGCGTATGGAGGAAGTTTGGAGGAGGTTTAGTGTACAGTTTTGTACTCCGTCAGATGGCAGATGTTGTGTATGAGGCGGCGGTGCCAGGCCCCCTCGGTCGCCTGGGTTCAGTGAAAGAAGTTCACAGGACACCTCCAGAGAGAGCTTCCTGAGACTCTTTACCCCGCCTCCAGAAAACAGGCCATAGATGAGAGGACACTAAGTGAAAACTCAGTTAATAGTTTGGACCCCAGGTTTAGGTGCTACCTCTTGGCTTCAAATCCAAACAATCCAACACCTACCCGTCCAGGGGGCTCACGGCTGTCAGCTCCGAAAGTTCCAACTTCGGCGACTGAGGATGAAATTCGATTTAACGCAGTTGAAGGGAGGGAAGACTGAGCGTCGGGCTGTCTGGAGTTTAACGCACAACATCAATCCCGCGCGATCGACATGGCGATTGACCAACTTTCCATGCCGCATCAAGACGTTAATGCCCAGCGCCCAGACATTTACCTGTGCCGGGGTGGAAGCGGCCTTTGGAGCATTGTGGCTCGGGATAGAAGCGGGCGGAGGCGCGGCCAAAGTCGCCAATGGACGGCATGGACAAATGCGCGACACCGCTAGGTATGGTTGCCGGCGGCCAGCGGTCTCACGGCCCATCAGGCCTGTCTTAGAGCTGGATCGAAGTGTCGTGTTCATACTTGCTGGTGATTGGCACTAGGTATTTAGGTATTAGGCCTACGTCACTTTCGTGCAATGCGCCGCACAGCAGCGTTTTTGATAGTCGAGTATGAACGCGAGCATAAGTTTGACTGCTGTTACTTTACGAAATTATACTGCATATATTTAGACGTACGATTTGCATGGGCTGGCGGCAGCGTGGGGTCTTGCACGACGACACGTGCGGCACGCAAGGGAAAATGTGTGCGTGTTGAAGAACCGGATTTTCCTTGCAATTCAATATTTGACATCTTATGACATGGCATCTTATTACACCAATCATAGGCGAACTCCGCAACCAAGTAGCTTGCACCCGATTTTGACTGCCATTATCTGCGCGCCTTGCTGTAATTCTTTTCGCTTGAGAAGTTTTATGCAAAGGAAACCCTGTTGCCAGGAATCAGCTGACCACGCACCCCTTCTTCGGACAAAGGCAAATCGGTTATTGGGATTTGCGGGTCCAAAATTGTAGGCATTTGATGTAGTGTTTGCATCAAGTGAACAGATAACCTCTCCGAGATGGGGATGATGCCGCGCACGCTTCCCGCCAACGCAAGCGTAAAGCCTCTTCTTCGCGCCTCGCGCTTCAGCCACGGGGAAAATGTATGGAATGCGGTTTGCATAAAACAGGTGCTCGCTTGATGTGCATCTTGCAGTTCAGCTCTCACACAGCTCCGCAGCCAGATATTCCGTACCCTAATGGCCAGACTTATATTGGAACCAAGGATCGTTGTAGTGGACGAGAAAGGACAGACGCCAAGGGCCAAATCACATGCTGAAAGCAAAAGTTGAACACAACTAGGGAGGCTCAAGACGTTGAGTCACAACACCTGATAAGCAGCCTATAATAAAAACAAACACTGACAGCGAACGCTTTGAGCCGGGTCAACGGGGACACAGCTGTAGGATGTATCCAATTTAAAACATCGTAAGGGTCCACAGGGAGGCCCAGATGCATCACAGGCACATGCCAATGCCGCCCTTGGTTCCGCTAATTGTTGTGCCCACCTGGCACTCCTAGACCCACCGTCACCGCCGCCGCCGCTGCATCGGTCGGCATATTCGTAAGTGCTTCGACGTCCACCGCTGATGCTACTCCAGGCATCCTTCCCGGCGGCGGCAGAGTCACATCTAAACGACGCTGCATCTCCGCCACTTGAAGACTCAGGCCTCCTAACTGAGCACTCTGTCGTACCATCGCAGCCTCCAATCTGGCTATACCTGCCGTTAATACAGGCAATGAATTGAGCAACTGCTCGACCACCGACATGGGGACTGACGGCGGCCGCCCCGGTGGAAGCGGCCCCGACGGCAACGTCAGCTGCTCCTCCATCAGCCCTGCCGTCAGTTCTTGCCGGCCTTGCTGCGCCGGTGGCCGCAGCTTTTGGACTGCCTGAATAGTACCTGTACCCGCGCCTGCTACATGGCCTGTACCTACAGACTCGAACTGACCCATGGGTCGCGCCACAAGGTGCTCTTCGATCCGCCGCACTCGCTCACATATGTCAGCGAGCTGTGCGGAGGCGGAGGCCAGTGGCGCTGACAGCAACCCGAGGCCGAATGACGGTGCAGGAAACGATGACGCACTGCCAGGATGTGGCAGCGGCACTGCCGCCATAGCCGGGGCCGCCGATGGTAGCGGTGGCTGCCGCTCCTGCTGCAGTTGTGGTGCGGGGACGCCAAACCCAGTGGAGGGACCCTCCAAGGACCCATGGGTTGGGATATGGGTCGGCGGCTGTGTCTGACCCTGAGCCTGCAAAAGTGACCGGGCAAGTGCCGCTGCGAGACCGAGGTTTGCTTTCGCGGCCGATGGAACCGCTGGGGTCGATGATGGTACGACATGGGACAGGAGGGGTGGTTCCAGCGAGGACGTGGCAGCCGTCGTTGCAGTGCCGGTGTCGCTGGAGGTCCCGGAATGTGTTATTGGAGTGGAGTCATTGTTGATTTGGAGCCGCCACATAGAGTTTTGCAGCGGTGGAGGTGGAGGTGGAGGTGGAGGTGGAGGTGGAGGTGGAGGCACTGCAGTGAGAGAGGGACAGGCAGGATGAGAATGAGCTGTGTGAAAACCTTCAACTTACTTAGGCACTTAAGTTGCCGTACGTGCAGTACCTCCCCTCCGCGGCCCCCATCATCAGCGACTCCCGCAGAGCGAAACAGCGGCGGCGGCAGTCCGCGTGGCCACACCAACATCCACATCCACATCCACACCCCTAAGCCAGGAACCACGATCCGGTAGTTTTCACTGCTGCTACCTCAGGCGCTTGAGTTCCCTCTTCTTTCACTTACGGTACGCACCGCTTGCTGCAGCTCGGTAAAGCAGCTCCCTCAGTTGCTGCATCTGGGACCCCACCGGGGCCGCTGCCCTAGCCGGCACCGCCACGTGATGACCTCGACCAGGTCCCCCTCCTGCTCTCACCGAAACACCCTCCACAGCAGCGGAGACAGAAGCAGAGGCAGCAGCAGGAGCGCTGCCAGTACTAGCTACAAAAGCGGGCGGTGCAAATAATGATGAGGATGAGGATGAGGATGGCAATCCCAGTGCAGTGGAGCTGCACGACACCCCAATTCCGGATCCAGAACCAGTTACGGTGGGATTTGGAACCTGCTTGGATCCGATGCAAGATATGGCGTGCGGTTCCTCCACCACCCCTGGATCAGTCTTTTCCGCAGTCTCCGCCATGGCCATCGTCACTGGCGCTGCGCCTGTCGTTCTCACGTTACCGCCGACTGAGACTGCAGCCGTTTCCCCAGCTGCCAGGATAGTGCCTCCTTCACTGCCAGCAATACACATGTCACCGTGTGTGTTTTCATCAAGGGTAATGACACTGGCTGAAGTGGGGACAGGGGCTCCTAAATCTGCTCCAAGGACGGCATCACCATCGTAGCTGGCTGTGCAGATAGAAGGGTGTAGGTGGATGTCGTAGATGGTGCACAGGCCGCCCGTAGCACCGCGTGCGGAGGCGAAGCAAAGCTTCAGCACGCGCCAGTCGGGGTATGCCTGTGTGTATGGTGGAATGGGGTGGTGATGGTGTGAGATGGCATGAGATGGCATGGCAGGAGACAAAAACGGAATTATACGGTCTATATGGGAAAACAATATCCTTAACAGCAAAAGCCATGAGGCTATTAGATATCGAAACTCAGTTACAGGGAAAGACGCGGCAGGAGGGGAAGGTGTGCATGTGCTTGTGCGTTGTTGCGGCAGGCCCTCTCGCCCTTCCCCTCCCCATCGCAATTCAAGAAGGAAGAATGAGGATGGCCTGAATGAGAGTGGTGTGTCGTGCTTAGGATGAGAAGTGGGTGCTGGCTCGGTCAGAGGAGCGAGCCTTGTGCGACAATTATTTTTTGTGAGTGTCCCAAATTTCGTCCTCATCTCGTGGCTGTAATGAAAACGCAAATTATGATAGACGACACTGAACGAATGTGCCGGACCACAGCAGTGCTTGCACGTTGCATGGCGGCATGAGTACCTGGCTGACAGGTATCCTTGCAGCAAACGCTTGGACGGCACCTCTAAGCACCCCAGCAGTTGGGCAAGATGATGACGGCGGTGGTGCATTGTCGGCACACTTGGGATTTGGCGGCACACATGGCAAGCCCCGAAAAGTCGCACCGTACGACAATGAACAATCGCCTTGAGCCTGCACGTGTACCTCTAAGATGCGACTGCTGCTAACGATGTGGATATCTGACATTGTCCCATTAGATGAACCATACGAATGTGGAGAGTGGGTTAGGCGCACGGCTGGCACTGACGATGTAGGGACATCGATTGCGACTTGCAGCGGAAAGTGGAGCGCGGATATCGGTTCGGTGTGTAAAATACCGTCAGCGGTGGTAAATATTACATCCATTGAGTACGATTGATCCGGCTGGTTCCCCAATAAGTATGCCGTTATACAAAATATGATCAATGGTTCATTATGGAGACACCAAGCCGAAAACTATCCATATTACCACTACATCTACCCGAAAAAGCTGAAGCTAGGAGATAATAGCTGAACATGCAGTAGATCTGAGAAATCTGCCGACATTAACATCGTTTTTTATTTGGTTGGGATTATCGACCGCAACTGATCTACGCTTCCCTTATAACTGTCGTCTGCTTGCAGAGCCGCAGAGCTGCAAAGGGCAGAGCGACAAAAACTTACAAAATCACCATCGCCTGTTGCTTCTCCTTAGTTTTAAATTTACGCCAGGCATCTTTAGCCGAAGATGCATGCATGCAACATGATGGATTTGGGGGCTGTCAGCAGATTGCTGCCATACAACAGTGTAGGACGAACAATGTAGATAGGATGATGGACAAGGATTCGTTCCATACGCCAGTAAAGTAGATGAAGATCGTTACATCTTACATCGTAGGCATGTCCATGTTTGTTGTTCGTTGTACGTCAGACAGGAAGATGAACAGGCATTACATAATAGTCGCTGCTCGATTACTGGCTTCGCTCTTCCGGCAAGAGCGGCTTCTGCCCAATCACAGAAACCTGAGATCTCAGAAAATATAGCGCAAGCAAGCAGCCTCGACAGAGACACGGACACCAGATTCTGGAACATAGCAAAAGAGGTACACGCAGGTGTCCAAAACAAGAAGGAAGAAAGTTAAGCGTCACCACCACTACGGCCACCACCGCCACCACCACCACCGCCACCACCACCACCGCCACCACCACCACCGCCACCGCCACCACCACTGCCACCGCCACTACCGACACCACCAGGAGGAACAGCAACAACCACAGCAAGAAAACTTTTGGCAGCTGGTACCAGGACTCGAATGTGCCCCTATGGTAGGTATTGTGGTCGCATGGCAGGCTGCAAGCCGCAGCCGAGTACATGTACATGACATTTGTAAGCTCGTGTGTGTGTATGTTTTGAAATGGGGGGACGCACGGCCTTACGTGAGGAGATGCAGTTAGAGATCATACGGCGCTTTACATATGCAAGTTACCAAGATATGGATGTCCTGCTGGAAGTAAAGGACATGTACGTTTTCTGAAAACATAATAATCGGTTGTACGATAACGTGTTTCTTCGTTGCTCGAGGCGTGCCACTTGCATAGTTGTCATGGAAGTTTGTTGACCACAGGCACACCGTATTTGCCATCCGGGTTGCCCGCCAGGCGGTCTTGGATGCTCAGCTTAGCCTGAAGGTACGGGTCGCCGATGAGTCTCACGTACATGCATGCGCTACATCGAAGAAAAACAGCTGTCAAAGCAGAGCTTTGAAATGCGTATATGTGCTCATCAATACTAATTAACACACCATGCATTTAGATGAAGTGTATCCCATTCGTCCGCAAAATGATGACGCATGATAGGGGCCGCTGCACAGATCGTAAGCCGATGGCCCTAATAACGCGGGGTTAGAGGAGGCATTTGCAATGCATACCTTGGCTTTATGGGTACCATTCAGGTCATATTCATCAGGATGCAAGCCGGCAGCAATTTTAGAAATGTGCACTGAGGCACCACTGATTGAGCAATTTCAATATCTGATGCAACAGGCTGCTTCACTGGGAACACAGGCGCGTAGTCCGTCGCTGTCAAAGCGGTCACAGTAGCTGTGCCTGGCAAAATGACGTTTATGAACGGATACGTTGACAGAGCTGCCGCATATACGCAACAAGTTTGGGTCCACATTGCAACGCGGATATATTCAATTGCTTTTCCTCACTGTCCTAAATGTAATGTGTGTTGGGTTTCACGCCGCGTCATAGGTTGACCCGCACCACACAAAAGGTAGGTTACCAGATCCATGCATTCCAATCACTAACCCGTGTTCTTAACAGAGGCTTTACAGTTCACACATCATTGCACGTAACCGGACACCCATACCTGACGATATTCGGGGAACGCAAATAACAGCAACCTTAGCAAATCTTGAGGAGGTATAAGTACGCACCGTCAGGTGAGCTGACATACCGACCCTGACAGGCCGGGCATATACCCACACCTATCAACAGCCGTGTCTGCAGGCCGGGCAAATGACTGACCCCCACCCGGCCCGTGCAAGCGCTCTGTTTCATCCCTTAAATAAAAACAAGTACCATGACCTGCACATCCCCTGGTTCGTTATCCAAAAATATCTGGATATCCTTAAACCTTTGAGGCTCCATACAACAAGCAAACCCGTCACGGCGCATATCAGAGCAAAATATGGGCAGATATGTGTCGCCCAAGCCATTCAGGAAACGCGTCAAACCCACATTCGGATCTTTGAATTGCCCGCAAAGATAGCGCTCTATGACAACGAAGGGCTACAAGGTTTTTTCCACCTGGGAAAATCTTCGGCTAGCCCAATAACTGCCGAATGCCCGCCCGATACACCATTGTTAATAAAGTAACGACAGTTATCCCTCAGCACTTCAGTTAATTGGCTCCAGTGCTTCTATCGTTTCTATGCTGTTCCCGCGAATGACCACCATGCCGATGTCAACCTTGAGCTTCTCGTCCACTGTTTGGTCAAGGACAACGTTCATAAATTGATCAAACCCGCGTAGTGTCCCCGACACATGCCGATTGGCGTTCAGGTGAACTGCGTTGAAATGAAAAATATGAACAGTCAGGACGGCGCCGCCCAGCAAGGCAACAGTGTTAAGCTAGGCATATTCCAAACAATCCTCACTGCTAAGCTTCTTGTCCATGAAGCGTTTTAGCTCCGGTGGCGCAACCTTAGGCATTTTCACGCAGGTATAAAGACTGCGGCGACTGAGGGATGGTTCCCTCTACACTGAGCTTAGCGAAAAATCTGTAGCGTAAGAGCAACAATTAACGGAATATAAGAGACGCTCCCAGGAAGGTCGGGTCTAATAGTGCTCGTATATGTTCGTCTGTCAGCAAACTGTCTCCAATCTTACACTGTGACGTTCACGAAGTGATTTCGGCCGCCATTAAAAGTAGTTATTGGTCCTCTTCAGACACTTTGCTGCTGTGTGTCGTACAATGCTATGCCGCCATGCAGTACATAGCCATTCAAGCTCCCAAACGCGCAAGCCGGGAAGGCCAGAACATACGACACATACGTCGTAGCTCATACCTTACCCAGAATCCGGTTTGCAACACAGTACGATATTACAGCTTGACCACAAAAACCAAAGCAACCGCCCCGTCCCAAAACCTGGAGCTCCTGTAATTGGGTCTGTGGTTTTTCCTAAACCCTGTCTACGTTGATGCCACATACATTTCATTATGGCACTTCAGCGTTTTGTTTGAAGGTAGGCACACGGATGAAGATATATGGTCAACGAGAAGGCTGTGTGGAGCTATACTTCGGGCGCTGTGAGCTGGTACATAGTCTGAGCCTGGGCCGGGGAGCTCAGTGTTAGTCTCCAAGGTTTGGGTTTTCTGGTCGATCTGTAATGTCATGAACGTGTTGCAAACCTGATTGTTGGGGGAGGTATGAGCTACGATGTATGTATTCTGGCCTTCCTGGCTTGCAGGTTTGGTAGCTTCATATGGCTTGGCTGCATATTATACAACTACTGCAAGATACACGGCGG
This sequence comes from Volvox africanus, assembly GCA_030268105.1. Classification (NCBI taxonomy): domain Eukaryota; kingdom Viridiplantae; phylum Chlorophyta; class Chlorophyceae; order Chlamydomonadales; family Volvocaceae; genus Volvox; species Volvox africanus. Next base: position 842,327 of record BSDZ01000028.1, on the reverse strand, counting down.
CAACGTCTCTGAAGGAGACTACTTGCCACTTTCAACATTAGCATCATCACTTCATGTATATCACGCTGTAAGGTTAGGGGCAGTTTGCTGACTACCATAATGAAACAGACATACACATACAACTAGACCCGATCTTTGTGCGAGCGTTGCTTACATACATTCCTCTAATTGTTTGAAGATGATGTATATCTGGAGCTGGATGGAAGCAACAAGTCCAGACTGCAACAGTTGATGGTATTCATGTGGTGAATCCAGCCAGGTCACTCAACCGCTCCTTGCCTCAGCTGCTGCTGCTACTGCCAGCGTCTAAATCCCGATCTACGGTTCGGGACCAGGCCTCAGGTACCTCTGCTTTGGCGGCAGCAGCTGTAGGGCTGTTGCTGATGGAAATGGCCCCGTCCTGAGAGGTTGGTTCGTTGCAGACGAGCCATCTACAACTTTGCTGCTGATCCCTTCCTGTCATTGCAGTTACTGCCACTGCCACTGCCACCGCTACTGCTCGGATTTCTCCTTGGCGTCGAGCACCTTATAGGGCGAGTGAAGGGGTTGGAATTTAGGGACTTAAGGTACGGCAACTGCGTTACGTAAAGAACCGTGAGGTCCGTGTGCATGTGGGCGTGGCATGCAGGGTGAATGTACTGCTTCTTCAATCCCCGTTCTTGTGTCGTACCGTGCCTTATTTTCCCGTACCTTTCGGATAATGGCTTCTTTGGGGGCCTGGTAGCTAATGACAGTGTCCATGACGGCGAGTCCGAGTGCTGGCCAAGCGATTAGCGTTGAGATCTGCATGAATATTTACGTTGCCGTACCACGGATAGAGATGTGGAAAGGAATCAGATATCAGCAGCTCCGAAACCAAACGAGGCGAGTGGAGAAGTAGGTGACATTGGTGGTTCTTATTAACATGCGGCGCAGAACCTGGTCGCCGATCTAACCACCCCATTACAGTTATCCTGGACCCCGAGCCTCCTCACCCTCCACGGCCACAACTGCCGCTTGTTGAAGTAGTATCTGGACGCTGTGATAGTGTGGTATATGATTGGGAATAGGTTCAGGTGTCTGGTCAACAGTTCAACGGTCATGCGCTTGGGTATAATGGTGTTTTGTGGCAAGGGAGGGCAGCGCCATCTTGCGTAGCCATGCTAACGCTAGTCAAAATAAGCTCACCCGCAGCAGCTACTAGGCCGATACCAAGTTTAATGTCTCGCTGAGATATGTCCATCGGAAGCTGCAACCTTAGGACGCAATTTACCTCTCCAACTTAAGTATTCGGACATGGAGGTCTCTCGTCATTACACTCAAGAGAATTATATATTTTTACAATTATTTATTGATATTGTAAACAATCATACCGGAACAGAGGTTGAAACTTGAAAGGCTGCCTTGCCGTTGTCTGTTCGTTCCTCCATTGTACAACGACCGTTGACTGTGCAAAATTATCAAACTCTTGGGTGTAGATAAGTATGACGATTTGCTCGTGGGTTTTATGTTCACCTTTTCGTGAACTATCATTTAATCTTAACCTTCGGCGTGCGGGGCTGGCTCAGTCGGCCTCTGTTCATCGACTTTCTTGCGGCGGCGCGAACGGGTTGACGAAGTTAATGTTTAAATCTTATCAAATGAATTGCAAGTGCCTGGGCTTTTCAGTCCATGGAAATCGAGGGCCTCTGTTGTCGGCCGTCCATGCCCGGCATTCATCCGGAGGGCCCACAATGTAAGTATTCGTCAATACGAGCATCGTTAACATATTTCAGACATTTTGCCCCGAGTACTATATAAGTTAGGTCTGAGTTATGACACCTGCCGGAGGAGTTGGCTTGGTTGGCAAGTGCTTTTTGACGAATTGGAACCCAGGTCGCCGTCGCAACCGGGGACTGCGCATATGCGCACAACATCAACACAGCCCGGCACACCTAAACCCTCTATGTAACGGTTCATATCCCACCACCTGTTTTTGGGGGGTCTCGCAGCTCTTCAGAGCAACCCGAGAGTCAAAAGAGCCGGCCCTGGTCCGGCAGGGGTCACAACCCCAGCCAGGGCCATGATGAACGACAAGGTAGGCCATTAAATGACTGGCGGGACGAGCGACGGAACGAGCGACGGGATGGGCGACGGGACGAGCGACGGGACGAGCGAGGAGATGAGCGACGGGACAAACGACGAGATGAAGGATGGGATGGACGTCGGAATGAGAGGGTGGATGTGGGTGAGCGCGGGCGTGGCGGCAGCAGCACCAGCAGCTACAGCCGTCGGGATAGAGAGTTTTCGGGGGCAGAAAAACGCGGGAGACCCGGCCCAGCTACAGCTGGCGGCAGTAGCACTGGCAGTCCACAGCGGCAGCGGACGCGGACCCGAAGTGTTCGGGACGAGTACGACAATGATGACGATGTCGACAATGACAACGAAATTGATGATGTGGACGCTGCGGATGATGTGGACGAGCGGGACGGAGCTGACCGGCGCAGCGGCGGCACCACTGGTCCATCTTGCCTGCGCGATACGTTGCACGGAGAGGCGCTGTACGGCGTGTTTCCCGTACTGGCTGCACTACGCGCCAAGAGGTGCGCCTGCTGTACCTTGTCGTGCATATCAGCACGCTGTATTCACACCGCGTATGTATGTGTGGATGAATGGATGAATGATGAATGAATGTGCGTTTGCGCGTGCCTGTGTATGGGCTTATTACTGTCTTCCGTGAAAACTAGTTTGGGATGAATGGCCAATGAGATCGTCCCTTGCTGCACCCTAACCAGATGTACGCGTGTTAACTCACATGCGCCGTACTGTTATCATCGCCCAACTTAACGTCTCCTTCCCCCTCTGCATTTCCGTGTGCAAATACGAAGTTGAGAAATGCTCCGAAACCCTTGTCACAAATCATTTTTGGTGAAGGCGGCGAATACACCGGGCCTTTGTGCTGTCTTCAATGGACCTCACGAAACGTAAGGACGCGGGATTGGTACGGCAAGTGGAGGCCCTGTGTACGGAAGCGGGTGTAGAGATTGTACGCACCAGCCGCCACGAGCTCAACCTTATGTCTCACGATCGGCCGCATCAGGTAGCAATCGGTTGGATTTGAACGCAGGTTGCTTTTCAGGACGAACCATGTATAGGGGGCAGGAGGGAAGCCGGCCAGTGGCACATCGGTTTAGGTGAAGGACTCGCACGTGGACGCGCTGCCTTGTGTCATGTGCCCTTGCACTTCTCAGCCAGGTGATGCAGTTGAATGTGTCAGAGACCAAACTAACGTAAAAGCATAACAGTTGGAATGACCAACCTTGACCCTCCCTCCCTCCCTCCCTCCCTCCCTATCTCCCTATCCCTCCCAATCCCTCCCTATCCCTCCCTATCCCTCCCTCCCTCCCTATCCCTCCCTATCTCCCTATCCCTCCCAATCCCGCCCTCCCTCGCGCCCATCTCTCCAGGGTTTAGTTCTTGACGTATCCCCCCTGGAGTGGGCATCATTGGACGAGTTCCCGCCGGCGGACCAGCTCATGGCTGGACTGGCGGCAGAGACTGTCGTACACGGTGGCGGTGGCGGTAGTGGTACGTTGGTGCCACCCGTGTGGCTAGCTCTGGACGAGGTCGTGGACCCGGTAGGTGCCATACAGCTTACGTGGTGGGTACAGGGTAGTTGGAGTATGGACAGGGTTGTCGTCAGGAGTTTGTTGTCGGTTTCTTCTTGGCCCTCCCTTGGCAGCCGTGAGGGATATGGTAGCCCCCTTGCCGGGTCATGCTGGGATGCTGAGTCAGTATTTTCTGAGAATCGCACAGTTGGATCTCAGAAGCCTGGAGTGTAGCAGCTAATCAACAAACCTCAATTCACTCTCGCCCATACTGTCATCCCCCTCTCCCGACCCCTCTCCGCGTCGGCTCCCCCCTGCACCCCGTCTGCACGTGCCCCTCCCACTCCCCTGGCTACATCCCGGTCCTGGCGCTGCAGCAAAACCTCGGCGCCGTGGTCCGCTCTGCCTACTGCCTTGGGGCTGCGGGTGTGTTGGCTTGCGCCCGCAACTGCGCCCCGTTAAGCGCGGTGGTGTCTAAGGTGGGCGAGGCGCATGTGTGTGTAAGGGTGTATGTGTATGTGTATGTGCGTGTCCGTGCATGTGGGTGAGGTTCTCGAATGAGACAGATGAAAGAGACTGCGGGTGGTGGTGGGAAAGTGCAAAATTATGTATGTGTATGTGTATGTGTATGTGTGCTGGGTGGGTGGGTGGGTTTGGGGGGGAGGCGGATGACGACTTAACGAGGCTTGATACTTCTGCAGAGACGCTGCGATGAAGCATAATTACCAACCGCGATGTTGGAATCGATATCGGCTGGCCTTGCTCGTCCAAAGTACGAAACAAACTGAAACCATTTCAACGTGAACCGGGTAGCGAATAGAAGCAGGAAGTACGGCGATAAAGAAGCCGTAGTGACGTGTATTGGCCTTGTTGCTGCTGCTGCTGGGGGGGTGAGGGGGAAACAGTACCACATGAAAATTTTTGGGTTTGCTGAAGAATTAGCAAACCCAGAAACTGATAGCTGACCGCGGGTGCTGTGTACCTAACCCTTGATTATCTGTGGGTATGTCCCGGCCCGTTTTTCGACAAGACGTTCTCACTCTAACAAACGACCAACCCAAAGAGGGAGGAGAATGAGGGCGGCATATAATGTGCGTGGAATATGATTTCATATCCAGAGACGCAATGATTATAGCTTTGAGACCGTAGTAGCAGACGTGACTTAATGAGATCGAAGTACCCTTGATTGCACTGATGCGTTGTATTCGATTCACGCGACTCCGTCTCGTCATCATGCTTTGTTATTTGCCCACACGCCACACGCCTCGTGTCCCGTGGCTGTTGTTGCTGCTATACAGGCCAGCGCCGGCGCGTTGGAGGCGCTACAGCTGTATAGCTGCCACAACCTGCCCCGCACCCTGCTTGATGCCCGGGACAATAAGGGCTGGGCGGTGCTCGGGGCGGCGGCGGGCAGTGGGTCGGTGCCTGTGGGGAAGGTCTGCGTGGACAAACCTACCATTTTGGTGCTAGGTGAGTCCGTTACATGCTTGTATCTCCTAACCGCCCCATCTGGTGCTCCGAAACCGATCAGCGAGGCCAAAGGTGTGGGGGGCTGTGGACATTATTGCCCAGTTACAGGATTTGTTGTAGACGAAGATGCAGCTCCATCCGCTCGTCATTCTTTTCTTTGCGAATGCCTGATCGAGCGCCATCCGACGCCTAATGAGTGTCAACCTGCGATTGGCCGATTGGTCCCCGCAGGCAGTGAGGGCTTCGGTTTACGTACCAACGTTCGCCGCGCGTGTGGATCCCTGGTGCGTGTCGACATGGCCCCACCAGCCATAACGCGTGGCAGCGGTGATGCGTGGCCCATGTCCAGCCGCGGCGTGGCCAGCGCTGATTCAGCGGGGGTGCCACTGCCAGCGATGCAGTGGCCACAGCAAGGTGCTGTACTCCGTGGCTTGGTGGATTCCCTGAACGTATCCGTCGCCACGGGCATCCTGCTGCACTCCCTAATTAGCTCAGCGGCGGCGGCAGCGGCGGCAACAGCCGGAGCGGCGCCACAAGAAGGGACCATGGAGGCAGCGGAATCGGAGGCGGGGACATTATAAGGTTAACTGGAGGTGTGGCACTTGCGAGCCCTAACAAGTTGCAAATAGAATTGCACCTGCATGTGACTGGATCTTTAGGAAAACATGTCATGTTGCGTGACGAGAGGAGGGAGCTGCGATGTTTTATGACGTTGATTCGAAACCTTTACTAGTGAAGTTAATTAGGACCGATGGGCGGTGTGAACTGGCAGGAAACAACACGCGTTCTGGTAATTTTGGTTATTTTACAGCTCTTTGGTCCAGAGAACGTTTCCCTACTGCAGACCATCTTATACCCTCAATGGTTGATGCGACACATTATCAGTGACAATGTTTTGTCAGCAACCTTAATAAAGGGGTGGAATAATTTGCGATGGATGGACAGAGAATTAGAACATAATGGCGGGTTAGGCTGTGTTTGTCACCTCACATACTCCTTCGAGCAAACTCAAATGCATGTACCAACTACTACCACTACTATCACCGCCATCGCCTGCAAACACGGTGCAGGGACATACCCTGCCTCTTATGACGACAGAGCTGAGGGGTGCATTGTCTTTCGCCAAAACTGTTGTGCGATGCCTAAAAAATTTGCACAGCAAAGGTAGGTGGAGGCAGGAAGGAAGGGAGGACGGCGCTTTAATAAAACCGTGCAACAGCCGTAACAAACTACTACCAACGCCCCGTATCACCCACCTGACATGTGCGCACTTACGCGGACGTTCATGCTCCTAACCTTCCACCCGCACAATGAAGCACGTGACAAAAAAATGACAGGACTTCACTTATACCTCCATACATTTTCAAAATCCACACTCATGACAACAAGGACGCGTGCAACCATCGTCGCCGTCGCACCGTCGCCACTGACACCCTTCAGCTGGTGCGAGAACCCCATCGTGATAGAGTCTCAGCGCGAGAATCAGATGCTCTTCCATCCCATGTCTCCGCCTCTAAATCGCCGAATCATGGCAAACCGGGGTAGTTTACTGCCCAGGTAATAACGTACATAAGCCCTCTCAAGCTTCCCATTCAGCTGACGCGACGCCCATAACCATGACCGGACAGGACTCTGCATTCGCCGATTAATGAGCGACGTTTGGAGGCCGTTGCAAGGTGTAGTGCCTGGCGACGGGGAACGACTAAAGAATGGATGCAACTGACCGGCCGACAAACCACCACTATGGGAATGGTTTATTCATCATCAAATTTGCACCGCTGCATCGTGTGTCCTCTTCCTAGATAATCTGAAGCAGGAGGACTTGACTCTCGGGCAACAATGCATAAAGGTGCATCACAGCATCTGGGCTGCGGCAAAGGACGATTGCCCCTCAGCACAGTACAAAACTGTCAGCGCAATTCCATAGATCGCTGAAGCGACACACAGCACAGTAGTCCAAGCGGCGCCGCTAGGCAGTGAAGCCGCCTATCGCCATGCCGTAGACCGCCCTGTGCTACGCCTCACTCATTCCGTGGAAAACCCTGCCACGACACGCTTACCGCGCTGACCCTGCCCCTCAACACCCTCCTCTTCCGGCCTCACCATCAGCTACAGCTCTCTTACTAGATGACGGCAAATCGTCGGGTGAAATCGCACTTTTCTCATCAATCAATCAAAGCAGCGGTCTTGTATAAACGACCGAGGAAAAAGCATGCAGTGGACTGTGTAGTTGGGTCGGAATAATCATTGGTGACGACGCAGTACCGCACGCACCCTAGCCGCCCCAGATCGTTCACCCACTTAACCCAGGAGGGAAGCGTGTTGACGAGCTAGAGAAGGGGCACGATGCAGGCCCACGAGGCACCAACGGGGACCAACCTGCCTTTGCGGAAAGACCGTACAACAGGCTCTGGATCAACAGCCTGAGCGGAGCCAGGATCCAAGACGCGGGATGGCAAAACATCGCCGCGGTGGCGCTGTGATGCCAAAGCCACGGCTTTGGCCCACAGCAGTCTGCCGCACCTGGCGTACGAGTAACATACCGCAAGGGGGCGCGCCGAATCACAAGTGGCGGCCAACGAATCGAAGAGCTACGTATTTATGTGCCTCTTGCATAGAATGTGGGCTCCATCCGCGCGCGCCGGAGGCAGCACCTCAATAGCGCATCAATCCAAAAGAACGAACACGGCGGGCAGCCTTCCATCGAATCGGGACTGAATTACTCCGTTCGGGGCAGCACGCTAAGGATCAGCGATCAGCGGGCCGAAGCGGCAGCGTTGCCACAAAATGCAGTCGCATCAATCCACTCTATCAATCCGCTTCACTCCCTTAAGGCCCCGAAGACACTCAAGTTATTAAACTGAAGACAGTGTAACAATTTGCGCACTCTAAGCACACAAGCACGCCGTAAAATCGCGCTAGCACAAGAAGGTTCCCAGCCAGTCAGCATCATGAAACAGAACGGTGCCACTTTATCACGGCACCTCAGAACCTCAGAATTGAGGGCTCCCTTCTCCATGTGTACACTGCCGCCGCTGCATGTGATTCAAATATACGTCCGAGGCTATGCCTTTTCTCTTCTTCCAACGGCACAGAGTGTATTCTTGACGGCTTCCGCACAGACACACGGTGCAAGGGGAGGACTGAACTTTAATTACCACCGATACAGCTGATGACACTACCCTTAGGGACTGAAGGCATTTAGTCTTGGCGCAACGCCGTCCTGCTACCAAAGCAACTCCCTTTGCTCCACGGCAAAGCGCCAGGTTCATTTACACGAGGCAACGGTGAAAATGCGTCCAGCAACTCGCCCACGATCCTTGGTCCCAGTACCGTTTACCTCCAAATGAAAACCTCAAGACGGCAGCGGTTGCCGCGTGCCGTGTTTAGGAAAAAGAACTGATAGAAATTGTGGACTCGCCCTCAAGTCGGCTACCATACGAGAGAAAAAATCGCAACACTGCCCACAAAAGGCCCCCCCACCGTTCCGCATCAGATCCCTAAGAATCGGCCCGCAGACAGAGCGGACTTGGCGGTCCTTCTCCTGCCCCCAACGGATGAACAAAATAGAGAAACAGGTGGCATTGACGCTATCATCCCAAGCTGTCTCCATACCCGGTAGAGTGCCGTGGGTGGATGTACGATATCGAGCCCATCGCGCAATTAGGTACACGGGACCACAGACCATACGCAACGCGCTTAGGCTTGACAAGCGTATATTTTGCTGCACCTTTAACAGGGCCATGCTTATTGCACATTCTCTCAGCGCCTCCCTCCATTGCCACATGTTCACGACCGAGCTGCGTTGCCGGCCTCCTCGTTGCTGGGGCCTCCCAGGGGGGTGACTGCTGAGCTCTGCTGCACCGGAGGTGGCGGCGCTGAGGTCGTTGCGAGCCCCGCCAGCGCCGCCACAGCCGTTGTGTCCATAATTCCGCCGCTTCCAGCAGGGCCCCCGCCAACACCAGTTCCTGTCGTCGCGGCGTTGGCCATCCGCTCGATCAGCGATTGCGCCGTCATTAGCATTTCTGGCTTGCTGTAGACCTCCGCCAGCAGCGTCGCCAGCGCAGCATTGCCGTCGACCCCAGTACCGGCGGCGGCCGCCGCTGCCAGGGCACTTAACGCAGAGCCCGCCGAGGCGCCTATAACGGGTGGCGCATGCGGTGGTGAGCAAGGCGCAGATGTTGTGGAGCCCTCGGAGCCCTGCGCCGCGCTCAGAGTCCTACTGGGTGCAGACGCCAGCGACGTTGCTGGTGGCGGCGTGTCGCCGGACTCTGACGTTGACGAGCGTTCCACCACAGGCGGCGCCACACTTGCACTCGGTGTTGGGGGAGAAGAGGCATTCTGCAACAGCTGTTGCTGCTGCGGTGCAACCGGAGGAACTGATGGTGGGCCAGCCAGCTGGGGCTGCCCTGGCGCCGGTGCAACGACACTATCGCCCAAGGACAGCTGACCCAGCATACCTTGCAGACCGTTCAACATGCCCGGCGTGACACCACCCACGCTGCCGGCCGACTGGCCAGCTGCCGCCGCCGCCAGCAGCGCCATCAAAGGCTCCATCGGGGACTGTGGCAGCGGAGCCGCACAGGGCGAGACGGCGCCACCGCTGCTTTGCGAAGTCGTCGTTTGCGAGAGTGCGGCACTGTCCTTCTTCACGGCCCCGGGCACTGCGAATGAACCCTGCAATGCCGCCACCAACATGGACATGGAGTCAGGGCCGAGCCCGGTGCTCGCTGCCGCCACCTGGGTGCCGTTTGTCCCGATCTGGGACGCCAAGGCCTCCGTTGTAATCCCCAGAGCCTGTAGGTCAACTCCCAAGGACGCCAATTGCTGCAGGGCCACCAGCGCCGGTACTGAGGGGATCGCAGCGGGACCGCTCGACTGTGTCTGCTGCTGTGTCTGCTGCTGCTGGGCCTGCTGCTGCTGGGCCTGCTGTTGGGCCTGCTGCTGCTGTGAAGCTGATGCCAAAGCGGCTGCTGCAGCAACAGCCAGCTGTTGCTGTTGAACTGCTTGCTGTTGCTGCTGGGTGGCGATAATGTTGAGCAGCTCCATGGCCAAGTTGGCCTGAGACGTTGCCTGCTGCTGGTGCTGCTTCGCCTCAGCGTCAGAGGCCTTCACTTGTTGCTGCTGCAGGCTAAGGCCGGCAAGCTGTGCTGAGAGGCGTGCCTGCGCATTGACACAGAGGATACGACAGGGCCGACGTTTGACACTGTAACTACTATTTGCAATCCCATGCATAACAGGGCTTCCCTTCCGATGTAACGGGGCTGTGTGATTGCTCCGTCGTGGTTCCAACGTCCAACGCCAACGCAAACAACCAACTAGAGGGTTCCTCTTAGCATAAACCGGTTCGAAGCCCACCTGCAGATGATATAGATAACCTCCAACTAGGGCAACCGTCAAGTGCAAACTTCAGCCAGCCATGCAAGTGTTCACGACCAGACTGTTGCACCCAATCCGCACCAACCTGCAACGCCTCTGGTCCGTGTGTGCCGCCAGAGTGCTGCTGTTGCGTCTGCTGGAGAAGCTGCTGCGCCAGCTTGAGCTGCATGTCTTGACCTGCACCCGTAGCCCCACCGGTGCCGGTCGGCACTGCTGCTGTCACCGCGGACAAAAGACCTGCAAGGTTAGCGGGTGCACTGGCAGCTGGCGCGAGTGGAGGCGGCTGCACGGCTGCTGCCGCGGCTGCAGCTGAAGACTGTTGTTGCTGCTGCTGCTGCTGCTGCTGCTGTTGCTGCTGCTGTTGCTGCTGTTGCTGCTCTACAAGCTGTAGCAATTGGAGCAGACCGTCCCCAGATCCACCCTGGATTGAGGAAAGCCCCCAAAACCACTTTAGTCGGAAACAAAGTAACATATGAAGGATATTATCATGTTAAGAGGCAAACAACGCGCCAGATCAACAGGGGTCCTGTATCTAGGACAGCTACTTGAATTTATTACAGCCCGTGTCCCGGCTGTAACATCCCGATTGCCCGACCCGGCAAGGAAGACAGCCTTTCGAGGCGTCAGTCCATGCCCTAGGCGCCTTCCATTTGCCGCCCACTCCTCCCAGCCACCCACAGCCCCCAATGCCGTATTGACCTCGCCCGTGCTGGAAGAATCCTCTATCCTTAAAAAGACACTTGTCCTCCAACCGTAATGTACCTGCTGACCTCCTGCCAGGTGAGCACCTGGCGCGCCTTGACCCACTGCTCCCAGGATATGGGTCAATGTTGAAGACGGCAAGTTCTTCAGCATCTGCATCCATGCAATCCACGAACGTCACACTGTGTATGTCAGACCAGTTATCGGTGAGAAGTGTTCAGGGGATCATCTTTGACATGCCTTTCGGCACTAAGATTGCAGCTTTTAGATAAGGAAGCACTCCTAATCCGTAGAAGGACAAGGGGTTTGGAATCAACGTGTCCTAGGAACCTGATCGAACCCCTATTGGTTCACTCACATCCAGGCCCGGCTGCTGCCCAGCAGCCGCCTGCTGCCCTCCCACCGTGCTCGTGTTCGGGCCTAAGATGTTCGCAAACACTTTGAGTGCCTGAATTTGTTGCTGGACTTGCTGCTCTGCAGGGGGATAAGCGCGAAAAAGGGGTCATCGCAGCATGGATGAGATATATTGGGTACGGATCAGCAGTAGAACTACACTGGCGATCATGGGAGCTGCCAAGCAACCAGCACTGCGGCCTGACAGACGTAGTAATTATCTTGGAACTATCCTACGGAGGTCGAAACCGAGCATTGCAAAGTATTATAAATAAATAAATATGTTATGTCTTTATAACGACAAATGTCAAAATTCTGGCTTCATTCAAGCGTTCACGCCCAGCATAGGCACATCCGCTCCAAACCTACGGAGGTGCCCATCAAAATCCCGGTGGCTACCTGGCGCAACAGATTTCATAGACTGGGACCAAAGTATGGAACCATATACTATGGAACCATAGTATTCCCTCAAAGTAGCGCGCATGGATAACGCGCCTCCGTTTGTATTGCCAACTTTGTCACTGATTGTAGCATACCAGCATCATAAACAAAAGAAGGCAGAATGATTGCATCATAGAAAGCAGAGTATCCTCACCAGCGGCTAGCTCCGCCTGAAGTTGTTGCTGAAGCCATAGCGGATCCTCTTCCGGCTTGCGGAGTTCACTCTCGGTGTGTGCAAAGAAACAGACACGACGCTTGCAGTTAGAGCCGTCCGTGCACATCTGTAGACAAGGAGAACTTCTGTGTCATGGAACGGGGAATGAATATCAGCAAGAGAGCATAAACAGACCTGCGTTCGGTACCGGGAAGGATGTAGCCAGCACTCAAATACTCCATGAGCAAAGGGGCATGCATCTCCACGGCGACAGCAGCCGTTCTGCAAGACACGCGTTAGTTACAGTGAATATGTAGAACTTGAGAGGTTGCTTGCCGAGCCGGACGCACCCGCCTAAACTCCGGACAAGCTGTCCCCGAGTACCGATACTTTCGCGGGTCTCTGCGCTTGGCTTTCTCTCCCGGATGCGCAAACGGGCACTGTGTCCAGTCATGCGGCCTTGCTCGCGGACAGCGTTTCACCTGCAAAAATTCGGCGCTTGTAGATAGGCAATCGTGTAAACATCATGGCAACAAATATACCTTGAACTGGAACATGCGAAAGTCATCCGAGCTGAAAGCCGCGGCATCTAGGTCGAACACGACCTCCTGTCGTGGTGTAAGGAAACATAGTTCAAGATATCAAATGCAAACACTCCTTGTTTCGTTCGGCCCTTTCAGCAAGTACCTTGTTTGCGAGTGGGTCCATAGCGACGACAGAGATTGAGGCTAACACGATATTATGATAAAAATAATGGCACAAGCGCTAGCGGCCGTTGGTGTAGCACGCCAGCGAAAGAATAAATTTCTGCGTGGGCTTGGGCATCCAAATGCTCCGCGCGCCTGAGGCTGCCGTAACTACCTCATTGCGCCCAACGTCTACGCACGAGGCAATAAACAAGTGCCATGCATTATGTTATACTAAATTTAGGATCTATGAAGGGTTGTATCCTTCATAAAACATTGGACCTGAGGTTTAGGGCCGGGCCAGGCACTCCTTTCCCATCAGTGCAGCTTCCACCGACCCCGTGGTTACTTTGACAACAGAGAAGTACGCGGTTCTCTATAAGTATGAAACAAGCTTAAAGCTCACGCAACCTTACTTGTGGGTCATTCTGCGCAAGGAACATATTTGGTCATTACTGTCACTGCTCTTTCATCTTCAGAAAAATCAATATAAGAGAATTATAAGCCCTTGTTATAATTAAAAACGAAAGCTTTCGGCTTCAAGGGACATGGCTATCCCAAGACGAGCCGCCACAGCAGCCATCAACGGCTCCTATTTGCCTATGTTGCTCCTATTTATCACGTTAGGTGTATCCCAGATCCCTTTGTCCCCCCAAAGCGACTTCATTGCGACGTGGGACGCAAACCCACAAAAGCGGCTTCAACGCTCCCTCAACATCCCCTCTCACATAGCGACGCGCCCACGAAGGAAGCTTACAACAGAGCCAGAACGGCGACTTGCGACCAGACACGCCTAAGGCCTACCCCAGATAGCGCCAAAATCACAATCATAGGCGATTATAGGCAAGAAGTTTTAGGCGCCGATAACCACGGCAGGGGAGTTCTCATCCTCACCAGTTCCTAGATTTGCCAATTATTCGTTTCACAAGCATCACACGGCCCAGCTTCCTCCACTGTCCTCCCAGATGGAGGAAATCCTCACGCCGTCTCATTTCATCTGGGTCACCTGGGATCACACTTCTTTCACAAACCAACAAACTGCAAGTTGCGTAAAAGATGCATTGCCGCAACGATACGGTGATACAGCATCGGCGGCCACTGCCGAAAGCCTTAAAGGCTCAACAAGCCATCCACATTTTCCCTCCTTGCCGATACAGGACCGAAATTCTGCGCAAACCAGGGACTATACATAAATAGACCAAAAGAGTCCGAAAGAGTCAACTGTTGACTTTGAGCATCTATCATTCGGGACGTGAGGTCTCGGAGCGAACGCCAACAAATGCCTGATTAGCAGCCAATCACATCAGAAACAGCTCATTACCATCATCCTCTTCAGCAGGGACGCCGCCATTGAAGAAGGCATTTTCGTCGCCACCGGCCTCACCACTGTCCGCCGGGCCACCTGGAGGGCCGTACACTCGAATAAACGTCCTGCCGTACTGGCGGTCGCGCACCGCGACAAGTGACTTAAGGGTCGGCGGCACCTGGTGTGCCAACTGCTTGGGATACTCCACAAACACAATGGAGCGATCGTGCAACAAGGGCGAGCGCTCCAGGAGATCCATCAGCTCGGGGTACGACACTACTAGGTACGGCGGGCAAACCGATATGAAGTCGAACGGACCGCCTGCAGGGAGGGCGAGAAAACCGGGTTCGTGCTTGTTAGCCATGCCAAACCCTCTCCCACCCGCTGGTCTACTCAGGAGTTTACAAAGGTACAAAAGTAAAGAATGGATCAATACTATGTTGCACCATTTACATCCATAACATTCCGAAGAATGGATCAAAGGTAATTCCGGAACACCCCCCAGATGGCCCATTCACCTGCGAATCTCGGCAGGTCTATGGACTTGCGCAGGAAGTCTTCCGCCTTCATGGTGTGGATCACCGAGCGGCGCTGAAACCCGCAGGCGGAGATGTTGCGGGAGAGCACCTGCGTGTTTGTGTTTGTGTTTGCGTTTGTGCTTGTGAATGTGTAATATGAATGTGATTGTGTATGTGTGTGTACGTGTATCTCAAGAGAAGGCCCAAACCCACCTTGCGACAAACCCACGAGTCCAGTTCGATGAAGTGACAGTCCCTGCAGCCCCGGCTGAGCGCCTCCAGTCCCACACTACCGGTGCCAGCGAAGAAGTCCAGCCAGCGGGCGGTTTCCGGCAGCCCCCCACTGGACCCCGCCTGGGCCTGAACCATATTGAAGATGGCCTGACGAACCTGGGACCGCACAACCATCGGCGTGTGGTAGTCAGCAGCCGCAGAAAAAAATGAAGGTGCAATGCCTTATAAAGAAAGCATACAGGGTGCGAGAGGGGACGGCAAATAGGCGATATGTGATGAGCGGAAATTTCCACACTGACAAAGGATGGGTGATAATTGTTTGTGTTTGTATTTAAGCACTCATACATATATACATCCACCCCATATACCCCAAGATAACCCCCCTTCCCCCTCGCGCGCGCGCACACACACACACATCTCCACACCCAAACCCCTTCCCCCTCACACCTTCTCCATCATGGGCCTCGTCGTAGCTCCCTGACTCGACGCCAGCTGCCGTCCCGCGGCGCTGCCTGCAATGATCCGCATGCGGCTGTGCACTTTGGACTCGAGCACCTGACGACCGGAAGCCTTCCGTTTCATGGCCGCTAGCTCGGCCTCCGCGGCACGTTGGTGAGCCATGAGCTCCTTCACCTGGACGCAGTAAGAATGGGGACGCGAATCTGCTATCCAGTAAAAGAAAAGGAAGACGGGAAATGAAAGAAAAGGGAAAAGAAGCAAAGATTGAGGAGAGGAGAGGATGTTTTGGGTGTGACGGCTGGAAACAAGCAAGTAGTCCGCCCAGTGGTCCAAGTAGTCCAAGTCCTTTGGATCTTTGGATCCATCAGGATCGCGGATCCAGAACCGAATCCTGTTCTGTATCTAACTTTTATACCAACCTTGTGAGGCTTGAATAACCGTGACAGAAGGGCCTCCTGTTGCTCCATGTCGATTCCGCTGGCGCCGCCACTGCCACCCCACGCCACGCTAACGTCACGGTCCTCCTCATCGTTCTCGTCTTCGCCTTCCTCATCGTCAGACGACGGCGCCGCCGTGGCAGGCGCTGCGCCTGACTTGCTGCTGTGCAGAAGTGAGAAGGCATATGTCATTTATTTTTATACATAATTTATAATTCTTTACAAGTTATAGTGACTTGCGAGCCGACCAGAAGTGGAGTTCAGGCCGCTATTGATCCGGCAGATTCCACTGACTGCTGGTGGTGGTGGGTGCTGAACCACCTACCTATCGGAACATCACTGGTTTCGGAGCAGTCGACATCCCTAGGGGTGAACGGATGAGGGTGCCCCGAAACCCAGGGGAAGGTAGGACTGCCAGGTAGTGGCAACGGGTGAAGCTAAGCCTCCCTACCCCACACACATAATTTGTCTTATGGAAAATAACTGCGCAAATACGGCTTGGCCAAAAACATATCTGAATTCAGTAAAAGATTGACCTTAATATGGTGATGTTATAAAGTCTAATGTGGAGTCAAAAACCATTCATTTACGGGCAGTCAACTGGTAGATTGACGGGGCAATGGGGGTTCAAGAGTTGACACCTCTCAGCGCTCCCAATATCCACTGAAAACCCTTAAGCCCATGTTGACCTTCATGACTATCTAAGTCCCAGCGGAAATCGAAAATAAACATCCTCACAAAAGAACATCACCTCGCGGTAAGGTCCACCAAACTTTCCCCCCTCACACACACACGCACGAGACGGCTTAACTTCACTACTTAACGGCGTACGACATGAACCGCCAAAACTACCAACCCTAAGCCCCCCGCACCTGGTCCCCACCATTGGCCCTCCCGCCCTTCCTTTCGCGCTGCTCTGGTCTTGATACTGCTGTTGTTGCTGCGGCGGGGGCAGGGACGCACTAGGTTTTGGTGTCTTCCTCTTCTTAATCACTCCCAGCTCGCGCATCAGGGATGGCCGACCCACGGGTCGCAGCTCGTCCAGCCCCCACTCGATCTCTTCGTCTGCCAGTGGATCCTGCCCGGGCATTGGCCGCCGCCGCACTGACCCCTTCTCCCTGTCATGATCCACTACACCACCGTCGTACAAGCCGCCACGACCAGGTGCCGCTGTCACCGCCGCCATGCCCCGGCGGCTGGGGCCAGCAGAGGCACCACTAGCGGCGCGCTGCTCATAGCCCTCTCCAGCATCGGATTCTTCCATTATGCCATTCTCATCACCTTCATCATCGGCTAGGAAAGCCAGTGGGTCGTCGTCATCGTCGTCGTGTTGGTTGCTGCCGCCTTCACTGCGGCGGCTACCAGCGGCCGCCACTGCACCTGCACCCGGTGCCCTCCGCACCGTGACTTGGCCCTTTTCGTCAAATTCCGCCACTTCCTGTAACACCAGAAGACGCAATTCAGCTTTACATTCCACAAACGTTTCGGGCTACCAGATGAAACATGATCCCAACTGCAGGTTTAATAATATGTGTTGGTGATGTACGACTACGTGATGACAAGCGTATTACGATCATGTTCACGTGAACTTGTATTGATCATCATCACCAGTATCATTATTATGTTTGCAATCATGTAATTTATTACATTATAACATTTGATAATGTTCAGCTTGACTAGATACCAAGTTTATCGGCAGCAGTAGCATTAACATATGCGGCAATCGCAGTAGCAGTCTTTACAACAGCGACATCTCAGTAGCGATTTCGTGCTTTGCTCTAAGAATGTTCGACAGGGAGAGATTCAAAGATGTACATCTCGCGACGTCGACTGGAACGACAGACTGACCGACAACCAATCCCTTGCCGTCCCAACAGCTAAACCGCCGGGGCCCCCCTCCATAACCGCACCGTGGATCCATCCGCCTCCAAATTCAGCTCGAAATATTGCTGCTGGTTTTGCTCCAGGGAGACCTCCTCGGCCTCCCCCTCCCCCAAGTCGATCTCGTTGGGGTCCACCCAGTCGCGCTTCCGGCGAGCTTTGGAAGATTGGAAGTGAGGGTGAGGGGGTGAGGGGTTTGCGCGCTTGCGAGGGGAAGGGTGTGGGAAGACTGTATGGAACAGACAGGAAAACAGACAGACGGACGGACGGACCGATGGATGGACGGATGGACAAACGGGCGGTAAATAGGCAGATGCCTATAGTTGATCGGAAGGTTAGGAGTGCCAGAGAAAAAGCAGACCCATGGGTCACAGGAACCCACGGCAACACGAAAATACAGGAGAGCGGTCTTCTTCCGCTTACCTGATCTGGCTTGGCGCTCCCGACGCGCAGCCGCCTCCACTGCCGCCGCCGCCTTCCGTTCCCGCCCGTGAGCAACAATGCCTATGGGTCAAATGAAATCAGGGATTTGGGTCGCATCACATCATATCATAACACATATGACTACATCTTATCATGCTATATCATATTAGAACAGTTAGGTTATACGTAGGTTCATATTAGCTTCTCTGGTGCCATAAAGCTGTATCCCATCATCCATCTCCTCCGCCCGGCTAACAGCTCCGAAACCAACAAACCCCACACCCCACCCTCCCGTTTTCCCCGGGGATCTCAACTGGCAGATGTCAAGACTCACACAGCCCGGTATCGCAAAAAAACTTTTCCTCATGCCCATGCCGTACCTTCCTCCACGAGCCGTGCCTGGAGTAACGTAAGGCCTGCCAGGCCGGCCTCACTGGACTTGTCGAAAAAAGGCGTTGGCACCGGCTTCTGGCTGCTGCCAGCGCCAGGTGCCACCGCCGTCAGTAGCTGTTTCTTTTGCTTCTTCTTATCGCGTTTCGCAGTCGGCTTTGCGGGTGCGCTCGCGAACGTGCCGACGGAAACGACACCCCACCCGTCATCGAGGAAAGGACTGTCACTGCCACCGCCGCCACCATTCGCCTCGATGGGTACGGCCACAGACCCGGATTGAGATGTAGTTGCGGTGGTGCCGTACGCCCCCTCACGATCGAGATCGTACAGTTGATAAGATCGGCCAGTGCCGATGTCGCCGCTTGCGGCGATGCCATCGCTCGCCTGTGAAGGGCGACGCCGGAGAGCTGCCACTGCCAAGGGGGTTACCCCTGTGGGGACGGAAATCGTGGGAAGGAAGAAAATCAGATTGTTGTATATTATGATCGTTTTGATAAACATGAAAGTCTTCTAAGCGCTCGTGAGGGGCCTGGTGGAAATTCGGGTTTGGCGGTTGCCCGGTCCGCGCACGTGTGGTGGACAGGTAGCCGGTAATGTCCGGGAGGTGCATTTGCACTTCTGGCAATATTACCTTCGTTTGCAATTTTATGTCGGCTGAATCTTTCCCATGGATGTAAGGCCACCCGCGGTGTTGCGGGCGGGGCCGGACGGTCTATGTGCGGCGCAAGTGAGCCGGCTTTGGAGACAACTCCTTGAAGGTTAAAATAAGACATCTCCTAATTGCCTTGATGTTTAATCAAATGCAAAATGACGCTCAGCGATGCATTGACGGGCTGTATAGAAGACAGTTACATATTATACAGAAGCATGAGTCAATGAGTATGTGGAGTCAAATTACAGAAAAGACCTTTAGATTACACCAGCTTTAGATGGTATGCTGTATACTCTGGACTGTAATGCCGTCGTCAACCCGAGTATTGCTTTCGGGGCAATGCCGTACGTTGCATGACATTTTGCATTCGTTCGCATTGACTTGGCATATTTTGACGACGATCTTTTGCAAATTTCTGCGGTTAGGCCGACCCAAATCACGTAAGATATCAGCGAAAGAATTGACGTGCAGAAAGCATTCGGTGTCGCCGCCTAGCATGCAGGCTTCTTTTGGGTGCCAAGCTCCTGTGGTGCAGATCCCCGCCTGCGCACGCTGGCGCACTTATACTCCACCCTGTGCGCCCAGCAGCAGCGGTCGACCTCACTGCAGGTTCATCGCACGAGCAGGCAAGGAAAATAAGGACAACACATCCAAACACGAGGACAAGGCTGATTTTTCAGCCCTATGGGCATTGCGCATTAAGAACTTCTTTAGCAGCCGCCGGAAGTATTTACAGCAAGCAGAGCAGCCAATTGAGGATGCGGAAGAAAAAATTGCTGAGGCGGAAATCGCACGCGAAGAGGAAAAGTTGCGGAAAATGAGAGAGGAGGTGATGGAGCTGAACGAAGAGGAGCTTCGCCGGGAGGAAGGCCCTAGCGATTTACGCGAGAATGTCGTCGCAAGCGACATTGCACGCGCACGCCTCGATCTGTGAGTCCCTGTGCACTATACTATCCATAGCCAACGACGTCGCTGACCGATGCGGTGGCCCTTCGGTTACTTCTTGAACCATTCGAAGTTGGGTTTTAACATCGTGCCATCCGTCCAGTGACCAGCCATCCTATCGCCTATTACATCATTTCCTGGGTCGCACTTTCCCCGGACATGTCTCCAGCCCTTCTATAAGCCATGTTTTTGTTTTCGTTCCCGTTGCCATACACCATTCACATCCCGCAGGACCGAGATGGACACCTGTGGGGATTTTCTCTAATCCACCGCTGCGTTGTGCTGTCTTCCAATTGCGTGCTCCCTCTCACCCCTTGGGGATCCGAAATCATGGCAGCTTGACCGCCCATGGGTTCCCATGACCGGGTCTATTAGCGTTCCTACTTTCTCCCTTCCCTATGGCCCCTCCTCCAGTACCCAATCATGTGCACCGGGTTGTGAACTCGTGGTATTTTGCCGCAGTACGGTGGTTTCATGGATTTCCCCCTCATCTGTTCAACCAGCCACCCTCCCCTCCCGCCTGGTTCTAACATTTCAGTTACGACTTACCTTGCTTTCGACCTTCTGTCTCTATCTTGGTCACGCGTTTATGTTCGCGCACCCAAACGCACCCCGTCTCACAGTTCCACGAGTCAGCTGACTAAGGCCACCCTTGCTGTGGTCCGAGTCCGGGAGTTCCTCCGCGCACTGCTCATGCTACCATTCAGCCTTTCGGCGGCGGCATTTCAGTCCTGGCAGAGCCTCTTCAACTCACAACGGTGCGTCATGAGTCACGTTCGGCTTAAACCCGAACTCCTTCAGGGTTCTACTATCCCTAACACGATCATTATGCTTCACTGACCAGCTCCTTGTGTAGTTATGAAAAAGTATCGGGGCTCCGAAAGCAGTAAAATCAAAGAAACGCACATGTGACTTTGATGGTTCCATGGGACTGAACCGGGCGATACGGGTTGAACGCTGAGCCGAACTTGCAATAAGGCCCGAGTAGGCCGGCTATGGCCCGGACGATTGCATTTAGAGGACCAGACGGCATTGGCAGGGGGGTCTGCTGGTGGAGGGTGGGGGGAATCCCCGGGGATCCCCCCCACCCACGGGGATTCCCCATCCCCGGGGATCCCCCCCACCCATGCCACTTGACACGGCATTGGCAGGGGGGTCTGCTGGTGGAGGGTGGGGGGAATCCCCGGGGATCCCCTCCCCGGGGAGCGGAGAGGGGCATCTTGGGATTGGGTTCCGGTGACTGATTCGATCAACACGAAGACAAACTGAGAAAGGTGTATTCACTGCTTCACTCTCGACATCGGGACTAATCGCCATCGCATACCCGTTAGATCCTGACCGTTTTAGCTATGATCTGTGTACCAAAAGCGCCTGACCTTCCTGGACCCTTCTTACCTCACCCATCGCAGGTACGAGAACTTCCTGATGTCAGAGGGCGAGCGCATGTGGTACTGGCGCAACCGGATGGAGAATGAGCGATGGTTCTGGGAGGTGCTCGTGTGGGATCGATTGTTATTCCGTAAGTACGGCGTAATTATAAGCATGTACGGAGTACAGCGTGGGGAATTCCAACGTGGTGTGCAACGGCAATGCCTGAGAGCATCCATGTTGATCTGGCTCGCTCCTGAAGTCTTTTTCACAGTATCGTCATTTGCTGCGCTGTCATCCTTTCTCAGCCGGGTTTGCGCACTGTTTCCCTGGGATCTCGCTCAGGAACCTTGGGCGGGGCGGGAGGGTAAGTGAACTCGTACTCTTCAAAAAGCTTGCCCGAGTGAACAGCAGTTTCCCATTGACCAACTTGGCAGCGCCTCTATTCCAGGCGCATCACATCTCCAACCCCCTTTCCCCCACCCCATGATCTTTCGTCACCACCACCACTACCACCACTACCACCACTACCAGCCCCGAGTCGTTTACCCGTTGACACTCTAAATTGCCATAGAATTCAAACCTCAAGTCATAGTATCCCTCTCGTCCCCTCCCCTTCTGCTTGCCCTCTTCTGCTATTTCTCCCTTTCCCCTCTCGCAGCCGTGATCGCCATCATCAGCTATGAGTGGCTCGTGCCCAACCACTTCCTTTGGGCGGTGGTGGCGCCGGTGGCGCTGCTGGGCTGGCTGACCGGCCGCCTAGCCACGCCGTCCATGCCGGAGTTCTGGATGATTGCCTATTTTGGCTTCTACCGAAAATGCTGGCCGGACTTTGCGAACTGGCTTGCGTCAAACATGCTGCCGCTACTTGTCTGGTAAACGGCTGGTTGTGCTCCACTTGGCCTTGCGCCTTCTACTGATGATCATGGTGTTGGCCGAGGCGCTGACCAAGGTGCTAGCGATGGTGAGGTGTTACCAAGTGATGTCGATGAGGTTGGTCGTTGGAAGTTCACCAATCCCTCAGGTAGGCTGTGTTGACGTTCAGAAACCTCGCTTGAGAAAGGTGTGCAGCAACGAGCAAGGGCCGTCAGGAAGCGGAGGGGGCATGGGGTGTTGGGAATTCAGGGAATCTCCAGCAGTACGGCAGCGGCTGAATCCGCGGGAGAAGGGTAGGGAGGTCGGAGGTAGGGAGGCTTGCGCACCTTATCAATGTGCCTAACGTAAACTTGTAGATATGTGTTTTTGTCTTTTTAATGTGATTGGAGGTATGCGGCTGGGGGATCAGCCATAGTGCGGGCGCCTTTACGAATCTCGTTTGTTTTCGATCATGAAATTGGTTATATCGGAGCTGGCGGGATTTTACGTGAAGGCGGTGGGAAGGGGACGTGTGTGTGTGGCGCTGGGGTGCGTTGCCGGTTAGTGTGTGAGGGCCCTCGAGGGACAAAATGCTGTGCATGTCCGGCATGTACGACAGGTACCTGCCAGCAGCAGCAGCAACAGCTGCGGTGATGGCGGCAGCAGCGGTGGCAGCAAACAGCAGAAGCAGGTTGTAAGAAGCATGCATGATTGTGACCGTTGTGAGCGTACGCTTGCTTGCATGTAACCGGGAATGCACAGGGGGCTAATGGTCCAAGGGCGATGGTGAGGCACTTTCCTGCCCTAAGTACAGGGTGTGTCAAAAGCCCGTATATACAACAGGTAGGCAGGTGTGGAAGAGCGAAGAATCGGAGGAGCTGTGCCTGATTTACAGTTATAGACATTTTAAGTAACTTAAACAACAAGAGCTATTGTTACCTTTACCTATTCACGGGTTGAAAATGCAGTGGATGAAGGTAAAAATGATTAAATTGTGCCGATCAATAAAGTATTCCGTAAATTCTGAGGCACGCATCGATTTTTGGAACACCAAACACCAAACAATCAAAGTACGGAGTTACATATATACAATTGAAACATTATCAGGGCGTCCATGGGTCATCATCAGCTCTAGGCAGGAGGTCAATCCTAAGTCACAGCGCAACGTAAAAGGCGATACCTGAGGGACAACCCTAAGTATTAAATCGTCGTTCCCCCGGCACTGCAGGCGTTCCCGCCAGCAACCTCCAGGTCTTGAAACTAGCGGGAGTGCGGTGGTGTCCAGTGTTTTCTTGAGTAATCAGTAACTTTTTTCATAAGCAATAGAATATTTTGAACTTCAGAAGCAGTAACCAGGAAAATTGGTCGGGACTTGGGATGGTTGCTTAGGGCGATACGATCCTGGGATGTGTGTGTGGGATAGGGGGATACAGCTTCACCCGTGGCCACTAACCTGGCAGTCCCTACCTTCCCCGGTATTTCGGGGCACCCTCATCCGGTCTCCCATGCCGACTTCTCCGAATTCAGTGCTCTTCGCGGGTTCAGCACCCACCACCGGCATCCAGCGGAATCTGCCGAATCAACTAAGGCGTCAACTCAGCTCCTGGTCAGCTCGCAGATCACTATAATCGGGTTCTTCACCGTCCATCGACATGGGGGCACCCATGCCCTGGGATGTGTATGAAGTAAATAATGGTGTAAGATGACCAATTATTTGAAAGCCTTCCAATGGGGTAACATCTGCAGGTGGATTCAATAGAGTATAACGATTATATTGATGGGAATTGAAGATATTTGCCCTGGTTCAAGGCACCCTTCCTGCTTGGGCACTGGGACCCAAGGCCCGGCAGATTTCACAAAATGTTTATCTCTGTTGTGTCCGCCTAAGCAAAGGCCCCATCGGAAGATGACCATACACGGTCCATTCTGGACACTACCCGTAGTTACCCAAGGATACTACACAAAAGAGGCATATGCCCACGACTTCTTGAAGTTCAGCACATTTCCATACACAGAGACCATTTCGAGTTTTCCACCTGGTGACATGGTGAGCAGCAACTTTAAGTGGATACATGCAGAGCAATAGTGAGAGGGAGCCATCCATTAAGTGTGGAAGGGGGGAACTCGCACCCCGGCATCACACGCTATTGCACACTGTGTTAAAGTGGTGTGAATTTCTAGGATCTGACACAAGTGTCCCTCAAGGGCTTTGAGGAAATAAATTATCATAATCATAATCATAATAATCACAATAATCATAAAAATCATAGTAACAATCATGATAATCATAATAATCATAATAATAACAATAATCATAATAATAATAGTAACGGCCGTAGCCTGGCAAGCGTTAAGGGGGTGGGGAACTGATGGGTTGCATTGCCTCCCCTGGAGAGAGAGAGAGAGAGAGATTGAAAATGAAATGAGAGCGCCTCGCGTACATCGCATTATCCATGATGATCGCCTATAATACAGCAACCAGTAACCCTGCGGACGCGCACATCGAAAAAGGATGCGCGCCGCCGAAATTTGCACCTGACATACAGTTTACGCGAGGTCTATTTGATCGCTTGGAAAGCAAATTTCTCATAATAGCAATCCATCGTTATGGTGCATTTCCTTGGATCTGACGTACAAAACGAGTATTTCTTGTTCATGCGTCCGGGCGTCTTGTGAGCCAGAACGAAACGCCAGATGGATGTTCGTCTGGTGAGGACATGCACGGCTATCGCCATCGCCATTCCCTCATTTGACCCTTATTCCTGTCGCCAGTGATTCTCCTATCTACTAAACAGTTATAATTCGCTACATACTGCTATATCATTCATATATGCAGCCGGCGATTACCCGGAACATCTCCAGCACAATAGAAAATAAGCAGAAATGCAACAGTAGCAAACTTAGATCAGCTTTAGATTTTTAATGCAAGTTTAATGCATGCGACGTCAGCACATGAAGGATGGCATCGTCCTTAGCTTTAATTCCAGCAGGTATGGCGCACGTTACGCACGCACATCGGCTACCTATCGTATGGTCCGGATCTAGATCTGCACCTGGATTTGAATCCGAATCAAAGCAGGATGCCGCGCCGCGCGCCTGTTTCCGCTTTCCTCCTGCGTGATTCCATTATTAGAAGACACTAATAATGGAAGAAAATCGACAACACTTTAAGAAAAGTGCCTCATGCACTCACGATATACGTAATCTCCTCCATGCAGCCACGCATCTCCATACAGCAAAAGTAAACTGAAGCCAGTGCTGGGAAAGCAGCAGCCGTGCAACAAGATACTGTTCAGATGTGATTCCACCATCAACACCCAGCAGCGACCACTAGTCAGCAGAGACGCTAGCACAGGTAGCGTCCTGCTGGACCCTGCTGCCTGCGTCTTATGTCTGCTGGACTCACTGAACTCAGTACCTGGATTCACGCACTCTTCATTCATGCATGTGTCCGTCAAAAGTTAACAACCCACATTCTTTTCAAGCTATTCAAGGAAGAACCCTCAACCTTAAAAAGGGTTTGACGCAAGCATGCATCGATTTAGCCATAATAAAACTCTGGGCACTGCTTCCTCCGTGCCGAGGAGCCTATAAATCTGCTTGGTTGCGATATATATGATGCAAGCGTAGTTAGATTACAGTCTTATATGTCCCATACAGTCTGCATATGGGTCCTTGATGACACCACGCATCACCGTTCGTATAGATGTAATATAACCGAAACTACTAACCTCGAATCCCATATAAATATATATTCTATTTCATGTCAAATCTCAAGCCGTTCCGAACCATTCAGTCAATATATCATGTCATGTATAACCGCCGATGACAAGGATAAATAAAGAGTAACGAGTCGAATGGATGGTCAATTTCAACGGCGATGACACCGGCGGACAGCGAGGCCGACCTTTCTTTGCAGTGACAATGCATTAGCCATAAAATTCGGTTCAAAGACATAAGAGTATCGTTTCATCGCCTTCCATAACGGAAACGTACGCTCCTTTCCATCATGACTTCATGCATGCATGCATGCGATTATCCGCTATTAGCAGTCCCGCCATAATGCAAAAGGCCTCTTATCGTTATCATTATCGTTATTTTTCTCTACAAAATCCACATCCACAGGTACTAATTGAGCTGTGGACCGACCGTGAAATGGCGCAACGCAGCCTGCACGCGTGCACGTAAACCTCCCTCACCATCTCTCACGGGCACATTATTACCCATGAACTCCATACTGCTGATGGCCCAGCAATGAAAGTGCTTCATTAATTACTGTACGTCATATGATCGATGCGTGCCATATCACCCAAATCAGACACGAATTAAGCGAGATCAAAAGGTTGACCCAGATCGATTGACCCAGACCAGACTGATCCAGACCAGGCTGATCCAGACCCAAATTGATCCACATCAAGTCAAGTTTAACCGGTTATTGATGTACGGACTGCTGGCAGCGTCACTCTCCCAACCATTGCCTTCTCTCCAGCCAGCGTCTACTAGCACTGGCTACCGATTACGGCAATGACAAACAATTCGTACATTGACGGCATACGCAGGCAGGCGTAGATGAGCTAGCTAGCTAGCTGGTAGGGAGCTGCTTTGCGTCGACGCGCCCTTCCATTCAAGTATGTGGATGGATGGACTACATTCAGCCCGCATGCACTGCACTGCTGGTGCAAAGATGGAGATCGGTAGTTACCGCTTTCTGATTGAAAAAGCTAGCCAACCTATCACACATCCCCAAACGGAAAAGAAGGCCCTATAAGGCCCTATAAGGCCCTATACATAACGGAAATACATTACAGCCACAAGGGCCGGCTTCCAAAGCCGACTGGGAATCAACTGCTCGACTGGCAGCCGCCGCGCGACACAGGCCGGCCTCAAGGCACAGCCCACTTGCCGGCCGATAACCGACCGCCTGTTGACTGATGACCACCTCCTGTGTATGTCTATCAAACATATTTGCCGCCAAATATAGCCATTTCATCTGGCGACTGAGTAGGCAAAAAGAACACCATAAAATCATCCGCATATCTCTTCTCTCTCTCTCTATATATATATATAGGGTTTAAGGGTATATATATATATACCACCCATATATATATATATATATCCACTGGCAAAATGGATTCATTCTATAGCACTGCTATAAATGTCGCCTAACCCAAAGGTACCAGAGGTACCAGTAGGATGTATGTTGCGGCCTCAACGGCAGGCAAGGACGCAGCGAGAATAAGAGTGGCAGCAGCAACGCAGCACACACACACATGCGCAGATTCCCTCAAATGTGCCAAAGATTCCCTCACTTGTCCGATTCCAATAACCAGAAGCACCGTGAGCGGGGTACCATGTTACTTGTTCGCATTATTGCGTGCACCCCTCACAGCACTGGCATCGGCATTGACATTAACATTCGCAGTAGCAGTAGCAGTGGCAGATATTTCTCCTCCCCCTCCTCCTCGCCCTCCCTGTCCCTGCTGTCCGGTTCCACGGCTTTTCACACCCTCTTGCCTGCCGCATGCCTCTCATCTCATCACAAGCATCAGCGCACCGGGCAGGTTCCCCCCCAATCCGACTCGATGTACCCATCTGGCTGCTACTCATGAATCCATTTGAGGTTGTGCTTGAAATGTTTAAGGTGGTTTTGATGGTTGTAGTGTTTGAGTAGATAGTTGATAATGTCGCATTTAACATTCAGTATGAAGTACATTTAGTCTGACGATAACCAGTGACGTCGTCTGCCTTCCCGCCGCCACCTGCCAGCCACCCCCCACAGGTCCGGTACAGAACGCCACCAGCTACCCACCCATCTATCTGTCCGTCTGTCGGTCCCCTGAAGTGGCAACTTTAATCCTCCAACACTGAGCACCAAACGGATGTGGCAGCAGGTGGTGATGACGATGACGATAACGATAACGATGGTGGTGGTGGCGGTGGTGATGGTGGTGGAGTTGTCGGCCCCCAGCGGGATGTTAAAACGCCGCATTGGTGAAGAAGAATGATCCAGCTGCTCTGGTGCCACCAACGCATCGTCCGTACTAAACTGCCGTACGATTAGTTATTACGATTAAAACCCCTGAAAAGGTCATCCGGACGAGAGTGGCAGGTCGGTCGGCCAGTTGAAAGGTACCTCCTACAAGAGTTTACATCTAAATAGATATGATGGTAGCTAGATACGAAAACAT
The DNA here is from genome assembly GCA_030268105.1 of Volvox africanus. Lineage (NCBI taxonomy): Eukaryota > Viridiplantae > Chlorophyta > Chlorophyceae > Chlamydomonadales > Volvocaceae > Volvox > Volvox africanus. The sequence continues at coordinate 813,880 of BSDZ01000028.1, read as the reverse complement.
GCACCTAGCTAGTCATGGTACCACTCTACGGCAGGTGGGTTGCCGGTCAACGCAGGGAAGCAAATGATGGCCTAAGAGAAAATGGCTGTAAGGGCTCCCCTTTTCCCTTTTCCCTTTTCCCTTTTCCCTTTTCCATCTTCCATCTTCCCTGAACCGTTAGTCAATATTCAATAACCGGACCTTAACGAATTAACTGCCAACTGCCTACCATGGCGTCTATCAAGCCCTGGATTTCTTTGACGGCCTCCGCCGCCGCGGGCCTCCGCCGTGGCTCATGTTCCCAGCACTGCTCCATCAGCGCACGCAGTCGGATGGGGCACCGGGAAGCGGGGATCCGAGAAATGGGGAGCCGCTCTTCGTTAATAGTCACTGCGTTGGAGGATGGGCAACGGCGGCAGCGGCGGGCAGCAGTGGTGGCGGCGGGCAGCAGTGGTGGCGGCGGGCAGCAGTGATTTTTGTTTTTTTATTATCTTTTTCCAGCTGAAACAGTATAAATGGCATCTACCGTGGCATCATGAACTATTGCACCCTCTGCACCTTCGGTTACCATGGGGCTGGATGCCCGAACTATCACAACTTGGCTGCATGGTTAAAAGCAAGCATATGACTTATATACTGCACTATGCCGAATGCCCACGCTGATGCTTCTTCAGGTCAACACATGTATATATGTAAAACACATTTCTCTGGATACATCTTTTTAATTTATAATGCTAAAATGCTATTCTCATAGTATAACAATACACATTATAAAAGAAATACATTACTTGTTGGATGATTAATGGATTCTCGGGGTGACCCAATTATTACCTGCTAGCCGCCACCATAAACATCTAGGATGAAATACCTGGACATAAATTAACAAAAATAACTATATCTCAATTGCTCCCTCATTACTTACAGCATCTCCTTTTAAATCTTATAATGCCACAAATAGTACCTTTCTACTTTTCTCTACAGGAATCTACCTTTGGCCCCTGCACACCAAGACGGTGGAAGTGCGGGGAACTGGGACAGCAGGCCCCAGAACCCGCACAACTACCGTGCATGTATTTCAGGGTGTTAACAGCATTGAAGGCGGTAATCCAATGAATATATAAAAGCATGATATTATTACGACTATCGTACGACTCGACCGGCCATCCCCCGTCCCTCCCCACTCACCCTTATATGCCACCTCCACCATTTGGAAGCCCTTCCAGGGATGCTCCCCCGTCAGCAGTACCCACAGCAGCACGCCAAAGCTGGGAGTCAAGTTTTAGGTGTACGAGGTTGCAGCGGGCGTAAGTTATGACAGTTTTAAGGTAACAAACACGGAGATTATTAGTTTGTCACAAGTAAGCATTGTGTGGAATGAGGGATACCACCATGCATGTGATGCAATGTCCTGCACATCCCTCATCCCTGAGGGCGATGGTCGACCTGTGTCGGGTCGCAGCCAGTTATGTCCCGTCTGCAGCATTCCTTCCTCCCCTTTCACCCCAGCTCCAGGCCTCATCTAGTCTGCCTCCCCCCCAGCCCCCGTCCCCCCAGCCCCCGTCCCCCCAGCCCCCGTCCCCCCAGCCCCCGTCCCCCAAGCCCCCGTCCCCCCAGCCCCCGTCCCCCCAGCCCCCGTCCCCCCAGCCCCCGTCCCCCCAGCCCCCGTCCCCCCAGGCCCCGCCTCCGCCTGTCACACTGCTCCGCCAGCATCAGCCATCCGCCTGTCACCAACAACACACGACGGGAGGCCCACCTGTACATGTCCTGTGAGTGGAGGGATGGGAAGGGTCAGGGAGGTGCACAGCGCCGTTCAAGGCCCGAACGAAAGGAAGCAGGATATCGTACAGGATATCGTAAAAGAATCCAGCAAGCTTTATTCCAAAATCCACTTCATAGTCGCGTGCGGCCACACAGGTTGATTCATTATATATAAGGAGAGAGAGAGGTATATAGGTAGAGAGAGAGAGAGAGAGAGAGAAAGAGAGAGAGAGTGACAGTACCGTGCTGCACTGCCAAATTAGCAGAACGAAACACACACACACACACACACACTCTCGCCCTCTCTCCCCCCGCCAGGTCGCTCACCACGTGATGAGTTAGAGTGTAGTTCCTGACATCAAAGGTTTCTGGGGCGGGCGGGAGGAACGAAATGGCGGCGAACCGAAAGTCAGTTAGCAAACAAAGTTTATCAACTAGCGTATAGATTGGCCAAGAAGGTTGTATCTCATGTATCTCATCTAAGCCATTCATGCACGTGGTGGTGGTAGGGGGGGATAGGGGGGGAAGCCCACAGCGCGGGCAATGGCGGTTCCGTCTTTGACCCAGCATGGTGTTACGCGGGCGAACATATACATGCGGCAATTGCGTCAGACGGACATATACAAACGGTCCTCATGCTGTTGGCGGGCAGGGTTGTATGTCAAGCTGGATATATATAGGATGGGAGAAAGACCTCGGATGGCGTATAAGCTTGCGGGTTCCTATCCCTGAGATAGCTTCCCTTGCTTGATTGAGGTGGCTCGTCACCTATCTTTGTGTGTGGGATAGGGGGGTACATCACCCGTGGCCACTAACCTGGCAGTCCCTACCCTCATCCAGTCTCCCATGCCGACTTCTCCGAAATCAGTGGTTTTCCCAGGTTCAGCACCCACCACCAGCATCCAGCGGAATCCAGCGGAATCCAGCGGAATCCTATAAAACCTATCTATGCGTGCGTGTGGGTTATAACCCTCCCGGTAGCTTCGCCCTCTAAATCCCCTGCCTCCCCCTTCAATTCTTTGCACCAGATGACTTCAATCACACAAAAATACGAGCATAGACAGCTGATAGAACCCCAGAAAGGATTAATCGTACCTGGTGCCATGTAGGCGGGCTGTCATGAAGTGCATACGGCAGCGCCGTACGAGGCGGCAAGGCACACCACAAAGCACCGCCCGATAAATGTAATGGTCACGGTCGCCATCCAGATAGATATGTACACATAGCAACGCGTAAGGGGGACAGACAGAAGGAACGAAATGATTTCGCATTTGCAGCGTGGATGGGTGTTGTGAGGGATGCGAGCTCGCGCGCTGCCGCAGTGTTGCACCATAATGCTGTTGCTGATGACTTGAGATATTTGTCAAATCTGTCATCATGATGCTTCGCAAGCTCTTGGAATAAAATGTCAAACAGGACATGACATAACAGTAAGTGACGGCTTCACCACCAACACCACAAGCACCAGCACCAGCACCAGCATCAGCATCAGGATCACCACCATTATCACCATCACCACCACCATCACCATGACCACCGATCACGAAGACGTTTTATCACAAGGGTCCGACTCGCATCGCCATCAGCATCCACGTACGACACTCACCGTTCCTGCCTCTGGGTGTTTTGTAATTAACACGGTGCTCCGCAGCCGTGACACCCCGAAATCCTGCACAGCGAGTGAAAAGACCCTGGGGCAGTAAGGATACCGGCACTTCATGGCAAGCTCAATGCGCTGTATTGGTCACTAGTTTGGCCAACATATACTTCATTTGTTTTTACTAATTCCTCGAACTACTCAACTATTTTCTGCATACTACTTTAGGATAGTCCATATATTAATGTATATATACATATAAATGTGTTTCAGATCATTTCATCTGATTACGAAGGATACTAGACGCAGTGGATGGCTAACATTTTGCGGCATCGAACCCCTCCATAACGTGAGTTGAGACGTTAAGTTGAGATGCGACTGAAAAGTGTTGTATCCACGTGTTCCAGATGGGTTACGAATACGGCCTAACGGAAAATAAGAAATTATATAACTGATTGTTTGTTAAGAAGGTTTAGGTAGAGCTTTAACAGGGAACGACCATGGGGCACTTTTGCCGCGTTCTCATGACCCCTGGGTCCGTCGTTTCATCCCATGACCCAAAGGTCCGCCAATTCATCCCGTGACCCATGGGTCTGTCACTTCGTTCCAGTGAACTTTCAGGACGTTCATGGGTCACAGGAATGCAACAACTCGTTCGTCCGTCCTGTCCCGACAGCCCGCTCGTCCCTTCAATTCGTTAGAGCTAATCACCTAACAGATCGATTCGTACCGTGAGTTTCGCGATAGGTCGGGGTGAGTTAGCCCCATTGATGAGCACATTGCCCGGCTGAAAGTGTCGCATCAAGGAAAGGGAAGGGGGTTAAGGGGGGGAGGGGGTTACAGGGGAAGGGGAGGGTGCCCGAGGAAGATATTCCTTGCCACTCCACAGGGCAAGAGAGAGAATCATTTAGCAAGTAATAAGGAAACGTGAGCGTAAGCCAAAAGATAAATGGCATTTAGGCGAATGTCTGTGAAGGTCAACGGTTTACGTTTCATATTACGGAGCTAAATCTTTAAACGAAAATTCTCTAAAATCATGTTTATTCTTGCCTAAAAATTAATATATATATATATACTAATCAACTACTGTAACCTTGGTAATAAAATTTAACAGTTACGGAATATCCTGGATGATCATTCAAGAAATCACACGGGGAAAGGAAAAAATGCTGATAAGCTTCAGTCTCCTCAAGGGGTACAAAATACATTATCATGGATGGGGAAAGTCAGGAATATATATATATATATATACCCTAAACCCTAAACCCTAAAACCCTATATATATATACATACATGCAATTAACGTGGGAGGAGAAGAGGGAGGAGCAATACAGAAATTGGGAAGGAATAGCTGCGAGAGTAAACGTACAAGTGACCATCTAAACCCATAGACGCGTAAGCCTAACAGAACGGGGGCAGGTTTCTTACAGGAAGGTACTGTAACCTCAGAAGACATGAAGCTGGTTGTTCAAAGGCCCGCCAACCTTTCAATTGTTGCCCTCTCCGGACGCATCTCCTCTTTTCCGTACCCTGCCGTGCATTGTCGTACCTTGAGATCGCGGTGTAGGATGGTCGGGTGAAGGTATTCCAGCCCTTTGGAGATGTCCAGAGAAATGTACAGCACCTGCAGTACAGAGCCGTAGGGACAGCACCACGTTTTAAAGGGCTACTGCCACTCCTACTGCCGCTCCTACTGCCATTGCTACCGCCACTCCTACTGCCACATAACTACAGGCATGGCACTCACCGTCCGTAATGGCAGCAACTCGTCGTTCTTGTTGTACACCAACTTCTCCAAACTCGACTCCATCAGCTCCATCACCAGCAGCAGCTTCGGAGGCGTCAAGCATGCCGCCAACAGACGTACGACATTGGGATGCCGACAGCGCCCCAACACCTCCACCTCCTGAGCAAAGCTGTTCCGTATGTGCTCCAGGGAACCACCACCGCCAGCGCCCAGATCGCCTAAGTCTCGCATTACCTTCACGGCGACACGTTCCCCGCCGTACATACCCTCGTACACACGTCCAAACGCACCCTTGCCGCGTACGACAGGGAGCAGCATCACCTCCTGTGCTGCCGCCTCCCCCAATGTCAGGTCTGACCGGTGGGGGGTCAGCGGCGTCACGACGACATGCTCGTCCTCCGGATGCAGTATTGCCGTACTGTTCTGCGGCTGTGGCGGGCCCGGCATGCTAGAGGAGGAGTCGGGGTCGCCGCTGCGAGTTGAGGGATCCCCCGTCGGGTCGGGTGTGCTCGGAATGGGGGCAGGTCCTGCAGCGGTATTGCCGCCTTGTCATTCAGTCACGTGTGGGTATAGTAAGTGGGGAAGGGCGAGTATGCACTTGAAAAACACACACTGTTATTCTGCTATAACGTGTCAAGTAACGTCTTTGTAGTAAGTTCTGGGAAAGCGCTCTCGGAATTCGTCAATTCGGTAACGACCTCTTAGCTTATTCTTATACTTACTTTTATCTTTAATTATTAACGATAACTATATTTACATTATTTCTTTAATTAACGTAATGAATCACGCTAAAACACACGCACTCAAATCCCAACACCTCTACTTGCGCTGGGTTATCCCACCTCAGGGCCTAACGAACCCACTAACGGACACGCATATCCACATATCCACACATGCATCCACTACAGGATCTATTAGCCGGTGTGCAGCCGTACTTGCAACGTCGTCAGATCCGCCGCCGCCATCCCCATCAGTCGTCTTGGCCGCCGCCGCCGCCACCGCCGCTGCCGCCGCATCGATCCCACCTGCTACACCGGAAGAGCCACGCCCTCTGGACGCCGGACCTGCCGCGTCAGTCTCCCCGCTGATCTCCTCCCCGCTCCCGCTGGCAGATGCGCTTCCGCAGCCGTCGGCAGCGCGGCCGCCGGCAACACCGGCAGCAGCGGCTGGCGCGCTCTTGGCGGTGGCGACGGTGTCAATCGGGGCAGTCGTGACGATGACGCCGGGCGCAGCGACGGCGGAGCTGGAGGCAGAGCGTAAGCGAGCCGATGCCAGGGGGAGGCATGGGTTCTTTTTGCCTGAAGAGCTTGGCATCCGGGAAGCGGCGACTTCTCCATCTGGGGCGCCGCCGCAATCAGCCGCCACTGCTCCATTGCCTTGCACCAGATCCCTGTTACCGGTTGGGTTGGTTGATGTGGACGAAAAATCTATCAGGGGGCGGGAAAGATTTGTGATGTCACAATGATAGCCAGGCTAACCTCCTGGACATGTCCACAACCTCAACCCCCAATCCTAAGACTGACCGTACACCAAATGCCGTACAGGAACACTGTGACCGCCCCTCCCCGTGTCCCTTCTTCCCCGCGGTATCTCCGCTTATGTGTACGGCCCGTACGGGCTGTGGAGCTCGTGCGACTAACGCTACAGTACTGAATGGAGTTCACATCGCTGGAAAAAGAAAGTGTGATGGATGGTACATACCTGTCAGGGGCTTTCTTAGAACCTCCGCCCTCCAACTGTCGTGAGCGATGACGTACAAACAAAATAACCGCCACCACAAGTAACAACAGAAATGATGCACCTGCACGGGGCCAGCGGCATCAGGTGGTTGATAAAGAATATATCTGTATGTGTGCGTCTGTCCGTTTGTTTCTATGCCCCTGTGTACGACATCTACTCTGCTGAAGTGCCGATACGGGCCCTACGGGCCACAACTACCCTGCGCTAACGGAAAACCGCAAAAGCAGTTTTCTGGGGGAATAGAGCGTGGGAGTGTATGCATGTAATTGTGCAAATGTGTGCGTGTCTCTGTCTATGGATCTATGCGTGCATGTGTGTACGAACGTAATTAGGGTTTCGGGAGGCGCCAATAAGCTAATGTACGATTACGTGTGCAGCAGGTTATGGACTACAGAATATCATAACTGAAACCCGGCCTCAGCTCTCCAGGGAGCCCCCAATCACTGTCCGTACCTCCCAATCCGCCGCCGATAGCCGCAGATCTCGTTGCTCGACTCTCGCTGCCACCCCCTTCGTTAGTCTCATGCGCTGGCGGTGACGGTACGACGTGCTGCTGCCAAGGCAGCACCTGACTCATCAGCTGCTGCCGCATCCAGCTGCTACAGCCCATGATATCTCCGTGCTCGCGAATACATTCGTTGGTCATGGTGTTGGCACAAAGGTACGACACGTTTAGCAGTACGACGTCGTACATTGTCGGAACCTGTTTCTCGTATTGGTCGACGTCGGCGCCATTGAAAGCCACGTCATGGAAGATTCCGCGATCTGCCCAGCATCGAGACAAGAATGGCGGCTGCAGTACACCTCCAACGGATTTGAGACCGGCGGGGGGGACGACGCTGATGCAGCCGGGCTGGGGGATACTTAGCTGGTAACCCTGGGCACCCGGCTGCGAGGCGGGTCGTTGCGAGCTGGCGAGGGAAGCATTCCACGCTGCCACAGGGAAGCAAACCGCTGAAGTATGACGTGCGTTGTAACGTTCGATAAAGATGTCCGATTTCACATTGACCGTTAGTAAAGCGTTATTCGTTAAAATATTGAGGTTTTGGTATGAAGGTCGTTATAAAGCAAACGCCATGGGAGGTGTTGTTGGGCCACGATGACGAGATGACGAAGATGACGGAGATGACGGAGATGACGGAGACGCGTGATGAGGTGGAGAGGGCATGCGGTTGGTGCATCGATTGACGCAGGGTTGGCAGCCACCATGTGCAGGGGAGAGGGGGAGAGGGGGAAAGGGGGGGAGGTGCAAGGTGCTGGGAGAAAGGGAATATTAACGAATGACAGCGAATGAGCGCTAGATACAAATTCACGAGAGCTATTCAAATGCTTATATTGTCATACACACATACAAAGTGAGATATCCAAGAGAGGAGGGAGGGGAAAGTGCCCTGCATGAGATACGGAATGAGCGGGAAATATCATCATATCAAATAGCATCCTCCCTCGCCCCTCCCTCCCAATCCCTCCCTTCTTCTCTCAGGCCCCACCAAACCCAAGGAAAAACAAATTCCCGCTTGCGAAGCTTCCAGACAGACGCGAACGGCAACAGCAACGGCAACTTCGGCGACTTACTGTACAGTAGTGCAGTCTCAGTGAGGATGATCGTCGCCGGATGCGTGTCGTACGAGTTAAGTATGGTGGCTCGCGCCAGGTCCAAGCCAGGGCCCTGTATAGATGTACGACGGACAAGGACAGGACGAAAAGTCATATGTAGCTTATGTGATGTGAAGTCTGATGTCAGATAAGTCTCTTTAAAGTGGATCGGCCACTGTGTGTGTATGTGTATGCGTATGCGTATGTGTATGTGTATGTGTATGTGTATGTGTATGTGTATATGTGTGTGTATGTGTATGTGTATGTGTGTATGTGCGTATGTGTGTATGTGTATGTGTGTGTGTGTGTGTGTATGTGTGTATGTGTGTATGTGTGTATGTGTGTATGTGTGTATGTGTGTATGTGTGTATGTGTGTATGTGTGTATGTGTGTATATGTGTATATGTGTATATGTGTATATGTGTATATGTGTATATGTGTATATGTGTATATGTGGGAGAGATTTGAAAGGTGCCTGTGCAGATGAAGCCGTGTGACTGGGGGGTCACGGGGTGAAGTCGCAACAAGCCAGCCGGGGTACATCCATGTGTCTGTCTTTACATGTCTGTCTGTGCGTCTGTGCGAATCCGCCTCTTCCTCGCCTGAGTCGGGATTTCATTACGGAAGTCCGCCACCAGCAGATGCTGAGCCGTCAGCGAGGCATTGCTAGTGAGACGGATCTGCGCAGACAGACAGACAGACAGACAGACAGACAGACAGACAGACAGACAGACAAATGGAGGGAGGGAAGAGGGCGTAGAGGAATAAACGGAGGTGAACGAACTATGGCCCAACTGGGTGGCGGCGATGAAACATATGTGTTGGCCAACAAAAAACATATTTGCGAGTAAGCAGGTAAGAGCAGGTAATTACAGCTTAGGTGTGCAAACTTATTCACGAGATAACGCAAATATGACTTATATTACCACTTTATACGTATTGCTTAAGGTGAAATATAAAGAATAATCTATGCTTCTTCTCCACCTACCCAAGTAATGATAACTACGCACGGATCTTACCCCTTACCCCCTTTACCCCCTTCCCATTCTAAGGGGTCCCTTCGGGTCCTGGGGGATTCTGAGGGGAGTACGGGAGTGTGGATGTACGGTCGCAAGGCTGAAACTCAAAAGACAAATTGACGGAAGGGCACCACCAGGCGTGGAGCCTGCGGCATAAGCTGGCTCAACACGAGAGCATTCATCTGACACAGTCCAAACACGGAAAGGATGCCGATGGAAGTTCAGTCCTGCAAGCCCTTACTCCCCCCGGATCCGGATCCGGATTCGATCTGGATCCGGATTGGGATCTGGATCCAACATACCCTCAGTACACATGCACCAAAACATCTCATGTAGTTCCCAACAGCCACCACACTCATGTGCCATGCATGTCCTTCACCGTACATTTGCCGTACCTTGTCGTGTACGTAGCCTAGATTCACCAGTGGCCAGCTCGCCAGCTGCGGGTTACTGAGCACGGACAAATTGTGGCTGATGAGTGCGGGTTCGCTGCCATTAGGGCCCCCAAGCAACCCCTCCCAGTCCGCCATATCCATCCAGACGTCCTGCTCAATCACAATAGACGCCACCAGCGGTGCAGCTGCGAGCGCTGTAGCCAGCTCCTTACCAGTCCGCACCTCCACCGCCAGATTCACCGGCAGCCGCCACGGCTGCGGTGCCGTGTCGTTCTGGACCATGGAGATCGCGCACGGAAGAAGACCCTTGTACTGCCGTATACATGCAGTCGTCATGACGCTGGCACACATGTACGACACGTTGATGAGTAAGACGTCATAATTATTCGGAACGGTTGTGCTGCCGGCAACGGTGGGGTCGGCGCCGGGGACGGCGAAGTCCACAAACACGCCGCGGGCAGCCCAGCAGCGTGCGGGAAGGCGCGGCTGTAGTGCCAGGCCGCGTGATGGTGGGTACAATAAAGGCGACGGATTCTGGGAGGTGATGTTCATGCAGCCGGGCTGAGGGATGCCCAACTTGAAAAGCCGTGATCCAGGTCGAGTGGTGGCGTCCTGGCTGCTATTCATGCCGAGACTCCACTGCTGTTCGGGCAGGCAAACACCTGCCGTAGGACGTTTTGGGGTTTGGGAGGGACGGGAAGGGATATAGAAAGCTACAGGTGGAAACGGCACGCGGCACGGTGTGCACGTACAGCGGGCACGTACGACAATGTGTGTGGTGCATTTAGATATAAAACACGGCGGCATGGCCGTGCATTTTAGGCTGGTAAGGAGAAGAGTGAGTATTTTAAGTGTCAATGTGAAAAAAGTGTACCCACTCTTTCCTAGGCCCTTCCGGCCTAAAATCTCTTTTACCCTCCGGCGCTGCCGTTCCCAATTCACTCCTGACGCTCCCAAAACCCACTCGAAGGCAGCGCCGGAGGGCAGCCCGGGGCATGAGAGACTTACTGTACATCACTGCGGTTTCGTTGTGCAGCAAAATGCCCGGGACGCTGCCGGGAAAGGTACGCGCCGCGAGATCGAAGCCCGGAGTCTATTCACAGGGGAGCAGTACAGCAGTAACAATAAGAATGGTTGTAGCCGTTAGGACGGTACTGGCAGCAACAGCAGCAGTTATGCCTTCACAAAGCAGGCATGGAGGACAAGCATTGGTTAATTTAATGACTAGGAACTCTTGTCCTGAGTCCTTCTTTTGCAATGTGCTCCTCCCTCCCCTCCCTCCCCTCCCTCCTCTCCCTCAATGGAGCACTTCCCTCTAGAGCACCCCACTCCCCTCTAGAGCACCCTCCCTCCTGGCCGCCCATCTGTGCTAAAAAGCCCCGTCTCAGGCCGCCCTACCTGCGTTAAGAGGCTGCTTCGAAAGTCCCCCACTACTACGTGCTGTACAATCAGGGCGACGCCGTTTCCGATCCGAATCTACAAGGGAAGATGTTGCAAGGTATGCATGTCCGTGCAATAGTTGGTTCGGGTTTTGGGGTCAGGCCAGGCCAGATCAGGCCAAGCTGCCCCATGCCATGCGAAGGGCATGTGGGGGAAGGGATCGAGGGTTGTGATTAAAGCTGGTTGGTTGGATGGAATGAAAGCCACGGGCGCCAACTCGTTGACCTAGGGAAATCGGTGTTTCATCAATGGCGAAAAGGTATGTTAGCGGCAATTTGTGCGATACGATGAATATAAAAAATCTTTTTCGTAAAGACTGCCTTTCGCTGGGTCTGTTGCCAGTGCGGTTGCAGGGATTCAGCGCCCATGATGAAGTGCGGTTTATGGAGATACGATCCGAATGAAGCTGATGCTCCCCTTGAGCATTTCCTGCTCTACTCAGGTGCATAAATAGTTACAGGTGGAAATCCATACGCTTAGCGTAGGTACAATTGCCGCGGATGCTCGTGGATTCAGCCCAAGCCAGTTTTCAAGCCCAATAATATTTAAGCCCGATAATAACATTTTCTTATACCAAAATTTCAAAGAAAATGCCACAAGTTGAGGGTATACCTTGTCGCGAACGAACCCCATATTCAGAAGTGGCCATTCCGGAAGAGACGGACTACCCATGATGGTAAAATTTTTTTTTAATACTATTGGCTCGCTTTCATCTAGCAAGCCGTTCCAGTCTGTGGGCAGCATCCATACATCCGCGAGGATAATGGCTACGTCGACATTAGCCGATGAAGCAAATGCGATTGCCAAGTCCCTTCCACTGCGAACCTCCATAAAGGAATTATTCGTATCGCTGCTGCTGGCTCTCCCTAGCCATCCGGGCCCAAAAGCGACAAGAGTCAGCAAAAAACAACACGGGATCCTCATCCCTGGTACAACTTCCAGGATCATCGTATTTCAGTCATAATAACTAAGTGTCCTGCGGATGCAAACACAGGGTGGTACGCAACCTTCAGTGTACATAGTAAAAAGTGCAACTATAGCAGGCCACCTTTTCTTATCTCAATCTCAGTTCATTAAATAGTGTAGAGTTTAGTAGAAACGTTTCGTCTCCAAGATATTTTATACCAGCGAGTCTCTGATAACAAACTTCTCGAATTCCGGTGACGAGCTCCGTACAGTGCTTGGTGCTTTTGAAAACGACAGCGCAACAACAATTGACCGGATATTTTATAAAACGAAAGTTATGTAGTAATTTTTTGATTGTTTCATTCTCGAAACAAGGAACAGTAAAGTGTCATAACAGCTGCCCCAGGGGTTCGGGCAGACTACAGGAAACAGAGGTTTAATATCACTATTAAAATTTCAATAATATCAATTACTGTTTAATTTTCATGAGCATAACATTATCGATGCTAGAGATGCGCACGGAAGGTAGGCACGGGTACGGTGTACCCGATGTACCAGGCAAGTTTAAAGATATCAACAGTTAATGCGCTACCTTCTCCAGTTTTGTGTCCTTAACTTCTGGTCCATAATTAAGGTAAAGATTTGAAGGTTAGGTCAACGGATTGCAACCCAGCCTATCCATCAAGTCCAGCACTTGCTTGGCTCCAGGTTCAAGAGATGTGAAACATGCTTGATCCCTGTATAATCACCTTGACATGCGATGCTTCCATAAATTTGATGTGGCAAGCAATCATCGGTCCTAATGTGATCCTGATCCCGTGATATCCTGAAGACGTGGCATGATTTCCAAAGTTTTCATTACGTTCCAACCAAGGGTGGACGGAAATCCAGGAAAACACTCTCATGAATATGAAACGTTGTCCTCGACCAAAAACCCTAAATCCTAAACCCTTAAGTTTCCTGGCAAGCAGCAAAGCGTAGGAAAGCGCCGGAATATCAGGATTTGCAACGAATTTTGTGATTGGAGCAAATAAGCACACCGCATTTGCATGCGATAATACAAGTCTTAAAATTTAAAGACTGGATTTGAGGGGTATGGAGCGCGGTGGCTAGAACGTCCAGGCATACAGTGGAGAGATGGCGGAGAGATGACCTTTATCCTCACGCGCTCCATCCGTCTTTCGTCAGATATTTCATTCGAATTGATGAATGGTGCGAAAAGGATGCAAACTACTTTTTTACTGGACGAAATATACAGTATGCCATACGTACGGCAGGGGTGGATGGGAGTGTTTCCTCGCCCCTCGTCGCTCAGAAAAATTCATCATGGAGTCATGGGAAATGCCCTGCCCCCTTCTTTGCATCGGCTCCAAGGTGGCAGCAGGAGGCCGGAATGGCTGCAAAACCACGCAAGGCACCAGCCAAGGCAGGACATCAAGCAGGGTTGATTAGCACCTTGCTGCGGCATATGTGCTATCACCCATTCGCCCATTCAAACCCCCTTGTCGATTCAATATCTGCTGAGTGTCATGTGATACGGGATTTTGTGTCTATTGGTACCCTCATCCCGCCGTAGCCTGCCCGGTACCAAAGGGAGACACGCCTTGATACCCGTTGTGTGATGTGAGAATCTGCTGGTACCCCATATCTCTATATGTACACTATACGACATCATGCAGTACTTTAAACACACCAAGTGCCTTCGCATCGATGCCCGGTACCCCTTATCTCCACAAGCGGTGATAGAATTACGCACTCTGAAGTGATGTGGTGGGATTGCATACCGCATCGCTTTGGATTAGCAGGTCCTGCAGAACCACGCAAAAATAGGCACCGTACGGCACCGTACGGATAATAACAGACAACAGCACCAGCCTGTACAGATATGATAGAAGCAATCAACTGAAAATCCGGTAGCGTTACCTGTTTGCAAATCTTATCGAGGTTTCAAATCTATCGAGGTAAGCGGGCACTGGTGTTGTCATTGCTTACTTACGTAGGGGATGTACGGGATGTTCGGCTTCCATAGCTTTGAACCAGTTTGTTGCCATCAATCAAATACTGGAAATGCACTTTTGTTTTGACATGTTTTGAGGGCTCATAAGGCCCTCATAGAATTCCGATGTTACCAAGTACCATATCAGTCATGTAAAAAGTTCGTCCCACATGTCTTGTCCTCCTCGGGAACCCTCATGTTTTGCCTGCAAAAGTCCATGCCTCATGCCGCCCATACATGCCCTCACTAACAACTACATGGGTAAGGTGCTATAGGAATTCCTAGGTAGGCAATATCCTAATCGGTTAAAAATTCTCAGTTGCCGCAGCAGCAGTGCCAGCCGCGTCAGCCGGCGCCGCAATGGTACAGGTATCGTCATCGGGCGGCAGCAATGCCATGGCCGTTGCCCTTACATTTCTTGCTGTAGACACCAGCCTCGCCAAATGGCCCAGTCCCGACTTGTGCCAGATGACCCAATCTCTTAGCCATCGCGGAGCCCACGCAGCTAGAAAGCCCAAAGCCAAATACTGCCCTCCGCCGTACACTTCCACTGGCGGGCGGTTATGAAACACCGCATCAACTATCCGCGCCGCAATGCGACTTGGCGGCCACGAGTCAGGTGCATTAATTGCCTTCGTCTCTCGTAACACGTGCTCTTGAATCGCGCCGTATAAACCCGCCCGCCATTCCGCATCGCTCGGCATCGTTGAGTTGGCTGCGATGGCTGTACGACACCACGTTGGAGCGACGTATATTACGGCGATTCCGTACGGCATAAGCTCCAGCCGCAGTGAATGCGTGAGGGACTCGACGGCGGCCTTGCTGGTATTGTAGGCCGTCGTGAATGGGGTATGCCCACGGGACGCCATCGACCCGATGTTGGCTATGACACCCCGGCGTCTCGCAGCCATGTGCCGCCCCGCTGCCTTACAAACCGCCCAAGTTCCCCAGAAGTTCACCTGGCGAGGTTTTTTCGGGTTCTTCCATTACAGGTTTGGTTCGGCGCGCACTACAATATACGGCATAAATACGGCGCGGGTTACAATCCACAGCAGCCTCTACATTATCTCAATATCTTGAGATATTCAGAGTCCATGCGGAGGCCAGGGGCGGGGAGGGTCCTTAACGTTATGACCGCGCCATGGCGGGGCCGGGTTGACTCATAAAGCCCTTCAGACGTCCTCCTACCTCATGCACACGCCGTGCTATCGACAAATCTGCCTCAACGGTCGGCGCCAGGGCGCCGATACCGGCGTTGTTGATAAGGATGTCGATGCCGCCGGCCTCGGCAACGACCTATACGGAAGTCGGTTATAATAGATTTTGGCGGTGACCTCAAGACACGGAACGATGGAAGCCTGGCAGAGAAACGTAGCTTATTTAAAGAGATGGATAGGGTCAGGATTTGACGATAAGTAGACGGGGAAATATGTTTTGGCGTTCACGTCACAATGGAGTTTGTGAAAGTTTTGTGATGGTAGGGGTAGGGGAAGCATCACATGACGAACAAGCACGAAGGCAGCTGAGGTCTGGAAGCACCTTGTCGATGACCTCTTGAACCTGATTTTCGCGGGTGACGTCCATGACCATGGTCCTGATCTGCTTGGGTGCGGAATCACGAAGCAACGCCATCGCCTCCAGCGACAGGCCAGTTGCATACACCAGAACACCCCGGGTGACTAACTCGCGACAAACCGCCTGTCCAATGCCCTCCGCGGAATCACATCCCGTCACAAAAGCCACTTTCCACGGCCTTTCGTTCAAGCGCGACATTTCCAAGTCGCAAGTGTCGATGAAAGCCGAATCGTGACAACTCAACTCGCGATTGGGTTAGCAAAATTCTGGAATGTGATTTAGGTAATGCCTATCCCAAATAGTGTTGCAGGACAGGACGAGAAAGGTTACATACATGGATGACATTAGTCAATAATAGGCGACACAACATATTGTGCAAACAAGCAGTTAAGCAAGGTGCGATATCACACAATCGCAAGTTGGGAAATCATTCGTGATAGCTAAGATCGTACAATACAGATTTTAACCTTCCCTTCGCCCTGAGCAGACTTGAAGGCCCACATCTCAACTTCACATAGATGTGTAATACAATCCTGTAATGGAATCGGACGTTTGAAATCACCTTCAGCGAGTCGAATCACTTGACATCGCGAAACAATTGACCAATCAGTTATTTAACTGGTTACTAGCAATCAAAACCAACCACATGTGTTGCAGGGCGAGAAGTACCAGGGCAAAGTCTGGACTCCTTGCAAATCCCGCACGAAAGCCACGTGTATGGCGTTCAATGCCCAACAAGCTACTCGATACGTGTCCCTCATATTCCCAGCTTCGTGTTGCCTCAGCTAAGACGTCCCTGACAAAGGCATTTAAATCGGAGCAGCGCCCAAGTTTTGAAGAAGCAATTTCCTGGGACTGTATCTACGTGGGGCGGATGCCGCTTGTGGGCTTTGAAGCCGTGTCGGCAATAATGTTGCCTACCAATCTGTTGCCTGCCAGCTTGTCCCAGTGGTTGCCACTGCACTCATTCTTGGCGCTCGGAAGCAGCAGAAGCCCAGAGGAGGTGCGCGTGCGATTGGAGGCTGGGCATCACATACATGTGCGATGTTTGAAAATGCACGAATGATATGGTTAAATAAGTTAGCATGGAGGGAAGAAAGCATGGCCGAAAGTAGTAACGATCGAGTATCAATTTCATGTTTAGCGCAAGTACATGTATCATTCACAAAAGACAGATCGTCACCAGGGGTTCGCACGTGGTCCCCACCGTACTACTGATCTGGCCCAATGGTGCTTACGTGCCCAGTGCTGTCGGGATGCGCGGTTTACACCATGGTATGAACGATCCATGGATGTGGCTGTTCACATCCATATTATAGTATAAAGTTGTCGAATCCTATGCAAATTAATTAGTATGAACGATCCCTACCTAAGTGGCAGAGCTAGATTTATAAAGGACACCCCGAACAACACCATTACATTATTAATGGCCCATTCTATCTGTTGTTCAGCTGAGACCGAGCCATATGTACATTGCTAGGGTGGCGGGATTATTGCAAATCGATGTAAATAAGATGTATGGCTTATAGGTATAGGAACCCATGTATGCTGCGTGGCTGCCGACATTATGAGGGAACGTGAGGACCTCTCTAGTGATTGCTCCATCCCATACCAAAAGCTGTGGCGATGTAATACCCTAAACCCTGCGCTCTCTATGGGCACACAACGTATGCATGACCTACCTAAGCAACGAACCTAACCTATGCAGACGATTATCAATGGGCTACAGTGACTTTGCCATCAGAAATTGCCACCTAGCTATATTCATTCGGTGATATATATGAAGTAGTTATCTCACGGGTCAGGCAGTATTGTACTAAACTAATTACAATGTAAGTATATAGCTTTAGTAAATATAATGTTATCTGTTGATCCTGCTCGCTGGCTTGCAGTGCATGGTGATAGATTTTCTACCGGAAAGACCCACGCACCCCACCACTGCACTAGCACTGGCGTCTGGAGGCAGCGTGCCAGGTAACTGTGCCATCCAGTTCGCGCCCCAACTATGTAGCTGCGCACATATGTATACCAGACACGGGTGGGTCTGAGCAGGCAGCAGGCAGCAGGATGTACATGTATACATGCGGGCAGAGCTGGAAGAACCCGTGCTTATTTATAACCCTTCTAACACCCTGTACCCTTTATGCATTTAATCATATTTTTAGATATTTACGGGACGACTCCTTAGCATGCTCTCCTGGCCCTGAAGGGTATAGTGGTGGTGTGGGTCACCGGGTCTCCTAGCTGCCCCGCTTTCCTGCACTGCCACTGACTTGACTGACATGCCTAGATATTCGGGACGTTGATAGAAGTGTGTGCTTAGGAATTAAAACCCTAAGTGTGACATTTTTGCATCAAATATATAATAGGGTACCGAGGCGCCACCAATAGAATAAACCTAGTTAGATGTTGGGTTATTTTGAATATCTTAGCAACATCTGGCTACCCAGAACGAAGGCGCACCTAGATATCAAACCCCCCTTTGCTTAGCCACATCTAGATATCCTGCCTGCAAGCTGCATCTAGATATCGAGACCACTTCTTGAGCTGTGGTCCAAATTACTTCGTAAACCATTAGTAAACAAGTCGTCAAAACCATTCCTAGGATAACTCGTAAATATCTTCGTAACGATTTGAAGTCTAATGTGCACGAAGTGAATCGTATGATATACAAGGGACTTATGGAGCCTTCGTAAGGTTACAAGAACAAGTAATTCGTAACTGTCTATCCAATATAAGAAGCGGATATGAAGCGCTTCGTATGTGGTGTACCTAGTAGTTCGTCAGCTCACATTCGTAACCATTCAAACGCGAAACGTAGCCAATGCATAGTGCTCTGTACCCATATAATAATGAAGCAAGCAACTAACTTGTCAACATTGTATTCAACAATATATACAAAGCAAGCTATTGTCCCTCTGCTCCGCATGATTTCAATTATCGAAGAACTGATTCGGATCCACAGTAAGATCCTGCATCACTTTATCTAAAATTGGCATTTCATCAACCGGTGAAACCCATCACCAGGTGGTGAAGTTCAAAAATATCACAAGGGCCAGTGCCCCGCATGCTATTTCAACTTATTATCTTACTTTACCTAAAATTTTACATTTACCTGTGGTTTCAGTCTCATAAATAGAGGGCGGAACATGAAATGTCCCAGCCACAGTCATCATGCTAAAGCCCATGCCACAGTTGTCATCTTCAGCACCATCGGGACAAGTCCATGCCCGGCGTCAAAACTTGTTTTATATGTCCGTATATGTTAGGACATTATAAGTTACCATCTTACCGTGGTCATCCATTGCTTCAAAAGCATCTTCATCCATACCAGCCGCTTCACCAGTGTCGTTATCCATACCGCTTCCGATGATACCATTCCCATTGCCACGCCGCCAGCAATGGAGTCACCTAAGTAAAGGACTTTCAGTCTGTCACTGTCTTAACGCCAAACAGAATGTATGATAGGACATTTGCATACCATGTGCCCCTTCACCACCAGACAGCAATGCCATATCCTTCTGCTGGTGCATCCACCATGCTTGATATGATATGCGGCAGCGCTTCTTACTGCTACCGTCTGCTCTACGTCCTCTAAGCTGTTTACCTACCTTATGCATCTGGCTTCTGAAAATGTCGTCCACCTTGCCGACATCGGAAGTGGCCAGAACCATGTTGGCTGACTTGTCGGCCTCATTAGGCTCAATATTCTTAAACAGCCTATTGTGATATGGACACCGATGTGAGTAATAAGCAGTTGAGTACAATGTTTGAAAGCACCTGGTGCATCTGGTTATAGCGTCGGCATGTAAGGAAAAAACGCCATTGCGTCTATATTGAGGCCAGTAGTTGAAACGGGTAAGGTTTAGGTTTAGGTTTAGGTAAGGTTTAGGCAAACGCCTGCATGCTATGAAAGTGAAGCAACGTCCACAAGCCAATGGATGGACGATGATCTCAAAACCAGAACATAGTCTTTAGTACCACCTACAAATCAGGCTGCTTGTAATAGCGACCTTTTGAAAGTTTACTTGCGATTTCGCTTCGTACATCCATATGAATTGAAAAACAGCTGACAGATCGACAAACTAACTTTAGTACTGTTGAAGTCAGCAAAGCGCCCGGCCCCTCGTGGGCCGTATTACTTGCTCTGACATTCTATCGTATATGAGTGTTGCTCACATTCCAACACCCCGCCGTGAGCGACACTCCGTCGAGCTTCACGGTCTCCCGATAGCTGCCTCGTCCCGGCCTCCCTGCCCTGGTCAACAGCCAGTGGAATTCGAACCGGCGACCTCTCGGCCAGCCGCGCATGTGCGCTCGGGGCTCATAACCTGTTGAAGTCAGCAAAGCGCCCGGCCCCTCGTGGGCCGTATTACTTGCTCGGAAGTCCTTTGATGACAATTGTAGAGAGCTCCGTGTCTGCGACTGCGTGTCCCACATCCAGCAAGTCCGACTGTAGCTGTCGCGCGCGGCTGATATAAATTGGCAGCTCCTCTCCATTAGCCATTTTAAAATCACTTAGCTCCTGTCGTAGTGCTACCTTTCTCGTGTTGCAGGTTGATGCGAACGTAGCCGCCAAAGCGTCCCAGGCGGCCTTCGCATTTGCCGCCCGAACAATTGTTTGGAGGTGATGGTTCTTTACGTTCTTGGCCATCACACTCTTGACCTTGTCGGAGATGATGACATCCGCCTCTGCAATTGGTGCTTGTAGCAGGGCGCGACTGTATCCAAGCTCCGCGCACAACAATTGGAATCGTAGTTTCCAAGTTGAGTAGTTGTGTAGGTCCAGCGGCTCGTCCAGCCTATCCTTTCCCATTGTGAAGACCTATAAACGCGAAGATCAACACTAGAATGGGCAAAAGATGTCAGGCTCCGCGGTCAACGATGGCCGGGGCTCATAACCTGTTGAAGTCAGCAAAGCGCCCGGCCCCTCGTGGGCCGTATTACTTGCTCTGACATTCTATCGTATATACATCAACCTGCAACACGAGAAAGGTAGCACTACGACAGGAGCTAAGTGATTTTAAAATGGCTAATGGAGAGGAGCTGCCAATTTATATCAGCCGCGCGCGACAGCTACAGTCGGACTTGCTGGATGTGGGACACGCAGTCGCAGACACGGAGCTCTCTACAATTGTCATCAAAGGACTTCCGAGCAAGTAATACGGCCCACGAGGGGCCGGGCGCTTTGCTGACTTCCACAGGTTATGAGCCCCGAGCGCACATGCGCGGCTGGCCGAGAGGTCGCCGGTTCGAATTCCACTGGCTGTTGACCAGGGCAGGGAGGCCGGGACGAGGCAGCTATCGGGAGACCGTGAAGCTCGACGGAGTGTCGCTCACGGGGGGGTGTTGGAATGTGAGCAACACTCATATACGATAGAATGTCAGAGCAAGTAATACGGCCCACGAGGGGCCGGGCGCTTTGCTGACTTCAACAAGTACTTTCATTTATACACCCTTAAATGCATGACAGGTATCTCTTAAAATACTTGCTAACGCTTTCAACGGCATACTTTTTTATCATTTCGTAAACATCGCGGTTTACGAAGCACTTCGTCTAGTATTTTCCAGATACTAAGAAGGTTTGTACGCATACCAAGCATATGTTACCCAGCGTACTAAGCGGGTTACCAAGCCGCGGCCGTTCCCAGAGTGCCTGCGATGTGAGTCCCATACAGATATCTAGCCTGCCCATAAATCACATGTGGATATGTGAACAAATATTTGGTATTTGGGGATTCTTAAATACAAGTGAATTGATATCCACAAGCAGGTGCTCTGCGTATTAGCATTAATGGAGACTCATTGACACCCTCCTGATTGGGACTCACTGGGGCAACAATGGGCAAAGGACAACGGAAGTAAGAGGACTGGGCTTGTACCCTCTTTGACCCCTCCTGGTAGGAGGCCCTTCAAACATCGGAGTTATTTGGATTGAAAATATCATACTTGACTTAGCAAGGTTTGCGAATTTTACGCAGTGAAAGGAGTCCATTCTTTCAATGTCCAGCCGCTGCTGGTGACGCACGAGCAACTTATAATGGCTTGCAACAGACTTGGGAATGATCCACGTACATTTAAAAGCTGGCCAGTGCCCTACAGGATAGATGCATGGCGATCGCGTGAAGGCAGTCGCACGCACGTTTTGAAATACGCCGCTCTTGCAATGCAGTCAAGCAAAAGCCTTAACTTATTCCCTAACAATTCACGATCATGCAATCATCCATCGTAATATTTATAGCGTGCAAGTGAGCACATTTTGCCGGCCTAAAAGAGACAAAGAAACTATCATATACTGAAAATCAAGAAATTAACTACAATTACTAGGCCAGCAGCTAAATGAAATCAGAAGTTCGCGAGCAAGTGGGCATGTACATTAACCTTACATACTCAAGTTACAGTCACCCTAATTTTGACCGCGACTAGAGGGTCACCAGCGTTATGACTTTCCGCGCATGAAAAGTAGCTAAAATATATAAGCTCATGAAGCTTAAAGTAAACCGGCGCAAACAATTTGAAAAAGGTTATCGTAAGTGAACTAATTTTGGGATAACTAGGGAAGTTCAGAGTACTCCCCCCCTTTCGACCGCAAGTAATCCATTACGTCACGTTCTACGTAACGGTTCACGTTACATCATCACGTTTCCCAAAAGCAAATCTCCTACGACTCAGTAACGTAATGTAGCAGGCAAAAGGGTTCTAAATCTTGCTTACCTAAAATTACGTACTTCACGACGTCGTTCATGATTATCATTGCTTTATTACTGATGACAGTATACACACGCGACTCAAGATGCACACGCAATGCAGGGCAGCTGCGAGTACGCCGTCTGCATGGCTGGGTTCGGGGTCCATCTGTACGAACAAGGTAAGTTTGCTTAGGGCTTTCACATGTGAAGTGACACAAGAGTCCCTTGTTGGACTCTAGCGAATGCTAGGTTCTGTGGCATTTTGTCCCGGCTTTCCACATCCTGCTGCTGCTGCTGCACAAGTAAACAAGCAAGCAAGAAATAAACCATATTACATACATATACGTGTGAAACCTAGTGACCAAGTAAGTCGGTATTCTTAATTATGCAATCATATATGCATGGTGATGCACACGTATGTAGTTGCTTGGCGACGTACATTATTACTACTAAAATACGAAGATCAGCAAGCGCTTTTCATTGCTGCGTCCGCATGCGAAAAAATCATTTCGTGTATATTTGAATCGTGACCTTTTTGCTGCGATGATGAGGCTTGTGCCCATCCATCCATCCATCCATCCATCCATCCATCCATCCATCCATCCACCATCCATCCATCCATCCATCTATTAACTTTCTTGTACATATTGTCATACCAATAGCTTCTTCGCCTCGTCGCCATGATATGCATGCATGGAGGTTCGTGATGATGCTGGAGATGCCTCTGACTGATGAAGGTGCTCGATGTGCGGTGGAGGTTTTCAACAGGTGCGCGTGCCCGCCAAGCAATCCCTGCTTGCATGCATGTGCACCCTGCCTGCCTGCGTGTGCTGCCGGCTAAAAGCAAACATATGATGTGTGTATACATGAAGTACGATATATAGTACGGCATATGTTATGCAATAGATATATTATAATAGTCACACTTTCTAGCTGCATGCCCCCCGCGCAGATGTATGCTGGGCCGCTGCGTTGACGGCATTCACAGGTGCCCTGCTGACCGGGCTGACCCACAAGCAAAAGGGGGCCACGTGGCTTTTTCTGTGTGTATTCATGCAGGATGAGTCACCACAGTGTAACACACGCATACATAGTTCATGCTATAGCGCAAGCGATCTCTTGTTCGCTGCCACAACGCGCACTTGCTTGCCTGCGTTGGTTGCTGCTGTGTGTATCTGTCGCTTTTACATGCATGCAGCCGCTGGGATCCAGCTCTACGGCTTCTTCGTAATGACTGCCGCCACTATACGGCTGCGTTATTGACACATCTTTCATCCAAGCAGTACGGCATTGAAGATGTATTGTGAGGAGAAGGTTGCTGATAGATAGATATGGATTTCGTACGTACGCGCCTATGTGCCCGTGCATCCACCGACAGCACATATGCATGCGTGACGCTAAGGAATATACTTAATAAAATAGACCACAAACAGCAGTGCCAAGGCTGGCTTGACGTATGTATAGGATTTATTCGTACAAGTCTACGAACTTTAAATTATAGCCGTATTTATTAGATGCACGCTTGTAAACATACTTTCTTTATTTTGTTATGAATAAGCCCCATGATCTATGTTATTTATATAAACAACCGACGACGGGTATGTGCATACGTTCATACGTTCATCGTGTGCGATATGATCCCCGTTCATTCCAAGCATTACTCATCACAACCGATCAGATTAATACAGGCATGCGAGGGATGCAGCAGAGGTAGCTAGCCTAAAGATAGGCCGGCGCCGTGCTAGCTAGGCAGAGAAAAGGTAGGTAATGGCACTGTATGTATTGGATGCTCGTGGAAGATCACCCAGGTTCTGCACAATCTTCGTCGATTTCAGCAGAGTAGTGATAATGATAGATGGGTTTGGAAATGATGCATGGTTGTGTACACAAAGAGACTGACATGCATTTGATAGCGTGCTAAGATATACCCTATGTAAAGTCGTGCACGTACGGCACACGCTTCCACAATATGCAGAAGCACCTTCTCGGCATCTCAAGAGGTCTTCATTTGCGGCGGCTCTCAACTACTACACTCCCGTAGTAACACCCTAGCTAAGACCTGTGATTATTTATCCATGATAACCGAAATAGCGTATTTCCTCTATTGAGATGCATGCATGATGAATGTAAATTGGTACAGCTGTATGTGGGCATGCAGGTATGCACGCCAGCAGTACGGCTCCACCCGTGCAGCGTGGATTCATTCAAACCAAGTTAAGCAGCGCCCCTGGGTTGGATGTACGGTGTTGTAGGTGGGCTAGACAGATAGGGGCGGTGGTCTCGAAACTGCATGCAGGAACGCACGTCAGGAACAGGATTCAGCTGCGCATACGTACCTGTCCTGTGTCTTATGTCGTAGTTTATGATGAAGAACGAGTTTCGTAGTTTATGATCAAGAACGAGTGATGGGTATTTGTGTATGAAAACCGGATGGACATGCACACAAGTCATCACGACCCTATCCTTTATTTACCGACTTGAAACGTATCCCTGCCAACCTTTGCCTGGGCTTATAAGGCCTGATTACGTCAAATGCGGGCGGGTGAACTGCTTGCAAAGGCGGGTGAACTGAGAGGTAGAATCTTTGGTGGCAGATGATGGGGTACGGCAGTTGCCGCACAATCCGAGTGCTCAGGACTGTATCTAGCTTCACATATAATCTTTTGGTACCTTGTTTTGTTGTTCCTTTTCGGAACAACAGCCCGCCTAGCCCTCCCTGGTAGTTGCTGCGGGAGCCTGCTTCTTCCTTTCGTGGTCATTCGTTTGTACCTCTTCTTCTTTTGGGTTAGTGACCACGTCAACGAGTTGTTGAGTTCACATTTGTGTAACAAAAGCTGGCTGTCGAGCTTCCCAACTTCAGTTAATTAAGCCCAATTAGGTCCGACTGGTCTGTCAGACCTATCTAATTGCCGAGCCAGTAAGCGATGGATAGATAGCTCCCTAGGCCCGTACTATGCCCAATTGTATATACACCTAACCACATGATGAATCTATGTATCTTTTAAAAACATTACACACGCATATATGTCATGTGAATATGTGTGGCTAAACATATATGCATTTACATGTATGAAGCACATATACCTACACACATGTACACACATACACACACGTATACACATCTACAATTATGCATTCATTTATAGTGAGTAATAACAACGTAGCAACATGAACTTACATGTGTAGATGAAATTAGAAAACAGGCCGCCACATGTCTGGGACACGTTTCCCGTGCAAGCCATGTTACAAACGGTTGACGGCCCCAAGCTTATTGCCGCTGAGAGGTTAAAACCACAATGGCAATCCTGACCATACTGAACACTAAAAATAGTGCAACCTGTATGAGGGCAGGCCGGTGTACACCATAATCACACACGCACATGATGTCGCATGATGTGTATATACATGTATGTATATCTATATATGAATAAAGCAATGAATGATGATGCATAACAAAAGAAAGGCATATGCGCATCTATGATGCATGTATATATGTACATGTGCATATGAGTAACAGACTAAGCCGTGTGCCCCCCCCCTGCGCGGTGGATCGGCCCAGTCAGGGCCACCGGTGCTTGTCCTTTCAGGTCAAGTCGCCCACAGTGTAATACCCTTTCATATATGTACGGCTACTGCAGACATATATGGAGATGGGAACGTGTGTACGTATACTAGGAGTTGTAGTTAACGATTTTAGGATTATACAGTTTAGGGCTTTAGGGTACAGTTTAGAGGCTTTAGGGTATTAGGGCTCAGGGATTAAGCATCCTGCACTCTGTCCACAGTGTCTGTGTGTGTGCCTGCAAACCGCTACATGCCTAAGGCACTTGCACAACACAGATATTGGGGACCCTGCTTTCTTTCCGGCTTATCGAAGGCAACACAGACTCTTATTGCGATATATTATCTATCCATCCATCCATCTATCCATCCATCCACCCATCCATCCATCTATCTATAACATACGCACACACCACATGCATCATGGATAATTCGTCAGTCAACGGCTAACGGCTCCGGGCTCGATGCAGCTCTACGTACCAGCAGCCTGCGCCAGCGAAGCACAAAACTCAGGCGTCATCCGGGTAGTATCCTTTCTGATGAACGGGATCAGCCGGGTATAATCTGACGTATCCTTATAGCAACCTAGCGGGTAGAACTTGGCTGCATATATACAATAACATACACGATAAGCAGGAAGATAGGCTGATATATTGACGGGGTGAGAGTAATAGCCTTTCTGACCAGGACTGCATTCTGAATGACATCCGAGCAAGGGGCAACAAATAACATCCAAATTCGAGATCGAGGCGTGCTGCTGCTGTTGATTCCGCCACATATAAAAAACGCAATACAACCAATATAGTTATCTGTGTATCTATATCTCTCTCTATATAGTATTAAGTATTTAATATGCATAAGTATATTCAATATACATAATTATATATTGTGTAAATGAAATAATTATTTATAATCAAAGATGATGAAAGATGACGCCAGTCGAAGCAAGCATGGTGCATATTATAAGGGGATGGGGGCTGGGACGGCCCTGCGCTTGGCAGCAGCGGATGAGTCGAGCAAGCGAGGTCAATTTATTACCTAGTGGGATGTTGCTGGGTGGACTTGGAGGTGGGTTCGGCGGCCTTAAGGGTGGTGGGCTTGGTGAGGGCGGTAGGCTTGTAACTGCAGGCAGGCAAGAACACACACACACCCTCATCATATACACCAGCAAGGCATACATTAAGAACGAGCGATGTGTTTAAGGTGTGCGTGTATATGTATATGTATGTGTATATATGTGTATATACATATATATGTACGTACACACATATGTGTATATATATATATATACATATAATATGGGTCATGTGATTGGGACTCTTGGGAGACTGGATGCAGAAGTACCATAATAAGCCAGATTCGATCCCGCACGGCCAGGTGATGGGGCCTGCCGCCTCATTCCCACCGACATGTCAATTGCCCTCGCCCAAACCTGACATCAGGAGGGGCCGCCACTCAAAACCACACCAGATGTCACTCATCGCCTTCCGATGTTTGCATCTCTGTCATATCCGCCCACGCAAAAGCCCAATCTTAAGATGCCCATACACGGCCGGTTTCGGATATCACCCGTAGACATCCCAGGCTACTACACGTACGATGGATGGGCTATAGCTATGTTATGCCCAAACGTACACGTGAGCGACAACATCAATTTATCTATCTATCCTGCAAGCACACAACGAGCGCATAAAAATGTCCATATGCGTGGCTATGTATGTATTTATGCATGAACATGTATGTAAGCATACACGCAGGGACACATACATGAAGATCTTTTGGCTCCCTAATGAGCCTTAATGATGTTTTTAAATTTCTTTTTTTATTCTTCATGTTATCTTGTGTATTCATGAGTTCTTTTTGTTGTAAATCTACTGCTTGACAACGTAAAACGTTATCTGCTAATTGAGACAATAAATAATATCGCATACCTTGGATACGATGATATGTGTACGTACACAGACGTCACTACCGCATCAACTTACATGTGTAGATGAAATTAGAAAACAGGCCGCCACATGTCTGGGACACGTTTCCCGTGCAAGCCATGTTACAAACGGTTGACGGCCCCAAGCTTATTGCCGCTGAGAGGTTAAAACCACAATGGCAATCCTGACCATACTGAACACTAAAAATAGTGCAACCTGTATGAGGGCAGGCCGGTGTACACCATAATCACACACGCACATGATGTCGCATGATGTGTATATACATGTATGTATATCTATATATGAATAAAGCAATGAATGATGATGCATAACAAAAGAAAGGCATATGCGCATCTATGATGCATGTATATATGTACATGTGCATATGAGTAACAGACTAAGCCGTGTGCCCCCCCCCTGCGCGGTGGATCGGCCCAGTCAGGGCCACCGGTGCTTGTCCTTTCAGGTCAAGTCGCCCACAGTGTAATACCCTTTCATATATGTACGGCTACTGCAGACATATATGGAGATGGGAACGTGTGTACGTATACTAGGAGTTGTAGTTAACGATTTTAGGATTATACAGTTTAGGGCTTTAGGGTACAGTTTAGAGGCTTTAGGGTATTAGGGCTCAGGGATTAAGCATCCTGCACTCTGTCCACAGTGTCTGTGTGTGTGCCTGCAAACCGCTACATGCCTAAGGCACTTGCACAACACAGATATTGGGGACCCTGCTTTCTTTCCGGCTTATCGAAGGCAACACAGACTCTTATTGCGATATATTATCTATCCATCCATCCATCTATCCATCCATCCACCCATCCATCCATCTATCTATAACATACGCACACACCACATGCATCATGGATAATTCGTCAGTCAACGGCTAACGGCTCCGGGCTCGATGCAGCTCTACGTACCAGCAGCCTGCGCCAGCGAAGCACAAAACTCAGGCGTCATCCGGGTTGTATCCTTTCTGATGAACGGGATCAGCCGGGTATAATCTGACGTATCCTTATAGCAACCTAGCGGGTAGAACTTGGCTGCATATATACAATAACATACACGATAAGCAGGAAGATAGGCTGATATATTGACGGGGTGAGAGTAATAGCCTTTCTGACCAGGACTGCATTCTGAATGACATCCGAGCAAGGGGCAACAAATAACATCCAAATTCGAGATCGAGGCGTGCTGCTGCTGTTGATTCCGCCACATATAAAAAACGCAATACAACCAATATAGTTATCTGTGTATCTATATCTCTCTCTATATAGTATTAAGTATTTAATATGCATAAGTATATTCAATATACATAATTATATATTGTGTAAATGAAATAATTATTTATAATCAAAGATGATGAAAGATGACGCCAGTCGAAGCAAGCATGGTGCATATTATAAGGGGATGGGGGCTGGGACGGCCCTGCGCTTGGCAGCAGCGGATGAGTCGAGCAAGCGAGGTCAATTTATTACCTAGTGGGATGTTGCTGGGTGGACTTGGAGGTGGGTTCGGCGGCCTTAAGGGTGGTGGGCTTGGTGAGGGCGGTAGGCTTGTAACTGCAGGCAGGCAAGAACACACACACACCCTCATCATATACACCAGCAAGGCATACATTAAGAACGAGCGATGTGTTTAAGGTGTGCGTGTATATGTATATGTATGTGTATATATGTGTATATACATATATATGTACGTACACACATATGTGTATATATATATATATACATATAATATGGGTCATGTGATTGGGACTCTTGGGAGACTGGATGCAGAAGTACCATAATAAGCCAGATTCGATCCCGCACGGCCAGGTGATGGGGCCTGCCGCCTCATTCCCACCGACATGTCAATTGCCCTCGCCCAAACCTGACATCAGGAGGGGCCGCCACTCAAAACCACACCAGATGTCACTCATCGCCTTCCGATGTTTGCATCTCTGTCATATCCGCCCACGCAAAAGCCCAATCTTAAGATGCCCATACACGGCCGGTTTCGGATATCACCCGTAGACATCCCAGGCTACTACACGTACGATGGATGGGCTATAGCTATGTTATGCCCAAACGTACACGTGAGCGACAACATCAATTTATCTATCTATCCTGCAAGCACACAACGAGCGCATAAAAATGTCCATATGCGTGGCTATGTATGTATTTATGCATGAACATGTATGTAAGCATACACGCAGGGACACATACATGAAGATCTTTTGGCTCCCTAATGAGCCTTAATGATGTTTTTAAATTTCTTTTTTTATTCTTCATGTTATCTTGTGTATTCATGAGTTCTTTTTGTTGTAAATCTACTGCTTGACAACGTAAAACGTTATCTGCTAATTGAGACAATAAATAATATCGCATACCTTGGATACGATGATATGTGTACGTACACAGACGTCACTACCGCATCAACTTACATGTGTAGATGAAATTAGAAAACAGGCCGCCACATGTCTGGGACACGTTTCCCGTGCAAGCCATGTTACAAACGGTTGACGGCCCCAAGCTTATTGCCGCTGAGAGGTTAAAACCACAATGGCAATCCTGACCATACTGAACACTGAAAATAGTGCAACCTGTATGAGGGCAGGCCGGTGTACACCATAATCACACACGCACATGATGTCGCATGATGTGTATATACATGTATGTATATCTATATATGAATAAAGCAATGAATGATGATGCATAACAAAAGAAAGGCACCGAATGATGAAGTCTGTAAATAAACGCATCTGTGTGTGTATCTACCTATCTATCTGTATGTATGTATGTGTGTGTATGTATGTATGTATCTATCTGTCTGTCTATACGTGTATGTACGTTCACACATATACATATGCGCATCTATGATGCATGTATATATGTACATGTGCATATGAGTAACAGACTAAGCCGTGTGCCCCCCCCCTGCGCGGTGGATCGGCCCAGTCAGGGCCACCGGTGCTTGTCCTTTCAGGTCAAGTCGCCCACAGTGTAATACCCTTTCATATATGTACGGCTACTGCAGACATATATGGAGATGGGAACGTGTGTACGTATACTAGGAGTTGTAGTTAACGATTTTAGGGTTATACAGTTTAGGGCTTTAGGGTACAGTTTAGAGGCTTTAGGGTATTAGGGCTCAGGGATTAAGCATCCTGCACTCTGTCCACAGTGTCTGTGTGTGTGCCTGCAAACTGCTACATGCCTAAGGCACTTGCACAACACAGATATTGGGGACCCTGCTTTCTTTCCGGCTTATCGAAGGCAACACAGACTCTTATTGCGATATATTATCTATCCATCCATCCATCTATCCATCCATCCACCCATCCATCCATCTATCTATAACATACGCACACACCACATGCATCATGGATAATTCGTCAGTCAACGGCTAACGGCTCCGGGCTCGATGCAGCTCTACGTACCAGCAGCCTGCGCCAGCGAAGCACAAAACTCAGGCGTCATCCGGGTTGTATCCTTTCTGATGAACGGGATCAGCCGGGTATAATCTGACGTATCCTTATAGCAACCTAGCGGGTAGAACTTGGCTGCATATATACAATAACATACACGATAAGCAGGAAGATAGGCTGATATATTGACGGGGTGAGAGTAATAGCCTTTCTGACCAGGACTGCATTCTGAATGACATCCGAGCAAGGGGCAACAAATAACATCCAAATTCGAGATCGAGGCGTGCTGCTGCTGTTGATTCCGCCACATATAAAAAACGCAATACAACCAATATAGTTATCTGTGTATCTATATCTCTCTCTATATAGTATTAAGTATTTAATATGCATAAGTATATTCAATATACATAATTATATATTGTGTAAATGAAATAATTATTTATAATCAAAGATGATGAAAGATGACGCCAGTCGAAGCAAGCATGGTGCATATTATAAGGGGATGGGGGCTGGGACGGCCCTGCGCTTGGCAGCAGCGGATGAGTCGAGCAAGCGAGGTCAATTTATTACCTAGTGGGATGTTGCTGGGTGGACTTGGAGGTGGGTTCGGCGGCCTTAAGGGTGGTGGGCTTGGTGAGGGCGGTAGGCTTGTAACTGCAGGCAGGCAAGAACACACACACACCCTCATCATATACACCAGCAAGGCATACATTAAGAACGAGCGATGTGTTTAAGGTGTGCGTGTATATGTATATGTATGTGTATATATGTGTATATACATATATATGTACGTACACACATATGTGTATATATATATATATACATATAATATGGGTCATGTGATTGGGACTCTTGGGAGACTGGATGCAGAAGTACCATAATAAGCCAGATTCGATCCCGCACGGCCAGGTGATGGGGCCTGCCGCCTCATTCCCACCGACATGTCAATTGCCCTCGCCCAAACCTGACATCAGGAGGGGCCGCCACTCAAAACCACACCAGATGTCACTCATCGCCTTCCGATGTTTGCATCTCTGTCATATCCGCCCACGCAAAAGCCCAATCTTAAGATGCCCATACACGGCCGGTTTCGGATATCACCCGTAGACATCCCAGGCTACTACACGTACGATGGATGGGCTATAGCTATGTTATGCCCAAACGTACACGTGAGCGACAACATCAATTTATCTATCTATCCTGCAAGCACACAACGAGCGCATAAAAATGTCCATATGCGTGGCTATGTATGTATTTATGCATGAACATGTATGTAAGCATACACGCAGGGACACATACATGAAGATCTTTTGGCTCCCTAATGAGCCTTAATGATGTTTTTAAATTTCTTTTTTTATTCTTCATGTTATCTTGTGTATTCATGAGTTCTTTTTGTTGTAAATCTACTGCTTGACAACGTAAAACGTTATCTGCTAATTGAGACAATAAATAATATCGCATACCTTGGATACGATGATATGTGTACGTACACAGACGTCACTACCGCATCAACTTACATGTGTAGATGAAATTAGAAAACAGGCCGCCACATGTCTGGGACACGTTTCCCGTGCAAGCCATGTTACAAACGGTTGACGGCCCCAAGCTTATTGCCGCTGAGAGGTTAAAACCACAATGGCAATCCTGACCATACTGAACACTGAAAATAGTGCAACCTGTATGAGGGCAGGCCGGTGTACACCATAATCACACACGCACATGATGTCGCATGATGTGTATATACATGTATGTATATCTATATATGAATAAAGCAATGAATGATGATGCATAACAAAAGAAAGGCACCGAATGATGAAGTCTGTAAATAAACGCATCTGTGTGTGTATCTACCTATCTATCTGTATGTATGTATGTGTGTGTATGTATGTATGTATCTATCTGTCTGTCTATACGTGTATGTACGTTCACACATATACATATGCGCATCTATGATGCATGTATATATGTACATGTGCATATGAGTAACAGACTAAGCCGTGTGCCCCCCCCCTGCGCGGTGGATCGGCCCAGTCAGGGCCACCGGTGCTTGTCCTTTCAGGTCAAGTCGCCCACAGTGTAATACCCTTTCATATATGTACGGCTACTGCAGACATATATGGAGATGGGAACGTGTGTACGTATACTAGGAGTTGTAGTTAACGATTTTAGGGTTATACAGTTTAGGGCTTTAGGGTACAGTTTAGAGGCTTTAGGGTATTAGGGCTCAGGGATTAAGCATCCTGCACTCTGTCCACAGTGTCTGTGTGTGTGCCTGCAAACCGCTACATGCCTAAGGCACTTGCACAACACAGATATTGGGGACCCTGCTTTCTTTCCGGCTTATCGAAGGCAACACAGACTCTTATTGCGATATATTATCTATCCATCCATCCATCTATCCATCCATCCACCCATCCATCCATCTATCTATAACATACGCACACACCACATGCATCATGGATAATTCGTCAGTCAACGGCTAATGGCTCCGGGCTCGATGCAGCTCTACGTACCAGCAGCCTGCGCCAGCGAAGCACAAAACTCAGGCGTCATCCGGGTTGTATCCTTTCTGATGAACGGGATCAGCCGGGTATAATCTGACGTATCCTTATAGCAACCTAGCGGGTAGAACTTGGCTGCATATATACAATAACATACACGATAAGCAGGAAGATAGGCTGATATATTGACGGGGTGAGAGTAATAGCCTTTCTGACCAGGACTGCATTCTGAATGACATCCGAGCAAGGGGCAACAAATAACATCCAAATTCGAGATCGAGGCGTGCTGCTGCTGTTGATTCCGCCACATATAAAAAACGCAATACAACCAATATAGTTATCTGTGTATCTATATCTCTCTCTATATAGTATTAAGTATTTAATATGCATAAGTATATTCAATATACATAATTATATATTGTGTAAATGAAATAATTATTTATAATCAAAGATGATGAAAGATGACGCCAGTCGAAGCAAGCATGGTGCATATTATAAGGGGATGGGGGCTGGGACGGCCCTGCGCTTGGCAGCAGCGGATGAGTCGAGCAAGCGAGGTCAATTTATTACCTAGTGGGATGTTGCTGGGTGGACTTGGAGGTGGGTTCGGCGGCCTTAAGGGTGGTGGGCTTGGTGAGGGCGGTAGGCTTGTAACTGCAGGCAGGCAAGAACACACACACACCCTCATCATATACACCAGCAAGGCATACATTAAGAACGAGCGATGTGTTTAAGGTGTGCGTGTATATGTATATGTATGTGTATATATGTATTTTGGGTGTTACACTGTGGGCGACTCGCCCTTCAAAGACGAGCACCGGGGGTCCTGACCGGACCGAGCCACAGCGCAGGGGGGGAACACGTGGCTTTGTCTGTCTGTCCTGCCACGTGCTCCCCCTCTCACTAGGGCCAGCGAGCCCTCATAGGCTCTCGCCTGGCCACTCACAGAGCACTCAGGGCTACCAAGAAACCACAGGAAGGCCCAACAGAAAACGGGGGACACCTAGCTGCTCAAAGGACGGGGAAACCTCTCCTCTAACCCGACACTGACTAGACAGGAGCCTGGCAGACACACTCAGTTCCCCTCAGAGGAGAAGCACCAGCAGGAAAGCACACCCTTCCACAGCCAAGCCAGAAGAACCCAACAAGAGGCGGAGGGGGGGATGACAAGCCGAACTGGCGCCCCCCTAGAAAGCCTTCCGGCCCCACCCAAAGCTGGCCCCGCAGACACCTGAACTGCACAACAAGGAAAGACCTCTCTCGCTGAACCCCCCTAAAACCCTAAGGCCCCGAAGCCTGGACACAGGAACCTCTAGCCACGAAACCCTCCACCCTCTCCCTTCCCCTCCTCAAGATCTAGACCGTCCTCTCCTTGTCTCTACCTCCCTCACTCTCCCCCTTTCCTCCCACAGAACCTCCTCCTCAAAACTCCTGCCCTAAAGCCCCTGCTCTGTTCTTGCTGCTCCATGGTTGGTGATGTCAACCGGATCTGCACACCGCATTTGCGTGCCAACTATGGCTAGGATGGGATGTTGTGGTCCCACTTGATCCCAGCCATAGTGAGGTATTCCCAACGCTGCAAAAGAATGCAAGCGTGCCCAAAAGTCGGCAACTGTACGGGCCTGTGCACGGTCCAGGGGTGAGGTTGCTGTTTGTGTTGGAGTGTCCATTGCTGGCTGTGTCGTAGAGATGATTGGATGGGTGTTGGCATCTTCCTCTTCCTCTTGAGGGAACCCCCCTGAACGGTTGAAGAAGTCAGTAATAGCCCGTTGACGGGGTCCCTGCTCTGCTGTGTGGGTCTGTTGTTGCTGCCGCCGTCTGTGGGTAGAAGGCCACTGTGGCCTGTGTTCTCTTGTTGCCGCCCGGAGACAGTGCCTGCCATATTCCATAGAAGATAAGGCTGCCAAAGCTATCACGTCCCATGGGGCCTGCTCGCAACCGGGAGGTGCTTGGACAAGCCATAGCTGTTGCCTGGTCAAGCCCCCTTCAATGGTGGCTGATGTCGGCAATGGCAGATGTCTGTCAATCTGTTCTCGCACCGCCTTGGCTATAGGGCACTCCCAGAAGTGGTGCAGGCGTGGGGAGCAAGGTTGATCAGTATCAGCTCCATAGCTGCCACACCCACATGGTTTGATGGGTACCCTGGAAAGATGTGTGTTGCCAGGTATGGGTATCCCATCGACCACCAAACGCCACAGCGTCTCTTTGTTTTTATTTTCCCACCGAACTGCTGTCCACAGCCTGTCTAGGGTTGCCTGAAAGCGCTGGAGGTTAGTGACAGGACAGGGAGGAGCTGGACCGTCTGTTGGCATCCCTTGCGCCTCCTGCACAAAAGCTGACAAGAGCTCCAATCGCTCCTCCGCTGTTGAAACCCCTTGCAGCTGAGTAGCTTGGCTTACCGTGAGGTTGTAGAGAGGCACTATACCCGAGTCCCCTGGCAATCTCCAGCCCAAACGCCTGACGATCATGGCCATGACTGTGGTGCGGTCTGGTGGTGCTGGCATCTGCTGCTGCATTCTGTCCTCCATCCTGTCCGGCTGTTGGGGTTGTAAGCGGTTGACTACCTTCCGTGCTGCTGCTATCCATGCCGGGCTGATATCGTTGCATAGAGCCGAGAGAGCCATACGGGTAGACTCCTTGTCTCGCAGTTGGGTGGGGCTAGCTGAGGGGTCTAGAAACTGTTGGGTCCAGTCTAGCCAGGTCATGTACTGAGGGAGGGGTATTTGGTCATGCTCCAGCATGTCGTACACCCTTACCAGGTCCCCAACTGTGAGCAGTTTTCTGCATGAAGCCATCAGTGGGTGACGGGTTTCCAGGCCTGGGCGGTGGTTGTTACCATTGATGCTTCCCCCATTGTCCGAATTGTTGGGCAGCAAAGGATTTCCCCAGAGAGCAGCCGCCCAGCACCAGTCTCCAGGGGCTAAAGGTGGGTTGCTGACATCTTCTAGTGGTGGGAGGTGCCCTAAAGCCCCTACAATTCGGCTGATCTCCTCAGGCAAGGTCTCTCCACCCAGCCAGGGCCCAGTTGCCTGGGCAGTGGTAAGGGCCCAAGGTTTAAAGGCCGGATGGGTGATCTCCAGGTAGGTGGCCAGGGTCCGGATCCAGGGGTGGAGGCTTCGAACATTACCACTAGTAACTGGCTCTTCCTCTTCTTCAGCAACCGTATTCATCGCCGTGTCCAGAAGCATTACCCTCTCTCTCTCTCTCCTGGCCATCAGGGCCCCTCGGATGAATCGCACTGCCCACATGGCTTGTCTTGCCCGAATGTGTTGCCTGAGGGGCAGTAGGCCAAAACCACCAGTTGATGGGTGTCCCACCAAGAGTCTGCTAGGTACTCCAGTGAAGCGCTGGCCCTGGTCTTCTGGGCCCTGTTTCCGATCTACAAGGCGAGCAGCTAAGCGTTCAATGTAGGTCAGAGTGGTATCTGGAGGTGGTCCACCATGCTCCATATGCCAAGTGACTGTTTGCAGGCAATAGTTGGAGACTGCTGCAGCCCGACCAAAGGCAGAGAGCGGATAATGGGCTAGGCGTTGCATCCTCGTGTAGGCCAGGGCTAGCATCTCCGGCCAGTCTGGTTGGGGCGGCTGCAGTTGGTTGTCCATTGGCAAGTTAAGGGCTGTCGCAGTGGTGACCACCTTCAGGCCATTTATTGTGCTTCCCTGATGGTGGTCGTCCACAGCCCCTATGGGTAGGATTTCCATCTTATCCAGGTTCAGGCGTTGACCTGATGCCCGGGCAAACGTATCCATGGCTTCAAGGAAGGCTGGCACGGATTCCTCTCCTTCAAGGGCCACTTCTGCATCATCAGCAAACTGACAGGCTGTGACCCTGTCTTCATCTGAAGGCAATAGGCGGAGGCCTATCTCTTGGCTCTTTAGCCAGCTGAACAAGGCCTGGGCAACAAAGAGATACAGCAGGGGTGCTAGAGGGCAACCCTGTCTTACCCCTGCTTCCATTTTAACAAGCCTGGATTTGAAACCGTTCACCATGGCTCTTGCCCGCGTGTTGCTAAGCAATATCCGGGTCCAACTGCAAAGCTGTGGGCCTGCTCCCATCGCCTCCATCGCCCCCATCAGGAAGTTGCGGTCCACTGTGTCATAAGCTTTTGCGAAGTCCAGGAAGGCCAGCAGACCTTGGCGGTTCAATTTCCGTAAGAGATGAGGCAGATGGCGTAGAAAGAGAACACTGGCCCCAATGAGCCTCTTGGGCAGAAAAGCTGACTGCTCGGGGCTAATGATTCGTCCCAGGGCTGGCCCTAGGCGATTTGCCAGCACCTTGGCCAGCAAGCGGTAGTCCGAGCAAAGCAGTGTGATAGGGCGGTAGTTACCAGGCTGTTTGGGGTCTCCCTTCTTGTAAAGCACCTTAATGATACCATCCAGAAAGCCTGTTGGCACCTGCCCTGTTTTGCCGATAGCCGTGAAGAGGGCTGCCATGGTATGGCCAATCTCTGGCCAGAACTTGCGGTACAGATCCGTTGGGATGCCATCCCATCCGGGTGCTTTGCCTGGCTGGCTCTGTTGTACCTCTCGTTCGCGTTTGCTCATGAGTATCTGCACGTCTGGAGACTATCGACGCCGATGCGCGAGCACTTGCAAGTACAGCAAGGCAAGCGAGAGCAAACAGAGACAGCGGAAGACTTCAAGACGAAGAGAGATATAACTTACGGTCTTACAGGTCGGAATGATGCAATGGACGAAATCGCCGTCAGCGCCGGAAGCAAGCAATCATCACGCGGCGGTGATTAGCGAAGTTCAGGCTTAGCTCGGGCTAAGTAGAGTATCGTATAGTAATAGTAGTGTAGAACACACAAGTGTTCTCCGGTATCGAATATCTTGTCTAGCTTAGCCGTCCTCGCATCTGTTATACTCGCAGCATCGCAGTGCCGTACGATTCACATTAGGAGGCCGATCCTAGATGTGACAACCCTACTGCGTCTAGGCGATGTCTACGTATAACAATCGTATAAGCCTTTCCGGCATTCGCATGATGCAAGGGTCCGGATAACGATATCCGGTTGCAGGGCATGCATCGCGACAAGTGCGGCGCTCTCAACGTGTGCTTTAATGAAGTAATATTATATCAGATAATATTACTTATCGTTTCATAGCACGAGCATAATGCGCACTTCAATGCTTCGGTTATTCATGCATGCTAGGCGGATTTGCCATGATGCGATGTCGCGATGGATAATGACAACATGCCAAATGCATATATAAATGTACACGAATACATTTATATCATGCAGATTCATTCATATGCAATGCGTTCATCACAAAAGCACTTCGCCTAGTAGGATCGCGTCAACCTACGCGTCGGCGGGAAATGAACCGTAGCACAACAATTATCCCCCCTCCCGTATGCAGCGTCCTCGCTGCATCATACAGCATCTACTGCAGGGGTCATTGGGCTTGTGTGGCACGTTTGCGGGCTTCTTCGAGCAGGGGTTTCATGTCCTGTGAGAAGTTGCGTGCCGGTTCCCATGAGTTGTGCTCGTCGGTATACCCTGTCCACTTAACCAAGTACTCGTGTACTGTTCGCTTACGTCGGTGTCGGCCCACACGACGCGCGCGATAATCTAACACCCGCTCCACATCGTAAAACTTCTGTTTACCAGCAATCCAGGTCTCGGGAACTGGTTCGATCGCTGTGGGGGTGTTAGCAGGCTCAGGGACGGGTTCCGTACCACGATACGGACGAACAAGCGATACGTGAAACGTGGGGTGAATGGGCATATCAGCGGGCAATGCAAGCTCCACAGCCACATTCCCAACCATGCGCATGACAGGATATGGACCAATCCAGCGGGGTAAGAATTTTCGGGATCCGCCGGCCAAGGAACGCAAGTTCTTGGTGCTTAGCAACACGAGTTGCCCTTCCGAAAACGTCACATCCTGCTTGGATTTGTTGTAGTATTCTGTCGTTCGTTGCTGCGCCGCGTCCAAACACGACTTCGCGTCTGTGATTCGAGACATAAAAGACTTGGCAAAAAGTTTAGCGGCAGGCACGTTCACTTCCAACTCACGCCACACGGGTAGCGCGGGATGAAATCCGTAGTTAAGAAAGAACGGACTTTTGCCTGTAGAGCGGTTAACAGCGTTGTTAAGCGCGAATTCTGCCGCAGTCAAATACGTATCCCAAACGAGTGGTGTGCGACCAGCATAATTGCGCAACATATCACCCAACGTGCGGTTTGTGCGTTCGGTTTGACCATCAGTCTGCGGGTGATACGCCGTGCTCAGGTTGACGCGCATGCCAACTAGCTTGCAGAGCGCTTCCCAAAACTTAGACGTGAACTGTCCACCGCGGTCCGAGATCACATTTTTGGGAATCCCGTGTAACCGAACCACATTATCGAAAAACAAACGTGCGGTTTGCTCAGCCGTGCAGGATGATGTGCATGGTGCTAGGTGAACCATCTTAGTCAGACGATCGACCATTACGAACACCGCATCGTATCCCCCCTCAGTTTTGGGCAGCGCGACTACGAAGTCCATGGAAACACTTTCCCAAGGCGCATCCGGGACAGGCAATGGTTGCAACAACCCATGGCCCTTACCGGACAAAGCCTTATTGCGCTGGCACAGACTGCATGTCTGGACGAAGTTCGTCGCATCCTTAGCCAAACGAGGCCACCAAAAGGAACGTTGCACCAAGTCGATCAATCGCTTGCTACCAGGGTGTCCTGCTAACGGGTCCTCGTGGAACCGCGCAAGGATGTCGTAGCGTAGCGCGTCGTCGTTCGGAACGACGATTTGCGTAGCTGCACCCTCCGTCCGTAGCCAAAGGCCATTCTGCTTGCGAAGGTTTTCTACATTAGCCGGGTCCGCGAACCAGGCGTCTGCGTTGTAGGCAACCTTCAACCGCTCCGCGAGGTCCGTCGCGATCGGTACCTCCTCGCTACGCGGCCGCACGACGGGCGCTGCCAAAATTGCAGCGTGTAGCGACGGATGTCGACTGAGAGCATCGGCAATATTCAATTTACCAGAAATATACTCCCAGGTGCAGTTGAACCTAGCTAGATATTCCATCCACCTAGCTTGACGGCAGTTCAACGTCGGAACGCTTTGCAAAAACGTTAGGGGCTTGTGGTCAGTCTTTAAAGTAAACGGGCGTCCCTCGAGGTAACAGCGCCATTCCTTTAAAGCATGCAGCACGGCCAGAAGCTCCTGTTCCCCGGTGGTGTAGCGAATCTCCGCACCAGAAAACTTCTTACTCGTGAAGGCGATCGGTCGCCCTTCCTGTAACAATACAGCGCCGCTTCCAAATATTGAGGCATCAGACACTACCTCAACACGAAATGGCAACGAGTAATCAGGGAATGCAAGGGTGACATCTTCGGCAATGATTCGTTTGAGCTCTTCGAATGCCCGCTGGCATTGCGACGTCCACGACTCGAGCGAAACGAAAACGCCTTTGCGAGTTAAGTTAGTAAGCGGGGCCGCAATGATGGAATATTTTTCAATGAACTTTCGGAAATAATTGGTCAAGCCAAGGAACTTACGCAGCTCCGTGAGGTTCTGAGGCGCGGGCCAATCGCGAACCACGGCGACCTTCCGCGGGTCCATCTTCACACCGGTGGCCGACACAATGTGACCCAAATATTCCACCTGAGGCTGCGCCCAAAAGCATTTGGCGCGTTTAGCAAACAATTGCTCCCGCCTCATAACGTCGAGCACGAGCCGAAGATGCTCCAAGTGCTCCTCGCGCGTTTTAGAATATACCAAGATGTCATCCAGGTAGCAAACAACGAACCTGTCGATAAACGGCCTAAACATTCGGTCCATAACCGCCTGAAACGTCGCAGGGGCATTAGTCAAACCAAATGATAGAACCGTATACTCAAAGTGACCGAAGGGCGTCCGAAAAGCGGTTTTCGGGATATCAGAGGCAGCGATGCGAATCTGATTGTAGCCCTGTTGTAAGTCAATTGAGGAAAAATAAGCCGAGCCCTTCAGCTTATCCAACAGGTCGTCAACGCGTGGCAAAGGGTAGCGATTTTTCACCGTATTCGCATTTAACCCCCGGTAATCAATGCACATGCGCAAGGTCCCATCCTTCTTACCGACAAACAAAATCGGTGCAGAATACGGGGATGTGCTGGGGCGTATCATACCCTTCGCGAGCAAATCCGTCACCTGGCGCTTCACCTCGTCCAGCTCCAATGGACTCAACCTGTACATTGGCCGGGCCGTAGGCTGCGCTCCAGGCATGAGAGGGATTGTGTGATCAACAGGACGCATAGGTGGTAGGCCAGGGATATCTTTAAAGACGTCCTCATACTGCGACAGTAGGGCCTCAACCTCAGGATCCGCAGAAATCTGCGCGGTGGTGACACAACAGCTCACCCGCGGCCTTAAAAGCAGTCCGTGGGCACCCTTCCGTAACAAACGGACGGCCTCCTTACGCCCGACTAGCTCTGGTTCGATTCGCGCGGCCATTGCGGTCACAGCGAAATTAACCATAGGCACCGCCTCAGTTTCGCCCTCCTTTGGTGTGACATGTTCGAACGACAGGAAAGGTACCTTAATCGACAGAGTACCCTTGCACATATGCAGGGTTGCGGTCTCCATGTCGATGCGCGCGCGGTACTGTCGTAATGTCGACGACCCCATTATGTACGGTGCAGTCTCTGCTAAGCCCTGCAACACGTACGGCCGGGTCACAACACGCAAAGGGCCTAACGATAGGCTAAGGGTAATCCTGCCCACGATGGGATGCTTACCCCCGTCAGCAAGGGTAACCTGTGGACAATCAGACGACTCTGGGGACAACCCCAGCGCATTCACCTCTGCGACAGAGATGAAGTCGTCGCTGGCACCGGTGTCTATAAGTGCCTTCAGAGTACGGCCATTCAAACCGATCTGAACCACAGGGACACGGTTATCTACGAGCGACTGCCCAGCAGACAACGTCAGT
This sequence comes from Volvox africanus, assembly GCA_030268105.1. Taxonomy (NCBI): domain Eukaryota; kingdom Viridiplantae; phylum Chlorophyta; class Chlorophyceae; order Chlamydomonadales; family Volvocaceae; genus Volvox; species Volvox africanus. The sequence continues at coordinate 771,128 of BSDZ01000028.1, read as the reverse complement.
GCACTTAAGGCGGGTCCGTAACCAACGGCACCCCCATCAGGAGCTTCGTACCAAACGTCAACCGAGTAGGATAGGTGTGGCCACGGAGCCAGCGTACCCTCCCGATCCATACCATTAAACAAAACGGTGCCCGGCTCGAACCGGTGGACATGCCGCATACCCCTTAACGATGCCTCTGCCTTGCGCCGACAGAAAGCAGGGAGTAATACACATGCAGCAGTGCCTGGATATTGACGCCTACATCTCCTGTATATGGCCAACTGTTCCGACATCTCACGCAGAGACGAGGGGATGAACAAAACCACGTGGTTAGACAGATCGATAGACGACAGGGGACGGCGTGGTGTAAACAAATTACACAACGGATCGAAGCAGAGAAGTCCCGTGCGTCCGTCAAGCGTGATGCATCGCGCAATGACTCACTCGATGTGCCCAAGTACACAAGGCAACAATGCCTTAACGGCTGGCCGTAAGGATGACCACCGACCACGCGTTAGTTCAGAAATCCCAGGTGGTGCCCCCTCCGCAGGAACCCGGGCAAGCCCCTATTTCGGCTGAGGTACAAACGGCGGCATTAGAGGGCAATCCTTTGTGGAATGATTCTCCGCACACCGTAGACAAACATTGGCCAATTTCCGACGCTCGAATTCGGAACGATTGCAATTCCATTTTGGCATAAATGTGTCGTCCGTACGAGTACGCTTCGCGTTGGGGTCGGAACGCTGTGCGGCTGCCGACGACGGCGCACCACCACGCTTCCTGTTCCTAGCTGGGTCCGAGCTCGGACCTGCTCCTCCTGTACCACGGACACCCGAGCTAGCGCCCCCACGCGCCTTGCGTTGCCCGTTGCTGCGTCGCGTCGCGGCAGTAGGCGTGGGGCGGGTCGCGCCGAGGTCCTGGTCGAGAGCCACAGCTTCCCCAAGCGGATCCTGCACTTGCACGGCATTTGCACGAGGGCCAGACTTGACTTCTTCCTCGCCAGCAAGAAGTCGTATCTCCGCGCCCTTAGCAAAAGCGACCAACGCGTCATACGACTTGATCTGCGCTCCAACCAAGTCAGTGGCACACCATTTAGCCAAAAGTTTCGTTAGGCCTCGCCTAAACCAAAAGACACGCTCAGATTCGGTGAGGTCAGCAATGGGAGTCACAAGTGCTTCGAAGCGTGACTGGTACGCAGGTACATTTTCATCCCGACGCATGTGGTAGCTACCCGCCGCCAAAACGTTACGAGCTTCCACATCGCGTGCTTGAACCTCAGTAGCGAATCGTGCAAGCAAAGCGGCGACTAACTCGTCAAAAGTATAGCTGCCCCGGGCGTTGGTCCAATTGCGATACCAGTCCTTCGCTGCGCCCTCGAGGGTGTTACCAACGAAGAGACACCTGATACCGTCATTATCGCCACCATGAACAGCTTGGAGGTACTTTTTAGCGTCACGCACGTACGCACGAGTTGCATCGGCTATGCTATGCCCTGGTGTCTTGTCGGTCAGCGAAATATTGAGCCTAGGAACGGGAATCGACAATCTCATCACCTCAGGGATGTCATCATGCCCTCGAGCTTGAGGTAATGGCAGAACCCTTGGTCCAGCAGTGTTGTCCATATTCGTGTTCACTGCTGAATGCGGCACAATTAAGTGAGCAGGGGTCTGAAGGAAAAGGGGCTCTTGAGTGGCTCGCGCGCCAATAGTCTCAAGACCTCTATCCGGCGCTCTAGCAGCTACAACGAAATCGGGTTGGCTAGCTAGGCTAGTGTGCGGCGTATCGTCGCGTTCCGCGGACATGGAGCACGAAACGATACCCTAGTTTTGCGTAATAGAAGCCGACTTCTATCGCAAAGGCAAGAGTACAAAGCGATTCGGTGAGCCTACCGACAGTACTCTTGAGAAGATTCAGCAAACTCAGCAAGTAATTGCCCAGCTGAGTCCTGATCTCCGTAGTTTGGGCAATGAGAGTCGCCAACTGGTCCGGACGAACGCCGGTCTCAGTCGCCGCGGCAAGCAATGCCGGTGCACTGAGATTACCTGCGACTCAGAGCGTACACTTACACAACAAGTGCAGCAATCTAAACAAAAGCAATTAAACAATTACAAACCGGAAGCGGCGGCGTCCAAAACGGCGCGGCCTAAGTCTTCGGCAAAAGTATCTAGCGGTCCTCGTGGTTCGTCGCTGGAACTCGCCATAGAAAGAACCTACTTCCGATTAGACAAAGAGAGACAGTTAGGCAACGAACCTGTCTCGATACCAAATTCTTGTACCTCTCGTTCGCGTTTGCTCATGAGTATCTGCACGTCTGGAGACTATCGACGCCGATGCGCGAGCACTTGCAAGTACAGCAAGGCAAGCGAGAGCAAACAGAGACAGCGGAAGACTTCAAGACGAAGAGAGATATAACTTACGGTCTTACAGGTCGGAATGATGCAATGGACGAAATCGCCGTCAGCGCCGGAAGCAAGCAATCATCACGCGGCGGTGATTAGCGAAGTTCAGGCTTAGCTCGGGCTAAGTAGAGTATCGTATAGTAATAGTAGTGTAGAACACACAAGTGTTCTCCGGTATCGAATATCTTGTCTAGCTTAGCCGTCCTCGCATCTGTTATACTCGCAGCATCGCAGTGCCGTACGATTCACATTAGGAGGCCGATCCTAGATGTGACAACCCTACTGCGTCTAGGCGATGTCTACGTATAACAATCGTATAAGCCTTTCCGGCATTCACATGATGCAAGGGTCCGGATAACGATATCCGGTTGCAGGGCATGCATCGCGACAAGTGCGGCGCTCTCAACGTGTGCTTTAATGAAGTAATATTATATCAGATAATATTACTTATCGTTTCATAGCACGAGCATAATGCGCACTTCAATGCTTCGGTTATTCATGCATGCTAGGCGGATTTGCCATGATGCGATGTCGCAATGGATAATGACAACATGCCAAATGCATATATAAATGTACACGAATACATTTATATCATGCAGATTCATTCATATGCAATGCGTTCATCACAAAAGCACTTCGCCTAGTAGGATCGCGTCAACCTACGCGTCGGCGGGAAATGAACCGTAGCACAACAGGCTCTTCTTCAGTGCGAAACCCAGCTCAGTCACAGCAATGGTCGGGGACCCAGCCACTTCATCAGCTTCCTCAGGGAGTCGGATGTTGGCTGCTGCTAACTGGGTTAGCACTGACTGGCGATCTTCAGGAGTGGTGAAGTCTGGGGCTCTGCATACCCCTGCCCAAAAGTCCGCTACGACCTGTGGTAGCTGTGCTGGATTAGTGACCAGTCGGCCTGAGTGTGCCTGGAGTGCCACTGGGGCTGTTTGCTGGTCCTGGATTTGGGTTTGCAGGAAGGTTGTCAGAGCTGGGCCAGGACACTCTCCTGCGTGTAACCAGTGGACCCGGGTCTTTTTTGCCACCCTGGCGTTGTCCTCAATATGCACCCTAGCCAGTCTTGCTTGGGCATCTATGAGCTGCTGTAGTAGGTGTGGTGAGTGCGGCATAGTATCGAGGGCTTGTTGGGCCTGTTGGACCCCAAGGTAGGCCTCCTGGGTATGAGCACCTGGCTGCTGTCTGCGCTGTTGCGCTACCTTGTTGAGTTGGTGTGCTAGGAAGGTTAGTCAGCGTTTAAAACCAGGCCACCAAGCAATAAGGTTGCCCGGATTCTCTTCGACTGAGGGTGCCTCTTGGCATTGGTTCCGGATCCACTCCGCCATGCTTGTAGCCAAATCCTCATGGTCAGTGAAGGCCATGCGTATACGCTTGATGCCTGGGCCCTTGACCTCATTTTTGCATATATGTGTATATACATATATATGTACGTACACACATATGTGTATATATATATATACATATAATATGGGTCATGTGATTGGGACTCTTGGGAGACTGGATGCAGAAGTACCATAATAAGCCAGATTCGATCCCGCACGGCCAGGTGATGGGGCCTGCCGCCTCATTCCCACCGACATGTCAATTGCCCTCGCCCAAACCTGACATCAGGAGGGGCCGCCACTCAAAACCACACCAGATGTCACTCATCGCCTTCCGATGTTTGCATCTCTGTCATATCCGCCCACGCAAAAGCCCAATCTTAAGATGCCCATACACGGCCGGTTTCGGATATCACCCGTAGACATCCCAGGCTACTACACGTACGATGGATGGGCTATAGCTATGTTATGCCCAAACGTACACGTGAGCGACAACATCAATTTATCTATCTATCCTGCAAGCACACAACGAGCGCATAAAAATGTCCATATGCGTGGCTATGTATGTATTTATGCATGAACATGTATGTAAGCATACACGCAGGGACACATACATGAAGATCTTTTGGCTCCCTAATGAGCCTTAATGATGTTTTTAAATTTCTTTTTTTATTCTTCATGTTATCTTGTGTATTCATGAGTTCTTTTTGTTGTAAATCTACTGCTTGACAACGTAAAACGTTATCTGCTAATTGAGACAATAAATAATATCGCATACCTTGGATACGATGATATGTGTACGTACACAGACGTCACTACCGCATCAACTTACATGTGTAGATGAAATTAGAAAACAGGCCGCCACATGTCTGGGACACGTTTCCCGTGCAAGCCATGTTACAAACGGTTGACGGCCCCAAGCTTATTGCCGCTGAGAGGTTAAAACCACAATGGCAATCCTGACCATACTGAACACTGAAAATAGTGCAACCTGTATGAGGGCAGGCCGGTGTACACCATAATCACACACGCACATGATGTCGCATGATGTGTATATACATGTATGTATATCTATATATGAATAAAGCAATGAATGATGATGCATAACAAAAGAAAGGCACCGAATGATGAAGTCTGTAAATAAACGCATCTGTGTGTGTATCTACCTATCTATCTGTATGTATGTAAATGTGTGTATGTATGTATGTATCTATCTGTCTGTCTATACGTGTATGTACGTTCACACATATACATATGCGCATCTATGATGCATGTATATATGTACATGTATTGGGTGTTACACTGTGGGCGACTCGCCCTTCAAAGACGAGCACCGGGGGTCCTGACCGGACCGAGCCACAGCGCAGGGGAGGAACACGTGGCTTTGTCTGTCTGTCCTGCCACGTGCTCCCCCTCTCACTAGGGCCAGCGAGCCCTCATAGGCTCTCGCCTGGCCACTCACAGAGCACTCAGGGCTACCAAGAAACCACAGGAAGGCCCAACAGAAAACGGGGGACACCTAGCTGCTCAAAGGACGGGGAAACCTCTCCTCTAACCCGACAGTGACTAGACAGGAGCCTGGCAGACACACACAGTTCCCCTCAGAGGAGAAGCACCAGCAGGAAAGCACACCCTTCCACAGCCAAGCCAGAAGAACCCAACAAGAGGCGGAGGGGGGGATGACAAGCCGAACTGGCGCCCCCCTAGAAAGCCTTCCGGCCCCACCCAAAGCTGGCCCCGCAGACACCTGAACTGCACAACAAGGAAAGACCTCTCTCGCTGAACCCCCCTAAAGCCCTAAGGCCCCGAAGCCTGGACACAGGAACCTCTAGCCACGAAACCCTCCACCCTCTCCCTTCCCCTCCTCAAGATCTAGACCGTCCTCTCCTTGTCTCTACCTCCCTCACTCTCCCCCTTTCCTCCCACAGAACCTCCTCCTCAAAACTCCTGCCCTAAAGCCCCTGCTCTGTTCTTGCTGCTCCATGGTTGGTGATGTCAACCGGATCTGCACACCGCATTTGCGTGCCAACTATGGCTAGGATGGGATGTTGTGGTCCCACTTGATCCCAGCCATAGTGAGGTATTCCCAACGCTGCAAAAGAATGCAAGCGTGCCCAAAAGTGGGCAACTGTACGGGCCTGTGCACGGTCCAGGGGTGAGGTTGCTGTTTGTGTTGGAGTGTCCATTGCTGGCTGTGTCGTAGAGATGATTGGATGGGTGTTGGCATCTTCCTCTTCCTCTTGAGGGAACCCCCCTGAATGGTTGAAGAAGTCAGTAATAGCCCGTTGACGGGGTCCCTGCTCTGCTGTGTGGGTCTGTTGTTGCTGCCGCCGTCTGTGGGTAGAAGGCCACTGTGGCCTGTGTTCTCTTGTTGCCGCCCGGAGACAGTGCCTGCCATATTCCATAGAAGATAAGGCTGCCAAAGCTATCACGTCCCATGGGGCCTGCTCGCAACCGGGAGGTGCTTGGACAAGCCATAGCTGTTGCCTGGTCAAGCCCCCTTCAATGGTGGCTGATGTCGGCAATGGCAGATGTCTGTCAATCTGTTCTCGCACCGCCTTGGCTATAGGGCACTCCCAGAAGTGGTGCAGGCGTGGGGAGCAAGGTTGATCAGTATCAGCTCCATAGCTGCCACACCCACATGGTTTGATGGGCACCCTGGAAAGATGTGTGTTGCCAGGTATGGGTATCCCATCGACCACCAAACGCCACAGCGTCTCTTTGTTTTTATTTTCCCACCGAACTGCTGTCCACAGCCTGTCTAGGGTTGCCTGAAAGCGCTGGAGGTTAGTGACAGGACAGGGAGGAGCTGGACCGTCTGTTGGCATCCCTTGCGCCTCCTGCACAAAAGCTGACAAGAGCTCCAATCGCTCCTCCGCTGTTGAAACCCCTTGCAGCTGAGTAGCTTGGCTTACCGTGAGGTTGTAGAGAGGCACTATACCCGAGTCCCCTGGCAATCTCCAGCCCAAACGCCTGACGATCATGGCCATGACTGTGGTGCGGTCTGGTGGTGCTGGCATCTGCTGCTGCATTCTGTCCTCCACCCTGTCCGGCTGTTGGGGTTGTAAGCGGTTGACTACCTTCCGTGCTGCTGCTATCCATGCCGGGCTGATATCGTTGCATAGAGCCGAGAGAGCCATACGGGTAGACTCCTTGTCTCGCAGTTGGGTGGGGCTAGCTGAGGGGTCTAGAAACTGTTGGGTCCAGTCTAGCCAGGTCATGTACTGAGGGAGGGGTATTTGGTCATGCTCCAGCATGTCGTACACCCTTACCAGGTCCCCAACTGTGAGCAGTTTTCTGCATGAAGCCATCAGTGGGTGACGGGTTTCCAGGCCTGGGCGGTGGTTGTTACCATTGATGCTTCCCCCATTGTCCGAATTGTTGGGCAGCAAAGGATTTCCCCAGAGAGCAGCCGCCCAGCACCAGTCTCCAGGGGCTAAAGGTGGGTTGCTGACATCTTCTAGTGGTGGGAGGTGCCCTAAAGCCCCTACAATTCGGCTGATCTCCTCGGGCAAGGTCTCTCCACCCAGCCAGGGCCCAGTTGCCTGGGCAGTGGTAAGGGCCCAAGGTTTAAAGGCCGGATGGGTGATCTCCAGGTAGGTGGCCAGGGTCCGGATCCAGGGGTGGAGGCTTCGAACATTACCACTAGTAACTGGCTCTTCCTCTTCTTCAGCAACCGTATTCATCGCCGTGTCCAGAAGCATTACCCTCTCTCTCTCTCTCCTGGCCATCAGGGCCCCTCGGATGAATCGCACTGCCCACATGGCTTGTCTTGCCCGAATGTGTTGCCTGAGGGGCAGTAGGCCAAAACCACCAGTTGATGGGTGTCCCACCAAGAGTCTGCTAGGTACTCCAGTGAAGCGCTGGCCCTGGTCTTCTGGGCCCTGTTTCCGATCTACAAGGCGAGCAGCTAAGCGTTCAATGTAGGTCAGAGTGGTATCTGGAGGTGGTCCACCATGCTCCATATGCCAAGTGACTGTTTGCAGGCAATAGTTGGAGACTGCTGCAGCCCGACCAAAGGCAGAGAGCGGATAATGGGCTAGGCGTTGCATCCTCGTGTAGGCCAGGGCTAGCATCTCCGGCCAGTCTGGTTGGGGCGGCTGCAGTTGGTTGTCCATTGGCAAGTTAAGGGCTGTCGCAGTGGTGACCACCTTCAGGCCATTTATTGTGCTTCCCTGATGGTGGTCGTCCACAGCCCCTATGGGTAGGATTTCCATCTTATCCAGGTTCAGGCGTTGACCTGATGCCCGGGCAAAAGTATCCATGGCTTCAAGGAAGGCTGGCACGGATTCCTCTCCTTCAAGGGCCACTTCTGCATCATCAGCAAACTGACAGGCTGTGACCCTGTCTTCATCTGAAGGCAATAGGCGGAGGCCTATCTCTTGGCTCTTTAGCCAGCTGAACAAGGCCTGGGCAACAAAGAGATACAGCAGGGGTGCTAGAGGGCAACCCTGTCTTACCCCTGCTTCCATTTTAACAAGCCTGGATTTGAAACCGTTCACCATGGCTCTTGCCCGCGTGTTGCTAAGCAATATCCGGGTCCAACTGCAAAGCTGTGGGCCTGCTCCCATCGCCTCCATCGCCCCCATCAGGAAGTTGCGGTCCACTGTGTCATAAGCTTTTGCGAAGTCCAGGAAGGCCAGCAGACCTTGGCGGTTCAATTTCCGTAAGAGATGAGGCAGATGGCGTAGAAAGAGAACACTGTCCCCGATGAGCCTCTTGGGCAGAAAAGCTGACTGCTCAGGGCTAATGATTCGTCCCAGGGCTGGCCCTAGGCGATTTGCCAGCACCTTGGCCAGCAAGCGGTAGTCCGAGCAAAGCAGTGTGATAGGGCGGTAGTTACCAGGCTGTTTGGGGTCTCCCTTCTTGTAAAGCACCTTAATGATACCATCCAGAAAGCCTGTTGGCACCTGCCCTGTTTTGCCGATAGCCGTGAAGAGGGCTGCCATGGTATGGCCAATCTCTGGCCAGAACTTGCGGTACAGATCCGTTGGGATGCCATCCCATCCGGGTGCTTTGCCTGGCTGGCTCTTCTTCAGTGCGAAACCCAGCTCAGTCACAGCAATGGTCGGGGACCCAGCCACTTCGTCAGCTTCCTCAGGGAGTCGGATGTTGGCTGCTGCTAACTGGGTTAGCACTGACTGGCGATCTTCAGGAGTGGTGAAGTCTGGGGCTCTGCATACCCCTGCCCAAAAGTCCGCTACGACCTGTGGTAGCTGTGCTGGATTAGTGACCAGTCGGCCTGAGTGTGCCTGGAGTGCCACTGGGGCTGTTTGCTGGTCCTGGATTTGGGTTTGCAGGAAGGTTGTCAGAGCTGGGCCAGGACGCTCTCCTGCGTGTAACCAGTGGACCCGGGTCTTTTTTGCCACCCTGGCGTTGTCCTCAATATGCATCCTAGCCAGTCTTGCTTGGGCATCTATGAGCTGCTGTAGTAGGTGTGGTGAGTGCGGCATAGTATCGAGGGCTTGTTGGGCCTGTTGGACCCCAAGGTAGGCCTCCTGGGTATGAGCACCTGGCTGCTGTCTGCGCTGTTGCGCTACCTTGTTGAGTTGGTGTGCTAGGAAGGTTAGTCGGCGTTTAAAACCAGGCCACCAAGCAATAAGGTTGCCCGGATTCTCTTCGACTGAGGGTGCCTCTTGGCATTGGTTCCGGATCCACTCCGCCATGCTTGTAGCCAGATCCTCATGGTCAGTGAAGGCCATGCGTATACGCTTGATGCCTGGGCCCTTGACCTCATTTTTGCAAGGTAGGAGATGAAGTGTGGCAAGACGGTGGTCTGAGGCTGTGTGGAAGGAGATGGCTGTATGGCATAGGTACGGCAGCTTGGCTTCATTGATGTAGATGCGATCTAGGCGTGAACCGCCTGGGGTGGGTGCATGGTACAGGTGAGTGAAGTCCCGGCGCCTTGGGTGGAGGTATCGGTGGGTATCTACCATCTGTGGGCCTGCCCGCTGCCGCATCTCAGTGATAGGCCTATCTGCTTGACGCCCATCTCTTCCTGCGGACGAGTCCCACTCTGGGTTTTCCACAAAGTTGAAGTCTCCTGCCCAGATAAGGGTGGTGTCCCTATTGTCCTCCATGGCTTGCGTTGTGGTGGCAGCCAGGGCGTTCTCGAAGAGTTGTCGCCGGGTTTCCGCAGCCATCGAGGTAGTGCCAGGTGGGAGGTAGATATTGCAGATGTGCAGGCGGTGTCCCCCCCAGTGGAGGATACAGTCGGTGAAACGGCCTCTCGTACATGTATGCTGGGGTGTTGCCAGTTTAGGTGCCAGAGCTGAAGCTAGCCCCTGTCTGATGAGGATGAGCACTCCTGCTGTGTGCGTCGAGTTAGACCAAGAGTAGGCTGCTATCTTCCAGTTTTGTGTGTGGATCTGTTTGGTGGCATAACGAAGATCCCGTTCAAACAGGCATTGGTGCTGGAGGGTAGTGTGGTGGGTTTCCTGCAGACATACAACATCCAGCCGCTGCTCAGCCCATTGACGTACCGCTGCCTGAAGTCGACTGCCATGAGAGGCCAGAAGCCCTCGCATATTGTGCGTGGCTATGCGCAGTGGATGCCCTGAGATAGCTCCCTGCCGCTGACTTCTCTTGTTGCCTCTGGACATTATTCGGCTTGGGTTTCCCGGTTGGGGGGGTCATACTCCTTCCCATCGCAGTCCATGTCCTGGGATGGGTTGGGGTTGTTTTTGGTTTGCCGGGGACGCCGAGTGGGTGTCCGCCGTGGTCGGAGTGCCTCCTTGGTTATACCACCTGATACCGTTGACTCCCTCTCCTTCCGTTGCAAGGCTAGTTTGGCCTTCCGGGCTTGCCTTGCCCTCTCTGTTTGGGCCATGTGCCGCTGGGCTCGTACCTCCTCTGGCAGGTGGGTCAGTCGCTGCTTGCGAATTTTGTTTTGTTGGGTTCTGGTGAGGGCGTGGCTGTTTGAGGTATGCTCTTGTGCCCTGGCCCTGGAGAGTGAGCGTCCAGCTGGTGCGTTGACCTCGTTCACCACCCCCTGGTTGTCTGGCTTTGATGCTGGTTGGGGAGGTGGTGGTTGGGCTGCACATTCTGTGACTACATCAGTGGTATTAGTCGGGGTTCTGGGTTTGCATGCTGCTGTAGCGGCTTTGGCTGCTGCTTCCCTGGCCATTGCTGCTGTTGCGGCTGCTTCGATGATAGCTTGGGGCGGCAGCCTGGGTGGTGGGGCCATGGGTTGGGGCGCCCCAGGTGGGAGTGGCATCAGAGAGCTGGGTGTGGGTTGCCTTGGGGGCCCCTGTGGGTGCTGCCTGAGAACATCCGCAAAGGATGGCACAGTGTTGGCCATGCTGGACGAGGGGTCCAGACCTCTCAGTCGGGCTGTGGGCTGGGCTGGGGGATTTGGCTGGTGGGTTGGCAGGCGTTGACGTTTGAGGTCTCGCTGGCGATTGAGCTCCGTTCGTGGAGGGGGTTTGCAGGGCATACGAAACGGGGCCTCCTCTACTACTGACCGGAGCCTAGTAGCCACCAGCATGCCCTGGTTCAAAAAGCCCCCCGGTCGTCCAAAGCTGAACAGACTCTGGGGTGGGAGGCTGGGGGATCCCGGTGCCATTTTAACCCGCCATGTGTCAGCCATGCGCGTGGGTTTGAGGTCTTGGAACTCATCCATGGGTCTGGAGGATCGTTCTGATGAATAAGCTTGCGCTAGGAAGCTTGGGATAGCTTGCGGGGATAGGCTTGAAGGCACCCCTGATATCTCCCAGAGTGCTGGCTGCATCTTGTGGAGGTTTTTGATGTGGACCTCCACGGTGATGGGTGGGTTGTTCGGGAGAAGGTGGACTTGCCCCAGTCTCAGGTGTCCCCTGGCGACTGCGGTTGATGATAGGAGCCATGCCCTGCCACCCTTCGGGAGAAGAATGGTAATTTCTTGCACCACGTTGCCATTGGGGTGCTTGTACTGGTGATGCCTGCCAATCTTTGGCAGGCTGCATGGTAGGCCTGGCATGTTGGCCACCATAACCTCGTACACTTTGGTAATGACTGCATCCGTGAGGGGCCCGAAAAGCTGGGCGTGGACGTCTGCCGGGTTAGAATCTGGTGGCCAATGGAAGTCCATGGCCAAGGTCTCTTGGTCGAGTAGGATGGGAGTTCCTGCTGGTAATTCCCGTTGAATTTGGTCCAGGTTAACGAAGCGTTTTGCCATCGGAGGCCGGGCGGACGGGCCTCTGTTGGCTGCAGCTGATTCCTGGCCAATGGATTTTGTTGTTCGCGCGGTGGTCCGCGCGCGGTTGATATCGATCATGGTGAAGGCTAAGATGGCATAGAGAAGCAAAGGAGTTTATCTTCCGAAGAACGACTTGCGACTGTCTGCAATGACGGCCAGAAGAGGGAATAGCGAGAGGTTCCGAATCCCCGCCTGCGCAAGAGTTGCCTCTAATTCCGCCGTTTAAAGGAGAGCAGAAGAAGATATTCCCTAAGAGTGGCGGTTGTTCCCGTTGGTGGCCAAGAGTCGGAAGAATGAGCGGGATGCTCCAAGTCGCAGCAGGCGCGATAATCGCCGTTCACTCTGCCGTAGAAAATAGAGTAAAAGAAGGCAATCCACAAGGAAGAAAGGCGGCTGTTCGTGCTATAAACCAGAGTTAGGCCGCCGAAGTGAAAGCCGCCGCGAGCGCGACGGTCGCCGCTAGTTCAGCCAAAAACTTTAGGCTCAAGGTGAGACTTGAACAGACGATTGCTGCCTCATTAGCGCGCAAGTTCTAAGTCATTTTGCACGACCACCGGTGACACTGTCATGCCGGTGATACGTTAGTATTAACCATACGTCTATGTATGTATGTATGTATGTATGTATGTATGTATGTACATGTGCATATGAGTAACAGACTAAGCCGTGTGCCCCCCCCCTGCGCGGTGGATCGGCCCAGTCAGGGCCACCGGTGCTTGTCCTTTCAGGTCAAGTCGCCCACAGTGTAATACCCTTTCATATATGTACGGCTACTGCAGACATATATGGAGATGGGAACGTGTGTACGTATACTAGGAGTTGTAGTTAACGATTTTAGGATTATACAGTTTAGGGCTTTAGGGTACAGTTTAGAGGCTTTAGGGTATTAGGGCTCAGGGATTAAGCATCCTGCACTCTGTCCACAGTGTCTGTGTGTGTGCCTGCAAACCGCTACATGCCTAAGGCACTTGCACAACACAGATATTGGGGACCCTGCTTTCTTTCCGGCTTATCGAAGGCAACACAGACTCTTATTGCGATATATTATCTATCCATCCATCCATCTATCCATCCATCCACCCATCCATCCATCTATCTATAACATACGCACACACCACATGCATCATGGATAATTCGTCAGTCAACGGCTAACGGCTCCGGGCTCGATGCAGCTCTACGTACCAGCAGCCTGCGCCAGCGAAGCACAAAACTCAGGCGTCATCCGGGTTGTATCCTTTCTGATGAACGGGATCAGCCGGGTATAATCTGACGTATCCTTATAGCAACCTAGCGGGTAGAACTTGGCTGCATATATACAATAACATACACGATAAGCAGGAAGATAGGCTGATATATTGACGGGGTGAGAGTAATAGCCTTTCTGACCAGGACTGCATTCTGAATGACATCCGAGCAAGGGGCAACAAATAACATCCAAATTCGAGATCGAGGCGTGCTGCTGCTGTTGATTCCGCCACATATAAAAAACGCAATACAACCAATATAGTTATCTGTGTATCTATATCTCTCTCTCTATAGTATTAAGTATTTAATATGCATAAGTATATTCAATATACATAATTATATATTGTGTAAATGAAATAATTATTTATAATCAAAGATGATGAAAGATGACGCCAGTCGAAGCAAGCATGGTGCATATTATAAGGGGATGGGGGCTGGGACGGCCCTGCGCTTGGCAGCAGCGGATGAGTCGAGCAAGCGAGGTCAATTTATTACCTAGTGGGATGTTGCTGGGTGGACTTGGAGGTGGGTTCGGCGGCCTTAAGGGTGGTGGGCTTGGTGAGGGCGGTAGGCTTGTAACTGCAGGCAGGCAAGAACACACACACACCCTCATCATATACACCAGCAAGGCATACATTAAGAACGAGCGATGTGTTTAAGGTGTGCGTGTATATGTATATGTATGTGTATATATGTGTATATACATATATATGTACGTACACACATATGTGTATATATATATATATACATATAATATGGGTCATGTGATTGGGACTCTTGGGAGACTGGATGCAGAAGTACCATAATAAGCCAGATTCGATCCCGCACGGCCAGGTGATGGGGCCTGCCGCCTCATTCCCACCGACATGTCAATTGCCCTCGCCCAAACCTGACATCAGGAGGGGCCGCCACTCAAAACCACACCAGATGTCACTCATCGCCTTCCGATGTTTGCATCTCTGTCATATCCGCCCACGCAAAAGCCCAATCTTAAGATGCCCATACACGGCCGGTTTCGGATATCACCCGTAGACATCCCAGGCTACTACACGTACGATGGATGGGCTATAGCTATGTTATGCCCAAACGTACACGTGAGCGACAACATCAATTTATCTATCTATCCTGCAAGCACACAACGAGCGCATAAAAATGTCCATATGCGTGGCTATGTATGTATTTATGCATGAACATGTATGTAAGCATACACGCAGGGACACATACATGAAGATCTTTTGGCTCCCTAATGAGCCTTAATGATGTTTTTAAATTTCTTTTTTTATTCTTCATGTTATCTTGTGTATTCATGAGTTCTTTTTGTTGTAAATCTACTGCTTGACAACGTAAAACGTTATCTGCTAATTGAGACAATAAATAATATCGCATACCTTGGATACGATGATATGTGTACGTACACAGACGTCACTACCGCATCAACTTACATGTGTAGATGAAATTAGAAAACAGGCCGCCACATGTCTGGGACACGTTTCCCGTGCAAGCCATGTTACAAACGGTTGACGGCCCCAAGCTTATTGCCGCTGAGAGGTTAAAACCACAATGGCAATCCTGACCATACTGAACACTGAAAATAGTGCAACCTGTATGAGGGCAGGCCGGTGTACACCATAATCACACACGCACATGATGTCGCATGATGTGTATATACATGTATGTATATCTATATATGAATAAAGCAATGAATGATGATGCATAACAAAAGAAAGGCACCGAATGATGAAGTCTGTAAATAAACGCATCTGTGTGTGTATCTACCTATCTATCTGTATGTATGTAAATGTGTGTATGTATGTATGTATCTATCTGTCTGTCTATACGTGTATGTACGTTCACACATATACATATGCGCATCTATGATGCATGTATATATGTACATGTGCATATGAGTAACAGACTAAGCCGTGTGCCCCCCCCCCTGCGCGGTGGATCGGCCCAGTCAGGGCCACCGGTGCTTGTCCTTTCAGGTCAAGTCGCCCACAGTGTAATACCCTTTCATATATGTACGGCTACTGCAGACATATATGGAGATGGGAACGTGTGTACGTATACTAGGAGTTGTAGTTAACGATTTTAGGATTATACAGTTTAGGGCTTTAGGGTACAGTTTAGAGGCTTTAGGGTATTAGGGCTCAGGGATTAAGCATCCTGCACTCTGTCCACAGTGTCTGTGTGTGTGCCTGCAAACCGCTACATGCCTAAGGCACTTGCACAACACAGATATTGGGGACCCTGCTTTCTTTCCGGCTTATCGAAGGCAACACAGACTCTTATTGCGATATATTATCTATCCATCCATCCATCTATCCATCCATCCACCCATCCATCCATCTATCTATAACATACGCACACACCACATGCATCATGGATAATTCGTCAGTCAACGGCTAACGGCTCCGGGCTCGATGCAGCTCTACGTACCAGCAGCCTGCGCCAGCGAAGCACAAAACTCAGGCGTCATCCGGGTTGTATCCTTTCTGATGAACGGGATCAGCCGGGTATAATCTGACGTATCCTTATAGCAACCTAGCGGGTAGAACTTGGCTGCATATATACAATAACATACACGATAAGCAGGAAGATAGGCTGATATATTGACGGGGTGAGAGTAATAGCCTTTCTGACCAGGACTGCATTCTGAATGACATCCGAGCAAGGGGCAACAAATAACATCCAAATTCGAGATCGAGGCGTGCTGCTGCTGTTGATTCCGCCACATATAAAAAACGCAATACAACCAATATAGTTATCTGTGTATCTATATCTCTCTCTCTATAGTATTAAGTATTTAATATGCATAAGTATATTCAATATACATAATTATATATTGTGTAAATGAAATAATTATTTATAATCAAAGATGATGAAAGATGACGCCAGTCGAAGCAAGCATGGTGCATATTATAAGGGGATGGGGGCTGGGACGGCCCTGCGCTTGGCAGCAGCGGATGAGTCGAGCAAGCGAGGTCAATTTATTACCTAGTGGGATGTTGCTGGGTGGACTTGGAGGTGGGTTCGGCGGCCTTAAGGGTGGTGGGCTTGGTGAGGGCGGTAGGCTTGTAACTGCAGGCAGGCAAGAACACACACACACCCTCATCATATACACCAGCAAGGCATACATTAAGAACGAGCGATGTGTTTAAGGTGTGCGTGTATATGTATATGTATGTGTATATATGTGTATATACATATATATGTACGTACACACATATGTGTATATATATATATATACATATAATATGGGTCATGTGATTGGGACTCTTGGGAGACTGGATGCAGAAGTACCATAATAAGCCAGATTCGATCCCGCACGGCCAGGTGATGGGGCCTGCCGCCTCATTCCCACCGACATGTCAATTGCCCTCGCCCAAACCTGACATCAGGAGGGGCCGCCACTCAAAACCACACCAGATGTCACTCATCGCCTTCCGATGTTTGCATCTCTGTCATATCCGCCCACGCAAAAGCCCAATCTTAAGATGCCCATACACGGCCGGTTTCGGATATCACCCGTAGACATCCCAGGCTACTACACGTACGATGGATGGGCTATAGCTATGTTATGCCCAAACGTACACGTGAGCGACAACATCAATTTATCTATCTATCCTGCAAGCACACAACGAGCGCATAAAAATGTCCATATGCGTGGCTATGTATGTATTTATGCATGAACATGTATGTAAGCATACACGCAGGGACACATACATGAAGATCTTTTGGCTCCCTAATGAGCCTTAATGATGTTTTTAAATTTCTTTTTTTATTCTTCATGTTATCTTGTGTATTCATGAGTTCTTTTTGTTGTAAATCTACTGCTTGACAACGTAAAACGTTATCTGCTAATTGAGACAATAAATAATATCGCATACCTTGGATACGATGATATGTGTACGTACACAGACGTCACTACCGCATCAACTTACATGTGTAGATGAAATTAGAAAACAGGCCGCCACATGTCTGGGACACGTTTCCCGTGCAAGCCATGTTACAAACGGTTGACGGCCCCAAGCTTATTGCCGCTGAGAGGTTAAAACCACAATGGCAATCCTGACCATACTGAACACTGAAAATAGTGCAACCTGTATGAGGGCAGGCCGGTGTACACCATAATCACACACGCACATGATGTCGCATGATGTGTATATACATGTATGTATATCTATATATGAATAAAGCAATGAATGATGATGCATAACAAAAGAAAGGCACCGAATGATGAAGTCTGTAAATAAACGCATCTGTGTGTGTATCTACCTATCTATCTGTATGTATGTAAATGTGTGTATGTATGTATGTATCTATCTGTCTGTCTATACGTGTATGTACGTTCACACATATACATATGCGCATCTATGATGCATGTATATATGTACATGTGCATATGAGTAACAGACTAAGCCGTGTGCCCCCCCCCCTGCGCGGTGGATCGGCCCAGTCAGGGCCACCGGTGCTTGTCCTTTCAGGTCAAGTCGCCCACAGTGTAATACCCTTTCATATATGTACGGCTACTGCAGACATATATGGAGATGGGAACGTGTGTACGTATACTAGGAGTTGTAGTTAACGATTTTAGGATTATACAGTTTAGGGCTTTAGGGTACAGTTTAGAGGCTTTAGGGTATTAGGGCTCAGGGATTAAGCATCCTGCACTCTGTCCACAGTGTCTGTGTGTGTGCCTGCAAACCGCTACATGCCTAAGGCACTTGCACAACACAGATATTGGGGACCCTGCTTTCTTTCCGGCTTATCGAAGGCAACACAGACTCTTATTGCGATATATTATCTATCCATCCATCCATCTATCCATCCATCCACCCATCCATCCATCTATCTATAACATACGCACACACCACATGCATCATGGATAATTCGTCAGTCAACGGCTAACGGCTCCGGGCTCGATGCAGCTCTACGTACCAGCAGCCTGCGCCAGCGAAGCACAAAACTCAGGCGTCATCCGGGTTGTATCCTTTCTGATGAACGGGATCAGCCGGGTATAATCTGACGTATCCTTATAGCAACCTAGCGGGTAGAACTTGGCTGCATATATACAATAACATACACGATAAGCAGGAAGATAGGCTGATATATTGACGGGGTGAGAGTAATAGCCTTTCTGACCAGGACTGCATTCTGAATGACATCCGAGCAAGGGGCAACAAATAACATCCAAATTCGAGATCGAGGCGTGCTGCTGCTGTTGATTCCGCCACATATAAAAAACGCAATACAACCAATATAGTTATCTGTGTATCTATATCTCTCTCTCTATAGTATTAAGTATTTAATATGCATAAGTATATTCAATATACATAATTATATATTGTGTAAATGAAATAATTATTTATAATCAAAGATGATGAAAGATGACGCCAGTCGAAGCAAGCATGGTGCATATTATAAGGGGATGGGGGCTGGGACGGCCCTGCGCTTGGCAGCAGCGGATGAGTCGAGCAAGCGAGGTCAATTTATTACCTAGTGGGATGTTGCTGGGTGGACTTGGAGGTGGGTTCGGCGGCCTTAAGGGTGGTGGGCTTGGTGAGGGCGGTAGGCTTGTAACTGCAGGCAGGCAAGAACACACACACACCCTCATCATATACACCAGCAAGGCATACATTAAGAACGAGCGATGTGTTTAAGGTGTGCGTGTATATGTATATGTATGTGTATATATGTGTATATACATATATATGTACGTACACACATATGTGTATATATATATATATACATATAATATGGGTCATGTGATTGGGACTCTTGGGAGACTGGATGCAGAAGTACCATAATAAGCCAGATTCGATCCCGCACGGCCAGGTGATGGGGCCTGCCGCCTCATTCCCACCGACATGTCAATTGCCCTCGCCCAAACCTGACATCAGGAGGGGCCGCCACTCAAAACCACACCAGATGTCACTCATCGCCTTCCGATGTTTGCATCTCTGTCATATCCGCCCACGCAAAAGCCCAATCTTAAGATGCCCATACACGGCCGGTTTCGGATATCACCCGTAGACATCCCAGGCTACTACACGTACGATGGATGGGCTATAGCTATGTTATGCCCAAACGTACACGTGAGCGACAACATCAATTTATCTATCTATCCTGCAAGCACACAACGAGCGCATAAAAATGTCCATATGCGTGGCTATGTATGTATTTATGCATGAACATGTATGTAAGCATACACGCAGGGACACATACATGAAGATCTTTTGGCTCCCTAATGAGCCTTAATGATGTTTTTAAATTTCTTTTTTTATTCTTCATGTTATCTTGTGTATTCATGAGTTCTTTTTGTTGTAAATCTACTGCTTGACAACGTAAAACGTTATCTGCTAATTGAGACAATAAATAATATCGCATACCTTGGATACGATGATATGTGTACGTACACAGACGTCACTACCGCATCAACTTACATGTGTAGATGAAATTAGAAAACAGGCCGCCACATGTCTGGGACACGTTTCCCGTGCAAGCCATGTTACAAACGGTTGACGGCCCCAAGCTTATTGCCGCTGAGAGGTTAAAACCACAATGGCAATCCTGACCATACTGAACACTGAAAATAGTGCAACCTGTATGAGGGCAGGCCGGTGTACACCATAATCACACACGCACATGATGTCGCATGATGTGTATATACATGTATGTATATCTATATATGAATAAAGCAATGAATGATGATGCATAACAAAAGAAAGGCACCGAATGATGAAGTCTGTAAATAAACGCATCTGTGTGTGTATCTACCTATCTATCTGTATGTATGTATGTGTGTGTATGTATGTATGTATCTATCTGTCTGTCTATACGTGTATGTACGTTCACACATATACATATGCGCATCTATGATGCATGTATATATGTACATGTGCATATGAGTAACAGACTAAGCCGTGTGCCCCCCCCCCTGCGCGGTGGATCGGCCCAGTCAGGGCCACCGGTGCTTGTCCTTTCAGGTCAAGTCGCCCACAGTGTAATACCCTTTCATATATGTACGGCTACTGCAGACATATATGGAGATGGGAACGTGTGTACGTATACTAGGAGTTGTAGTTAACGATTTTAGGATTATACAGTTTAGGGCTTTAGGGTACAGTTTAGAGGCTTTAGGGTATTAGGGCTCAGGGATTAAGCATCCTGCACTCTGTCCACAGTGTCTGTGTGTGTGCCTGCAAACCGCTACATGCCTAAGGCACTTGCACAACACAGATATTGGGGACCCTGCTTTCTTTCCGGCTTATCGAAGGCAACACAGACTCTTATTGCGATATATTATCTATCCATCCATCCATCTATCCATCCATCCACCCATCCATCCATCTATCTATAACATACGCACACACCACATGCATCATGGATAATTCGTCAGTCAACGGCTAACGGCTCCGGGCTCGATGCAGCTCTACGTACCAGCAGCCTGCGCCAGCGAAGCACAAAACTCAGGCGTCATCCGGGTTGTATCCTTTCTGATGAACGGGATCAGCCGGGTATAATCTGACGTATCCTTATAGCAACCTAGCGGGTAGAACTTGGCTGCATATATACAATAACATACACGATAAGCAGGAAGATAGGCTGATATATTGACGGGGTGAGAGTAATAGCCTTTCTGACCAGGACTGCATTCTGAATGACATCCGAGCAAGGGGCAACAAATAACATCCAAATTCGAGATCGAGGCGTGCTGCTGCTGTTGATTCCGCCACATATAAAAAACGCAATACAACCAATATAGTTATCTGTGTATCTATATCTCTCTCTCTATAGTATTAAGTATTTAATATGCATAAGTATATTCAATATACATAATTATATATTGTGTAAATGAAATAATTATTTATAATCAAAGATGATGAAAGATGACGCCAGTCGAAGCAAGCATGGTGCATATTATAAGGGGATGGGGGCTGGGACGGCCCTGCGCTTGGCAGCAGCGGATGAGTCGAGCAAGCGAGGTCAATTTATTACCTAGTGGGATGTTGCTGGGTGGACTTGGAGGTGGGTTCGGCGGCCTTAAGGGTGGTGGGCTTGGTGAGGGCGGTAGGCTTGTAACTGCAGGCAGGCAAGAACACACACACACCCTCATCATATACACCAGCAAGGCATACATTAAGAACGAGCGATGTGTTTAAGGTGTGCGTGTATATGTATATGTATGTGTATATATGTGTATATACATATATATGTACGTACACACATATGTGTATATATATATATATATACATATAATATGGGTCATGTGATTGGGACTCTTGGGAGACTGGATGCAGAAGTACCATAATAAGCCAGATTCGATCCCGCACGGCCAGGTGATGGGGCCTGCCGCCTCATTCCCACCGACATGTCAATTGCCCTCGCCCAAACCTGACATCAGGAGGGGCCGCCACTCAAAACCACACCAGATGTCACTCATCGCCTTCCGATGTTTGCATCTCTGTCATATCCGCCCACGCAAAAGCCCAATCTTAAGATGCCCATACACGGCCGGTTTCGGATATCACCCGTAGACATCCCAGGCTACTACACGTACGATGGATGGGCTATAGCTATGTTATGCCCAAACGTACACGTGAGCGACAACATCAATTTATCTATCTATCCTGCAAGCACACAACGAGCGCATAAAAATGTCCATATGCGTGGCTATGTATGTATTTATGCATGAACATGTATGTAAGCATACACGCAGGGACACATACATGAAGATCTTTTGGCTCCCTAATGAGCCTTAATGATGTTTTTAAATTTCTTTTTTTATTCTTCATGTTATCTTGTGTATTCATGAGTTCTTTTTGTTGTAAATCTACTGCTTGACAACGTAAAACGTTATCTGCTAATTGAGACAATAAATAATATCGCATACCTTGGATACGATGATATGTGTACGTACACAGACGTCACTACCGCATCAACTTACATGTGTAGATGAAATTAGAAAACAGGCCGCCACATGTCTGGGACACGTTTCCCGTGCAAGCCATGTTACAAACGGTTGACGGCCCCAAGCTTATTGCCGCTGAGAGGTTAAAACCACAATGGCAATCCTGACCATACTGAACACTGAAAATAGTGCAACCTGTATGAGGGCAGGCCGGTGTACACCATAATCACACACGCACATGATGTCGCATGATGTGTATATACATGTATGTATATCTATATATGAATAAAGCAATGAATGATGATGCATAACAAAAGAAAGGCACCGAATGATGAAGTCTGTAAATAAACGCATCTGTGTGTGTATCTACCTATCTATCTGTATGTATGTATGTGTGTGTATGTATGTATGTATCTATCTGTCTGTCTATACGTGTATGTACGTTCACACATATACATATGCGCATCTATGATGCATGTATATATGTACATGTGCATATGAGTAACAGACTAAGCCGTGTGCCCCCCCCCCTGCGCGGTGGATCGGCCCAGTCAGGGCCACCGGTGCTTGTCCTTTCAGGTCAAGTCGCCCACAGTGTAATACCCTTTCATATATGTACGGCTACTGCAGACATATATGGAGATGGGAACGTGTGTACGTATACTAGGAGTTGTAGTTAACGATTTTAGGATTATACAGTTTAGGGCTTTAGGGTACAGTTTAGAGGCTTTAGGGTATTAGGGCTCAGGGATTAAGCATCCTGCACTCTGTCCACAGTGTCTGTGTGTGTGCCTGCAAACCGCTACATGCCTAAGGCACTTGCACAACACAGATATTGGGGACCCTGCTTTCTTTCCGGCTTATCGAAGGCAACACAGACTCTTATTGCGATATATTATCTATCCATCCATCCATCTATCCATCCATCCACCCATCCATCCATCTATCTATAACATACGCACACACCACATGCATCATGGATAATTCGTCAGTCAACGGCTAACGGCTCCGGGCTCGATGCAGCTCTACGTACCAGCAGCCTGCGCCAGCGAAGCACAAAACTCAGGCGTCATCCGGGTTGTATCCTTTCTGATGAACGGGATCAGCCGGGTATAATCTGACGTATCCTTATAGCAACCTAGCGGGTAGAACTTGGCTGCATATATACAATAACATACACGATAAGCAGGAAGATAGGCTGATATATTGACGGGGTGAGAGTAATAGCCTTTCTGACCAGGACTGCATTCTGAATGACATCCGAGCAAGGGGCAACAAATAACATCCAAATTCGAGATCGAGGCGTGCTGCTGCTGTTGATTCCGCCACATATAAAAAACGCAATACAACCAATATAGTTATCTGTGTATCTATATCTCTCTCTCTATAGTATTAAGTATTTAATATGCATAAGTATATTCAATATACATAATTATATATTGTGTAAATGAAATAATTATTTATAATCAAAGATGATGAAAGATGACGCCAGTCGAAGCAAGCATGGTGCATATTATAAGGGGATGGGGGCTGGGACGGCCCTGCGCTTGGCAGCAGCGGATGAGTCGAGCAAGCGAGGTCAATTTATTACCTAGTGGGATGTTGCTGGGTGGACTTGGAGGTGGGTTCGGCGGCCTTAAGGGTGGTGGGCTTGGTGAGGGCGGTAGGCTTGTAACTGCAGGCAGGCAAGAACACACACACACCCTCATCATATACACCAGCAAGGCATACATTAAGAACGAGCGATGTGTTTAAGGTGTGCGTGTATATGTATATGTATGTGTATATATGTGTATATACATATATATGTACGTACACACATATGTGTATATATATATATATATACATATAATATGGGTCATGTGATTGGGACTCTTGGGAGACTGGATGCAGAAGTACCATAATAAGCCAGATTCGATCCCGCACGGCCAGGTGATGGGGCCTGCCGCCTCATTCCCACCGACATGTCAATTGCCCTCGCCCAAACCTGACATCAGGAGGGGCCGCCACTCAAAACCACACCAGATGTCACTCATCGCCTTCCGATGTTTGCATCTCTGTCATATCCGCCCACGCAAAAGCCCAATCTTAAGATGCCCATACACGGCCGGTTTCGGATATCACCCGTAGACATCCCAGGCTACTACACGTACGATGGATGGGCTATAGCTATGTTATGCCCAAACGTACACGTGAGCGACAACATCAATTTATCTATCTATCCTGCAAGCACACAACGAGCGCATAAAAATGTCCATATGCGTGGCTATGTATGTATTTATGCATGAACATGTATGTAAGCATACACGCAGGGACACATACATGAAGATCTTTTGGCTCCCTAATGAGCCTTAATGATGTTTTTAAATTTCTTTTTTTATTCTTCATGTTATCTTGTGTATTCATGAGTTCTTTTTGTTGTAAATCTACTGCTTGACAACGTAAAACGTTATCTGCTAATTGAGACAATAAATAATATCGCATACCTTGGATACGATGATATGTGTACGTACACAGACGTCACTACCGCATCAACTTACATGTGTAGATGAAATTAGAAAACAGGCCGCCACATGTCTGGGACACGTTTCCCGTGCAAGCCATGTTACAAACGGTTGACGGCCCCAAGCTTATTGCCGCTGAGAGGTTAAAACCACAATGGCAATCCTGACCATACTGAACACTGAAAATAGTGCAACCTGTATGAGGGCAGGCCGGTGTACACCATAATCACACACGCACATGATGTCGCATGATGTGTATATACATGTATGTATATCTATATATGAATAAAGCAATGAATGATGATGCATAACAAAAGAAAGGCACCGAATGATGAAGTCTGTAAATAAACGCATCTGTGTGTGTATCTACCTATCTATCTGTATGTATGTATGTGTGTGTATGTATGTATGTATCTATCTGTCTGTCTATACGTGTATGTACGTTCACACATATACATATGCGCATCTATGATGCATGTATATATGTACATGTGCATATGAGTAACAGACTAAGCCGTGTGCCCCCCCCCCTGCGCGGTGGATCGGCCCAGTCAGGGCCACCGGTGCTTGTCCTTTCAGGTCAAGTCGCCCACAGTGTAATACCCTTTCATATATGTACGGCTACTGCAGACATATATGGAGATGGGAACGTGTGTACGTATACTAGGAGTTGTAGTTAACGATTTTAGGATTATACAGTTTAGGGCTTTAGGGTACAGTTTAGAGGCTTTAGGGTATTAGGGCTCAGGGATTAAGCATCCTGCACTCTGTCCACAGTGTCTGTGTGTGTGCCTGCAAACCGCTACATGCCTAAGGCACTTGCACAACACAGATATTGGGGACCCTGCTTTCTTTCCGGCTTATCGAAGGCAACACAGACTCTTATTGCGATATATTATCTATCCATCCATCCATCTATCCATCCATCCACCCATCCATCCATCTATCTATAACATACGCACACACCACATGCATCATGGATAATTCGTCAGTCAACGGCTAACGGCTCCGGGCTCGATGCAGCTCTACGTACCAGCAGCCTGCGCCAGCGAAGCACAAAACTCAGGCGTCATCCGGGTTGTATCCTTTCTGATGAACGGGATCAGCCGGGTATAATCTGACGTATCCTTATAGCAACCTAGCGGGTAGAACTTGGCTGCATATATACAATAACATACACGATAAGCAGGAAGATAGGCTGATATATTGACGGGGTGAGAGTAATAGCCTTTCTGACCAGGACTGCATTCTGAATGACATCCGAGCAAGGGGCAACAAATAACATCCAAATTCGAGATCGAGGCGTGCTGCTGCTGTTGATTCCGCCACATATAAAAAACGCAATACAACCAATATAGTTATCTGTGTATCTATATCTCTCTCTCTATAGTATTAAGTATTTAATATGCATAAGTATATTCAATATACATAATTATATATTGTGTAAATGAAATAATTATTTATAATCAAAGATGATGAAAGATGACGCCAGTCGAAGCAAGCATGGTGCATATTATAAGGGGATGGGGGCTGGGACGGCCCTGCGCTTGGCAGCAGCGGATGAGTCGAGCAAGCGAGGTCAATTTATTACCTAGTGGGATGTTGCTGGGTGGACTTGGAGGTGGGTTCGGCGGCCTTAAGGGTGGTGGGCTTGGTGAGGGCGGTAGGCTTGTAACTGCAGGCAGGCAAGAACACACACACACCCTCATCATATACACCAGCAAGGCATACATTAAGAACGAGCGATGTGTTTAAGGTGTGCGTGTATATGTATATGTATGTGTATATATGTGTATATACATATATATGTACGTACACACATATGTGTATATATATATATATATACATATAATATGGGTCATGTGATTGGGACTCTTGGGAGACTGGATGCAGAAGTACCATAATAAGCCAGATTCGATCCCGCACGGCCAGGTGATGGGGCCTGCCGCCTCATTCCCACCGACATGTCAATTGCCCTCGCCCAAACCTGACATCAGGAGGGGCCGCCACTCAAAACCACACCAGATGTCACTCATCGCCTTCCGATGTTTGCATCTCTGTCATATCCGCCCACGCAAAAGCCCAATCTTAAGATGCCCATACACGGCCGGTTTCGGATATCACCCGTAGACATCCCAGGCTACTACACGTACGATGGATGGGCTATAGCTATGTTATGCCCAAACGTACACGTGAGCGACAACATCAATTTATCTATCTATCCTGCAAGCACACAACGAGCGCATAAAAATGTCCATATGCGTGGCTATGTATGTATTTATGCATGAACATGTATGTAAGCATACACGCAGGGACACATACATGAAGATCTTTTGGCTCCCTAATGAGCCTTAATGATGTTTTTAAATTTCTTTTTTTATTCTTCATGTTATCTTGTGTATTCATGAGTTCTTTTTGTTGTAAATCTACTGCTTGACAACGTAAAACGTTATCTGCTAATTGAGACAATAAATAATATCGCATACCTTGGATACGATGATATGTGTACGTACACAGACGTCACTACCGCATCAACTTACATGTGTAGATGAAATTAGAAAACAGGCCGCCACATGTCTGGGACACGTTTCCCGTGCAAGCCATGTTACAAA
The DNA here is from genome assembly GCA_030268105.1 of Volvox africanus. Taxonomy (NCBI): domain Eukaryota; kingdom Viridiplantae; phylum Chlorophyta; class Chlorophyceae; order Chlamydomonadales; family Volvocaceae; genus Volvox; species Volvox africanus. The sequence goes on along the minus strand of BSDZ01000028.1, from coordinate 743,968 downwards.
CGGTTGACGGCCCCAAGCTTATTGCCGCTGAGAGGTTAAAACCACAATGGCAATCCTGACCATACTGAACACTGAAAATAGTGCAACCTGTATGAGGGCAGGCCGGTGTACACCATAATCACACACGCACATGATGTCGCATGATGTGTATATACATGTATGTATATCTATATATGAATAAAGCAATGAATGATGATGCATAACAAAAGAAAGGCACCGAATGATGAAGTCTGTAAATAAACGCATCTGTGTGTGTATCTACCTATCTATCTGTATGTATGTATGTGTGTGTATGTATGTATGTATCTATCTGTCTGTCTATACGTGTATGTACGTTCACACATATACATATGCGCATCTATGATGCATGTATATATGTACATGTGCATATGAGTAACAGACTAAGCCGTGTGCCCCCCCCCCTGCGCGGTGGATCGGCCCAGTCAGGGCCACCGGTGCTTGTCCTTTCAGGTCAAGTCGCCCACAGTGTAATACCCTTTCATATATGTACGGCTACTGCAGACATATATGGAGATGGGAACGTGTGTACGTATACTAGGAGTTGTAGTTAACGATTTTAGGATTATACAGTTTAGGGCTTTAGGGTACAGTTTAGAGGCTTTAGGGTATTAGGGCTCAGGGATTAAGCATCCTGCACTCTGTCCACAGTGTCTGTGTGTGTGCCTGCAAACCGCTACATGCCTAAGGCACTTGCACAACACAGATATTGGGGACCCTGCTTTCTTTCCGGCTTATCGAAGGCAACACAGACTCTTATTGCGATATATTATCTATCCATCCATCCATCTATCCATCCATCCACCCATCCATCCATCTATCTATAACATACGCACACACCACATGCATCATGGATAATTCGTCAGTCAACGGCTAACGGCTCCGGGCTCGATGCAGCTCTACGTACCAGCAGCCTGCGCCAGCGAAGCACAAAACTCAGGCGTCATCCGGGTTGTATCCTTTCTGATGAACGGGATCAGCCGGGTATAATCTGACGTATCCTTATAGCAACCTAGCGGGTAGAACTTGGCTGCATATATACAATAACATACACGATAAGCAGGAAGATAGGCTGATATATTGACGGGGTGAGAGTAATAGCCTTTCTGACCAGGACTGCATTCTGAATGACATCCGAGCAAGGGGCAACAAATAACATCCAAATTCGAGATCGAGGCGTGCTGCTGCTGTTGATTCCGCCACATATAAAAAACGCAATACAACCAATATAGTTATCTGTGTATCTATATCTCTCTCTCTATAGTATTAAGTATTTAATATGCATAAGTATATTCAATATACATAATTATATATTGTGTAAATGAAATAATTATTTATAATCAAAGATGATGAAAGATGACGCCAGTCGAAGCAAGCATGGTGCATATTATAAGGGGATGGGGGCTGGGACGGCCCTGCGCTTGGCAGCAGCGGATGAGTCGAGCAAGCGAGGTCAATTTATTACCTAGTGGGATGTTGCTGGGTGGACTTGGAGGTGGGTTCGGCGGCCTTAAGGGTGGTGGGCTTGGTGAGGGCGGTAGGCTTGTAACTGCAGGCAGGCAAGAACACACACACACCCTCATCATATACACCAGCAAGGCATACATTAAGAACGAGCGATGTGTTTAAGGTGTGCGTGTATATGTATATGTATGTGTATATATGTGTATATACATATATATGTACGTACACACATATGTGTATATATATATATATATACATATAATATGGGTCATGTGATTGGGACTCTTGGGAGACTGGATGCAGAAGTACCATAATAAGCCAGATTCGATCCCGCACGGCCAGGTGATGGGGCCTGCCGCCTCATTCCCACCGACATGTCAATTGCCCTCGCCCAAACCTGACATCAGGAGGGGCCGCCACTCAAAACCACACCAGATGTCACTCATCGCCTTCCGATGTTTGCATCTCTGTCATATCCGCCCACGCAAAAGCCCAATCTTAAGATGCCCATACACGGCCGGTTTCGGATATCACCCGTAGACATCCCAGGCTACTACACGTACGATGGATGGGCTATAGCTATGTTATGCCCAAACGTACACGTGAGCGACAACATCAATTTATCTATCTATCCTGCAAGCACACAACGAGCGCATAAAAATGTCCATATGCGTGGCTATGTATGTATTTATGCATGAACATGTATGTAAGCATACACGCAGGGACACATACATGAAGATCTTTTGGCTCCCTAATGAGCCTTAATGATGTTTTTAAATTTCTTTTTTTATTCTTCATGTTATCTTGTGTATTCATGAGTTCTTTTTGTTGTAAATCTACTGCTTGACAACGTAAAACGTTATCTGCTAATTGAGACAATAAATAATATCGCATACCTTGGATACGATGATATGTGTACGTACACAGACGTCACTACCGCATCAACTTACATGTGTAGATGAAATTAGAAAACAGGCCGCCACATGTCTGGGACACGTTTCCCGTGCAAGCCATGTTACAAACGGTTGACGGCCCCAAGCTTATTGCCGCTGAGAGGTTAAAACCACAATGGCAATCCTGACCATACTGAACACTGAAAATAGTGCAACCTGTATGAGGGCAGGCCGGTGTACACCATAATCACACACGCACATGATGTCGCATGATGTGTATATACATGTATGTATATCTATATATGAATAAAGCAATGAATGATGATGCATAACAAAAGAAAGGCACCGAATGATGAAGTCTGTAAATAAACGCATCTGTGTGTGTATCTACCTATCTATCTGTATGTATGTATGTGTGTGTATGTATGTATGTATCTATCTGTCTGTCTATACGTGTATGTACGTTCACACATATACATATGCGCATCTATGATGCATGTATATATGTACATGTGCATATGAGTAACAGACTAAGCCGTGTGCCCCCCCCCCTGCGCGGTGGATCGGCCCAGTCAGGGCCACCGGTGCTTGTCCTTTCAGGTCAAGTCGCCCACAGTGTAATACCCTTTCATATATGTACGGCTACTGCAGACATATATGGAGATGGGAACGTGTGTACGTATACTAGGAGTTGTAGTTAACGATTTTAGGATTATACAGTTTAGGGCTTTAGGGTACAGTTTAGAGGCTTTAGGGTATTAGGGCTCAGGGATTAAGCATCCTGCACTCTGTCCACAGTGTCTGTGTGTGTGCCTGCAAACCGCTACATGCCTAAGGCACTTGCACAACACAGATATTGGGGACCCTGCTTTCTTTCCGGCTTATCGAAGGCAACACAGACTCTTATTGCGATATATTATCTATCCATCCATCCATCTATCCATCCATCCACCCATCCATCCATCTATCTATAACATACGCACACACCACATGCATCATGGATAATTCGTCAGTCAACGGCTAACGGCTCCGGGCTCGATGCAGCTCTACGTACCAGCAGCCTGCGCCAGCGAAGCACAAAACTCAGGCGTCATCCGGGTTGTATCCTTTCTGATGAACGGGATCAGCCGGGTATAATCTGACGTATCCTTATAGCAACCTAGCGGGTAGAACTTGGCTGCATATATACAATAACATACACGATAAGCAGGAAGATAGGCTGATATATTGACGGGGTGAGAGTAATAGCCTTTCTGACCAGGACTGCATTCTGAATGACATCCGAGCAAGGGGCAACAAATAACATCCAAATTCGAGATCGAGGCGTGCTGCTGCTGTTGATTCCGCCACATATAAAAAACGCAATACAACCAATATAGTTATCTGTGTATCTATATCTCTCTCTCTATAGTATTAAGTATTTAATATGCATAAGTATATTCAATATACATAATTATATATTGTGTAAATGAAATAATTATTTATAATCAAAGATGATGAAAGATGACGCCAGTCGAAGCAAGCATGGTGCATATTATAAGGGGATGGGGGCTGGGACGGCCCTGCGCTTGGCAGCAGCGGATGAGTCGAGCAAGCGAGGTCAATTTATTACCTAGTGGGATGTTGCTGGGTGGACTTGGAGGTGGGTTCGGCGGCCTTAAGGGTGGTGGGCTTGGTGAGGGCGGTAGGCTTGTAACTGCAGGCAGGCAAGAACACACACACACCCTCATCATATACACCAGCAAGGCATACATTAAGAACGAGCGATGTGTTTAAGGTGTGCGTGTATATGTATATGTATGTGTATATATGTGTATATACATATATATGTACGTACACACATATGTGTATATATATATATATATACATATAATATGGGTCATGTGATTGGGACTCTTGGGAGACTGGATGCAGAAGTACCATAATAAGCCAGATTCGATCCCGCACGGCCAGGTGATGGGGCCTGCCGCCTCATTCCCACCGACATGTCAATTGCCCTCGCCCAAACCTGACATCAGGAGGGGCCGCCACTCAAAACCACACCAGATGTCACTCATCGCCTTCCGATGTTTGCATCTCTGTCATATCCGCCCACGCAAAAGCCCAATCTTAAGATGCCCATACACGGCCGGTTTCGGATATCACCCGTAGACATCCCAGGCTACTACACGTACGATGGATGGGCTATAGCTATGTTATGCCCAAACGTACACGTGAGCGACAACATCAATTTATCTATCTATCCTGCAAGCACACAACGAGCGCATAAAAATGTCCATATGCGTGGCTATGTATGTATTTATGCATGAACATGTATGTAAGCATACACGCAGGGACACATACATGAAGATCTTTTGGCTCCCTAATGAGCCTTAATGATGTTTTTAAATTTCTTTTTTTATTCTTCATGTTATCTTGTGTATTCATGAGTTCTTTTTGTTGTAAATCTACTGCTTGACAACGTAAAACGTTATCTGCTAATTGAGACAATAAATAATATCGCATACCTTGGATACGATGATATGTGTACGTACACAGACGTCACTACCGCATCAACTTACATGTGTAGATGAAATTAGAAAACAGGCCGCCACATGTCTGGGACACGTTTCCCGTGCAAGCCATGTTACAAACGGTTGACGGCCCCAAGCTTATTGCCGCTGAGAGGTTAAAACCACAATGGCAATCCTGACCATACTGAACACTGAAAATAGTGCAACCTGTATGAGGGCAGGCCGGTGTACACCATAATCACACACGCACATGATGTCGCATGATGTGTATATACATGTATGTATATCTATATATGAATAAAGCAATGAATGATGATGCATAACAAAAGAAAGGCACCGAATGATGAAGTCTGTAAATAAACGCATCTGTGTGTGTATCTACCTATCTATCTGTATGTATGTATGTGTGTGTATGTATGTATGTATCTATCTGTCTGTCTATACGTGTATGTACGTTCACACATATACATATGCGCATCTATGATGCATGTATATATGTACATGTGCATATGAGTAACAGACTAAGCCGTGTGCCCCCCCCCCTGCGCGGTGGATCGGCCCAGTCAGGGCCACCGGTGCTTGTCCTTTCAGGTCAAGTCGCCCACAGTGTAATACCCTTTCATATATGTACGGCTACTGCAGACATATATGGAGATGGGAACGTGTGTACGTATACTAGGAGTTGTAGTTAACGATTTTAGGGTTATACAGTTTAGGGCTTTAGGGTACAGTTTAGAGGCTTTAGGGTATTAGGGCTCAGGGATTAAGCATCCTGCACTCTGTCCACAGTGTCTGTGTGTGTGCCTGCAAACCGCTACATGCCTAAGGCACTTGCACAACACAGATATTGGGGACCCTGCTTTCTTTCCGGCTTATCGAAGGCAACACAGACTCTTATTGCGATATATTATCTATCCATCCATCCATCTATCCATCCATCCACCCATCCATCCATCTATCTATAACATACGCACACACCACATGCATCATGGATAATTCGTCAGTCAACGGCTAACGGCTCCGGGCTCGATGCAGCTCTACGTACCAGCAGCCTGCGCCAGCGAAGCACAAAACTCAGGCGTCATCCGGGTTGTATCCTTTCTGATGAACGGGATCAGCCGGGTATAATCTGACGTATCCTTATAGCAACCTAGCGGGTAGAACTTGGCTGCATATATACAATAACATACACGATAAGCAGGAAGATAGGCTGATATATTGACGGGGTGAGAGTAATAGCCTTTCTGACCAGGACTGCATTCTGAATGACATCCGAGCAAGGGGCAACAAATAACATCCAAATTCGAGATCGAGGCGTGCTGCTGCTGTTGATTCCGCCACATATAAAAAACGCAATACAACCAATATAGTTATCTGTGTATCTATATCTCTCTCTCTATAGTATTAAGTATTTAATATGCATAAGTATATTCAATATACATAATTATATATTGTGTAAATGAAATAATTATTTATAATCAAAGATGATGAAAGATGACGCCAGTCGAAGCAAGCATGGTGCATATTATAAGGGGATGGGGGCTGGGACGGCCCTGCGCTTGGCAGCAGCGGATGAGTCGAGCAAGCGAGGTCAATTTATTACCTAGTGGGATGTTGCTGGGTGGACTTGGAGGTGGGTTCGGCGGCCTTAAGGGTGGTGGGCTTGGTGAGGGCGGTAGGCTTGTAACTGCAGGCAGGCAAGAACACACACACACCCTCATCATATACACCAGCAAGGCATACATTAAGAACGAGCGATGTGTTTAAGGTGTGCGTGTATATGTATATGTATGTGTATATATGTGTATATACATATATATGTACGTACACACATATGTGTATATATATATATACATATAATATGGGTCATGTGATTGGGACTCTTGGGAGACTGGATGCAGAAGTACCATAATAAGCCAGATTCGATCCCGCACGGCCAGGTGATGGGGCCTGCCGCCTCATTCCCACCGACATGTCAATTGCCCTCGCCCAAACCTGACATCAGGAGGGGCCGCCACTCAAAACCACACCAGATGTCACTCATCGCCTTCCGATGTTTGCATCTCTGTCATATCCGCCCACGCAAAAGCCCAATCTTAAGATGCCCATACACGGCCGGTTTCGGATATCACCCGTAGACATCCCAGGCTACTACACGTACGATGGATGGGCTATAGCTATGTTATGCCCAAACGTACACGTGAGCGACAACATCAATTTATCTATCTATCCTGCAAGCACACAACGAGCGCATAAAAATGTCCATATGCGTGGCTATGTATGTATTTATGCATGAACATGTATGTAAGCATACACGCAGGGACACATACATGAAGATCTTTTGGCTCCCTAATGAGCCTTAATGATGTTTTTAAATTTCTTTTTTTATTCTTCATGTTATCTTGTGTATTCATGAGTTCTTTTTGTTGTAAATCTACTGCTTGACAACGTAAAACGTTATCTGCTAATTGAGACAATAAATAATATCGCATACCTTGGATACGATGATATGTGTACGTACACAGACGTCACTACCGCATCAACTTACATGTGTAGATGAAATTAGAAAACAGGCCGCCACATGTCTGGGACACGTTTCCCGTGCAAGCCATGTTACAAACGGTTGACGGCCCCAAGCTTATTGCCGCTGAGAGGTTAAAACCACAATGGCAATCCTGACCATACTGAACACTGAAAATAGTGCAACCTGTATGAGGGCAGGCCGGTGTACACCATAATCACACACGCACATGATGTCGCATGATGTGTATATACATGTATGTATATCTATATATGAATAAAGCAATGAATGATGATGCATAACAAAAGAAAGGCACCGAATGATGAAGTCTGTAAATAAACGCATCTGTGTGTGTATCTACCTATCTATCTGTATGTATGTATGTGTGTGTATGTATGTATGTATCTATCTGTCTGTCTATACGTGTATGTACGTTCACACATATACATATGCGCATCTATGATGCATGTATATATGTACATGTGCATATGAGTAACAGACTAAGCCGTGTGCCCCCCCCCTGCGCGGTGGATCTGTTGTACCTCTCGTTCGCGTTTGCTCATGAGTATCTGCACGTCTGGAGACTATCGACACCGATGCGCGAGCACTTGCAAGTACAGCAAGGCAAGCGAGAGCAAACAGAGACAGCGGAAGACTTCAAGACGAAGAGAGATATAACTTACAGTATTACGGATCAGAACGATGCAATGGACGAAATCGCCGTCAGCGCCGGAAGCAAGCAATCATCACGCGGCGGTGATTAGCGAAGTTCAGGCTTTAGCTCGGGCTAAGTAGGATATCGTATAGCAAAAGTAATGTAGAACACACAAGTGTTCTCCGGTATCCCATGTCTAGCTTAGCCGTCCTTGCATCTGTTATACTCGCAGCATCGCAATGCCGTACGATTCACATCAGGAGGCCGATCCTAGATGTGACAACCCTACTGCGTCTCGGCGATGTCTACGCATAACAACGTGTAAGCCTTCCCGGCATTCGCATGATGCAAGGGTCCGGATAACGATATCCGGTTGCAGGGCATGCATCGCGACGAGTGCGGCGCTCTCAACGTGTGCTTTAATGAAGTAATATTATATCAGATAATATTACTTATCGTTTTGTAGCACGAGCATAATGCGCACTTCAATGCTTCGGTTATTCATGCATGCTAGGCGGATTTGCCATGATGCGATGTCGCGATGGATCAATGACAACATGCCAGATGCATATATAAATGTATGCGAATACATTTATATCATGCAGATTCATTCATATGTAATGCGTTCATCACAAAAGCACTTCGACTCATAGGATCACGTCGACCTACGCGTCGATGGGAAATGAACCGTAGCACAACAATTATCCCCCCTCCCGTATGCAGCGTCCTCGCTGCATCATACAGCATCGACTGCAGGGGTCATTTGGCTTGTGTGGCACGTTTGCGGGCTTCTTCGAGCAGGGGTTTCATGTCCTGTGAGAAGTTGCGTGCCGGTTCCCATGAGTTGTGCTCGTCGGTATACCCTGTCCACTTAACCAAGTACTCGTGTACTGTTCGCTTACGTCGGTGTCGGCCCACACGACGTGCGCGATAGTCTAACACCCGCTCCACATCGTAAAACTTCTGTTTACCAGCGATCCAGGTCTCGGGAACTGGTTCGATCGCTGCGGGGGCGTTAGCAGGCTCAGGGACGGGTTCCGTACCACGATACGGACGAACAAGCGATACGTGAAACGTGGGGTGAATGGTCATATCAGCGGGCAATGCAAGCTCCACAGCCACATTCCCAACCATGCGCATGACAGGATACGGACCAATCCAGCGGGGTAAGAGTTTTCGGGATCCGTCGGCCAAGGAACGCAAGTTCTTGGTGCTTAGCAACACGAGTTGCCCTTCCGAAAACGTCACATCCTGCTTAGATTTGTTATAGTATTCCATCGTTCGTTGCTGCGCCGCGTCCAAACACGACTTCGCGTCTGTGATTCGGGACATAAAAGACTTGGCAAAAAGTTTAGCAGCAGGCACGTTCACTTCCAACTCACGCCACACGGGTAGCGCGGGATGAAACCCGTAGTTAAGAAAGAACGGACTTTTGCCTGTAGAGCGGTTAACAGCGTTGTTAAGCGCGAATTCTGCCGCAGTCAAATATGTATCCCAAACAAGTGGTGTGCGACCAGCATAATTGCGCAACATATCACCCAACGTGCGGTTTGTGCGTTCGGTTTGACCATCAGTCTGCGGGTGATACGCCGTGCTCAGGTTGACGCGCATGCCAACTAGTTTGCAGAGCGCTTCCCAAAACTTAGACGTGAACTGTCCACCGCGGTCCGAGATCACATTTTTGGGAATCCCGTGTAACCGAACCACATTATCGAAAAACAAACGTGCGGTTTGCTCAGCCGTGCAGGATGATGTGCATGGTGCTAGGTGAACCATCTTAGTCAGACGATCGACCATTACGAACACCGCATCGTATCCCCCCTCAGTTTTGGGCAGCGCGACTACGAAGTCCATGGAAACACTTTCCCAAGGCGCATCCGGGACAGGCAACGGTTGCAACAACCCATGGCCCTTACCGGACAAAGCCTTATTGCGCTGGCACAGACTGCATGTCTGGACGAAGTTCGCCGCATCCTTAGCCAAACGAGGCCACCAAAAGGAACGTTGCACCAAGTCGATCAATCGCTTGCTACCAGGGTGTCCTGCTAACGGGTCCTCGTGGAACCGCGCAAGGATGTCGTAGCGTAGCGCGTCGTCGTTCGGAACGACGATTTGCGTAGCTGCACCCTCCGTCCGTAGCCAAAGGCCATTCTGCTTGCGAAGGTTTTCTACATTAGCCGGGTCCGCGAACCAGGCGTCTACGTTGTAGGCAACCTTCAACCGCTCCGCGAGGTCCGTCGCGATCGGAACCTCCTCGCTACGCGGCCGCACGACGGGCGCTGCCAAAATTGCAGCGTGTAGCGACGGATGTCGACTGAGAGCATCGGCAATATTCAATTTACCAGAAATATACTCCCAGGTGCAGTTGAACCTAGCTAGATATTCCATCCACCTAGCTTGACGGCGGTTCAACGTCGGAACGCTTTGCAAAAACGTTAGGGGCTTGTGGTCAGTCTTTAAAGTAAACGGGCGTCCCTCGAGGTAACAGCGCCATTCCTTTAAAGCATGCAGCACGGCCAGAAGCTCCTGTTCCCCGGTGGTGTAGCGAATCTCCGCACCAGAAAATTTCTTACTCGTGAAGGCGATCGGTCGCCCTTCCTGTAACAATACAGCGCCGCTTCCAAATATTGAGGCATCAGACACTACCTCAACGCGAAATGGCAACGAGTAATCAGGGAATGCAAGGGTGACATCTTCGGCAACGATTCGTTTGAGCTCTTCGAATGCCCGCTGGCATTGCGGCGTCCACGACTCGAGCGAAACGAAAACGCCTTTGCGAGTTAAGTTAGTAAGCGGGGCCGCAATGATAGAATATTTTTCAATGAACTTCCGGAAATAATTGGTCAAGCCAAGGAACTTACGCAGCTCCGTGAGGTTCTGAGGCGCGGGCCAATCGCGAACCACGGCGACCTTCCGCGGGTCCATCTTCACACCGGTGGCCGACACAATGTGGCCCAAATATTCCACCTGAGGCTGCGCCCAAAAGCATTTGGCGCGTTTAGCAAACAATTGCTCCCGCCTCATAACGTCGAGCACGAGCCGAAGATGCTCCAAGTGCTCCTCGCGCGTTTTAGAATATACCAAGATGTCATCCAGGTAGCAAACAACGAACCTGTCGATAAACGGCCTAAACATTCGGTCCATAACCGCCTGAAACGTAGCAGGGGCATTAGTCAAACCAAACGATAGGACCGTATACTCAAAGTGACCGAAGGGCGTCCGAAAAGCGGTTTTCGGGATATCAGAGGCAGCGATGCGAATCTGATTGTAGCCCTGTTGTAAGTCAATTGAGGAAAAATAAGCCGAGCCCTTCAGCTTATCCAACAGGTCGTCAACGCGTGGCAAAGGGTAGCGATTTTTCACCGTATTCGCATTTAACCCCCGGTAATCAATGCACATGCGCAAGGTCCCATCCTTCTTACCGACAAACAAAATCGGTGCAGAATACGGGGATGTGCTGGGGCGTATCATACCCTTCGCGAGCAAATCCGTCACCTGGCGCTTCACCTCGTCCAGTTCCAATGGACTCAACCTGTACATTGGCCGGGCCGTAGGCTGCGCTCCAGGCATGAGAGGGATTGTGTGATCAACAGGACGCATAGGTGGTAGCCCAGGGATATCTTTAAAGACGTCCTCATACTGCGACAGTAGGGCCTCAACCTCAGGATCCACAGAAATCTGCGCGGTGGTGACACAACAGCTCACCCGCGGCCTTAAAAGCAGTCCGTGGGCACCCTTCCGTAACAAACGGACGGCCTCCTTACGCCCGACTAGCTCTGGTTCGATTCGCGCGGCCATTGCGGTCACAGCGAAATTAACCATAGGCACCGCCTCAGTTTCGCCCCCCTTTGGTGTGACATGTTCGAACGACAGGAAAGGTACCTTAATCGACAGAGTACCCTTGCACATATGCAGGGTTGCGGTCTCCATGTCGATGCGCGCGCGGTACTGTCGTAATGTCGACGACCCCATTATGTACGGTGCAGTCTCTGCTAAGCCCTGCAGCACGTACGGCCGGGTCACAACACGCAAAGGGCCTAACGATAGGCTAAGGGTAATCCTGCCCACGATGGGATGCTTACCCCCGTCAGCAAGGGTAACCTGTGTACAATCAGACGACTCTGGGGACAACCCCAGCGCATTCACCTCTGCGACAGAGATGAAGTCGTCACTGGCACCGGTGTCAACAAGTGCCTTCAGAGTACGGCCATTCAAACCGATCTGAACCACAGGGACACGGTTATCTACGAGCGACTGCCCAGCAGACAACGTCAGTGCACTTAGGGCGGGTCCGTAACCAACGGCACCCCTGTCAGGAGCTTCGTACCAAACGTCAACCGAGTAGGATAGGTGTGGCCACGGAGCCAGCGTACCCTCCCGATCCACACCATTAAACAAAACGGTGCCCGGCTCGAACCGGTGGACATGCCGCATACCCCTTAACAATGCCTCTGCCTTGCGCCGACAGAAAGCAGGGAGTAATACACATGCGGCAGTGCCTGGATATTGACGCCTACATCTCCTGTATATGGCCAACTGTTCCGACATCTCACGCAGAGACGAGGGGATGAACAAAACCACGTGGTTAGACAGATCGATAGACGACAGGGGACGGCGAGGTGTAAACAAATTACACAACGGGTCGAAGCAGAGAAGTCCCGTGCGTCCGTCAAGCGTGATGCGTCGCGCAATGACTCGCTCGATGTGTTCAAGTACACAAGGCAACAATGCCTTAACGGCTGGCCGTAAGGATGACCACCGACCACGCGTTAGTTCAGAAAACCCAGGTAGAGCCCCCTCCGCAGGAACCCGGGCAAGCCCCTATTTCGGCTGAGGTACAAACGGCGGCATTAGAGGGCAATCCTTCGTAGAATGGCTCTCCGCACACCGTAGACAAACGTTGGCCAATTTTCGACGCTCGAATTCGGAACGATTGCAATTCCATTTTGGCATAAATGTGTCGTCCGTACGAGTACGCTTCGCGTTGGGGTCGGAACGCTGTGCGGCTGCCGACGACGGCGCACCACCACGCTTCCTGTTCCTAGCTGGGTCCGAGCTCGGACCTGCCCCTCCTGTACCACGGACACCCGAGCTAGCGCCCCCGCGCGCCTTGCGTTGCCCGTTGCTGCGTCGCGTCGCGGCAGTAGGCGTGGGGCGGGTCGCGCCGAGGTCCTGGTCGAGAGCCACAGCTTCCCCAAGCGGATCCTGCACTTGCACGGCATTTGCACGAGGGGCAGACTTGACTTCTTCCTCGCCGGCAAGAAGTCGTATCTCCGCGCCCTTAGCAAAAGCGACCAACGCGTCATACGACTTGATCTGCGCTCCAACCAAGTCAGTGGCGCACCATTTAGCCAAAAGTTTCGTTAGGCCTCGCCTAAACCAAAAGACACGCTCAGATTCGGTGAGGTCAGCAATGGGAGTCACAAGTGCTTCAAAGCGTGACTGGTACGCAGGTACATTTTCATCCCGACGCATGTGGTAGCTACCCGCTGCCAAAACGTTACGAGCTTCCACATCGCGTGCTTGAACCTCAGTAGCGAATCGTGCGAGCAAAGCGGCGACTAACTCGTCAAAAGTATAGCTGCCCCGGGCGTTGGTCCAATTGCGATACCAGTCCTTCGCTGCGCCCTCGAGGGTGTTACCAACGAAGAGACACCTGATACCGTCATTATCGCCACCATGAACAGCTTGGAGGTACTTTTTAGCGTCACGCACGTACGCACGAGTTGCATCGGCTATGCTATGCCCTGGTGTCTTGTCGGTCAGCGAAATATTGAGCCTAGGAACGGGAATCGACAATCTCATCACCTCAGGGATGTCATCATGCCCTCGAGCTTGAGGTAATGGCAGAACCCTTGGTCCAGCAGTGTTGTCCATATTCGTGTTCACTGCTGAATGCGGCACAATTAAGTGAGCAGGGGTCTGAAGGAAAAGGGGCTCTTGAGTGGCTCGCGCGCCAACAGTCTCAAGACCTCTATCCGGCGCTCTAGCAGCTACAACGAAATCGGGTTGGCTAGCTAGGCTAGTGTGCGGCGTATCGTCGTGTTCCGCGGACATGGAGCACGAAACGATACCCTAGTTTTGCGTAATAGAAGCCGACTTCTATCGCAAAGGCAAGAGTACAAAGCGATTCGGTGAGCCTACCGACAGTACTCTTGAGAAGATTCAGCAAACTCAGCAAGTAATTGCCCAGCTGAGTCCTGATCTCCGTAGTTTGAGCAATGAGAGTCGCCAACTGGTCCGGACGAACGCCGGTCTCAGTCGCCGCGGCAAGCAATGCCGGTGCACTGAGATTACCTGCGACTCAGAGCGTACACTTACACAACACGTGCAGCAATCTAAGTAAAAGCAATTAAACAATTACAAACCGGAAGCGGCGGCGTCCAAAACGGCGCGGCCTAAGTCTTCGGCAAAAGTATCTAGCGGTCCTCGTGGTTCGTCGCTGGAACTCGCCATAGAAAGAACCTACTTCCGATTAGACAAAGAGAGACAGTTAGGCAACGAACCTGTCTCGATACCAAATTGTTGTACCTCTCGTTCGCGTTTGCTCATGAGTATCTGCACGTCTGGAGACTATCGACACCGATGCGCGAGCACTTGCAAGTACAGCAAGGCAAGCGAGAGCAAACAGAGACAGCGGAAGACTTCAAGACGAAGAGAGATATAACTTACAGTATTACGGATCAGAACGATGCAATGGACGAAATCGCCGTCAGCGCCGGAAGCAAGCAATCATCACGCGGCGGTGATTAGCGAAGTTCAGGCTTTAGCTCGGGCTAAGTAGGATATCGTATAGCAAAAGTAATGTAGAACACACAAGTGTTCTCCGGTATCCCATGTCTAGCTTAGCCGTCCTCGCATCTGTTATACTCGCAGCATCGCAATGCCGTACGATTCACATCAGGAGGCCGATCCTAGATGTGACAACCCTACTGCGTCTAGGCGATGTCTACGCATAACAACGTGTAAGCCTTCCCGGCATTCGCATGATGCAAGGGTCCGGATAACGATATCCGGTTGCAGGGCATGCATCGCGACGAGTGCGGCGCTCTCAACGTGTGCTTTAATGAAGTAATATTATATCAGATAATATTACTTATCGTTTTGTAGCACGAGCATAATGCGCACTTCAATGCTTCGGTTATTCATGCATGCTAGGCGGATTTGCCATGATGCGATGTCGCGATGGATCAATGACAACATGCCAGATGCATATATAAATGTATGCGAATACATTTATATCATGCAGATTCATTCATATGTAATGCGTTCATCACAAAAGCACTTCGACTCATAGGATCACGTCGACCTACGCGTCGATGGGAAATGAACCGTAGCACAACAGGATCGGCCCAGTCAGGGCCACCGGTGCTTGTCCTTTCAGGTCAAGTCGCCCACAGTGTAATACCCTTTCATATATGTACGGCTACTGCAGACATATATGGAGATGGGAACGTGTGTACGTATACTAGGAGTTGTAGTTAACGATTTTAGGATTATACAGTTTAGGGCTTTAGGGTACAGTTTAGAGGCTTTAGGGTATTAGGGCTCAGGGATTAAGCATCCTGCACTCTGTCCACAGTGTCTGTGTGTGTGCCTGCAAACCGCTACATGCCTAAGGCACTTGCACAACACAGATATTGGGGACCCTGCTTTCTTTCCGGCTTATCGAAGGCAACACAGACTCTTATTGCGATATATTATCTATCCATCCATCCATCTATCCATCCATCCACCCATCCATCCATCTATCTATAACATACGCACACACCACATGCATCATGGATAATTCGTCAGTCAACGGCTAACGGCTCCGGGCTCGATGCAGCTCTACGTACCAGCAGCCTGCGCCAGCGAAGCACAAAACTCAGGCGTCATCCGGGTTGTATCCTTTCTGATGAACGGGATCAGCCGGGTATAATCTGACGTATCCTTATAGCAACCTAGCGGGTAGAACTTGGCTGCATATATACAATAACATACACGATAAGCAGGAAGATAGGCTGATATATTGACGGGGTGAGAGTAATAGCCTTTCTGACCAGGACTGCATTCTGAATGACATCCGAGCAAGGGGCAACAAATAACATCCAAATTCGAGATCGAGGCGTGCTGCTGCTGTTGATTCCGCCACATATAAAAAACGCAATACAACCAATATAGTTATCTGTGTATCTATATCTCTCTCTATATAGTATTAAGTATTTAATATGCATAAGTATATTCAATATACATAATTATATATTGTGTAAATGAAATAATTATTTATAATCAAAGATGATGAAAGATGACGCCAGTCGAAGCAAGCATGGTGCATATTATAAGGGGATGGGGGCTGGGACGGCCCTGCGCTTGGCAGCAGCGGATGAGTCGAGCAAGCGAGGTCAATTTATTACCTAGTGGGATGTTGCTGGGTGGACTTGGAGGTGGGTTCGGCGGCCTTAAGGGTGGTGGGCTTGGTGAGGGCGGTAGGCTTGTAACTGCAGGCAGGCAAGAACACACACACACCCTCATCATATACACCAGCAAGGCATACATTAAGAACGAGCGATGTGTTTAAGGTGTGCGTGTATATGTATATGTATGTGTATATATGTGTATATACATATATATGTACGTACACACATATGTGTATATATATATATACATATAATATGGGTCATGTGATTGGGACTCTTGGGAGACTGGATGCAGAAGTACCATAATAAGCCAGATTCGATCCCGCACGGCCAGGTGATGGGGCCTGCCGCCTCATTCCCACCGACATGTCAATTGCCCTCGCCCAAACCTGACATCAGGAGGGGCCGCCACTCAAAACCACACCAGATGTCACTCATCGCCTTCCGATGTTTGCATCTCTGTCATATCCGCCCACGCAAAAGCCCAATCTTAAGATGCCCATACACGGCCGGTTTCGGATATCACCCGTAGACATCCCAGGCTACTACACGTACGATGGATGGGCTATAGCTATGTTATGCCCAAACGTACACGTGAGCGACAACATCAATTTATCTATCTATCCTGCAAGCACACAACGAGCGCATAAAAATGTCCATATGCGTGGCTATGTATGTATTTATGCATGAACATGTATGTAAGCATACACGCAGGGACACATACATGAAGATCTTTTGGCTCCCTAATGAGCCTTAATGATGTTTTTAAATTTCTTTTTTTATTCTTCATGTTATCTTGTGTATTCATGAGTTCTTTTTGTTGTAAATCTACTGCTTGACAACGTAAAACGTTATCTGCTAATTGAGACAATAAATAATATCGCATACCTTGGATACGATGATATGTGTACGTACACAGACGTCACTACCGCATCAACTTACATGTGTAGATGAAATTAGAAAACAGGCCGCCACATGTCTGGGACACGTTTCCCGTGCAAGCCATGTTACAAACGGTTGACGGCCCCAAGCTTATTGCCGCTGAGAGGTTAAAACCACAATGGCAATCCTGACCATACTGAACACTGAAAATAGTGCAACCTGTATGAGGGCAGGCCGGTGTACACCATAATCACACACGCACATGATGTCGCATGATGTGTATATACATGTATGTATATCTATATATGAATAAAGCAATGAATGATGATGCATAACAAAAGAAAGGCACCGAATGATGAAGTCTGTAAATAAACGCATCTGTGTGTGTATCTACCTATCTATCTGTATGTATGTATGTGTGTGTATGTATGTATGTATCTATCTGTCTGTCTATACGTGTATGTACGTTCACACATATACATATGCGCATCTATGATGCATGTATATATGTACATGTGCATATGAGTAACAGACTAAGCCGTGTGCCCCCCCCCCTGCGCGGTGGATCGGCCCAGTCAGGGCCACCGGTGCTTGTCCTTTCAGGTCAAGTCGCCCACAGTGTAATACCCTTTCATATATGTACGGCTACTGCAGACATATATGGAGATGGGAACGTGTGTACGTATACTAGGAGTTGTAGTTAACGATTTTAGGATTATACAGTTTAGGGCTTTAGGGTACAGTTTAGAGGCTTTAGGGTATTAGGGCTCAGGGATTAAGCATCCTGCACTCTGTCCACAGTGTCTGTGTGTGTGCCTGCAAACCGCTACATGCCTAAGGCACTTGCACAACACAGATATTGGGGACCCTGCTTTCTTTCCGGCTTATCGAAGGCAACACAGACTCTTATTGCGATATATTATCTATCCATCCATCCATCTATCCATCCATCCACCCATCCATCCATCTATCTATAACATACGCACACACCACATGCATCATGGATAATTCGTCAGTCAACGGCTAACGGCTCCGGGCTCGATGCAGCTCTACGTACCAGCAGCCTGCGCCAGCGAAGCACAAAACTCAGGCGTCATCCGGGTTGTATCCTTTCTGATGAACGGGATCAGCCGGGTATAATCTGACGTATCCTTATAGCAACCTAGCGGGTAGAACTTGGCTGCATATATACAATAACATACACGATAAGCAGGAAGATAGGCTGATATATTGACGGGGTGAGAGTAATAGCCTTTCTGACCAGGACTGCATTCTGAATGACATCCGAGCAAGGGGCAACAAATAACATCCAAATTCGAGATCGAGGCGTGCTGCTGCTGTTGATTCCGCCACATATAAAAAACGCAATACAACCAATATAGTTATCTGTGTATCTATATCTCTCTCTATATAGTATTAAGTATTTAATATGCATAAGTATATTCAATATACATAATTATATATTGTGTAAATGAAATAATTATTTATAATCAAAGATGATGAAAGATGACGCCAGTCGAAGCAAGCATGGTGCATATTATAAGGGGATGGGGGCTGGGACGGCCCTGCGCTTGGCAGCAGCGGATGAGTCGAGCAAGCGAGGTCAATTTATTACCTAGTGGGATGTTGCTGGGTGGACTTGGAGGTGGGTTCGGCGGCCTTAAGGGTGGTGGGCTTGGTGAGGGCGGTAGGCTTGTAACTGCAGGCAGGCAAGAACACACACACACCCTCATCATATACACCAGCAAGGCATACATTAAGAACGAGCGATGTGTTTAAGGTGTGCGTGTATATGTATATGTATGTGTATATATGTGTATATACATATATATGTACGTACACACATATGTGTATATATATATATATACATATAATATGGGTCATGTGATTGGGACTCTTGGGAGACTGGATGCAGAAGTACCATAATAAGCCAGATTCGATCCCGCACGGCCAGGTGATGGGGCCTGCCGCCTCATTCCCACCGACATGTCAATTGCCCTCGCCCAAACCT
This sequence comes from Volvox africanus, assembly GCA_030268105.1. NCBI lineage: Eukaryota > Viridiplantae > Chlorophyta > Chlorophyceae > Chlamydomonadales > Volvocaceae > Volvox > Volvox africanus. Next base: position 724,612 of record BSDZ01000028.1, on the reverse strand, counting down.
GACATCAGGAGGGGCCGCCACTCAAAACCACACCAGATGTCACTCATCGCCTTCCGATGTTTGCATCTCTGTCATATCCGCCCACGCAAAAGCCCAATCTTAAGATGCCCATACACGGCCGGTTTCGGATATCACCCGTAGACATCCCAGGCTACTACACGTACGATGGATGGGCTATAGCTATGTTATGCCCAAACGTACACGTGAGCGACAACATCAATTTATCTATCTATCCTGCAAGCACACAACGAGCGCATAAAAATGTCCATATGCGTGGCTATGTATGTATTTATGCATGAACATGTATGTAAGCATACACGCAGGGACACATACATGAAGATCTTTTGGCTCCCTAATGAGCCTTAATGATGTTTTTAAATTTCTTTTTTTATTCTTCATGTTATCTTGTGTATTCATGAGTTCTTTTTGTTGTAAATCTACTGCTTGACAACGTAAAACGTTATCTGCTAATTGAGACAATAAATAATATCGCATACCTTGGATACGATGATATGTGTACGTACACAGACGTCACTACCGCATCAACTTACATGTGTAGATGAAATTAGAAAACAGGCCGCCACATGTCTGGGACACGTTTCCCGTGCAAGCCATGTTACAAACGGTTGACGGCCCCAAGCTTATTGCCGCTGAGAGGTTAAAACCACAATGGCAATCCTGACCATACTGAACACTGAAAATAGTGCAACCTGTATGAGGGCAGGCCGGTGTACACCATAATCACACACGCACATGATGTCGCATGATGTGTATATACATGTATGTATATCTATATATGAATAAAGCAATGAATGATGATGCATAACAAAAGAAAGGCACCGAATGATGAAGTCTGTAAATAAACGCATCTGTGTGTGTATCTACCTATCTATCTGTATGTATGTATGTGTGTGTATGTATGTATGTATCTATCTGTCTGTCTATACGTGTATGTACGTTCACACATATACATATGCGCATCTATGATGCATGTATATATGTACATGTGCATATGAGTAACAGACTAAGCCGTGTGCCCCCCCCCCTGCGCGGTGGATCGGCCCAGTCAGGGCCACCGGTGCTTGTCCTTTCAGGTCAAGTCGCCCACAGTGTAATACCCTTTCATATATGTACGGCTACTGCAGACATATATGGAGATGGGAACGTGTGTACGTATACTAGGAGTTGTAGTTAACGATTTTAGGGTTATACAGTTTAGGGCTTTAGGGTACAGTTTAGAGGCTTTAGGGTATTAGGGCTCAGGGATTAAGCATCCTGCACTCTGTCCACAGTGTCTGTGTGTGTGCCTGCAAACCGCTACATGCCTAAGGCACTTGCACAACACAGATATTGGGGACCCTGCTTTCTTTCCGGCTTATCGAAGGCAACACAGACTCTTATTGCGATATATTATCTATCCATCCATCCATCTATCCATCCATCCACCCATCCATCCATCTATCTATAACATACGCACACACCACATGCATCATGGATAATTCGTCAGTCAACGGCTAACGGCTCCGGGCTCGATGCAGCTCTACGTACCAGCAGCCTGCGCCAGCGAAGCACAAAACTCAGGCGTCATCCGGGTTGTATCCTTTCTGATGAACGGGATCAGCCGGGTATAATCTGACGTATCCTTATAGCAACCTAGCGGGTAGAACTTGGCTGCATATATACAATAACATACACGATAAGCAGGAAGATAGGCTGATATATTGACGGGGTGAGAGTAATAGCCTTTCTGACCAGGACTGCATTCTGAATGACATCCGAGCAAGGGGCAACAAATAACATCCAAATTCGAGATCGAGGCGTGCTGCTGCTGTTGATTCCGCCACATATAAAAAACGCAATACAACCAATATAGTTATCTGTGTATCTATATCTCTCTCTCTATAGTATTAAGTATTTAATATGCATAAGTATATTCAATATACATAATTATATATTGTGTAAATGAAATAATTATTTATAATCAAAGATGATGAAAGATGACGCCAGTCGAAGCAAGCATGGTGCATATTATAAGGGGATGGGGGCTGGGACGGCCCTGCGCTTGGCAGCAGCGGATGAGTCGAGCAAGCGAGGTCAATTTATTACCTAGTGGGATGTTGCTGGGTGGACTTGGAGGTGGGTTCGGCGGCCTTAAGGGTGGTGGGCTTGGTGAGGGCGGTAGGCTTGTAACTGCAGGCAGGCAAGAACACACACACACCCTCATCATATACACCAGCAAGGCATACATTAAGAACGAGCGATGTGTTTAAGGTGTGCGTGTATATGTATATGTATGTGTATATATGTGTATATACATATATATGTACGTACACACATATGTGTATATATATATATATACATATAATATGGGTCATGTGATTGGGACTCTTGGGAGACTGGATGCAGAAGTACCATAATAAGCCAGATTCGATCCCGCACGGCCAGGTGATGGGGCCTGCCGCCTCATTCCCACCGACATGTCAATTGCCCTCGCCCAAACCTGACATCAGGAGGGGCCGCCACTCAAAACCACACCAGATGTCACTCATCGCCTTCCGATGTTTGCATCTCTGTCATATCCGCCCACGCAAAAGCCCAATCTTAAGATGCCCATACACGGCCGGTTTCGGATATCACCCGTAGACATCCCAGGCTACTACACGTACGATGGATGGGCTATAGCTATGTTATGCCCAAACGTACACGTGAGCGACAACATCAATTTATCTATCTATCCTGCAAGCACACAACGAGCGCATAAAAATGTCCATATGCGTGGCTATGTATGTATTTATGCATGAACATGTATGTAAGCATACACGCAGGGACACATACATGAAGATCTTTTGGCTCCCTAATGAGCCTTAATGATGTTTTTAAATTTCTTTTTTTATTCTTCATGTTATCTTGTGTATTCATGAGTTCTTTTTGTTGTAAATCTACTGCTTGACAACGTAAAACGTTATCTGCTAATTGAGACAATAAATAATATCGCATACCTTGGATACGATGATATGTGTACGTACACAGACGTCACTACCGCATCAACTTACATGTGTAGATGAAATTAGAAAACAGGCCGCCACATGTCTGGGACACGTTTCCCGTGCAAGCCATGTTACAAACGGTTGACGGCCCCAAGCTTATTGCCGCTGAGAGGTTAAAACCACAATGGCAATCCTGACCATACTGAACACTGAAAATAGTGCAACCTGTATGAGGGCAGGCCGGTGTACACCATAATCACACACGCACATGATGTCGCATGATGTGTATATACATGTATGTATATCTATATATGAATAAAGCAATGAATGATGATGCATAACAAAAGAAAGGCACCGAATGATGAAGTCTGTAAATAAACGCATCTGTGTGTGTATCTACCTATCTATCTGTATGTATGTATGTGTGTGTATGTATGTATGTATCTATCTGTCTGTCTATACGTGTATGTACGTTCACACATATACATATGCGCATCTATGATGCATGTATATATGTACATGTGCATATGAGTAACAGACTAAGCCGTGTGCCCCCCCCCCTGCGCGGTGGATCGGCCCAGTCAGGGCCACCGGTGCTTGTCCTTTCAGGTCAAGTCGCCCACAGTGTAATACCCTTTCATATATGTACGGCTACTGCAGACATATATGGAGATGGGAACGTGTGTACGTATACTAGGAGTTGTAGTTAACGATTTTAGGGTTATACAGTTTAGGGCTTTAGGGTACAGTTTAGAGGCTTTAGGGTATTAGGGCTCAGGGATTAAGCATCCTGCACTCTGTCCACAGTGTCTGTGTGTGTGCCTGCAAACCGCTACATGCCTAAGGCACTTGCACAACACAGATATTGGGGACCCTGCTTTCTTTCCGGCTTATCGAAGGCAACACAGACTCTTATTGCGATATATTATCTATCCATCCATCCATCTATCCATCCATCCACCCATCCATCCATCTATCTATAACATACGCACACACCACATGCATCATGGATAATTCGTCAGTCAACGGCTAACGGCTCCGGGCTCGATGCAGCTCTACGTACCAGCAGCCTGCGCCAGCGAAGCACAAAACTCAGGCGTCATCCGGGTTGTATCCTTTCTGATGAACGGGATCAGCCGGGTATAATCTGACGTATCCTTATAGCAACCTAGCGGGTAGAACTTGGCTGCATATATACAATAACATACACGATAAGCAGGAAGATAGGCTGATATATTGACGGGGTGAGAGTAATAGCCTTTCTGACCAGGACTGCATTCTGAATGACATCCGAGCAAGGGGCAACAAATAACATCCAAATTCGAGATCGAGGCGTGCTGCTGCTGTTGATTCCGCCACATATAAAAAACGCAATACAACCAATATAGTTATCTGTGTATCTATATCTCTCTCTCTATAGTATTAAGTATTTAATATGCATAAGTATATTCAATATACATAATTATATATTGTGTAAATGAAATAATTATTTATAATCAAAGATGATGAAAGATGACGCCAGTCGAAGCAAGCATGGTGCATATTATAAGGGGATGGGGGCTGGGACGGCCCTGCGCTTGGCAGCAGCGGATGAGTCGAGCAAGCGAGGTCAATTTATTACCTAGTGGGATGTTGCTGGGTGGACTTGGAGGTGGGTTCGGCGGCCTTAAGGGTGGTGGGCTTGGTGAGGGCGGTAGGCTTGTAACTGCAGGCAGGCAAGAACACACACACACCCTCATCATATACACCAGCAAGGCATACATTAAGAACGAGCGATGTGTTTAAGGTGTGCGTGTATATGTATATGTATGTGTATATATGTGTATATACATATATATGTACGTACACACATATGTGTATATATATATATATACATATAATATGGGTCATGTGATTGGGACTCTTGGGAGACTGGATGCAGAAGTACCATAATAAGCCAGATTCGATCCCGCACGGCCAGGTGATGGGGCCTGCCGCCTCATTCCCACCGACATGTCAATTGCCCTCGCCCAAACCTGACATCAGGAGGGGCCGCCACTCAAAACCACACCAGATGTCACTCATCGCCTTCCGATGTTTGCATCTCTGTCATATCCGCCCACGCAAAAGCCCAATCTTAAGATGCCCATACACGGCCGGTTTCGGATATCACCCGTAGACATCCCAGGCTACTACACGTACGATGGATGGGCTATAGCTATGTTATGCCCAAACGTACACGTGAGCGACAACATCAATTTATCTATCTATCCTGCAAGCACACAACGAGCGCATAAAAATGTCCATATGCGTGGCTATGTATGTATTTATGCATGAACATGTATGTAAGCATACACGCAGGGACACATACATGAAGATCTTTTGGCTCCCTAATGAGCCTTAATGATGTTTTTAAATTTCTTTTTTTATTCTTCATGTTATCTTGTGTATTCATGAGTTCTTTTTGTTGTAAATCTACTGCTTGACAACGTAAAACGTTATCTGCTAATTGAGACAATAAATAATATCGCATACCTTGGATACGATGATATGTGTACGTACACAGACGTCACTACCGCATCAACTTACATGTGTAGATGAAATTAGAAAACAGGCCGCCACATGTCTGGGACACGTTTCCCGTGCAAGCCATGTTACAAACGGTTGACGGCCCCAAGCTTATTGCCGCTGAGAGGTTAAAACCACAATGGCAATCCTGACCATACTGAACACTGAAAATAGTGCAACCTGTATGAGGGCAGGCCGGTGTACACCATAATCACACACGCACATGATGTCGCATGATGTGTATATACATGTATGTATATCTATATATGAATAAAGCAATGAATGATGATGCATAACAAAAGAAAGGCACCGAATGATGAAGTCTGTAAATAAACGCATCTGTGTGTGTATCTACCTATCTATCTGTATGTATGTATGTGTGTGTATGTATGTATGTATCTATCTGTCTGTCTATACGTGTATGTACGTTCACACATATACATATGCGCATCTATGATGCATGTATATATGTACATGTGCATATGAGTAACAGACTAAGCCGTGTGCCCCCCCCCCTGCGCGGTGGATCGGCCCAGTCAGGGCCACCGGTGCTTGTCCTTTCAGGTCAAGTCGCCCACAGTGTAATACCCTTTCATATATGTACGGCTACTGCAGACATATATGGAGATGGGAACGTGTGTACGTATACTAGGAGTTGTAGTTAACGATTTTAGGGTTATACAGTTTAGGGCTTTAGGGTACAGTTTAGAGGCTTTAGGGTATTAGGGCTCAGGGATTAAGCATCCTGCACTCTGTCCACAGTGTCTGTGTGTGTGCCTGCAAACCGCTACATGCCTAAGGCACTTGCACAACACAGATATTGGGGACCCTGCTTTCTTTCCGGCTTATCGAAGGCAACACAGACTCTTATTGCGATATATTATCTATCCATCCATCCATCTATCCATCCATCCACCCATCCATCCATCTATCTATAACATACGCACACACCACATGCATCATGGATAATTCGTCAGTCAACGGCTAACGGCTCCGGGCTCGATGCAGCTCTACGTACCAGCAGCCTGCGCCAGCGAAGCACAAAACTCAGGCGTCATCCGGGTTGTATCCTTTCTGATGAACGGGATCAGCCGGGTATAATCTGACGTATCCTTATAGCAACCTAGCGGGTAGAACTTGGCTGCATATATACAATAACATACACGATAAGCAGGAAGATAGGCTGATATATTGACGGGGTGAGAGTAATAGCCTTTCTGACCAGGACTGCATTCTGAATGACATCCGAGCAAGGGGCAACAAATAACATCCAAATTCGAGATCGAGGCGTGCTGCTGCTGTTGATTCCGCCACATATAAAAAACGCAATACAACCAATATAGTTATCTGTGTATCTATATCTCTCTCTCTATAGTATTAAGTATTTAATATGCATAAGTATATTCAATATACATAATTATATATTGTGTAAATGAAATAATTATTTATAATCAAAGATGATGAAAGATGACGCCAGTCGAAGCAAGCATGGTGCATATTATAAGGGGATGGGGGCTGGGACGGCCCTGCGCTTGGCAGCAGCGGATGAGTCGAGCAAGCGAGGTCAATTTATTACCTAGTGGGATGTTGCTGGGTGGACTTGGAGGTGGGTTCGGCGGCCTTAAGGGTGGTGGGCTTGGTGAGGGCGGTAGGCTTGTAACTGCAGGCAGGCAAGAACACACACACACCCTCATCATATACACCAGCAAGGCATACATTAAGAACGAGCGATGTGTTTAAGGTGTGCGTGTATATGTATATGTATGTGTATATATGTGTATATACATATATATGTACGTACACACATATGTGTATATATATATATATACATATAATATGGGTCATGTGATTGGGACTCTTGGGAGACTGGATGCAGAAGTACCATAATAAGCCAGATTCGATCCCGCACGGCCAGGTGATGGGGCCTGCCGCCTCATTCCCACCGACATGTCAATTGCCCTCGCCCAAACCTGACATCAGGAGGGGCCGCCACTCAAAACCACACCAGATGTCACTCATCGCCTTCCGATGTTTGCATCTCTGTCATATCCGCCCACGCAAAAGCCCAATCTTAAGATGCCCATACACGGCCGGTTTCGGATATCACCCGTAGACATCCCAGGCTACTACACGTACGATGGATGGGCTATAGCTATGTTATGCCCAAACGTACACGTGAGCGACAACATCAATTTATCTATCTATCCTGCAAGCACACAACGAGCGCATAAAAATGTCCATATGCGTGGCTATGTATGTATTTATGCATGAACATGTATGTAAGCATACACGCAGGGACACATACATGAAGATCTTTTGGCTCCCTAATGAGCCTTAATGATGTTTTTAAATTTCTTTTTTTATTCTTCATGTTATCTTGTGTATTCATGAGTTCTTTTTGTTGTAAATCTACTGCTTGACAACGTAAAACGTTATCTGCTAATTGAGACAATAAATAATATCGCATACCTTGGATACGATGATATGTGTACGTACACAGACGTCACTACCGCATCAACTTACATGTGTAGATGAAATTAGAAAACAGGCCGCCACATGTCTGGGACACGTTTCCCGTGCAAGCCATGTTACAAACGGTTGACGGCCCCAAGCTTATTGCCGCTGAGAGGTTAAAACCACAATGGCAATCCTGACCATACTGAACACTGAAAATAGTGCAACCTGTATGAGGGCAGGCCGGTGTACACCATAATCACACACGCACATGATGTCGCATGATGTGTATATACATGTATGTATATCTATATATGAATAAAGCAATGAATGATGATGCATAACAAAAGAAAGGCACCGAATGATGAAGTCTGTAAATAAACGCATCTGTGTGTGTATCTACCTATCTATCTGTATGTATGTATGTGTGTGTATGTATGTATGTATCTATCTGTCTGTCTATACGTGTATGTACGTTCACACATATACATATGCGCATCTATGATGCATGTATATATGTACATGTGCATATGAGTAACAGACTAAGCCGTGTGCCCCCCCCCCTGCGCGGTGGATCGGCCCAGTCAGGGCCACCGGTGCTTGTCCTTTCAGGTCAAGTCGCCCACAGTGTAATACCCTTTCATATATGTACGGCTACTGCAGACATATATGGAGATGGGAACGTGTGTACGTATACTAGGAGTTGTAGTTAACGATTTTAGGGTTATACAGTTTAGGGCTTTAGGGTACAGTTTAGAGGCTTTAGGGTATTAGGGCTCAGGGATTAAGCATCCTGCACTCTGTCCACAGTGTCTGTGTGTGTGCCTGCAAACCGCTACATGCCTAAGGCACTTGCACAACACAGATATTGGGGACCCTGCTTTCTTTCCGGCTTATCGAAGGCAACACAGACTCTTATTGCGATATATTATCTATCCATCCATCCATCTATCCATCCATCCACCCATCCATCCATCTATCTATAACATACGCACACACCACATGCATCATGGATAATTCGTCAGTCAACGGCTAACGGCTCCGGGCTCGATGCAGCTCTACGTACCAGCAGCCTGCGCCAGCGAAGCACAAAACTCAGGCGTCATCCGGGTTGTATCCTTTCTGATGAACGGGATCAGCCGGGTATAATCTGACGTATCCTTATAGCAACCTAGCGGGTAGAACTTGGCTGCATATATACAATAACATACACGATAAGCAGGAAGATAGGCTGATATATTGACGGGGTGAGAGTAATAGCCTTTCTGACCAGGACTGCATTCTGAATGACATCCGAGCAAGGGGCAACAAATAACATCCAAATTCGAGATCGAGGCGTGCTGCTGCTGTTGATTCCGCCACATATAAAAAACGCAATACAACCAATATAGTTATCTGTGTATCTATATCTCTCTCTATATAGTATTAAGTATTTAATATGCATAAGTATATTCAATATACATAATTATATATTGTGTAAATGAAATAATTATTTATAATCAAAGATGATGAAAGATGACGCCAGTCGAAGCAAGCATGGTGCATATTATAAGGGGATGGGGGCTGGGACGGCCCTGCGCTTGGCAGCAGCGGATGAGTCGAGCAAGCGAGGTCAATTTATTACCTAGTGGGATGTTGCTGGGTGGACTTGGAGGTGGGTTCGGCGGCCTTAAGGGTGGTGGGCTTGGTGAGGGCGGTAGGCTTGTAACTGCAGGCAGGCAAGAACACACACACACCCTCATCATATACACCAGCAAGGCATACATTAAGAACGAGCGATGTGTTTAAGGTGTGCGTGTATATTTGGGTGTTACACTGTGGGCGACTCGCCCTTCAAAGACGAGCACCGGGGGTCCTGACCGGACCGAGCCACAGCGCAGGGGGGGAACACGTGGCTTTGTCTGTCTGTCCTGCCACGTGCTCCCCCTCTCACTAGGGCCAGCGAGCCCTCATAGGCTCTCGCCTGGCCACTCACAGAGCACTCAGGGCTACCAAGAAACCACAGGAAGGCCCAACAGAAAACGGGGGACACCTAGCTGCTCAAAGGACGGGGAAACCTCTCCTCTAACCCGACACTGACTAGACAGGAGCCTGGCAGACACACTCAGTTCCCCTCAGAGGAGAAGCACCAGCAGGAAAGCACACCCTTCCACAGCCAAGCCAGAAGAACCCAACAAGAGGCGGAGGGGGGGATGACAAGCCGAACTGGCGCCCCCCTAGAAAGCCTTCCGGCCCCACCCAAAGCTGGCCCCGCAGACACCTGAACTGCACAACAAGGAAAGACCTCTCTCGCTGAACCCCCCTAAAACCCTAAGGCCCCGAAGCCTGGACACAGGAACCTCTAGCCACGAAACCCTCCACCCTCTCCCTTCCCCTCCTCAAGATCTAGACCGTCCTCTCCTTGTCTCTACCTCCCTCACTCTCCCCCTTTCCTCCCACAGAACCTCCTCCTCAAAACTCCTGCCCTAAAGCCCCTGCTCTGTTCTTGCTGCTCCATGGTTGGTGATGTCAACCGGATCTGCACACCGCATTTGCGTGCCAACTATGGCTAGGATGGGATGTTGTGGTCCCACTTGATCCCACGTGTATATGTATATGTATGTGTATATATGTGTATATACATATATATGTACGTACACACATATGTGTATATATATATATATATATACATATAATATGGGTCATGTGATTGGGACTCTTGGGAGACTGGATGCAGAAGTACCATAATAAGCCAGATTCGATCCACGTGTATATGTATATGTATGTGTATATATGTGTATATACATATATATGTACGTACACACATATGTGTATATATATATATATATACATATAATATGGGTCATGTGATTGGGACTCTTGGGAGACTGGATGCAGAAGTACCATAATAAGCCAGATTCGATCCCGCACGGCCAGGTGATGGGGCCTGCCGCCTCATTCCCACCGACATGTCAATTGCCCTCGCCCAAACCTGACATCAGGAGGGGCCGCCACTCAAAACCACACCAGATGTCACTCATCGCCTTCCGATGTTTGCATCTCTGTCATATCCGCCCACGCAAAAGCCCAATCTTAAGATGCCCATACACGGCCGGTTTCGGATATCACCCGTAGACATCCCAGGCTACTACACGTACGATGGATGGGCTATAGCTATGTTATGCCCAAACGTACACGTGAGCGACAACATCAATTTATCTATCTATCCTGCAAGCACACAACGAGCGCATAAAAATGTCCATATGCGTGGCTATGTATGTATTTATGCATGAACATGTATGTAAGCATACACGCAGGGACACATACATGAAGATCTTTTGGCTCCCTAATGAGCCTTAATGATGTTTTTAAATTTCTTTTTTTATTCTTCATGTTATCTTGTGTATTCATGAGTTCTTTTTGTTGTAAATCTACTGCTTGACAACGTAAAACGTTATCTGCTAATTGAGACAATAAATAATATCGCATACCTTGGATACGATGATATGTGTACGTACACAGACGTCACTACCGCATCAACTTACATGTGTAGATGAAATTAGAAAACAGGCCGCCACATGTCTGGGACACGTTTCCCGTGCAAGCCATGTTACAAACGGTTGACGGCCCCAAGCTTATTGCCGCTGAGAGGTTAAAACCACAATGGCAATCCTGACCATACTGAACACTGAAAATAGTGCAACCTGTATGAGGGCAGGCCGGTGTACACCATAATCACACACGCACATGATGTCGCATGATGTGTATATACATGTATGTATATCTATATATGAATAAAGCAATGAATGATGATGCATAACAAAAGAAAGGCACCGAATGATGAAGTCTGTAAATAAACGCATCTGTGTGTGTATCTACCTATCTATCTGTATGTATGTATGTGTGTGTATGTATGTATGTATCTATCTGTCTGTCTATACGTGTATGTACGTTCACACATATACATATGCGCATCTATGATGCATGTATATATGTACATGTGCATATGAGTAACAGACTAAGCCGTGTGCCCCCCCCCTGCGCGGTGGATCGGCCCAGTCAGGGCCACCGGTGCTTGTCCTTTCAGGTCAAGTCGCCCACAGTGTAATACCCTTTCATATATGTACGGCTACTGCAGACATATATGGAGATGGGAACGTGTGTACGTATACTAGGAGTTGTAGTTAACGATTTTAGGGTTATACAGTTTAGGGCTTTAGGGTACAGTTTAGAGGCTTTAGGGTATTAGGGCTCAGGGATTAAGCATCCTGCACTCTGTCCACAGTGTCTGTGTGTGTGCCTGCAAACCGCTACATGCCTAAGGCACTTGCACAACACAGATATTGGGGACCCTGCTTTCTTTCCGGCTTATCGAAGGCAACACAGACTCTTATTGCGATATATTATCTATCCATCCATCCATCTATCCATCCATCCACCCATCCATCCATCTATCTATAACATACGCACACACCACATGCATCATGGATAATTCGTCAGTCAACGGCTAACGGCTCCGGGCTCGATGCAGCTCTACGTACCAGCAGCCTGCGCCAGCGAAGCACAAAACTCAGGCGTCATCCGGGTTGTATCCTTTCTGATGAACGGGATCAGCCGGGTATAATCTGACGTATCCTTATAGCAACCTAGCGGGTAGAACTTGGCTGCATATATACAATAACATACACGATAAGCAGGAAGATAGGCTGATATATTGACGGGGTGAGAGTAATAGCCTTTCTGACCAGGACTGCATTCTGAATGACATCCGAGCAAGGGGCAACAAATAACATCCAAATTCGAGATCGAGGCGTGCTGCTGCTGTTGATTCCGCCACATATAAAAAACGCAATACAACCAATATAGTTATCTGTGTATCTATATCTCTCTCTATATAGTATTAAGTATTTAATATGCATAAGTATATTCAATATACATAATTATATATTGTGTAAATGAAATAATTATTTATAATCAAAGATGATGAAAGATGACGCCAGTCGAAGCAAGCATGGTGCATATTATAAGGGGATGGGGGCTGGGACGGCCCTGCGCTTGGCAGCAGCGGATGAGTCGAGCAAGCGAGGTCAATTTATTACCTAGTGGGATGTTGCTGGGTGGACTTGGAGGTGGGTTCGGCGGCCTTAAGGGTGGTGGGCTTGGTGAGGGCGGTAGGCTTGTAACTGCAGGCAGGCAAGAACACACACACACCCTCATCATATACACCAGCAAGGCATACATTAAGAACGAGCGATGTGTTTAAGGTGTGCGTGTATATTTGGGTGTTACACTGTGGGCGACTCGCCCTTCAAAGACGAGCACCGGGGGTCCTGACCGGACCGAGCCACAGCGCAGGGGAGGAACACGTGGCTTTGTCTGTCTGTCCTGCCACGTGCTCCCCCTCTCACTAGGGCCAGCGAGCCCTCATAGGCTCTCGCCTGGCCACTCACAGAGCACTCAGGGCTACCAAGAAACCACAGGAAGGCCCAACAGAAAACGGGGGACACCTAGCTGCTCAAAGGACGGGGAAACCTCTCCTCTAACCCGACACTGACTAGACAGGAGCCTGGCAGACACACTCAGTTCCCCTCAGAGGAGAAGCACCAGCAGGAAAGCACACCCTTCCACAGCCAAGCCAGAAGAACCCAACAAGAGGCGGAGGGGGGGATGACAAGCCGAACTGGCGCCCCCCTAGAAAGCCTTCCGGCCCCACCCAAAGCTGGCCCCGCAGACACCTGAACTGCACAACAAGGAAAGACCTCTCTCGCTGAACCCCCCTAAAACCCTAAGGCCCCGAAGCCTGGACACAGGAACCTCTAGCCACGAAACCCTCCACCCTCTCCATTCCCCTCCTCAAGATCTAGACCGTCCTCTCCTTGTCTCTACCTCCCTCACTCTCCCCCTTTCCTCCCACAGAACCTCCTCCTCAAAACTCCTGCCCTAAAGCCCCTGCTCTGTTCTTGCTGCTCCATGGTTGGTGATGTCAACCGGATCTGCACACCGCATTTGCGTGCCAACTATGGCTAGGATGGGATGTTGTGGTCCCACTTGATCCCACGTGTATATGTATATGTATGTGTATATATGTGTATATACATATATATGTACGTACACACATATGTGTATATATATATATATATATACATATAATATGGGTCATGTGATTGGGACTCTTGGGAGACTGGATGCAGAAGTACCATAATAAGCCAGATTCGATCCACGTGTATATGTATATGTATGTGTATATATGTGTATATACATATATATGTACGTACACACATATGTGTATATATATATATATATACATATAATATGGGTCATGTGATTGGGACTCTTGGGAGACTGGATGCAGAAGTACCATAATAAGCCAGATTCGATCCCGCACGGCCAGGTGATGGGGCCTGCCGCCTCATTCCCACCGACATGTCAATTGCCCTCGCCCAAACCTGACATCAGGAGGGGCCGCCACTCAAAACCACACCAGATGTCACTCATCGCCTTCCGATGTTTGCATCTCTGTCATATCCGCCCACGCAAAAGCCCAATCTTAAGATGCCCATACACGGCCGGTTTCGGATATCACCCGTAGACATCCCAGGCTACTACACGTACGATGGATGGGCTATAGCTATGTTATGCCCAAACGTACACGTGAGCGACAACATCAATTTATCTATCTATCCTGCAAGCACACAACGAGCGCATAAAAATGTCCATATGCGTGGCTATGTATGTATTTATGCATGAACATGTATGTAAGCATACACGCAGGGACACATACATGAAGATCTTTTGGCTCCCTAATGAGCCTTAATGATGTTTTTAAATTTCTTTTTTTATTCTTCATGTTATCTTGTGTATTCATGAGTTCTTTTTGTTGTAAATCTACTGCTTGACAACGTAAAACGTTATCTGCTAATTGAGACAATAAATAATATCGCATACCTTGGATACGATGATATGTGTACGTACACAGACGTCACTACCGCATCAACTTACATGTGTAGATGAAATTAGAAAACAGGCCGCCACATGTCTGGGACACGTTTCCCGTGCAAGCCATGTTACAAACGGTTGACGGCCCCAAGTTGTAGGCATGTCTGTAAATAAACGCATCTGTGTGTGTATCTACCTATCTATCTGTATGTATGTATGTGTGTGTATGTATGTATGTATCTATCTGTCTGTCTATACGTGTATGTACGTTCACACATATACATATGCGCATCTATGATGCATGTATATATGTACATGTGCATATGAGTAACAGACTAAGCCGTGTGCCCCCCCCCCTGCGCGGTGGATCGGCCCAGTCAGGGCCACCGGTGCTTGTCCTTTCAGGTCAAGTCGCCCACAGTGTAATACCCTTTCATATATGTACGGCTACTGCAGACATATATGGAGATGGGAACGTGTGTACGTATACTAGGAGTTGTAGTTAACGATTTTAGGGTTATACAGTTTAGGGCTTTAGGGTACAGTTTAGAGGCTTTAGGGTATTAGGGCTCAGGGATTAAGCATCCTGCACTCTGTCCACAGTGTCTGTGTGTGTGCCTGCAAACCGCTACATGCCTAAGGCACTTGCACAACACAGATATTGGGGACCCTGCTTTCTTTCCGGCTTATCGAAGGCAACACAGACTCTTATTGCGATATATTATCTATCCATCCATCCATCTATCCATCCATCCACCCATCCATCCATCTATCTATAACATACGCACACACCACATGCATCATGGATAATTCGTCAGTCAACGGCTAACGGCTCCGGGCTCGATGCAGCTCTACGTACCAGCAGCCTGCGCCAGCGAAGCACAAAACTCAGGCGTCATCCGGGTTGTATCCTTTCTGATGAACGGGATCAGCCGGGTATAATCTGACGTATCCTTATAGCAACCTAGCGGGTAGAACTTGGCTGCATATATACAATAACATACACGATAAGCAGGAAGATAGGCTGATATATTGACGGGGTGAGAGTAATAGCCTTTCTGACCAGGACTGCATTCTGAATGACATCCGAGCAAGGGGCAACAAATAACATCCAAATTCGAGATCGAGGCGTGCTGCTGCTGTTGATTCCGCCACATATAAAAAACGCAATACAACCAATATAGTTATCTGTGTATCTATATCTCTCTCTATATAGTATTAAGTATTTAATATGCATAAGTATATTCAATATACATAATTATATATTGTGTAAATGAAATAATTATTTATAATCAAAGATGATGAAAGATGACGCCAGTCGAAGCAAGCATGGTGCATATTATAAGGGGATGGGGGCTGGGACGGCCCTGCGCTTGGCAGCAGCGGATGAGTCGAGCAAGCGAGGTCAATTTATTACCTAGTGGGATGTTGCTGGGTGGACTTGGAGGTGGGTTCGGCGGCCTTAAGGGTGGTGGGCTTGGTGAGGGCGGTAGGCTTGTAACTGCAGGCAGGCAAGAACACACACACACCCTCATCATATACACCAGCAAGGCATACATTAAGAACGAGCGATGTGTTTAAGGTGTGCGTGTATATTTGGGTGTTACACTGTGGGCGACTCGCCCTTCAAAGACGAGCACCGGGGGTCCTGACCGGACCGAGCCACAGCGCAGGGGAGGAACACGTGGCTTTGTCTGTCTGTCCTGCCACGTGCTCCCCCTCTCACTAGGGCCAGCGAGCCCTCATAGGCTCTCGCCTGGCCACTCACAGAGCACTCAGGGCTACCAAGAAACCACAGGAAGGCCCAACAGAAAACGGGGGACACCTAGCTGCTCAAAGGACGGGGAAACCTCTCCTCTAACCCGACACTGACTAGACAGGAGCCTGGCAGACACACTCAGTTCCCCTCAGAGGAGAAGCACCAGCAGGAAAGCACACCCTTCCACAGCCAAGCCAGAAGAACCCAACAAGAGGCGGAGGGGGGGATGACAAGCCGAACTGGCGCCCCCCTAGAAAGCCTTCCGGCCCCACCCAAAGCTGGCCCCGCAGACACCTGAACTGCACAACAAGGAAAGACCTCTCTCGCTGAACCCCCCTAAAACCCTAAGGCCCCGAAGCCTGGACACAGGAACCTCTAGCCACGAAACCCTCCACCCTCTCCCTTCCCCTCCTCAAGATCTAGACCGTCCTCTCCTTGTCTCTACCTCCCTCACTCTCCCCCTTTCCTCCCACAGAACCTCCTCCTCAAAACTCCTGCCCTAAAGCCCCTGCTCTGTTCTTGCTGCTCCATGGTTGGTGATGTCAACCGGATCTGCACACCGCATTTGCGTGCCAACTATGGCTAGGATGGGATGTTGTGGTCCCACTTGATCCCACGTGTATATGTATATGTATGTGTATATATGTGTATATACATATATATGTACGTACACACATATGTGTATATATATATATATATATATATATATACATATAATATGGGTCATGTGATTGGGACTCTTGGGAGACTGGATGCAGAAGTACCATAATAAGCCAGATTCGATCCACGTGTATATGTATATGTATGTGTATATATGTGTATATACATATATATGTACGTACACACATATGTGTATATATATATATATATATACATATAATATGGGTCATGTGATTGGGACTCTTGGGAGACTGGATGCAGAAGTACCATAATAAGCCAGATTCGATCCCGCACGGCCAGGTGATGGGGCCTGCCGCCTCATTCCCACCGACATGTCAATTGCCCTCGCCCAAACCTGACATCAGGAGGGGCCGCCACTCAAAACCACACCAGATGTCACTCATCGCCTTCCGATGTTTGCATCTCTGTCATATCCGCCCACGCAAAAGCCCAATCTTAAGATGCCCATACACGGCCGGTTTCGGATATCACCCGTAGACATCCCAGGCTACTACACGTACGATGGATGGGCTATAGCTATGTTATGCCCAAACGTACACGTGAGCGACAACATCAATTTATCTATCTA
Organism: Volvox africanus; assembly: GCA_030268105.1. Lineage (NCBI taxonomy): Eukaryota > Viridiplantae > Chlorophyta > Chlorophyceae > Chlamydomonadales > Volvocaceae > Volvox > Volvox africanus. The sequence goes on along the minus strand of BSDZ01000028.1, from coordinate 706,701 downwards.
TCCTGCAAGCACACAACGAGCGCATAAAAATGTCCATATGCGTGGCTATGTATGTATTTATGCATGAACATGTATGTAAGCATACACGCAGGGACACATACATGAAGATCTTTTGGCTCCCTAATGAGCCTTAATGATGTTTTTAAATTTCTTTTTTTATTCTTCATGTTATCTTGTGTATTCATGAGTTCTTTTTGTTGTAAATCTACTGCTTGACAACGTAAAACGTTATCTGCTAATTGAGACAATAAATAATATCGCATACCTTGGATACGATGATATGTGTACGTACACAGACGTCACTACCGCATCAACTTACATGTGTAGATGAAATTAGAAAACAGGCCGCCACATGTCTGGGACACGTTTCCCGTGCAAGCCATGTTACAAACGGTTGACGGCCCCAAGCTTATTGCCGCTGAGAGGTTAAAACCACAATGGCAATCCTGACCATACTGAACACTGAAAATAGTGCAACCTGTATGAGGGCAGGCCGGTGTACACCATAATCACACACGCACATGATGTCGCATGATGTGTATATACATGTATGTATATCTATATATGAATAAAGCAATGAATGATGATGCATAACAAAAGAAAGGCACCGAATGATGAAGTCTGTAAATAAACGCATCTGTGTGTGTATCTACCTATCTATCTGTATGTATGTATGTGTGTGTATGTATGTATGTATCTATCTGTCTGTCTATACGTGTATGTACGTTCACACATATACATATGCGCATCTATGATGCATGTATATATGTACATGTGCATATGAGTAACAGACTAAGCCGTGTGCCCCCCCCCTGCGCGGTGGATCGGCCCAGTCAGGGCCACCGGTGCTTGTCCTTTCAGGTCAAGTCGCCCACAGTGTAATACCCTTTCATATATGTACGGCTACTGCAGACATATATGGAGATGGGAACGTGTGTACGTATACTAGGAGTTGTAGTTAACGATTTTAGGGATATACAGTTTAGGGCTTTAGGGTACAGTTTAGAGGCTTTAGGGTATTAGGGCTCAGGGATTAAGCATCCTGCACTCTGTCCACAGTGTCTGTGTGTGTGCCTGCAAACCGCTACATGCCTAAGGCACTTGCACAACACAGATATTGGGGACCCTGCTTTCTTTCCGGCTTATCGAAGGCAACACAGACTCTTATTGCGATATATTATCTATCCATCCATCCATCTATCCATCCATCCACCCATCCATCCATCTATCTATAACATACGCACACACCACATGCATCATGGATAATTCGTCAGTCAACGGCTAACGGCTCCGGGCTCGATGCAGCTCTACGTACCAGCAGCCTGCGCCAGCGAAGCACAAAACTCAGGCGTCATCCGGGTTGTATCCTTTCTGATGAACGGGATCAGCCGGGTATAATCTGACGTATCCTTATAGCAACCTAGCGGGTAGAACTTGGCTGCATATATACAATAACATACACGATAAGCAGGAAGATAGGCTGATATATTGACGGGGTGAGAGTAATAGCCTTTCTGACCAGGACTGCATTCTGAATGACATCCGAGCAAGGGGCAACAAATAACATCCAAATTCGAGATCGAGGCGTGCTGCTGCTGTTGATTCCGCCACATATAAAAAACGCAATACAACCAATATAGTTATCTGTGTATCTATATCTCTCTCTATATAGTATTAAGTATTTAATATGCATAAGTATATTCAATATACATAATTATATATTGTGTAAATGAAATAATTATTTATAATCAAAGATGATGAAAGATGACGCCAGTCGAAGCAAGCATGGTGCATATTATAAGGGGATGGGGGCTGGGACGGCCCTGCGCTTGGCAGCAGCGGATGAGTCGAGCAAGCGAGGTCAATTTATTACCTAGTGGGATGTTGCTGGGTGGACTTGGAGGTGGGTTCGGCGGCCTTAAGGGTGGTGGGCTTGGTGAGGGCGGTAGGCTTGTAACTGCAGGCAGGCAAGAACACACACACACCCTCATCATATACACCAGCAAGGCATACATTAAGAACGAGCGATGTGTTTAAGGTGTGCGTGTATATGTATATGTATGTGTATATATGTGTATATACATATATATGTACGTACACACATATGTGTATATATATATATATATATATACATATAATATGGGTCATGTGATTGGGACTCTTGGGAGACTGGATGCAGAAGTACCATAATAAGCCAGATTCGATCCCGCACGGCCAGGTGATGGGGCCTGCCGCCTCATTCCCACCGACATGTCAATTGCCCTCGCCCAAACCTGACATCAGGAGGGGCCGCCACTCAAAACCACACCAGATGTCACTCATCGCCTTCCGATGTTTGCATCTCTGTCATATCCGCCCACGCAAAAGCCCAATCTTAAGATGCCCATACACGGCCGGTTTCGGATATCACCCGTAGACATCCCAGGCTACTACACGTACGATGGATGGGCTATAGCTATGTTATGCCCAAACGTACACGTGAGCGACAACATCAATTTATCTATCTATCCTGCAAGCACACAACGAGCGCATAAAAATGTCCATATGCGTGGCTATGTATGTATTTATGCATGAACATGTATGTAAGCATACACGCAGGGACACATACATGAAGATCTTTTGGCTCCCTAATGAGCCTTAATGATGTTTTTAAATTTCTTTTTTTATTCTTCATGTTATCTTGTGTATTCATGAGTTCTTTTTGTTGTAAATCTACTGCTTGACAACGTAAAACGTTATCTGCTAATTGAGACAATAAATAATATCGCATACCTTGGATACGATGATATGTGTACGTACACAGACGTCACTACCGCATCAACTTACATGTGTAGATGAAATTAGAAAACAGGCCGCCACATGTCTGGGACACGTTTCCCGTGCAAGCCATGTTACAAACGGTTGACGGCCCCAAGCTTATTGCCGCTGAGAGGTTAAAACCACAATGGCAATCCTGACCATACTGAACACTGAAAATAGTGCAACCTGTATGAGGGCAGGCCGGTGTACACCATAATCACACACGCACATGATGTCGCATGATGTGTATATACATGTATGTATATCTATATATGAATAAAGCAATGAATGATGATGCATAACAAAAGAAAGGCACCGAATGATGAAGTCTGTAAATAAACGCATCTGTGTGTGTATCTACCTATCTATCTGTATGTATGTATGTGTGTGTATGTATGTATGTATCTATCTGTCTGTCTATACGTGTATGTACGTTCACACATATACATATGCGCATCTATGATGCATGTATATATGTACATGTGCATATGAGTAACAGACTAAGCCGTGTGCCCCCCCCCCTGCGCGGTGGATCGGCCCAGTCAGGGCCACCGGTGCTTGTCCTTTCAGGTCAAGTCGCCCACAGTGTAATACCCTTTCATATATGTACGGCTACTGCAGACATATATGGAGATGGGAACGTGTGTACGTATACTAGGAGTTGTAGTTAACGATTTTAGGGTTATACAGTTTAGGGCTTTAGGGTACAGTTTAGAGGCTTTAGGGTATTAGGGCTCAGGGATTAAGCATCCTGCACTCTGTCCACAGTGTCTGTGTGTGTGCCTGCAAACCGCTACATGCCTAAGGCACTTGCACAACACAGATATTGGGGACCCTGCTTTCTTTCCGGCTTATCGAAGGCAACACAGACTCTTATTGCGATATATTATCTATCCATCCATCCATCTATCCATCCATCCACCCATCCATCCATCTATCTATAACATACGCACACACCACATGCATCATGGATAATTCGTCAGTCAACGGCTAACGGCTCCGGGCTCGATGCAGCTCTACGTACCAGCAGCCTGCGCCAGCGAAGCACAAAACTCAGGCGTCATCCGGGTTGTATCCTTTCTGATGAACGGGATCAGCCGGGTATAATCTGACGTATCCTTATAGCAACCTAGCGGGTAGAACTTGGCTGCATATATACAATAACATACACGATAAGCAGGAAGATAGGCTGATATATTGACGGGGTGAGAGTAATAGCCTTTCTGACCAGGACTGCATTCTGAATGACATCCGAGCAAGGGGCAACAAATAACATCCAAATTCGAGATCGAGGCGTGCTGCTGCTGTTGATTCCGCCACATATAAAAAACGCAATACAACCAATATAGTTATCTGTGTATCTATATCTCTCTCTATATAGTATTAAGTATTTAATATGCATAAGTATATTCAATATACATAATTATATATTGTGTAAATGAAATAATTATTTATAATCAAAGATGATGAAAGATGACGCCAGTCGAAGCAAGCATGGTGCATATTATAAGGGGATGGGGGCTGGGACGGCCCTGCGCTTGGCAGCAGCGGATGAGTCGAGCAAGCGAGGTCAATTTATTACCTAGTGGGATGTTGCTGGGTGGACTTGGAGGTGGGTTCGGCGGCCTTAAGGGTGGTGGGCTTGGTGAGGGCGGTAGGCTTGTAACTGCAGGCAGGCAAGAACACACACACACCCTCATCATATACACCAGCAAGGCATACATTAAGAACGAGCGATGTGTTTAAGGTGTGCGTGTATATTTGGGTGTTACACTGTGGGCGACTCGCCCTTCAAAGACGAGCACCGGGGGTCCTGACCGGACCGAGCCACAGCGCAGGGGGGGAACACGTGGCTTTGTCTGTCTGTCCTGCCACGTGCTCCCCCTCTCACTAGGGCCAGCGAGCCCTCATAGGCTCTCGCCTGGCCACTCACAGAGCACTCAGGGCTACCAAGAAACCACAGGAAGGCCCAACAGAAAACGGGGGACACCTAGCTGCTCAAAGGACGGGGAAACCTCTCCTCTAACCCGACACTGACTAGACAGGAGCCTGGCAGACACACTCAGTTCCCCTCAGAGGAGAAGCACCAGCAGGAAAGCACACCCTTCCACAGCCAAGCCAGAAGAACCCAACAAGAGGCGGAGGGGGGGATGACAAGCCGAACTGGCGCCCCCCTAGAAAGCCTTCCGGCCCCACCCAAAGCTGGCCCCGCAGACACCTGAACTGCACAACAAGGAAAGACCTCTCTCGCTGAACCCCCCTAAAACCCTAAGGCCCCGAAGCCTGGACACAGGAACCTCTAGCCACGAAACCCTCCACCCTCTCCCTTCCCCTCCTCAAGATCTAGACCGTCCTCTCCTTGTCTCTACCTCCCTCACTCTCCCCCTTTCCTCCCACAGAACCTCCTCCTCAAAACTCCTGCCCTAAAGCCCCTGCTCTGTTCTTGCTGCTCCATGGTTGGTGATGTCAACCGGATCTGCACACCGCATTTGCGTGCCAACTATGGCTAGGATGGGATGTTGTGGTCCCACTTGATCCCACGTGTATATGTATATGTATGTGTATATATGTGTATATACATATATATGTACGTACACACATATGTGTATATATATATATATATATACATATAATATGGGTCATGTGATTGGGACTCTTGGGAGACTGGATGCAGAAGTACCATAATAAGCCAGATTCGATCCACGTGTATATTGTTGTGCTACGGTTCATTTCCCGCCGACGCGTAGGTTGACGCAATCCTACTAGGCGAAGTGCTTTTGTGATGAACGCATTGCATATGAATGAATCTGCATGATATAAATGTATTCGTGTACATTTATATATGCATTTGGCATGTTGTCATTATCCATCGCGACATCGCATCATGGCAAATCCGCCTAGCATGCATGAATAACCGAAGCATTGAAGTGCGCATTATGCTCGTGCTATGAAACGATAAGTAATATTATCTGATATAATATTACTTCATTAAAGCACACGTTGAGAGCGCCGCACTTGTCGCGATGCATGCCCTGCAACCGGATATCGTTATCCGGACCCTTGCATCATGCGAATGCCGGAAAGGCTTATACGATTGTTATACGTAGACATCGCCTAGACGCAGTAGGGTTGTCACATCTAGGATCGGCCTCCTAATGTGAATCGTACGGCACTGCGATGCTGCGAGTATAACAGATGCGAGGACGGCTAAGCTAGACAAGATATTCGATACCGGAGAACACTTGTGTGTTCTACACTACTATTACTATACGATACTCTACTTAGCCCGAGCTAAGCCTGAACTTCGCTAATCACCGCCGCGTGATGATTGCTTGCTTCCGGCGCTGACGGCGATTTCGTCCATTGCATCATTCCGACCTGTAAGACCGTAAGTTATATCTCTCTTCGTCTTGAAGTCTTCCGCTGTCTCTGTTTGCTCTCGCTTGCCTTGCTGTACTTGCAAGTGCTCGCGCATCGGCGTCGATAGTCTCCAGACGTGCAGATACTCATGAGCAAACGCGAACGAGAGGTACAACAATTTGGTATCGAGACAGGTTCGTTGCCTAACTGTCTCTCTTTGTCTAATCGGAAGTAGGTTCTTTCTATGGCGAGTTCCAGCGACGAACCACGAGGACCGCTAGATACTTTTGCCGAAGACTTAGGCCGCGCCGTTTTGGACGCCGCCGCTTCCGGTTTGTAATTGTTTAATTGCTTTTGTTTAGATTGCTGCACTTGTTGTGTAAGTGTACGCTCTGAGTCGCAGGTAATCTCAGTGCACCGGCATTGCTTGCCGCGGCGACTGAGACCGGCGTTCGTCCGGACCAGTTGGCGACTCTCATTGCCCAAACTACGGAGATCAGGACTCAGCTGGGCAATTACTTGCTGAGTTTGCTGAATCTTCTCAAGAGTACTGTCGGTAGGCTCACCGAATCGCTTTGTACTCTTGCCTTTGCGATAGAAGTCGGCTTCTATTACGCAAAACTAGGGTATCGTTTCGTGCTCCATGTCCGCGGAACGCGACGATACGCCGCACACTAGCCTAGCTAGCCAACCCGATTTCGTTGTAGCTGCTAGAGCGCCGGATAGAGGTCTTGAGACTATTGGCGCGCGAGCCACTCAAGAGCCCCTTTTCCTTCAGACCCCTGCTCACTTAATTGTGCCGCATTCAGCAGTGAACACGAATATGGACAACACTGCTGGACCAAGGGTTCTGCCATTACCTCAAGCTCGAGGGCATGATGACATCCCTGAGGTGATGAGATTGTCGATTCCCGTTCCTAGGCTCAATATTTCGCTGACCGACAAGACACCAGGGCATAGCATAGCCGATGCAACTCGTGCGTACGTGCGTGACGCTAAAAAGTACCTCCAAGCTGTTCATGGTGGCGATAATGACGGTATCAGGTGTCTCTTCGTTGGTAACACCCTCGAGGGCGCAGCGAAGGACTGGTATCGCAATTGGACCAACGCCCGGGGCAGCTATACTTTTGACGAGTTAGTCGCCGCTTTGCTTGCACGATTCGCTACTGAGGTTCAAGCACGCGATGTGGAAGCTCGTAACGTTTTGGCGGCGGGTAGCTACCACATGCGTCGGGATGAAAATGTACCTGCGTACCAGTCACGCTTCGAAGCACTTGTGACTCCCATTGCTGACCTCACCGAATCTGAGCGTGTCTTTTGGTTTAGGCGAGGCCTAACGAAACTTTTGGCTAAATGGTGTGCCACTGACTTGGTTGGAGCGCAGATCAAGTCGTATGACGCGTTGGTCGCTTTTGCTAAGGGCGCGGAGATACGACTTCTTGCCGGCGAGGAAGAAGTCAAGTCTGCCCCTCGTGCAAATGCCGTGCAAGTGCAGGATCCGCTTGGGGAAGCTGTAGCTCTCGACCAGGACCTCGGCGCGACCCGCCCCACGCCTACTGCCGCGACGCGACGCAGCAACGGGCAACGCAAGGCGCGTGGGGGCGCTAGCTCGGGTGTCCGTGGTACAGGAGGAGCAGGTCCGAGCTCGGACCCAGCTAGGAACAGGAAGCGTGGTGGTGCGCCGTCGTCGGCAGCCGCACAGCGTTCCGACCCCAACGCGAAGCGTACTCGTACGGACGACACATTTATGCCAAAATGGAATTGCAATCGTTCCGAATTCGAGCGTCGGAAATTGGCCAATGTTTGTCTACGGTGTGCGGAGAATCATTCCACAAAGGATTGCCCTCTAATGCCGCCGTTTGTACCTCAGCCGAAATAGGGGCTTGCCCGGGTTCCTGCGGAGGGGGCACCACCTGGGATTTCTGAACTAACGCGTGGTCGGTGGTCATCCTTACGGCCAGCCGTTAAGGCATTGTTGCCTTGTGTACTTGGGCACATCGAGCGAGTCATTGCGCGACGCATCACGCTTGACGGACGCACGGGACTTCTCTGCTTCGATCCGTTGTGTAATTTGTTTACACCACGGCGTCCCCTGTCGTCTATCGATATGTCTAACCACGTGGTTTTGTTCATCCCCTCGTCTCTGCGTGAGATGTCGGAACAGTTGGCCATATACAGGAGATGTAGGCGTCAATATCCAGGCACTGCCGCATGTGTATTACTCCCTGCTTTCTGTCGGCGCAAGGCAGAGGCATCGTTAAGGGGTATGCGGCATGTCCACCGGTTCGAGCCGGGCACCGTTTTGTTTAATGGTGTGGATCGGGAGGGTACGCTGGCTCCGTGGCCACACCTATCCTACTCGGTTGACGTTTGGTACGAAGCTCCTGATGGGGGTGCCGTTGGTTACGGACCCGCCTTAAGCGCACTGACGTTGTCTGCTGGGCAGTCGCTCGTAGATAACCGTGTCCCTGTGGTTCAGATCGGTTTGAATGGCCGTACTCTGAAGGCACTTGTTGACACCGGTGCCAGCGACGACTTCATCTCTGTCGCAGAGGTGAATGCGCTGGGGTTGTCCCCAGAGTCGTCTGATTGTCCACAGGTTACCCTTGCTGACGGGGGTAAGCATCCCATCGTGGGCAGGATTACCCTTAGCCTATCGTTAGGCCCTTTGCGTGTTGTGACCCGGCCGTACGTGCTGCAGGGCTTAGCAGAGACTGCACCGTACATAATGGGGTCGTCGACATTACGACAGTACCGCGCGCGCATCGACATGGAGACCGCAACCCTGCATATGTGCAAGGGTACTCTGTCGATTAAGGTACCTTTCCTGTCGTTCGAACATGTCACACCAAAGGAGGGCGAAACTGAGGCGGTGCCTATGGTTAATTTCGCTGTGACCGCAATGGCCGCGCGAATCGAACCAGAGCTAGTCGGGCGTAAGGAGGCCGTCCGTTTGTTACGGAAGGGTGCCCACGGACTGCTTTTAAGGCCGCGGGTGAGCTGTTGTGTCACCACCGCGCAGATTTCTGCGGATCCTGAGGTTGAGGCCCTACTGTCGCAGTATGAGGACGTCTTTAAAGATATCCCTGGCCTACCACCTATGCGTCCTGTTGATCACACAATCCCTCTCATGCCTGGAGCGCAGCCTACGGCCCGGCCAATGTACAGGTTGAGTCCATTGGAGCTGGACGAGGTGAAGCGCCAGGTGACGGATTTGCTCGCGAAGGGTATGATACGCCCCAGCACATCCCCGTATTCTGCACCGATTTTGTTTGTCGGTAAGAAGGATGGGACCTTGCGCATGTGCATTGATTACCGGGGGTTAAATGCGAATACGGTGAAAAATCGCTACCCTTTGCCACGCGTTGACGACCTGTTGGATAAGCTGAAGGGCTCGGCTTATTTTTCCTCAATTGACTTACAACAGGGCTACAATCAGATTCGCATCGCTGCCTCTGATATCCCGAAAACCGCTTTTCGGACGCCCTTCGGTCACTTTGAGTATACGGTCCTATCATTTGGTTTGACTAATGCCCCTGCGACGTTTCAGGCGGTTATGGACCGAATGTTTAGGCCGTTTATCGACAGGTTCGTTGTTTGCTACCTGGATGACATCTTGGTATATTCTAAAACGCGCGAGGAGCACTTGGAGCATCTTCGGCTCGTGCTCGACGTTATGAGGCGGGAGCAATTGTTTGCTAAACGCGCCAAATGCTTTTGGGCGCAGCCTCAGGTGGAATATTTGGGTCACATTGTGTCGGCCACCGGTGTGAAGATGGACCCGCGGAAGGTCGCCGTGGTTCGCGATTGGCCCGCGCCTCAGAACCTCACGGAGCTGCGTAAGTTCCTTGGCTTGACCAATTATTTCCGAAAGTTCATTGAAAAATATTCCATCATTGCGGCCCCGCTTACTAACTTAACTCGCAAAGGCGTTTTCGTTTCGCTCGAGTCGTGGACGTCGCAATGCCAGCGGGCATTCGAAGAGCTCAAACGGATCGTTGCCGAAGATGTCACCCTTGCATTCCCTGATTACTCGTTGCCATTTCGTGTTGAGGTAGTGTCTGATGCCTCAATATTTGGAAGCGGCGCTGTATTGTTACAGGAAGGGCGACCGATCGCCTTCACGAGTAAGAAGTTTTCTGGTGCGGAAATTCGCTACACCACCGGGGAACAGGAGCTTCTGGCCGTGCTGCATGCTTTAAAGGAATGGCGCTGTTACCTCGAGGGACGCCCGTTTACTTTAAAGACTGACCACAAGCCCCTAACGTTTTTGCAAAGCGTTCCGACGTTGAACCGCCATCAAGCTAGGTGGATGGAATATCTAGCTAGGTTCAACTGCACCTGGGAGTATATTTCTGGTAAATTGAATATTGCCGATGCTCTCAGTCGACATCCGTCGCTACACGCTGCAATTTTGGCAGCGCCCGTCGTGCGGCCGCGTAGCGAGGAGGTACCGATCGCGACGGACCTCGCGGAGCGGTTGAAGGTTGCCTACAACGCAGACGCCTGGTTCGCGGACCCGGCTAATGTAGAAAACCTTCGCAAGCAGAATGGCCTTTGGCTACGGACGGAGGGTGCAGCTACGCAAATCGTCGTTCCGAACGACGACGCGCTACACTACGACATCCTTGCGCGGTTCCACGAGGACCCGTTAGCAGGACACCCTGGTAGCAAGCGATTGATCGACTTGGTGCAACGTTCCTTTTGGTGGCCTCGTTTGGCTAAGGATGCGACGAACTTCGTCCAGACATGCAGTCTGTGCCAGCGCAATAAGGCTTTGTCCGGTAAGGGCCATGGGTTGTTGCAACCATTGCCTGTCCCGGATGCGCCTTGGGAAAGTGTTTCCATGGACTTCGTAGTCGCGCTGCCCAAAACTGAGGGGGGATACGATGCGGTGTTCGTAATGGTCGATCGTCTGACTAAGATGGTTCACCTAGCACCATGCACATCATCCTGCACGGCTGAGCAAACCGCACGTTTGTTTTTCGATAATGTGGTTCGGTTACACGGGATTCCCAAAAATGTGATCTCGGACCGCGGTGGACAGTTCACGTCTAAGTTTTGGGAAGCGCTCTGCAAGCTAGTTGGCATGCGCGTCAACCTGAGCACGGCGTATCACCCGCAGACTAATGGTCAAACCGAACGCACAAACCGCACGCTGGGTGATATGTTGCGCAATTATGCTGGTCGCACACCACTCGTTTGGGATACGTATTTGACTGCGGCAGAATTCGCGCTTAACAACGCTGTTAACCGCTCTACAGGCAAAAGTCCGTTCTTTCTTAACTACGGATTTCATCCCGCGCTACCCGTGTGGCGTGAGTTGGAAGTGAACGTGCCTGCCGCTAAACTTTTTGCCAAGTCTTTTATGTCCCGAATCACAGACGCGAAGTCGTGTTTGGACGCGGCGCAGCAACGAACGACAGAATACTACAACAAATCCAAGCAGGATGTGACGTTTTCGGAAGGGCAACTCGTGTTGCTAAGCACCAAGAACTTGCGTTCCTTGGCCGGCGGATCCCGAAAACTCTTACCCCGCTGGATTGGTCCGTATCCTGTCATGCGCATGGTTGGGAATGTGGCTGTGGAGCTTGCATTGCCCGCTGATATGCCCATTCACCCCACGTTTCACGTATCGCTTGTTCGTCCGTATCGTGGTACGGAACCCGTCCCTGAGCCTGCTAACGCCCCCACAGCGATCGAACCAGTTCCCGAGACCTGGATTGCTGGTAAACAGAAGTTTTACGATGTGGAGCGGGTGTTAGATTATCGCGCGCGTCGTGTGGGCCGACACCGACGTAAGCGAACAGTACACGAGTACTTGGTTAAGTGGACAGGGTATACCGACGAGCACAACTCATGGGAACCGGCACGCAACTTCTCACAGGACATGAAACCCCTGCTCGAAGAAGCCCGCAAACGTGCCACACAAGCCCAATGACCCCTGCAGTAGATGCTGTATGATGCAGCGAGGACGCTGCATACGGGAGGGGGGATAATTGTTGTGCTACGGTTCATTTCCCGCCGACGCGTAGGTTGACGCGATCCTACTAGGCGAAGTGCTTTTGTGATGAACGCATTGCATATGAATGAATCTGCATGATATAAATGTATTCGTGTACATTTATATATGCATTTGGCATGTTGTCATTATCCATCGCGACATCGCATCATGGCAAATCCGCCTAGCATGCATGAATAACCGAAGCATTGAAGTGCGCATTATGCTCGTGCTATGAAACGATAAGTAATATTATCTGATATAATATTACTTCATTAAAGCACACGTTGAGAGCGCCGCACTTGTCGCGATGCATGCCCTGCAACCGGATATCGTTATCCGGACCCTTGCATCATGCGAATGCCGGAAAGGCTTATACGATTGTTATACGTAGACATTGCCTAGACGCAGTAGGGTTGTCACATCTAGGATCGGCCTCCTAATGTGAATCGTACGGCACTGCGATGCTGCGAGTATAACAGATGCGAGGACGGCTAAGCTAGACAAGATATTCGATACCGGAGAACACTTGTGTGTTCTACACTACTATTACTATACGATACTCTACTTAGCCCGAGCTAAGCCTGAACTTCGCTAATCACCGCCGCGTGATGATTGCTTGCTTCCGGCGCTGACGGCGATTTCGTCCATTGCATCATTCCGACCTGTAAGACCGTAAGTTATATCTCTCTTCGTCTTGAAGTCTTCCGCTGTCTCTGTTTGCTCTCGCTTGCCTTGCTGTACTTGCAAGTGCTCGCGCATCGGCGTCGATAGTCTCCAGACGTGCAGATACTCATGAGCAAACGCGAACGAGAGGTACAACATATATGTATATGTATGTGTATATATGTGTATATACATATATATGTACGTACACACATATGTGTATATATATATATATATACATATAATATGGGTCATGTGATTGGGACTCTTGGGAGACTGGATGCAGAAGTACCATAATAAGCCAGATTCGATCCCGCACGGCCAGGTGATGGGGCCTGCCGCCTCATTCCCACCGACATGTCAATTGCCCTCGCCCAAACCTGACATCAGGAGGGGCCGCCACTCAAAACCACACCAGATGTCACTCATCGCCTTCCGATGTTTGCATCTCTGTCATATCCGCCCACGCAAAAGCCCAATCTTAAGATGCCCATACACGGCCGGTTTCGGATATCACCCGTAGACATCCCAGGCTACTACACGTACGATGGATGGGCTATAGCTATGTTATGCCCAAACGTACACGTGAGCGACAACATCAATTTATCTATCTATCCTGCAAGCACACAACGAGCGCATAAAAATGTCCATATGCGTGGCTATGTATGTATTTATGCATGAACATGTATGTAAGCATACACGCAGGGACACATACATGAAGATCTTTTGGCTCCCTAATGAGCCTTAATGATGTTTTTAAATTTCTTTTTTTATTCTTCATGTTATCTTGTGTATTCATGAGTTCTTTTTGTTGTAAATCTACTGCTTGACAACGTAAAACGTTATCTGCTAATTGAGACAATAAATAATATCGCATACCTTGGATACGATGATATGTGTACGTACACAGACGTCACTACCGCATCAACTTACATGTGTAGATGAAATTAGAAAACAGGCCGCCACATGTCTGGGACACGTTTCCCGTGCAAGCCATGTTACAAACGGTTGACGGCCCCAAGCTTATTGCCGCTGAGAGGTTAAAACCACAATGGCAATCCTGACCATACTGAACACTGAAAATAGTGCAACCTGTATGATGTTGTACCTCTCGTTCGCGTTTGCTCATGAGTATCTGCACGTCTGGAGACTATCGACGCCGATGCGCGAGCACTTGCAAGTACAGCAAGGCAAGCGAGAGCAAACAGAGACAGCGGAAGACTTCAAGACGAAGAGAGATATAACTTACGGTCTTACAGGTCGGAATGATGCAATGGACGAAATCGCCGTCAGCGCCGGAAGCAAGCAATCATCACGCGGCGGTGATTAGCGAAGTTCAGGCTTAGCTCGGGCTAAGTAGAGTATCGTATAGTAATAGTAGTGTAGAACACACAAGTGTTCTCCGGTATCGAATATCTTGTCTAGCTTAGCCGTCCTCGCATCTGTTATACTCGCAGCATCGCAGTGCCGTACGATTCACATTAGGAGGCCGATCCTAGATGTGACAACCCTACTGCGTCTAGGCGATGTCTACGTATAACAATCGTATAAGCCTTTCCGGCATTCACATGATGCAAGGGTCCGGATAACGATATCCGGTTGCAGGGCATGCATCGCGACAAGTGCGGCGCTCTCAACGTGTGCTTTAATGAAGTAATATTATATCAGATAATATTACTTATCGTTTCATAGCACGAGCATAATGCGCACTTCAATGCTTCGGTTATTCATGCATGCTAGGCGGATTTGCCATGATGCGATGTCGCGATGGATAATGACAACATGCCAAATGCATATATAAATGTACACGAATACATTTATATCATGCAGATTCATTCATATGCAATGCGTTCATCACAAAAGCACTTCGCCTAGTAGGATCGCGTCAACCTACGCGTCGGCGGGAAATGAACCGTAGCACAACAATTATCCCCCCTCCCGTATGCAGCGTCCTCGCTGCATCATACAGCATCTACTGCAGGGGTCATTGGGCTTGTGTGGCACGTTTGCGGGCTTCTTCGAGCAGGGGTTTCATGTCCTGTGAGAAGTTGCGTGCCGGTTCCCATGAGTTGTGCTCGTCGGTATACCCTGTCCACTTAACCAAGTACTCGTGTACTGTTCGCTTACGTCGGTGTCGGCCCACATGACGCGCGCGATAATCTAACACCCGCTCCACATCGTAAAACTTCTGTTTACCAGCAATCCAGGTCTCGGGAACTGGTTCGATCGCTGTGGGGGCGTTAGCAGGCTCAGGGACGGGTTCCGTACCACGATACGGACGAACAAGCGATACGTGAAACGTGGGGTGAATGGGCATATCAGCGGGCAATGCAAGCTCCACAGCCACATTCCCAACCATGCGCATGACAGGATACGGACCAATCCAGCGGGGTAAGAGTTTTCGGGATCCGCCGGCCAAGGAACGCAAGTTCTTGGTGCTTAGCAACACGAGTTGCCCTTCCGAAAACGTCACATCCTGCTTGGATTTGTTGTAGTATTCTGTCGTTCGTTGCTGCGCCGCGTCCAAACACGACTTCGCGTCTGTGATTCGAGACATAAAAGACTTGGCAAAAAGTTTAGCGGCAGGCACGTTCACTTCCAACTCACGCCACACGGGTAGCGCGGGATGAAATCCGTAGTTAAGAAAGAATGGACTTTTGCCTGTAGAGCGGTTAACAGCGCTGTTAAGCGCGAATTCTGCCGCAGTCAAATACGTATCCCAAACGAGTGGTGTGCGACCAGCATAATTGCGCAACATATCACCCAACGTGCGGTTTGTGCGTTCGGTTTGACCATCAGTCTGCGGGTGATACGCCGTGCTCAGGTTGACGCGCATGCCAACTAGCTTGCAGAGCGCTTCCCAAAACTTAGACGTGAACTGTCCACCGCGGTCCGAGATCACATTTTTGGGAATCCCGTGTAACCGAACCACATTATCGAAAAACAAACGTGCGGTTTGCTCAGCCGTGCAGGATGATGTGCATGGTGCTAGGTGAACCATCTTAGTCAGACGATCGACCATTACGAACACCGCATCGTATCCCCCCTCAGTTTTGGGCAGCGCGACTACGAAGTCCATGGAAACACTTTCCCAAGGCGCATCCGGGACAGGCAATGGTTGCAACAACCCATGGCCCTTACCGGACAAAGCCTTATTGCGCTGGCACAGACTGCATGTCTGGACGAAGTTCGTCGCATCCTTAGCCAAACGAGGCCACCAAAAGGAACGTTGCACCAAGTCGATCAATCGCTTGCTACCAGGGTGTCCTGCTAACGGGTCCTCGTGGAACCGCGCAAGGATGTCGTAGCGTAGCGCGTCGTCGTTCGGAACGACGATTTGCGTAGCTGCACCCTCCGTCCGTAGCCAAAGGCCATTCTGCTTGCGAAGGTTTTCTACATTAGCCGGGTCCGCGAACCAGGCGTCTGCGTTGTAGGCAACCTTCAACCGCTCCGCGAGGTCCGTCGCGATCGGTACCTCCTCGCTACGCGGCCGCACGACGGGCGCTGCCAAAATTGCAGCGTGTAGCGACGGATGTCGACTGAGAGCATCGGCAATATTCAATTTACCAGAAATATACTCCCAGGTGCAGTTGAACCTAGCTAGATATTCCATCCACCTAGCTTGACGGCGGTTCAACGTCGGAACGCTTTGCAAAAACGTTAGGGGCTTGTGGTCAGTCTTTAAAGTAAACGGGCGTCCCTCGAGGTAACAGCGCCATTCCTTTAAAGCATGCAGCACGGCCAGAAGCTCCTGTTCCCCGGTGGTGTAGCGAATCTCCGCACCAGAAAACTTCTTACTCGTGAAGGCGATCGGTCGCCCTTCCTGTAACAATACAGCGCCGCTTCCAAATATTGAGGCATCAGACACTACCTCAACACGAAATGGCAACGAGTAATCAGGGAATGCAAGGGTGACATCTTCGGCAATGATTCGTTTGAGCTCTTCGAATGCCCGCTGGCATTGCGACGTCCACGACTCGAGCGAAACGAAAACGCCTTTGCGAGTTAAGTTAGTAAGCGGGGCCGCAATGATGGAATATTTTTCAATGAACTTTCGGAAATAATTGGTCAAGCCAAGGAACTTACGCAGCTCCGTGAGGTTCTGAGGCGCGGGCCAATCGCGAACCACGGCGACCTTCCGCGGGTCCATCTTCACACCGGTGGCCGACACAATGTGACCCAAATATTCCACCTGAGGCTGCGCCCAAAAGCATTTGGCGCGTTTAGCAAACAATTGCTCCCGCCTCATAACGTCGAGCACGAGCCGAAGATGCTCCAAGTGCTCCTCGCGCGTTTTAGAATATACCAAGATGTCATCCAGGTAGCAAACAACGAACCTGTCGATAAACGGCCTAAACATTCGGTCCATAACCGCCTGAAACGTCGCAGGGGCATTAGTCAAACCAAATGATAGGACCGTATACTCAAAGTGACCGAAGGACGTCCGAAAAGCGGTTTTCGGGATATCAGAGGCAGCGATGCGAATCTGATTGTAGCCCTGTTGTAAGTCAATTGAGGAAAAATAAGCCGAGCCCTTCAGCTTATCCAACAGGTCGTCAACGCGTGGCAAAGGGTAGCGATTTTTCACCGTATTCGCATTTAACCCCCGGTAATCAATGCACATGCGCAAGGTCCCATCCTTCTTACCGACAAACAAAATCGGTGCAGAATACGGGGATGTGCTGGGGCGTATCATACCCTTCGCGAGCAAATCCGTCACCTGGCGCTTCACCTCGTCCAGCTCCAATGGACTCAACCTGTACATTGGCCAGGCCGTAGGCTGCGCTCCAGGCATGAGAGGGATTGTGTGATCAACATAGGTGGTAGGCCAGGGATATCTTTAAAGACGTCCTCATACTGCGACAGTAGGGCCTCAACCTCAGGATCCGCAGAAATCTGCGCGGTGGTGACACAACAGCTCACCCGCGGCCTTAAAAGCAGTCCGTGGGCACCCTTCCGTAACAAACGGACGGCCTCCTTACGCCCGACTAGCTCTGGTTCGATTCGCGCGGCCATTGCGGTCACAGCGAAATTAACCATAGGCACCGCCTCAGTTTCGCCCTCCTTTGGTGTGACATGTTCGAACGACAGGAAAGGTACCTTAATCGACAGAGTACCCTTGCACATATGCAGGGTTGCGGTCTCCATGTCGATGCGCGCGCGGTACTGTCGTAATGTCGACGACCCCATTATGTACGGTGCAGTCTCTGCTAAGCCCTGCAGCACGTACGGCCGGGTCACAACACGCAAAGGGCCTAACGATAGGCTAAGGGTAATCCTGCCCACGATGGGATGCTTACCCCCGTCAGCAAGGGTAACCTGTGGACAATCAGACGACTCTGGGGACAACCCCAGCGCATTCACCTCTGCGACAGAGATGAAGTCGTCGCTGGCACCGGTGTCTATAAGTGCCTTCAGAGTACGGCCATTCAAACCGATCTGAACCACAGGGACACGGTTATCTACGAGCGACTGCCCAGCAGACAACGTCAGTGCACTTAAGGCGGGTCCGTAACCAACGGCACCCCCATCAGGAGCTTCGTACCAAACGTCAACCGAGTAGGATAGGTGTGGCCACGGAGCCAGCGTACCCTCCCGATCCACACCATTAAACAAAACGGTGCCCGGCTCGAACCGGTGGACATGCCGCATACCCCTTAACGATGCCTCTGCCTTGCGCCGACAGAAAGCAGGGAGTAATACACATGCAGCAGTGCCTGGATATTGACGCCTACATCTCCTGTATATGGCCAACTGTTCCGACATCTCACGCAGAGACGAGGGGATGAACAAAACCACGTGGTTAGACAGATCGATAGACGACAGGGGACGGCGTGGTGTAAACAAATTACACAACGGATCGAAGCAGAGAAGTCCCGTGCGTCCGTCAAGCGTGATGCGTCGCGCAATGACTCGCTCGATGTGCCCAAGTACACAAGGCAACAATGCCTTAACGGCTGGCCGTAAGGATGACCACCGACCACGCGTTAGTTCAGAAATCCCAGGTGGTGCCCCCTCCGCAGGAACCCGGGCAAGCCCCTATTTCGGCTGAGGTACAAACGGCGGCATTAGAGGGCAATCCTTTGTGGAATGATTCTCCGCACACCGTAGACAAACATTGGCCAATTTCCGACGCTCGAATTCGGAACGATTGCAATTCCATTTTGGCATAAATGTGTCGTCCGTACGAGTACGCTTCACGTTGGGGTCGGAACGCTGTGCGGCTGCCGACGACGGCGCACCACCACGCTTCCTGTTCCTAGCTGGGTCCGAGCTCGGACCTGCTCCTCCTGTACCACGGACACCCGAGCTAGCGCCCCCACGCGCCTTGCGTTGCCCGTTGCTGCGTCGCGTCGCGGCAGTAGGCGTGGGGCGGGTCGCGCCGAGGTCCTGGTCGAGAGCCACAGCTTCCCCAAGCGGATCCTGCACTTGCACGGCATTTGCACGAGGGCCAGACTTGACTTCTTCCTCGCCGGCAAGAAGTCGTATCTCCGCGCCCTTAGCAAAAGCGACCAACGCGTCATACGACTTGATCTGCGCTCCAACCAAGTCAGTGGCACACCATTTAGCCAAAAGTTTCGTTAGGCCTCGCCTAAACCAAAAGACACGCTCAGATTCGGTGAGGTCAGCAATGGGAGTCACAAGTGCTTCGAAGCGTGACTGGTACGCAGGTACATTTTCATCCCGACGCATGTGGTAGCTACCCGCCGCCAAAACGTTACGAGCTTCCACATCGCGTGCTTGAACCTCAGTAGCGAATCGTGCAAGCAAAGCGGCGACTAACTCGTCAAAAGTATAGCTGCCCCGGGCGTTGGTCCAATTGCGATACCAGTCCTTCGCTGCGCCCTCGAGGGTGTTACCAACGAAGAGACACCTGATACCGTCATTATCGCCACCATGAACAGCTTGGAGGTACTTTTTAGCGTCACGCACGTACGCACGAGTTGCATCGGCTATGCTATGCCCTGGTGTCTTGTCGGTCAGCGAAATATTGAGCCTAGGAACGGGAATCGACAATCTCATCACCTCAGGGATGTCATCATGCCCTCGAGCTTGAGGTAATGGCAGAACCCTTGGTCCAGCAGTGTTGTCCATATTCGTGTTCACTGCTGAATGCGGCACAATTAAGTGAGCAGGGGTCTGAAGGAAAAGGGGCTCTTGAGTGGCTCGCGCGCCAATAGTCTCAAGACCTCTATCCGGCGCTCTAGCAGCTACAACGAAATCGGGTTGGCTAGCTAGGCTAGTGTGCGGCGTATCGTCGCGTTCCGCGGACATGGAGCACGAAACGATACCCTAGTTTTGCGTAATAGAAGCCGACTTCTATCGCAAAGGCAAGAGTACAAAGCGATTCGGTGAGCCTACCGACAGTACTCTTGAGAAGATTCAGCAAACTCAGCAAGTAATTGCCCAGCTGAGTCCTGATCTCCGTAGTTTGGGCAATGAGAGTCGCCAACTGGTCCGGACGAACACCGGTCTCAGTCGCCGCGGCAAGCAATGCCGGTGCACTGAGATTACCTGCGACTCAGAGCGTACACTTACACAACAAGTGCAGCAATCTAAACAAAAGCAATTAAACAATTACAAACCGGAAGCGGCGGCGTCCAAAACGGCGCGGCCTAAGTCTTCGGCAAAAGTATCTAGCGGTCCTCGTGGTTCATCGCTGGAACTCGCCATAGAAAGAACCTACTTCCGATTAGACAAAGAGAGACAGTTAGGCAACGAACCTGTCTCGATACCAAATTGTTGTACCTCTCGTTCGCGTTTGCTCATGAGTATCTGCACGTCTGGAGACTATCGACGCCGATGCGCGAGCACTTGCAAGTACAGCAAGGCAAGCGAGAGCAAACAGAGACAGCGGAAGACTTCAAGACGAAGAGAGATATAACTTACGGTCTTACAGGTCGGAATGATGCAATGGACGAAATCGCCGTCAGCGCCGGAAGCAAGCAATCATCACGCGGCGGTGATTAGCGAAGTTCAGGCTTAGCTCGGGCTAAGTAGAGTATCGTATCGTAATAGTAGTGTAGAACACACAAGTGTTCTCCGGTATCGAATATCTTGTCTAGCTTAGCCGTCCTCGCATCTGTTATACTCGCAGCATCGCAGTGCCGTACGATTCACATTAGGAGGCCGATCCTAGATGTGACAACCCTACTGCGTCTAGGCGATGTCTACGTATAACAATCGTATAAGCCTTTCCGGCATTCGCATGATGCAAGGGTCCGGATAACGATATCCGGTTGCAGGGCATGCATCGCGACAAGTGCGGCGCTCTCAACGTGTGCTTTAATGAAGTAATATTATATCAGATAATATTACTTATCGTTTCATAGCACGAGCATAATGCGCACTTCAATGCTTCGGTTATTCATGCATGCTAGGCGGATTTGCCATGATGCGATGTCGCGATGGATAATGACAACATGCCAAATGCATATATAAATGTACACGAATACATTTATATCATGCAGATTCATTCATATGCAATGCGTTCATCACAAAAGCACTTCGCCTAGTAGGATCGCGTCAACCTACGCGTCGGCGGGAAATGAACCGTAGCACAACATATGAGGGCAGGCCGGTGTACACCATAATCACACACGCACATGATGTCGCATGATGTGTATATACATGTATGTATATCTATATATGAATAAAGCAATGAATGATGATGCATAACAAAAGAAAGGCACCGAATGATGAAGTCTGTAAATAGACGCATCTGTGTGTGTATCTACCTATCTATCTGTATGTATGTATGTGTGTGTATGTATGTATGTATCTATCTGTCTGTCTATACGTGTATGTACGTTCACACATATACATATGCGCATCTATGATGCATGTATATATGTACATGTGCATATGAGTAACAGACTAAGCCGTGTGCCCCCCCCTGCGCGGTGGATCGGCCCAGTCAGGGCCACCGGTGCTTGTCCTTTCAGGTCAAGTCGCCCACAGTGTAATACCCTTTCATATATGTACGGCTACTGCAGACATATATGGAGATGGGAACGTGTGTACGTATACTAGGAGTTGTAGTTAACGATTTTAGGGTTATACAGTTTAGGGCTTTAGGGTACAGTTTAGAGGCTTTAGGGTATTAGGGCTCAGGGATTAAGCATCCTGCACTCTGTCCACAGTGTCTGTGTGTGTGCCTGCAAACCGCTACATGCCTAAGGCACTTGCACAACACAGATATTGGGGACCCTGCTTTCTTTCCGGCTTATCGAAGGCAACACAGACTCTTATTGCGATATATTATCTATCCATCCATCCATCTATCCATCCATCCACCCATCCATCCATCTATCTATAACATACGCACACACCACATGCATCATGGATAATTCGTCAGTCAACGGCTAACGGCTCCGGGCTCGATGCAGCTCTACGTACCAGCAGCCTGCGCCAGCGAAGCACAAAACTCAGGCGTCATCCGGGTTGTATCCTTTCTGATGAACGGGATCAGCCGGGTATAATCTGACGTATCCTTATAGCAACCTAGCGGGTAGAACATCGCCGCTGCATGGATCAGGTAAAAAAGCGGTCACCGATTTAGCAGAGAGAATGAGCGACTCATCAGGACCCCTTAGCCCCACCTAAGTACCTTGCGAGTCCCATCTAGGCATGAAAGAAAGCTATCCAGATACCGATATTGATGTTATAGTTGAGAGCCTCTTGAGATTCTGCGAACGAAGGTGCTTCCGTGTTTCGTGCTGGTTTGTTCCGTACATGTACGACTACTACAATCGACCTGTGTTGGGATACTTAGGTTTAAGCCAGGCAGGCGCGAGCAAGCGTGCTGAACCGCATGTCAGGCCCGTTCATATGTCCTGAATGGATTACCATGTATTTAGACTACAACTTTGTATGTCTTGAAGACAATATCTAGCCCTAAGCTTTTTTATAATGGATATGTTTATATGTTTCATATATATATGTAATTGTACATGCATACGTATGTAGGCAAGCAGTCGTCTAAACACATACATGAGACCTACCTTCAACCTGGCATCCAATAATGGAAAACAAGGCAAGATAGATACAGAGTCCAGCAGGGTTCTTGGTCTTTTTAGTCATCCGCTGATGACTGCGCGGCTGGGAGGACGAGGAGGACGAGGAGGCGGAGAAGGTGGACGAGGATCTTCGGCTGTTCGCTGCCATTTGATGTCGTTCACTGCGTCCACCACGGTCGAGTGAGGCACGCACCCTTCTGCGTTCCTACAAGTCGCTTGTTATTGGATGATTGGTGAGGCCAGCTACCTCAATATAACTCTTAAAAATGCTATTTTATAAATAGCCGTGTGATTATGTAGGCACGTTAACTGCCAATATCGAAGCAAGTGCGCCAGCAGAAGGCGGCTGTTTATGTATAATTCCCAGTGAGACTTGCTGTTTCATTCGTTTGTATAGGCAGGCATGTGCACGCAGACAGCTAGCAAGGCCCCCCGCCCTGGCGGGAATGCACAACTCTATCGGGATGGATGTAATTTGTTTCAAGAATGTGTATTGTGTATATGTTGTAGGGACATAATTTCTCTAACCGAAAAATGGTCCGTGTTATGCAGCGAAGTAATCCTAATATCTATAATTTGTGCGAGTGCAAAGTTGGATATTTCGGCTAGGCTGTGGGTTTTTCTGTGGGCACCGACGTATCTGTGTTGTTGGATGGCTCGCCCACTTGAAGAGGGCGAACATTGCGTTTTGCTTATGACTATTACGGTACTACAAATGTTACGAGAAGATTCGCAGTACCCTTTTCTGTTCGCGCTTATAGATGATGTTAATGATAAAAGTAAAATAAAATAACTACATGTATTCTTGGAAAAGTTCCCTGCCTTTGGACATGGACCACGGACCATGGGACCATTATGTTACGCCAACATCGTACGTTTGAGGGTAAGTTAACATATTTGGAGCCCAGTTTAGTAGGAGTTAGAAGTCTACGTAATAATGATGCATGAAAACGATGGCTCCTGACAAAATGAGGAGTTTTAACATTTTTACGGAGGCAACGACGATCGACAGAACGCAAAGTGGAACTTATTAAGTTCATTTCATTCGGTTTGCAGGCTATAAGTCATGTTACAAAGGGAAATCTGCTGCGTTTCGCCTTCCTGAGAATCGGTATTTTACGATTGCTATGTACCGCTGATGGCGAGTAGTACGTACGCGAGGAATTCGTGTGGTGTGCATTGAAGTGCTCCTTGTGGAGTTCGTTATTTTGCAGTAACACATTAACGGAAGCTGATAAGTTTGACTGCCGTTTTTTGTTGCAAAACATATGAGATGGATTATGAGTTTGACCAGCTTTGCAAATGAAGCTGTTGTAATTGGTATTCAAGTCGTATCTGTCGTTGAGACAGACCTCATTTTATCACACAGGATCACACTTCGATAATTTCAGGGAACGTGCGCTACAGCCCCTGCATGATGAGATGCTCGTTTTTTCGCGCTGAAAACGTTAGTGTGGCTTGGCTAGCAAGCCTTCCTGGACTCTTGCGCCCGGTAAACTGCGTGCCTCGCTCCCGGAGTTTATGGCTAACGGCCTGGGCAAACGTAAAATCTATATAAGATTTATTCGGCGTTAGTCCGACGAGTTCCTACGCATGCAGAAACAGGCTTAATCACAGGATACGAAAATTACCGTACTGCAATCTTTGTTATAATACTTGATTATCACATTAATCATCACATGGAAGATATTGTAATGTAATGAAATCAATCCTAACGCCGCCTGGACCCCTGAACCCGGTCCTACATGGAGTTCATAATGAATATTTTCCAAAATCGCGCGCCCGCCAGCCGCGTTTATCACATGAATGAAAATAATGTTTTGGAAGTTAAGATGTGATCGAGTTTCTTCTCTTTCAAGCACTTCACATCTTAATATCCAAAACATGTTCTTCATTAACGTGGTAAATGTGTATGACGAGTAAGTGATTCTGGAAAGCGAAGTAGCCCTAACGTGTCGCGCCGCTTGATTTATCCATTGAGGTAAGGAAACTGATAGACAAAGGTGCGACATTGGATCCCCCGACCGCAGAAACGCGGCTATTAACTGCCAAGCGATGTTAAGACAATATATGTTAAACGTCGTCCTTAATTTATTTATATATTATGCACAAGCCTTTGCTTTTTAAAGCAGCACGCTCGTGCGTCTCTTTCTCCAAAAGGTACGTTATCTATCTCACAATGTAACCAGCCGCGATTCCAAATCGAATATCTTAACTACTGGACTCCTTTAGTCTTTTCCAGGTCATCATCCCGTAAGGATATTTTTGTTGGGGCAGTAGAAGAGAAGAGGGCCGTACCCTATCAGCACCAGATGGCCGTACCCTGCCTGTCAAACGATTTGCGGCTTATTTCGGGTACTGTCTGATGGCCAGGACGGGTGGGAATTGATAACAGTCGGGATTCATTCCAGTGGCAGGCGCTGAGGTACCGGCCAGTGCAAATAGTACTGCATAGTGCAGATATAGGTAACGGTATAGAGATGTATTTAAAAGTGCATGGCACTGCACTCTCAGTCACTACACTTCTCACACCTCTTGATTTGCGAAATATTTGTGTCGAAAAAAAATCGGAATTTGGGGTTATGGATCCAATTGGAACGTATGTATATATATATACATATATGTGTGTGTGTGTGGGTGTGTGTGGGTGTATGTGCGTGTTACACGGGCGGGATGACGCACCAACCTGCATCTGCACCTGCACAAACGTCCGCCTATATGTATATATATGAGCTGAGGAAGTAACCTCGCCATTAGAAGAAGGACCCAGTAAACCTTCCAACCCTCGCTTCCTCATGGTCACCAACATCTCCATCGTCGTCATCCTGGTCGTCGTCATCGCTGCTGTGATCGTCATCATCTCCACCTCTTGCAACTGCCTCCACCATGCTCCCTTGTGCCGGGCCCCCTGGAGCACCCCGTTGCCCCTCTTCTTCCTCCGAGTGCTTCCTGCCGCCACTTAACGAACATCTCTTTTGCGCCACGGTATCGTCATTCCCTTCGTCCTCATCGTCACTGCCGTACACCAAACCCAGCAGCCCTTCGCCTCTGATGCTTCGGGCGACGGGAGCTGCTGTTGGGGACAACGACGGGTGCCACTCTTGCTCGTCCGACCGGGACATCTGCTTATCATTCCGCAGGGTATCTTCGGGCTTCGGGTGTGCTGCTTGCCGATTTTGGTTTTGTTGTGGCGTCCCTGTATTTGGATGGGAACATGGGCAGCCAATGGGCAACCCTACAACACATTAAACGAAAAGCGGTAACGATATGTATGTGTATGTGTAATGACAATCATAAGAATAGAAGTAACGACATTACATACCTGCGCCATATTACGTACAGGCATGTACGATATGTGGTCCCTCCTAACACCATAATGTGAGTGCCTGATAACGCACCGTATGCGCAAGGGAGCGCTAACAGGGACAGCCCGCGCACACCTTTGGCAGTAGGCTGCTTGGCTGGTTGGGGCTTCTCGGGTGGGGAAGGCTTCGGAGCTGGCAGAGTGATGATGGGCGGTGCCCAGCCTGTTCGTACGAATGATGATCGGCGCATGGAAATATAGGAGAGGTTCTTAAAATCGCATGAGATATTGAATTAGTAAACATTGCGCGTTTGATGTAGTTGCGATATCATCTCACATATACTTCTAGAGCATGCGCTCTGGCCTACGGACAGGCACCGTCCCTGTACTGCTGCGGCAGGGTGTGGTACCTGCATACACAGCTGTACGATTCCAACCGACCCTCTCCGTCGAAAGCTGCGACCCTCTCGCGCTAACACTAACACCATTCCACCAACTGGGCATCTCAACATGGTTTTTTTAATTTTACTCGAAACGGAAACTAACCAGAAACCGAAAACTAACCAGAAAGCGAAAATTAACCAGGAAGCGAAAATTAATCAATACCGAAACCTTAAGTGAAAGCCGCAAAAGGACGCGGATCTGACCACCGGAACAACTCACCTCCTATAGTAAGAGGCTCGTCAGTTCGTGTGGCCGCCGCCACCATCTCCTCGTGGCTCATTATGCCATGGCGAGGCAGGGGAGGATGATCGGAGGTCCCAGCACGGCCAGCGTGCCCAGCGTTCCTGTGGATCCGAAATTCAAAATTTACAAAAAGAACAAAAAGAAATCTTGATTTAAAAAATATGTCGCACCATCGTGTCAGGTTAAGATAGCAATACTCCTAGCTCCTCGAGTAGGCTGGTGCATATGCAAAAACTGCAAAACCATACTCCATGAAACCATACTCCTGCACAGGCAGCGGACACTCTTTAGCAGCCTGGTCATCGCCGGTTGTTGCCTCTACCTCATTCTTAACCGGCTCCCACTGCATTGCAACCAAGTCACATTGCACCCCTTTCGTGAAAAAAACGGGCGGGCGGAAATTTATTATGCCCTATCTTAAAAGCAGGTGGGTTGCCGCCTCAGCCGCCTCCGTCCATCTCTCTCAAGCACCTTGGGGCATCAGTTCCTGCCCCCGCGAGGCCAGGCCGCTGGGGCGAGACCGGAAGGTGATGCCAATGTGTTTTCACCAGTTCCAACGTCTCCCTGTCTTCCTAGGCAACCCTTCCCCGCCCTCCATACTCCACCTGCCGCCGCCGCCCGGCCATCGCCCGCCAGCCCTGCCTCCCGGGCCGCCACGTCCGGTGGCACCTGCAGCACCGCCGGCGGCCCCGCTTGCCGGCCCCGTATGGTTCGTGTAGCCTCCCGCTCCGCTTATGCCGCCACCCCCAGCTGCACCACCGCCATGGACGAATGCTTGCTGCCGACCGCTGGCGCCGCCACCGGCCCCTCCCGAGCCGTGCGCAGATGCCCAAGCTGCTGCCCCTAGGGCAGATTCCGTCATATCCTGGTACCTGTGCGGGGAAGCGGGCACAGCCATGTTGGAGTTCACGCACGGGGAGATGATGACGGGGGAAATGAAACATGAAACATTCGGAGAAACAGTCGAAGATAACATAAGCACAAGTGGACGAGCACCCCGGACGGCATCAGGCGACAAAAGGCCCCCATAAACACTATTTCCATTGTATATATGTACATTCAGGCAAGGTGCCGCGTTGACCTCTGTCACACCTTACCTTCCCACACATGCAGACAGACACAGGCACACCAGCATACTCATGTACGCACACATGTACACGTATCGCACGCCGTACGGCTTCCCGCGCACTCACACAGCTCGCCGCTGAGCAGTCAGCTGCTGTTCCGACAGCTTATCCAACGCTTTTCGATGCACCGGCCCCGCGAGATGCTGCTGATGCTGGGCTTGGCTTGGGAAGCTGGCCTGCCAGGAATTTGAAAGGAACTTTAAAGTTCAAAAATACGATTGCAATCTGGATCAAGCTTAACGGCTGGAGGCATTTCGGGCTATGCTGGACCTTGGAAATGAAGTATGGCTGGTGTTATATCATCATTCGCATTACGGTAAGCGGGATACTCCCAGAAGTACCCGAGAAACGATACAATGTGCGACACGTAGATGATGCACGTTGCTACGAAAGACACCTTGGTGATTCGCAGTAACAACCCTACTACTCTGGGCCAGAGAACATTTCTGATAGGAACCATAGGGCCCAACTCAACCACGCAACGACACACCACGACGGCCATGGCCTCCCCAAGAGCAGACTCTCGCGGGATCGCCTCCGACTGAACCACATACATTGCAGAGCTCACAACGAAAGACTTCAGCTGGGCGATTTACTAGCGCTGAAATCTCCGAAAGCTTCACCAGAGCCGCGCTGTGTCCAGCACCACCACCCAGGGCCGCACGTTTGACAGGAGGGCCTGCATGGTGAAGCAATGGTGGATAAGGGCTTTCAGATTGGGCTGCGGTAAATGAGCGAGGCGGGACAACCGCAGCACGTCATGGCCTTCTCCAGGCAAGAACAGAATAACGCTCTTTAGGGGGATAGAGAGCAGGAGTGATTGCCCCATGCATCGTCATTGTGCATGGCAATATGGCGGGTGCTCTCGCCTCACCTTCGTAAGCGCCGTACTCGCCGGCTGCCTCTGCTGCCTCCTGCGCACGGCAAAAGTTCATCACGAAATAATCTCTTGCGGCATACAACCCAAATATTTGCTTCAGTCGCATTTGGTTTGTATGCGACCCACTCACGTAACGTTGCGCCTTCTCTGCGATGCGCCGTTGCTCCCTGCTTTGGATTGACCGCTGCAGCTGCGCTGCTTGTGCACTAAGCGATGTATGCTTCTTATCCATGACAATATACCTAGAAGTACTCTTTGCTTTAGCTTGCACGTTGTGGCAGCTTCATAACGTCAGAGGAAGGCAACCAGCAAACTAAACCATAATTCTACTCGTGGAAACTTTCTTGATACGTTTCGTGTGGCGAAAGACGACATTTTAACATACTAGAACGCCTGGCTGGCCGTTTGGGAAATTTGGACAAACGGTTAACCATGGTACGTGTATCCATTTATTACACAATCGCAACCTGCTAACACTGTTCACAATCGTAACCTGGCTTCTTATTTGTTATAAACTCTTTAAAGAGCTCGTAAGGCCCGGACGAGCCAGGATGCCTGTAGGACCGAAATTAACGATCAGAGCAAATTGGAATGGTAGTTAACACAAAATCAGATTCTAGAATAAGGTTCCAGCGAAAAGGAACACGGTGAAAGAAAAGTAGAGGAATGTAAAGTGCCTAAGTCCTGCCCCGTCTTAAGCAGATGTTATTCATAATGCGAACGAGGCCTAGCTAGTGAACCATTGACATAAATTGATGCATAGCAGAGTTCTGTCCCACCCATAAGCTAGCAAATCCGGCACGCACTTCAGCACAAGCGGGACATTCCATCACCCATCTCCCACGGAAGCAAACGATTTTAGTGCCACTAGAAGAAATAGCTTCAAATTTACAGCATTATCCTTCTGAAACATCAGACAAAAAACCATATTCCTTTTATTTATAAATCTTCTTACGATAAAGCCAAAAGTAATAAACTGTAAAATATCCGGGCTGCAGCGCATGAGAACGTAATGCCGTTGCCGTACCCTCATGATGTCTCGGTGGTATGTCGCCGGATGATGCACCATACGATGTCAGGATAAAGTGACAGGGAAATAGATAAAGGTTGGTGCATCCTGCAGGAGTTATTATTCGAGTACAGCGATCCTGTACGTTGTGCACCGCACCTTTGAAACCTCCCAGTACGACGACCCGCTGGTGAGAGACTCGTCCACAATCACCGCACCCTCGGGCTGCAGCGCCGCCAGTACGGCACACAACGCCGCCGGCGTCAGCCGGCCAGGAGGGGGCACTGCGGGGCGTCGGGGGGGCGCGAAGACACCTCCGCAGTTGACTAGCGGCTGCACATCCGTGGCGGCGGGCCCCAGTGCTGCCGCTAGGCGGCGCAACGCCGTGGCAGCGCTCCAGCCCGCCGCTGCCAGAGCGGCTGGATCAAACTCCCACAATGCCAACGTGTTGTCATCCTTGGGGGATACTAACACGCCAGGACCGTCCCTGTACGACGTTAGCACATTACCGGTGCACTTTCAAAAACCTATATCCCAAAAGCCTGTCATCAAGATTATAATTCTATATAACACTTGCATAGGGCCTTTCAGGAATATAATTGTTACCACATTGGTAATGCGCCATTTTATCAGGGGTCGAAGCAAGATGGTGGCACATACGGTCTCGTCACGTACTCAGGATTCGAATATGGCCAGTAGGGTTGCCGGCGCCAAGTGGGACACACATTCATAACTAGGATAACCTTGAGTGCCGTAATCCTCACTGTGCCCTTCCGTTGTTCAAGTACATTGTAGCATGTTTAAGTTTTGTTTTCTAGGGCCCATGCGTTGTTTTCTATCATAGGGCCCCCGGCCGTCATTCTCCATACTCCAAGCCTACGATGTTTCAGGATTAGTGCTGGGATGACACAAATAGGCTCTAGAAAGTATCGGAGGAACTCACGTCTCAAAACACACCTAACGGATAAAAATAGTAATTACAATACTTGTGTGGCTGTGCTCACATTCAAGGGAGCGAGCGCCTCGAGTGCACACGGCCTGCTCAGCCATGTCAGGAGCCTCCGGGAGCAATGTGGAGGGTGCACCGCTAGGTGCATGAAGACAGTTGCGGCGTAAGGAAATTAATAAACATGCGAGGTGCAGTTCATACTGCGCAATTATTACAGTTTGCAGGAGCAGAAAGCATCATGTCACCCTCACGGAGGTTAAGATGGCTGACTTTGAACTTCAGTCAGCAGACATCCTAAAATCCCAGCTTATTTTATGATAGAATAGTTTGCAAGGGATCTGTTTAAAAACCGTTCCGTCCTTGTTTCTATTTTCCTATCATCCATCACTCGTCCACTGCACGTGTTGCGCTCCGGAACCTTGCGGAAAGGGGTTACGACGCCCATTTCAATTAAAGCTGCAATTTAAATAAAAATTTACTGCAGTCTTTCTAAGAACATTTTCCCGAAATGATTCGAAAGTCTCAAGACAAAACTTCTCAGCATGGGCTGGTGATAACCAGGCTATCGTTTTGGATCTTACGCACACACTTTCGTCCCATGTTGGGACGTGGAGACTCGCTAAATATTGTCGCAAATGACTCGAATCGCTGCTTATTTCAGTAAATCACTACAAATCACAAGCCCACCATAGGAAGTAGCATGCATATGTATTGATTCAAAACAGATCGTCACCAGGGGTTCGCACGTGGTCCCCCACCGTACTACTGATCTGGCCCAATGATGCTTACGTGCCCAGTGCTGATGGGATGGGCGGTTTTCACCATGGTATGAACGATCCATGGCATAATGCCTCTTCACATCCATATTATAGTATAAAGTTGTAGAATCCTATGCAAATTCATTAGTATGAACGATCCCTACCGAAGTGATCCTATGCAAATTAATTAGTATGAACGATCCCTACCGAAGTGATCCTATGCAAATTAATTAGTATGAACGATCCCTACCTCAGCCTCGGCAATCAGTTATCACCATGTCCCCACCTTACACACCCATGACACCTATACGCACCTAACTGGCCACATACATGCAACTCGGTACACCTATCGTAAGCAGGCCTCCAAAACAAAACACCAAGGTCACCAACATAAACGTGCTTGCCAACCCATGTACCACGGCCCCGCTGTCCAATCATCCCCACATACTATCTATCCCTCTCTTGACCTACCTACACATGTCGATGTCGCAACCCTTTCGTTCAAACCCTGCCGACCTCCCTGTTTCACATGTCTACAGTTCTCGTCCCTTCAACTTATGTACGACTCCCGCCTACCCGCCTACATCATACATAAAGATCTTATTACCTATCCTCTGTACGGCAACACGCATGGTTGTGCGGTCCACAATCATAGATCAGCCTGAATCAGATAGGGCCCAGGGAACCGAAGTGCAGCTTCCAGCTCCATGGCGAACCCTTCCACAGTGTCCACACGGCAATTCGGGACCCCCATGCCCGCAGCCAGTGACACCCAGTCCAATCGAGGGCCAGTGAGATCTGTGAGGGCACGTGTGGCGGGGCCCATGCCGGGCAGGCGCTGCCGGGCTGCCTCTACCTAAGGATCGTACATTTGGAGACGATGAGGATTGCGATCGACGATGATCGGGCCGGCGGGGGGTTACTTGGGGGAAATGCGTTGGGCAATGCGAAGGCGAAAGAATTTAATGTGCAAAACATAAATTCAAGGAGGAAGCTCAACATATTGATTGTACTTAGCTCCCAGCTTGTTAGTGTGCCTGATGATGAGACGTACATGTACGATGCAGTACAATACGACACAGCATTCGTACCCTGAGTATGGCGTAGCTGCCGTTGGCGCATATTATGGTGGTGATGGGAAGCTGCTCACGGGCTTGAGTCCAGAGTGCCTGATTGTTAGGAAAGGAAAGGAGTAGCCACAGCAGTAACGCATCATACATATATAGGATTTTCCACCCATTTCACTCCAATGAACTCATCCATGGACTCATCACTGGCATGGTATTACATACATTAAAACAATCATTCGATGTTACCACAATACGGCATTAACAGCAGCCGTACCTGCAAGCTGTACATGGCACTTCCGTCAGCTTGAAGGTGAATGACACGACGCCGGGTGTTCACTTCGCCAGCAGAAGCGGCGGCAGCAGCAGTAGCAGCGGCGCTGTCAGTATCCTGTTTCGCTTGTGGCAGAGCTGACGCGGCTGTCAGCGCTATCGCCGCACCCAAAGCCATAGGCGGCCCGCTGCCAATCGCACCGCCGGTCAGGGTGAGGTGTACGAACGGGGGACATCCCTGTAAGGGTCCAGAGCACGGAAACACAGACAAAGGTACGACATACGACAGTTCGGCGCCCAAGATGAGAACGTAATGCCGTTGCCGTACCCTCATGATGTCTCGGTGGTATGTCGCCGGATGATGCACCATACGATGTCAGGATAAAGTGACAGGGAAATAGATAAAGGTTGGTGCATCCTGCAGGAGTTATTATTCGAGTACAGCGATCCTGTACGTTGTGCACCGCACCTTTGAAACCTCCCAGTACGACGACCCGCTGGTGAGAGACTCGTCCACAATCACCGCACCCTCGGGCTGCAGCGCCGCCAGTACGGCACACAACGCCGCCGGCGTCAGCCGGCCAGGAGGGGGCACTGCGGGGCGTCGGGGGGGCGCGAAGACACCTCCGCAGTTGACTAGCGGCTGCACATCCGTGGCGGCGGGCCCCAGTGCTGCCGCTAGGCGGCGCAACGCCGTGGCAGCGCTCCAGCCCGCCGCTGCCAGAGCGGCTGGATCAAACTCCCACAATGCCAACGTGTTGTCATCCTTGGGGGATACTAACACGCCAGGACCGTCCCTGTACGACGTTAGCACATTACCGGTGCACTTTCAAAAACCTATATCCCAAAAGCCTGTCATCAAGATTATAATTCTATATAACACTTGCATAGGGCCTTTCAGGAATATAATTGTTACCACATTGGTAATGCGCCATTTTATCAGGGGTCGAAGCAAGATGGTGGCACATACGGTCTCGTCACGTACTCAGGATTCGAATATGGCCAGTAGGGTTGCCGGCGCCAAGTGGGACACACATTCATAACTAGGATAACCTTGAGTGCCGTAATCCTCACTGTGCCCTTCCGTTGTTCAAGTACATTGTAGCATGTTTAAGTTTTGTTTTCTAGGGCCCATGCGTTGTTTTCTATCATAGGGCCCCCGGCCGTCATTCTCCATACTCCAAGCCTACGATGTTTCAGGATTAGTGCTGGGATGACACAAATAGGCTCTAGAAAGTATCGGAGGAACTCACGTCTCAAAACACACCTAACGGATAAAAATAGTAATTACAATACTTGTGTGGCTGTGCTCACATTCAAGGGAGCGAGCGCCTCGAGTGCACACGGCCTGCTCAGCCATGTCAGGAGCCTCCGGGAGCAATGTGGAGGGTGCACCGCTAGGTGCATGAAGACAGTTGCGGCGTAAGGAAATTAATAAACATGCGAGGTGCAGTTCATACTGCGCAATTATTACAGTTTGCAGGAGCAGAAAGCATCATGTCACCCTCACGGAGGTTAAGATGGCTGACTTTGAACTTCAGTCAGCAGACATCCTAAAATCCCAGCTTATTTTATGATAGAATAGTTTGCAAGGGATCTGTTTAAAAACCGTTCCGTCCTTGTTTCTATTTTCCTATCATCCATCACTCGTCCACTGCACGTGTTGCGCTCCGGAACCTTGCGGAAAGGGGTTACGACGCCCATTTCAATTAAAGCTGCAATTTAAATAAAAATTTACTGCAGTCTTTCTAAGAACATTTTCCCGAAATGATTCGAAAGTCTCAAGACAAAACTTCTCAGCATGGGCTGGTGATAACCAGGCTATCGTTTTGGATCTTACGCACACACTTTCGTCCCATGTTGGGACGTGGAGACTCGCTAAATATTGTCGCAAATGACTCGAATCGCTGCTTATTTCAGTAAATCACTACAAATCACAAGCCCACCATAGGAAGTAGCATGCATATGTATTGATTCAAAACAAATCGTCACCAGGGGTTCGCACGTGGTCCCCCACCGTACTACTGATCTGGCCCAATGATGCTTACGTGCCCAGTGCTGATGGGATGGGCGGTTTTCACCATGGTATGAACGATCCATGGCATAATGCCTCTTCACATCCATATTATAGTATAAAGTTGTAGAATCCTATGCAAATTCATTAGTATGAACGATCCCTACCGAAGTGATCCTATGCAAATTAATTAGTATGAACGATCCCTACCGAAGTGATCCTATGCAAATTAATTAGTATGAACGATCCCTACCTCAGCCTCGGCAATCAGTTATCACCATGTCCCCACCTTACACACCCATGACACCTATACGCACCTAACTGGCCACATACATGCAACTCGGTACACCTATCGTAAGCAGGCCTCCAAAACAAAACACCAAGGTCACCAACATAAACGTGCTTGCCAACCCATGTACCACGGCCCCGCTGTCCAATCATCCCCACATACTATCTATCCCTCTCTTGACCTACCTACACATGTCGATGTCGCAACCCTTTCGTTCAAACCCTGCCGACCTCCCTGTTTCACATGTCTACAGTTCTCGTCCCTTCAACTTATGTACGACTCCCGCCTACCCGCCTACATCATACATAAAGATCTTATTACCTATCCTCTGTACGGCAACACGCATGGTTGTGCGGTCCACAATCATAGATCAGCCTGAATCAGATAGGGCCCAGGGAACCGAAGTGCAGCTTCCAGCTCCATGGCGAACCCTTCCACAGTGTCCACACGGCAATTCGGGACCCCCATGCCCGCAGCCAGTGACACCCAGTCCAATCGAGGGCCAGTGAGATCTGTGAGGGCACGTGTGGCGGGGCCCATGCCGGGCAGGCGCTGCCGGGCTGCCTCTACCTAAGGATCGTACATTTGGGGACGATGAGGATTGCGATCGACGATGATCGGGCCGGCGGGGGGTTACTTGGGGGAAATGCGTTGGGCAATGCGAAGGCGAAAGAATTTAATGTGCAAAACATAAATTCAAGGAGGAAGCTCAACATATTGATTGTACTTAGCTCCCAGCTTGTTAGTGTGCCTGATGATGAGACGTACATGTACGATGCAGTACAATACGACACAGCATTCGTACCCTGAGTATGGCGTAGCTGCCGTTGGCGCATATTATGGTGGTGATGGGAAGCTGCTCACGGGCTTGAGTCCAGAGTGCCTGATTGTTAGGAAAGGAAAGGAGTAGCCACAGCAGTAACGCATCATACATATATAGGATTTTCCACCCATTTCACTCCAATGAACTCATCCATGGACTCATCACTGGCATGGTATTACATACATTAAAACAATCATTCGATGTTACCACAATACGGCATTAACAGCAGCCGTACCTGCAAGCTGTACATGGCACTTCCGTCAGCTTGAAGGTTAATGACACGACGCCGGGTGTTCACTTCGCCAGCAGAAGCGGCGGCAGCAGCAGTAGCAGCGGCGCTGTCAGTATCCTGTTTCGCTTGTGGCAGAGCTGACGCGGCTGTCAGCGCTATCGCCGCACCCAAAGCCATAGGCGGCCCGCTGCCAATCGCACCGCCGGTCAGGGTGAGGTGTACGAACGGGGGACATCCCTGTAAGGGTCCAGAGCACGGAAACACAGACAAAGGTACGACATACGACAGTTCGGCGCCCAAGATGAGAACGTAATGCCGTTGCCGTACCCTCATGATGTCTCGGTGGTATGTCGCCGGATGATGCACCATACGATGTCAGGATAAAGTGACAGGGAAATAGATAAAGGTTGGTGCATCCTGCAGGAGTTATTATTCGAGTACAGCGATCCTGTACGTTGTGCACCGCACCTTTGAAACCTCCCAGTACGACGACCCGCTGGTGAGAGACTCGTCCACAATCACCGCACCCTCGGGCTGCAGCGCCGCCAGTACGGCACACAACGCCGCCGGCGTCAGCCGGCCAGGAGGGGGCACTGCGGGGCGTCGGGGGGGCGCGAAGACACCTCCGCAGTTGACTAGCGGCTGCACATCCGTGGCGGCGGGCCCCAGTGCTGCCGCTAGGCGGCGCAACGCCGTGGCAGCGCTCCAGCCCGCCGCTGCCAGAGCGGCTGGATCAAACTCCCACAATGCCAACGTGTTGTCATCCTTGGGGGATACTAACACGCCAGGACCGTCCCTGTACGACGTTAGCACATTACCGGTGCACTTTCAAAAACCTATATCCCAAAAGCCTGTCATCAAGATTATAATTCTATATAACACTTGCATAGGGCCTTTCAGGAATATAATTGTTACCACATTGGTAATGCGCCATTTTATCAGGGGTCGAAGCAAGATGGTGGCACATACGGTCTCGTCACGTACTCAGGATTCGAATATGGCCAGTAGGGTTGCCGGCGCCAAGTGGGACACACATTCATAACTAGGATAACCTTGAGTGCCGTAATCCTCACTGTGCCCTTCCGTTGTTCAAGTACATTGTAGCATGTTTAAGTTTTGTTTTCTAGGGCCCATGCGTTGTTTTCTATCATAGGGCCCCCGGCCGTCATTCTCCATACTCCAAGCCTACGATGTTTCAGGATTAGTGCTGGGATGACACAAATAGGCTCTAGAAAGTATCGGAGGAACTCACGTCTCAAAACACACCTAACGGATAAAAATAGTAATTACAATACTTGTGTGGCTGTGCTCACATTCAAGGGAGCGAGCGCCTCGAGTGCACACGGCCTGCTCAGCCATGTCAGGAGCCTCCGGGAGCAATGTGGAGGGTGCACCGCTAGGTGCATGAAGACAGTTGCGGCGTAAGGAAATTAATAAACATGCGAGGTGCAGTTCATACTGCGCAATTATTACAGTTTGCAGGAGCAGAAAGCATCATGTCACCCTCACGGAGGTTAAGATGGCTGACTTTGAACTTCAGTCAGCAGACATCCTAAAATCCCAGCTTATTTTATGATAGAATAGTTTGCAAGGGATCTGTTTAAAAACCGTTCCGTCCTTGTTTCTATTTTCCTATCATCCATCACTCGTCCACTGCACGTGTTGCGCTCCGGAACCTTGCGGAAAGGGGTTACGACGCCCATTTCAATTAAAGCTGCAATTTAAATAAAAATTTACTGCAGTCTTTCTAAGAACATTTTCCCGAAATGATTCGAAAGTCTCAAGACAAAACTTCTCAGCATGGGCTGGTGATAACCAGGCTATCGTTTTGGATCTTACGCACACACTTTCGTCCCATGTTGGGACGTGGAGACTCGCTAAATATTGTCGCAAATGACTCGAATCGCTGCTTATTTCAGTAAATCACTACAAATCACAAGCCCACCATAGGAAGTAGCATGCATATGTATTGATTCAAAACAAATCGTCACCAGGGGTTCGCACGTGGTCCCCCACCGTACTACTGATCTGGCCCAATGATGCTTACGTGCCCAGTGCTGATGGGATGGGCGGTTTTCACCATGGTATGAACGATCCATGGCATAATGCCTCTTCACATCCATATTATAGTATAAAGTTGTAGAATCCTATGCAAATTCATTAGTATGAACGATCCCTACCGAAGTGATCCTATGCAAATTAATTAGTATGAACGATCCCTACCGAAGTGATCCTATGCAAATTAATTAGTATGAACGATCCCTACCTCAGCCTCGGCAATCAGTTATCACCATGTCCCCACCTTACACACCCATGACACCTATACGCACCTAACTGGCCACATACATGCAACTCGGTACACCTATCGTAAGCAGGCCTCCAAAACAAAACACCAAGGTCACCAACATAAACGTGCTTGCCAACCCATGTACCACGGCCCCGCTGTCCAATCATCCCCACATACTATCTATCCCTCTCTTGACCTACCTACACATGTCGATGTCGCAACCCTTTCGTTCAAACCCTGCCGACCTCCCTGTTTCACATGTCTACAGTTCTCGTCCCTTCAACTTATGTACGACTCCCGCCTACCCGCCTACATCATACATAAAGATCTTATTACCTATCCTCTGTACGGCAACACGCATGGTTGTGCGGTCCACAATCATAGATCAGCCTGAATCAGATAGGGCCCAGGGAACCGAAGTGCAGCTTCCAGCTCCATGGCGAACCCTTCCACAGTGTCCACACGGCAATTCGGGACCCCCATGCCCGCAGCCAGTGACACCCAGTCCAATCGAGGGCCAGTGAGATCTGTGAGGGCACGTGTGGCGGGGCCCATGCCGGGCAGGCGCTGCCGGGCTGCCTCTACCTAAGGATCGTACATTTGGGGACGATGAGGATTGCGATCGACGATGATCGGGCCGGCGGGGGGTTACTTGGGGGAAATGCGTTGGGCAATGCGAAGGCGAAAGAATTTAATGTGCAAAACATAAATTCAAGGAGGAAGCTCAACATATTGATTGTACTTAGCTCCCAGCTTGTTAGTGTGCCTGATGATGAGACGTACATGTACGATGCAGTACAATACGACACAGCATTCGTACCCTGAGTATGGCGTAGCTGCCGTTGGCGCATATTATGGTGGTGATGGGAAGCTGCTCACGGGCTTGAGTCCAGAGTGCCTGATTGTTAGGAAAGGAAAGGAGTAGCCACAGCAGTAACGCATCATACATATATAGGATTTTCCACCCATTTCACTCCAATGAACTCATCCATGGACTCATCACTGGCATGGTATTACATACATTAAAACAATCATTCGATGTTACCACAATACGGCATTAACAGCAGCCGTACCTGCAAGCTGTACATGGCACTTCCGTCAGCTTGAAGGTTAATGACACGACGCCGGGTGTTCACTTCGCCAGCAGAAGCGGCGGCAGCAGCAGTAGCAGCGGCGCTGTCAGTATCCTGTTTCGCTTGTGGCAGAGCTGACGCGGCTGTCAGCGCTATCGCCGCACCCAAAGCCATAGGCGGCCCGCTGCCAATCGCACCGCCGGTCAGGGTGAGGTGTACGAACGGGGGACATCCCTGTAAGGGTCCAGAGCACGGAAACACAGACAAAGGTACGACATACGACAGTTCGGCGCCCAAGATGAGAACGTAATGCCGTTGCCGTACCCTCATGATGTCTCGGTGGTATGTCGCCGGATGATGCACCATACGATGTCAGGATAAAGTGACAGGGAAATAGATAAAGGTTGGTGCATCCTGCAGGAGTTATTATTCGAGTACAGCGATCCTGTACGTTGTGCACCGCACCTTTGAAACCTCCCAGTACGACGACCCGCTGGTGAGAGACTCGTCCACAATCACCGCACCCTCGGGCTGCAGCGCCGCCAGTACGGCACACAACGCCGCCGGCGTCAGCCGGCCAGGAGGGGGCACTGCGGGGCGTCGGGGGGGCGCGAAGACACCTCCGCAGTTGACTAGCGGCTGCACATCCGTGGCGGCGGGCCCCAGTGCTGCCGCTAGGCGGCGCAACGCCGTGGCAGCGCTCCAGCCCGCCGCTGCCAGAGCGGCTGGATCAAACTCCCACAATGCCAACGTGTTGTCATCCTTGGGGGATACTAACACGCCAGGACCGTCCCTGTACGACGTTAGCACATTACCGGTGCACTTTCAAAAACCTATATCCCAAAAGCCTGTCATCAAGATTATAATTCTATATAACACTTGCATAGGGCCTTTCAGGAATATAATTGTTACCACATTGGTAATGCGCCATTTTATCAGGGGTCGAAGCAAGATGGTGGCACATACGGTCTCGTCACGTACTCAGGATTCGAATATGGCCAGTAGGGTTGCCGGCGCCAAGTGGGACACACATTCATAACTAGGATAACCTTGAGTGCCGTAATCCTCACTGTGCCCTTCCGTTGTTCAAGTACATTGTAGCATGTTTAAGTTTTGTTTTCTAGGGCCCATGCGTTGTTTTCTATCATAGGGCCCCCGGCCGTCATTCTCCATACTCCAAGCCTACGATGTTTCAGGATTAGTGCTGGGATGACACAAATAGGCTCTAGAAAGTATCGGAGGAACTCACGTCTCAAAACACACCTAACGGATAAAAATAGTAATTACAATACTTGTGTGGCTGTGCTCACATTCAAGGGAGCGAGCGCCTCGAGTGCACACGGCCTGCTCAGCCATGTCAGGAGCCTCCGGGAGCAATGTGGAGGGTGCACCGCTAGGTGCATGAAGACAGTTGCGGCGTAAGGAAATTAATAAACATGCGAGGTGCAGTTCATACTGCGCAATTATTACAGTTTGCAGGAGCAGAAAGCATCATGTCACCCTCACGGAGGTTAAGATGGCTGACTTTGAACTTCAGTCAGCAGACATCCTAAAATCCCAGCTTATTTTATGATAGAATAGTTTGCAAGGGATCTGTTTAAAAACCGTTCCGTCCTTGTTTCTATTTTCCTATCATCCATCACTCGTCCACTGCACGTGTTGCGCTCCGGAACCTTGCGGAAAGGGGTTACGACGCCCATTTCAATTAAAGCTGCAATTTAAATAAAAATTTACTGCAGTCTTTCTAAGAACATTTTCCCGAAATGATTCGAAAGTCTCAAGACAAAACTTCTCAGCATGGGCTGGTGATAACCAGGCTATCGTTTTGGATCTTACGCACACACTTTCGTCCCATGTTGGGACGTGGAGACTCGCTAAATATTGTCGCAAATGACTCGAATCGCTGCTTATTTCAGTAAATCACTACAAATCACAAGCCCACCATAGGAAGTAGCATGCATATGTATTGATTCAAAACAAATCGTCACCAGGGGTTCGCACGTGGTCCCCCACCGTACTACTGATCTGGCCCAATGATGCTTACGTGCCCAGTGCTGATGGGATGGGCGGTTTTCACCATGGTATGAACGATCCATGGCATAATGCCTCTTCACATCCATATTATAGTATAAAGTTGTAGAATCCTATGCAAATTCATTAGTATGAACGATCCCTACCGAAGTGATCCTATGCAAATTCATTAGTATGAACGATCCCTACCGAAGTGATCCTATGCAAATTAATTAGTATGAACGATCCCTACCTCAGCCTCGGCAATCAGTTATCACCATGTCCCCACCTTACACACCCATGACACCTATACGCACCTAACTGGCCACATACATGCAACTCGGTACACCTATCGTAAGCAGGCCTCCAAAACAAAACACCAAGGTCACCAACATAAACGTGCTTGCCAACCCATGTACCACGGCCCCGCTGTCCAATCATCCCCACATACTATCTATCCCTCTCTTGACCTACCTACACATGTCGATGTCGCAACCCTTTCGTTCAAACCCTGCCGACCTCCCTGTTTCACATGTCTACAGTTCTCGTCCCTTCAACTTATGTACGACTCCCGCCTACCCGCCTACATCATACATAAAGATCTTATTACCTATCCTCTGTACGGCAACACGCATGGTTGTGCGGTCCACAATCATAGATCAGCCTGAATCAGATAGGGCCCAGGGAACCGAAGTGCAGCTTCCAGCTCCATGGCGAACCCTTCCACAGTGTCCACACGGCAATTCGGGACCCCCATGCCCGCAGCCAGTGACACCCAGTCCAATCGAGGGCCAGTGAGATCTGTGAGGGCACGTGTGGCGGGGCCCATGCCGGGCAGGCGCTGCCGGGCTGCCTCTACCTAAGGATCGTACATTTGGAGACGATGAGGATTGCGATCGACGATGATCGGGCCGGCGGGGGGTTACTTGGGGGAAATGCGTTGGGCAATGCGAAGGCGAAAGAATTTAATGTGCAAAACATAAATTCAAGGAGGAAGCTCAACATATTGATTGTACTTAGCTCCCAGCTTGTTAGTGTGCCTGATGATGAGACGTACATGTACGATGCAGTACAATACGACACAGCATTCGTACCCTGAGTATGGCGTAGCTGCCGTTGGCGCATATTATGGTGGTGATGGGAAGCTGCTCACGGGCTTGAGTCCAGAGTGCCTGATTGTTAGGAAAGGAAAGGAGTAGCCACAGCAGT
The DNA here is from genome assembly GCA_030268105.1 of Volvox africanus. Classification (NCBI taxonomy): domain Eukaryota; kingdom Viridiplantae; phylum Chlorophyta; class Chlorophyceae; order Chlamydomonadales; family Volvocaceae; genus Volvox; species Volvox africanus. The sequence goes on along the minus strand of BSDZ01000028.1, from coordinate 663,865 downwards.
AACGCATCATACATATATAGGATTTTCCACCCATTTCACTCCAATGAACTCATCCATGGACTCATCACTGGCATGGTATTACATACATTAAAACAATCATTCGATGTTACCACAATACGGCATTAACAGCAGCCGTACCTGCAAGCTGTACATGGCACTTCCGTCAGCTTGAAGGTGAATGACACGACGCCGGGTGTTCACTTCGCCAGCAGAAGCGGCGGCAGCAGCAGTAGCAGCGGCGCTGTCAGTATCCTGTTTCGCTTGTGGCAGAGCTGACGCGGCTGTCAGCGCTATCGCCGCACCCAAAGCCATAGGCGGCCCGCTGCCAATCGCACCGCCGGTCAGGGTGAGGTGTACGAACGGGGGACATCCCTGTAAGGGTCCAGAGCACGGAAACACAGACAAAGGTACGACATACGACAGTTCGGCGCCCAAGATGAGAACGTAATGCCGTTGCCGTACCCTCATGATGTCTCGGTGGTATGTCGCCGGATGATGCACCATACGATGTCAGGATAAAGTGACAGGGAAATAGATAAAGGTTGGTGCATCCTGCAGGAGTTATTATTCGAGTACAGCGATCCTGTACGTTGTGCACCGCACCTTTGAAACCTCCCAGTACGACGACCCGCTGGTGAGAGACTCGTCCACAATCACCGCACCCTCGGGCTGCAGCGCCGCCAGTACGGCACACAACGCCGCCGGCGTCAGCCGGCCAGGAGGGGGCACTGCGGGGCGTCGGGGGGGCGCGAAGACACCTCCGCAGTTGACTAGCGGCTGCACATCCGTGGCGGCGGGCCCCAGTGCTGCCGCTAGGCGGCGCAACGCCGTGGCAGCGCTCCAGCCCGCCGCTGCCAGAGCGGCTGGATCAAACTCCCACAATGCCAACGTGTTGTCATCCTTGGGGGATACTAACACGCCAGGACCGTCCCTGTACGACGTTAGCACATTACCGGTGCACTTTCAAAAACCTATATCCCAAAAGCCTGTCATCAAGATTATAATTCTATATAACACTTGCATAGGGCCTTTCAGGAATATAATTGTTACCACATTGGTAATGCGCCATTTTATCAGGGGTCGAAGCAAGATGGTGGCACATACGGTCTCGTCACGTACTCAGGATTCGAATATGGCCAGTAGGGTTGCCGGCGCCAAGTGGGACACACATTCATAACTAGGATAACCTTGAGTGCCGTAATCCTCACTGTGCCCTTCCGTTGTTCAAGTACATTGTAGCATGTTTAAGTTTTGTTTTCTAGGGCCCATGCGTTGTTTTCTATCATAGGGCCCCCGGCCGTCATTCTCCATACTCCAAGCCTACGATGTTTCAGGATTAGTGCTGGGATGACACAAATAGGCTCTAGAAAGTATCGGAGGAACTCACGTCTCAAAACACACCTAACGGATAAAAATAGTAATTACAATACTTGTGTGGCTGTGCTCACATTCAAGGGAGCGAGCGCCTCGAGTGCACACGGCCTGCTCAGCCATGTCAGGAGCCTCCGGGAGCAATGTGGAGGGTGCACCGCTAGGTGCATGAAGACAGTTGCGGCGTAAGGAAATTAATAAACATGCGAGGTGCAGTTCATACTGCGCAATTATTACAGTTTGCAGGAGCAGAAAGCATCATGTCACCCTCACGGAGGTTAAGATGGCTGACTTTGAACTTCAGTCAGCAGACATCCTAAAATCCCAGCTTATTTTATGATAGAATAGTTTGCAAGGGATCTGTTTAAAAACCGTTCCGTCCTTGTTTCTATTTTCCTATCATCCATCACTCGTCCACTGCACGTGTTGCGCTCCGGAACCTTGCGGAAAGGGGTTACGACGCCCATTTCAATTAAAGCTGCAATTTAAATAAAAATTTACTGCAGTCTTTCTAAGAACATTTTCCCGAAATGATTCGAAAGTCTCAAGACAAAACTTCTCAGCATGGGCTGGTGATAACCAGGCTATCGTTTTGGATCTTACGCACACACTTTCGTCCCATGTTGGGACGTGGAGACTCGCTAAATATTGTCGCAAATGACTCGAATCGCTGCTTATTTCAGTAAATCACTACAAATCACAAGCCCACCATAGGAAGTAGCATGCATATGTATTGATTCAAAACAAATCGTCACCAGGGGTTCGCACGTGGTCCCCCACCGTACTACTGATCTGGCCCAATGATGCTTACGTGCCCAGTGCTGATGGGATGGGCGGTTTTCACCATGGTATGAACGATCCATGGCATAATGCCTCTTCACATCCATATTATAGTATAAAGTTGTAGAATCCTATGCAAATTCATTAGTATGAACGATCCCTACCGAAGTGATCCTATGCAAATTCATTAGTATGAACGATCCCTACCGAAGTGATCCTATGCAAATTAATTAGTATGAACGATCCCTACCTCAGCCTCGGCAATCAGTTATCACCATGTCCCCACCTTACACACCCATGACACCTATACGCACCTAACTGGCCACATACATGCAACTCGGTACACCTATCGTAAGCAGGCCTCCAAAACAAAACACCAAGGTCACCAACATAAACGTGCTTGCCAACCCATGTACCACGGCCCCGCTGTCCAATCATCCCCACATACTATCTATCCCTCTCTTGACCTACCTACACATGTCGATGTCGCAACCCTTTCGTTCAAACCCTGCCGACCTCCCTGTTTCACATGTCTACAGTTCTCGTCCCTTCAACTTATGTACGACTCCCGCCTACCCGCCTACATCATACATAAAGATCTTATTACCTATCCTCTGTACGGCAACACGCATGGTTGTGCGGTCCACAATCATAGATCAGCCTGAATCAGATAGGGCCCAGGGAACCGAAGTGCAGCTTCCAGCTCCATGGCGAACCCTTCCACAGTGTCCACACGGCAATTCGGGACCCCCATGCCCGCAGCCAGTGACACCCAGTCCAATCGAGGGCCAGTGAGATCTGTGAGGGCACGTGTGGCGGGGCCCATGCCGGGCAGGCGCTGCCGGGCTGCCTCTACCTAAGGATCGTACATTTGGGGACGATGAGGATTGCGATCGACGATGATCGGGCCGGCGGGGGGTTACTTGGGGGAAATGCGTTGGGCAATGCGAAGGCGAAAGAATTTAATGTGCAAAACATAAATTCAAGGAGGAAGCTCAACATATTGATTGTACTTAGCTCCCAGCTTGTTAGTGTGCCTGATGATGAGACGTACATGTACGATGCAGTACAATACGACACAGCATTCGTACCCTGAGTATGGCGTAGCTGCCGTTGGCGCATATTATGGTGGTGATGGGAAGCTGCTCACGGGCTTGAGTCCAGAGTGCCTGATTGTTAGGAAAGGAAAGGAGTAGCCACAGCAGTAACGCATCATACATATATAGGATTTTCCACCCATTTCACTCCAATGAACTCATCCATGGACTCATCACTGGCATGGTATTACATACATTAAAACAATCATTCGATGTTACCACAATACGGCATTAACAGCAGCCGTACCTGCAAGCTGTACATGGCACTTCCGTCAGCTTGAAGGTTAATGACACGACGCCGGGTGTTCACTTCGCCAGCAGAAGCGGCGGCAGCAGCAGTAGCAGCGGCGCTGTCAGTATCCTGTTTCGCTTGTGGCAGAGCTGACGCGGCTGTCAGCGCTATCGCCGCACCCAAAGCCATAGGCGGCCCGCTGCCAATCGCACCGCCGGTCAGGGTGAGGTGTACGAACGGGGGACATCCCTGTAAGGGTCCAGAGCACGGAAACACAGACAAAGGTACGACATACGACAGTTCGGCGCCCAAGATGAGAACGTAATGCCGTTGCCGTACCCTCATGATGTCTCGGTGGTATGTCGCCGGATGATGCACCATACGATGTCAGGATAAAGTGACAGGGAAATAGATAAAGGTTGGTGCATCCTGCAGGAGTTATTATTCGAGTACAGCGATCCTGTACGTTGTGCACCGCACCTTTGAAACCTCCCAGTACGACGACCCGCTGGTGAGAGACTCGTCCACAATCACCGCACCCTCGGGCTGCAGCGCCGCCAGTACGGCACACAACGCCGCCGGCGTCAGCCGGCCAGGAGGGGGCACTGCGGGGCGTCGGGGGGGCGCGAAGACACCTCCGCAGTTGACTAGCGGCTGCACATCCGTGGCGGCGGGCCCCAGTGCTGCCGCTAGGCGGCGCAACGCCGTGGCAGCGCTCCAGCCCGCCGCTGCCAGAGCGGCTGGATCAAACTCCCACAATGCCAACGTGTTGTCATCCTTGGGGGATACTAACACGCCAGGACCGTCCCTGTACGACGTTAGCACATTACCGGTGCACTTTCAAAAACCTATATCCCAAAAGCCTGTCATCAAGATTATAATTCTATATAACACTTGCATAGGGCCTTTCAGGAATATAATTGTTACCACATTGGTAATGCGCCATTTTATCAGGGGTCGAAGCAAGATGGTGGCACATACGGTCTCGTCACGTACTCAGGATTCGAATATGGCCAGTAGGGTTGCCGGCGCCAAGTGGGACACACATTCATAACTAGGATAACCTTGAGTGCCGTAATCCTCACTGTGCCCTTCCGTTGTTCAAGTACATTGTAGCATGTTTAAGTTTTGTTTTCTAGGGCCCATGCGTTGTTTTCTATCATAGGGCCCCCGGCCGTCATTCTCCATACTCCAAGCCTACGATGTTTCAGGATTAGTGCTGGGATGACACAAATAGGCTCTAGAAAGTATCGGAGGAACTCACGTCTCAAAACACACCTAACGGATAAAAATAGTAATTACAATACTTGTGTGGCTGTGCTCACATTCAAGGGAGCGAGCGCCTCGAGTGCACACGGCCTGCTCAGCCATGTCAGGAGCCTCCGGGAGCAATGTGGAGGGTGCACCGCTAGGTGCATGAAGACAGTTGCGGCGTAAGGAAATTAATAAACATGCGAGGTGCAGTTCATACTGCGCAATTATTACAGTTTGCAGGAGCAGAAAGCATCATGTCACCCTCACGGAGGTTAAGATGGCTGACTTTGAACTTCAGTCAGCAGACATCCTAAAATCCCAGCTTATTTTATGATAGAATAGTTTGCAAGGGATCTGTTTAAAAACCGTTCCGTCCTTGTTTCTATTTTCCTATCATCCATCACTCGTCCACTGCACGTGTTGCGCTCCGGAACCTTGCGGAAAGGGGTTACGACGCCCATTTCAATTAAAGCTGCAATTTAAATAAAAATTTACTGCAGTCTTTCTAAGAACATTTTCCCGAAATGATTCGAAAGTCTCAAGACAAAACTTCTCAGCATGGGCTGGTGATAACCAGGCTATCGTTTTGGATCTTACGCACACACTTTCGTCCCATGTTGGGACGTGGAGACTCGCTAAATATTGTCGCAAATGACTCGAATCGCTGCTTATTTCAGTAAATCACTACAAATCACAAGCCCACCATAGGAAGTAGCATGCATATGTATTGATTCAAAACAGATCGTCACCAGGGGTTCGCACGTGGTCCCCCACCGTACTACTGATCTGGCCCAATGATGCTTACGTGCCCAGTGCTGATGGGATGGGCGGTTTTCACCATGGTATGAACGATCCATGGCATAATGCCTCTTCACATCCATATTATAGTATAAAGTTGTAGAATCCTATGCAAATTCATTAGTATGAACGATCCCTACCGAAGTGATCCTATGCAAATTCATTAGTATGAACGATCCCTACCGAAGTGATCCTATGCAAATTAATTAGTATGAACGATCCCTACCTCAGCCTCGGCAATCAGTTATCACCATGTCCCCACCTTACACACCCATGACACCTATACGCACCTAACTGGCCACATACATGCAACTCGGTACACCTATCGTAAGCAGGCCTCCAAAACAAAACACCAAGGTCACCAACATAAACGTGCTTGCCAACCCATGTACCACGGCCCCGCTGTCCAATCATCCCCACATACTATCTATCCCTCTCTTGACCTACCTACACATGTCGATGTCGCAACCCTTTCGTTCAAACCCTGCCGACCTCCCTGTTTCACATGTCTACAGTTCTCGTCCCTTCAACTTATGTACGACTCCCGCCTACCCGCCTACATCATACATAAAGATCTTATTACCTATCCTCTGTACGGCAACACGCATGGTTGTGCGGTCCACAATCATAGATCAGCCTGAATCAGATAGGGCCCAGGGAACCGAAGTGCAGCTTCCAGCTCCATGGCGAACCCTTCCACAGTGTCCACACGGCAATTCGGGACCCCCATGCCCGCAGCCAGTGACACCCAGTCCAATCGAGGGCCAGTGAGATCTGTGAGGGCACGTGTGGCGGGGCCCATGCCGGGCAGGCGCTGCCGGGCTGCCTCTACCTAAGGATCGTACATTTGGAGACGATGAGGATTGCGATCGACGATGATCGGGCCGGCGGGGGGTTACTTGGGGGAAATGCGTTGGGCAATGCGAAGGCGAAAGAATTTAATGTGCAAAACATAAATTCAAGGAGGAAGCTCAACATATTGATTGTACTTAGCTCCCAGCTTGTTAGTGTGCCTGATGATGAGACGTACATGTACGATGCAGTACAATACGACACAGCATTCGTACCCTGAGTATGGCGTAGCTGCCGTTGGCGCATATTATGGTGGTGATGGGAAGCTGCTCACGGGCTTGAGTCCAGAGTGCCTGATTGTTAGGAAAGGAAAGGAGTAGCCACAGCAGTAACGCATCATACATATATAGGATTTTCCACCCATTTCACTCCAATGAACTCATCCATGGACTCATCACTGGCATGGTATTACATACATTAAAACAATCATTCGATGTTACCACAATACGGCATTAACAGCAGCCGTACCTGCAAGCTGTACATGGCACTTCCGTCAGCTTGAAGGTTAATGACACGACGCCGGGTGTTCACTTCGCCAGCAGAAGCGGCGGCAGCAGCAGTAGCAGCGGCGCTGTCAGTATCCTGTTTCGCTTGTGGCAGAGCTGACGCGGCTGTCAGCGCTATCGCCGCACCCAAAGCCATAGGCGGCCCGCTGCCAATCGCACCGCCGGTCAGGGTGAGGTGTACGAACGGGGGACATCCCTGTAAGGGTCCAGAGCACGGAAACACAGACAAAGGTACGACATACGACAGTTCGGCGCCCAAGATGAGAACGTAATGCCGTTGCCGTACCCTCATGATGTCTCGGTGGTATGTCGCCGGATGATGCACCATACGATGTCAGGATAAAGTGACAGGGAAATAGATAAAGGTTGGTGCATCCTGCAGGAGTTATTATTCGAGTACAGCGATCCTGTACGTTGTGCACCGCACCTTTGAAACCTCCCAGTACGACGACCCGCTGGTGAGAGACTCGTCCACAATCACCGCACCCTCGGGCTGCAGCGCCGCCAGTACGGCACACAACGCCGCCGGCGTCAGCCGGCCAGGAGGGGGCACTGCGGGGCGTCGGGGGGGCGCGAAGACACCTCCGCAGTTGACTAGCGGCTGCACATCCGTGGCGGCGGGCCCCAGTGCTGCCGCTAGGCGGCGCAACGCCGTGGCAGCGCTCCAGCCCGCCGCTGCCAGAGCGGCTGGATCAAACTCCCACAATGCCAACGTGTTGTCATCCTTGGGGGATACTAACACGCCAGGACCGTCCCTGTACGACGTTAGCACATTACCGGTGCACTTTCAAAAACCTATATCCCAAAAGCCTGTCATCAAGATTATAATTCTATATAACACTTGCATAGGGCCTTTCAGGAATATAATTGTTACCACATTGGTAATGCGCCATTTTATCAGGGGTCGAAGCAAGATGGTGGCACATACGGTCTCGTCACGTACTCAGGATTCGAATATGGCCAGTAGGGTTGCCGGCGCCAAGTGGGACACACATTCATAACTAGGATAACCTTGAGTGCCGTAATCTACATAGCAACCAAGCCTGCCTACTTGTAGCCAAAATTGGCAACTGGCGGCTGACAGTCCACCAGGACGAGGCAGCTGTAACGCGCAAGCTCCAAAGCTGCTTCCTGGGGAAAGTACGGCATCCGGCGAATGTTCGGCAGGCCCGCGCCACGATCGACACGCGTGAATGCGCTCTCACATAGCAGTACGGCACCGGTAGCGGCAGCGATTTTGCCTGCCGCCATAAGGGCACCATCTTCGGCCAGAAGTGCGTCGCCGCCAAGGTACAGTGCCGCGGCAGTTGCAGCCGCCCCGCCGCCGCCAGCGCAGCATTTGGCGCGAAGGAGTGCAATGGCGCAGTCTCGTACGAAGGCATCGGCAGCAGCAGCCGCTCCGGCAGAATTGCGATAGACCTTTGGGTTCGAGGTTCCAGGAGTGCTGGATAGGGCCGATGAAGCAGATTGCAGTGGCGGCGCAGACAGCGGTGACAGTGATGGCAGCGGCAGCGGTGGGGGCTCCCAACTGAGGTCATGCGGTACGATAATGGTGACCACGTTGCCACCGACCGGCCTGACCCCGGGCCCCGCCTCCGCCGTCTCTCTCGCTGGCGGCGCTGCCGGTACATTGGCTTCTCCATGCGACGCCACTGGCCCAGCGGGACACGGGAATGCAGAAGCGTCAAGAACAGGGGCGTGTGCCTCAAGACCTCAGCCGGCTGCATCTCAATGGCCAGATCAGGCAGTACCGGTTTCAGATGCTAGCAACGGGGTCAAGTGAATGTAGTTACTCTTTCAGGGCTCCACAAATATATACAGATCTACAGATAAAGATCTACAGATATCTGTACTTCGGTACGTACGATAATCTTCAATCTGCAACTGCCTGCAACGCCCTTCGTCTGTTATGGTACTCGGGATTTCTCGGGCCAGGCTTTGTGAGTTCCGCGAGCAGCTCAAGTTAAGATGTTGGCTGGTGTCGGGTTACCATGCCCAAAGCATTCGAGTACTATGTTGTGTCATGTCGGTGTCTGATCGGTGCAGGGGCGCTTTCAGCCCTTCCGTTTTAACCTCTCTCACAACCCTCTCGACCCTCCCTCTCGACCCTCTCAGACCCTTGACTCTGTACGCACGTGATCTAAAGGGGATCCACTTCACCGTTACGACTTGGGTTGCGACGCAGGGGTCACTGCCTGCCACACGTGATCTCCAACGAGTACGTGTACGACCTTTAAATCCAACCCGGAAACCGTGCCACGCATGTGAATGCTGCATGACCACTGACTTTCCATCCGTACCTGGGAGACCCGCCATCGCCGCCGCCATCGCCGCCGCCATGACGTCCGCGCAGTTTCCTACGGCGCTGCTGCAGCCAGGATCTACCCTGCTCGTCCAAGATGCCGTTTGGCGGTTTCCGGTAACGATTACCCCAGATACCGTTGCCGCTAATGCCTCAACGGGCGAGTTGAGAGGCGGGTCGTTGGCACGGTGCCACGTAGCCATGTCGCCCACCTGTCATCAACGAAATCCAAAACGGTTCCACTTTTCAGGGTTTTAGCAGCCAAGAATCCCATATTGCATTCGCTTACACATTTATAATTTGGACGCCCTTACCTCTTAGAAGGGAGAGCAACCCCCGTCCTCGCCCTCGCCCTCAACCTCCCGGTATTACTTCTTTCTTCCTTCTCTTTCCCTTATGCACATGTGTATCGCTCATCTCAACTGTGGCTTCTCCCTCACCTTTTGAACCGTTCCGGGAGACGGGACTGCAGTACGATAATTCTGTACGATTATTCTGTACGATGATTCAATATTCGTACATAGGATTCATTTTACCGAATGCAATACGTGCGCCCCTGCTTCAGTCTCTGTCTCTCCTTTCGTTATCGCTGTCACGACACCGTGTGATATTAGATGGCAAAGGGCACATACTTGGTCGAGAATACGATATAAGCATGCGTACGGCTGACTGGACCAGACGTAGGAGGATGAGGAGGATTATCCACAAACTCAGGATGTCAGTTGAGATCTTGGGAATTTCACAACAGCTAACTGTTGTATTTCTGTTTTGTCCGCCAACATGCAGCAAAGGCCCGATCGGAAGATGACCATACACGGTCCATCCTGGATACTACCCCGGTATGAAGTCCTTCGAGTTTAGGGCCCGCTGTCAACGACACCAAGATAAAAGAGAGCTATTATATTGGAACCGTAAAACCCTAATTGCTTAAACCCTAAGCCTTAGAACCGATGCACTGCTGACGCACGAGATATCAGCTGCTGCTGGGCCATATAGCTTATGATGCAACACTTTACTTTGTAGGCTGCACGAATGGCAAGGATTTGCAACGTTGCTTTCCTGGTAAGAAAAATGGAATGGAATTTCGGCATCAACAACTGACAATGAACAACTGACAACTGATTTCGTAAGCCACTTACCATGTTAACCACAGGACTGCGGGCCCTTCGAGCGTTGTGTAGGTTGGCAAGACCGTTGGCCAAACCGGGACCCAAATGAAGCAGCGTCAGAGCAGGCCGCCGCGCGATGCGGGCATATCCTGAGGAGTGGAAGTGCCGTCCATTGCCGTACGTACTGGATTTGTCACCGAGGAAAATGGGATTATTAGAAACATAGGAAATTAACATAGAAAGCTAATTTGTGTAGAAAACAACAGCAATGACAATACTATTATTGCTCATACATTTATATTAATAGTAAGATATTATAACGATATTACAGCAATAATGCATACCTGCAATCAAGCCCTTCCCTCACCGTACCTCACATACCTATTTACTAACACAAAATAAATGATTAAGTACCATGACCCAACCCAGATCATTGCCCCTGTATGTACCATCCGCGGCGCCCGTTGCCACATTCTCCTGCAGGCACAGCACGGGTCGTACGGCAGGCCAGAGTCGGTCCATCGCCGAAACTAGCCACATCTCCGTTGTACCCGGGTTAGCGAAACACACGTCAGCGCCCCCCCGCACGGCCGCCAGCAGCAGTGCCTCCGCACGGGTAGCTGGCGTAAACTTGGCGATCGCAGCAGATGCGGCTTTGGGTGTTGGCGGAGGTGTTGATGTTGATGTTGATGTTGGTGTTGGTGTTGGTGCTGATGTTGGTGTAATACAACCAGCAGCGTTTTTTGCCGTACGTGGGGCAGCTAGCCATTGCGATGCAACTCCTGCTGCTGCTGCTGCTAGCGGTAGTGATGACGGAGATGGTGGTGATGAAAACTCACTATTGCGTACCGCACTGACGGCGGCAGCAATAATACCAGAAGCTCCTGCACCAAAGTCATGACTAGCGGCGGCTGTAGCAGCTCTTGCTGAATCTTCTGTTGCCTGCTGCATCTGATGGTCACCAAGCAACTGCTGGGCGAAGTGGGAGACACTAAGATCTTCGTAAACTATCCTCAATGATTCGTCTCCTGGTATGTACGCCCAGAAACATATAAATAATGTTCAACTCACTCTGTGTACCTGGTGCGGGGCCCTGCCTTAACTTCACTTCCGGCAGACGCATACACACACACACACACACACACATGCGTGTCAAACGGTTCGCAATACACCAAGATCTTAAGTAGGAAAGATACCTTTCAGGATACTTATTTTGTTACATGAATAAGTAAAAGCAGCCTGTGATCAATGGTGATGGTGGGTGACGATGCGGCGGGCGCTAGCTACCCACGTAGCACCTTATCCGATCATGGCCCGCCCCTGTCCCGCCTCCTCACCGCGACGCTGCTGGTTTGCTTGAGAGCTGCACTGCTAATGAGCAAGCGTGGCCGACTCTCGCCTTACAGTGCTTGGCTGGCTTGGTCTCCTGATTGGCTTGCTGACTGGCTGGCGGGCCTGGAATGTCCTTCCAATCGATCTAGGCTCTGTCGAATTCATCAGTTGCTTGCTCGGTGTAATCACGCAGCAAGTGCATAGCTATGTAGGCACAACGCGGCGTATCAAGGTGCTGACTGCCCACAGCCGTCACTTTCTTCGTCGATTCAAAGTCCTCCCGCCATCGTAATTGCCATTATTGGTGTTATTACCTTCATGCACCTCACATGCTCCATTCTGTCTGCTGTACATCCGCCCTGAGGTGGTCGGTCGGTCCTATCTAGGCGTTTGGCCTGACCAAGACCATGCCTAGATTGATGCAGCAGTTGTGTGGGGCCTTGTGTGCGGCCTTGTGTGGGGCCTTGGGCCAACCACCTGCTGGTGAGGTGCATGCAGTCGGTGCATGCAGTAGGCGCGCGTGTCACAGCACAGCACGTAACGTACACAGAGCGTGACATCCAACTGTCACGCACGGCAAACTGGAATCACCGCATAACTAAAACCATACAATTACGTCAGTTAGATAACTATGGTGGATAACAATCATGGAAGGGTTTTGAGGAGAGCTAGTCGGCTCGACAACTGATTGATGGTCGTTGCCTTGATTTGGCTCTGAAGAGCAGGGTGGGCACAGGTTTTGGCTTGGCAATGGCAGACTATTAGAGTCGAGGCTTCGAGGCTGTTCGGCTCATCCAAGATCCGGATGGGGAATTTGAACTGAGCAGTACGGAGTACGGCAACTGCGTGGGAGCGCACAAAGTTGAGGCAGGAACGTACTCCGGCGTCCCTGCCCAGACAACAATGACGCGCACACGACTGCGGCCACCACGTGGACACCCAAGGGGTTAGCTACCGTCTCGTAACGCATGTCTGGCCGTCACGCAGTTGTGTAGCTACCACTTATGCAGCCCCTGCCTGCCTAACAGCCACGCGTGCAACACCTGTTTTATTTGACTGCCATAAGTGCGATGCCTTTCTGACTTGTCCGCGACGTCACGTTCGGCCACGCCCAGTTGACCGACTCGCACCACACCAACGCACAAGGCCACACCGTGCAATGCCGGCGCCTACCGTACGGAGGCTCAAGGACGTAAGGCAAGGGCACCAAGTCGAGCTAAGTAACCACAAGTGGCGTCCAGGAAGACGAGTCAAGCCAGTGCTGAGCAGCCTCAGCGTCACACTGCGCGTCCCTTGCGCTCCCCCTTGACTGCGGAGCCTGAGGCGACAGGTGCGGAGGCCCCGCCGCGGTGCAACCTACGCTCTGTCAGGACTCGTTCAGGACGCTGCAACGAGCGGTAGCTGACGGGCGGGTCAGCACTAACCAAGGCACTAACCGAAGGAGTGTCGACGAAGGAAACCAGGAGGTCGGCACCGGGGACAGCGGTTCGGTGGACACGGTTCACACAGTTCGCGCGGTTCAGTCACCAGCCCTCCTCGACAGGTCACAGGTCCACGACTATAACAGTGAGCCCGAGGACGTGGAGGGCGCTCACGGAGTACGCAAGCTCCCCAAGTTTGCTCCGCGGGCATTGGGCTCTTTCACCTAATTCGCACGAGTTCCAGGATCACTTGGCTTACACCAAGGTTTTGGTGCTCTGGCAGAGCAAACGGGCAGCTTTGGTGGCGTCCTTTCCTGTCATGGCGCGAAACGTATGCAAGGACAGGGACGACCCCATCACCATGTGGTCCATCCAGGAGCATCTGGCCACCCTCACCGAGCACAAGGCGGGGTGGGTGAAGGTGGGCAACGCCAACGCAATGCAAAATGCCCCGTTCAACAGTTTAGACAAGCTGAGGGCGTGGCACCACCACACGCGGAGCGGCTGGCACCTCTGTCCCTTCAGGCCACCAATCGGGGAGGCCATCCATCACACGTCCTTCTGCAGCAACCTCTGAGCAACATAGACGAGGCGGCCACCTGGCCGACCTGCAGGCGTAGATGGTCGACCCTGCGCCTACCCCAAGTGCCGTGGATGACGGGCTGCCCATATAGAGGCAGAGTGCTGGACCCAACAGCTCGATGAGGGCAAGACCAATGCGCAAGCGCCATCACCGCCCTAGTTTGACGAGAAACACAAGGCGGCAAGAGCAGATGACCGCAAGAGCATTGCGATGCACACGGCGGATGACTTCTTTGGGGACGACCACTCTCGCCATCACCAAAGCCGACACCTGTAGGCAGCAGCAGCTGGATCTGGAGGCGGAGTCACGCAAGGCCAACACCGCCACCGCAACAGGGCCCACCGCAGAGATCGTGAACGAGGTGTTGAATAGCGATGAGGCACAGGAGCCGCTCAGCAAGACCTGCACCAACCGTGAGACCCTGCCGGTTGGCTTCACCCAGTTGCCACCGGGACCGCTACCCAGGACCACCACACCCCGTGTGTCAGCCAACCTTGGAATGCCAATGGAGTGACGGCCACCGCAAGTGCACCTGGGCACCCATGCCCCACCTGAGGCTTTCAAATAATTCCTGCAGCTGGCGCAGAACGCCACCTGTAGGAATCTGACCAAGGGAGCTGGAGGCACCACGAGTCCGGGCAGTGCAGTAAGCAACGCCAGCACCGGACAGGCGAGGCGTGAAGAGATGAAGCAACGCCAGCACCGCAGAAGTCAAGCGTTGACGACCAGAGCAGATCCAGAAGCACCTAGAGCAGTTTGCCGTGGCCCCGGCAGGTATACTGCGGCTCACTTATGAGGAGGCGGCAACGTCGGTGGCTATCAGGTATGCAGATGGCAGCCATCTTTGGCAGGGACTACGGGTGGTGCCAGACAATGCATCAGACGTCGTCCTGGTGGCAGAGTCGGCATGACCAGAGGAGCGCTTGGACGTGAGAACAGCACCAAAAGTAGTGAGGAAGGTGGAATACCAGAATCAGCTACGGCCCGGCGGGCTCTCTTTCCAGAACCATCACGCCCCGCACCTGCACCACTCAGACGGGCAAGGTTGGCAGCGGCGCCAAGTGGGAGCGCTGTGCCGGAGACGGAGGACGGAGCATTCGATGGGCACAACGCCACGGGTCAGTTCTAAATGGTCAACGACCACGAGCTGCGATGCTGCAAGCTGGACCACTGCGCCATGGCCTGCGTCGACGATATCCTGGTCTTCTCGTCCTCGGGCGAGCAACACCTCCAGGATTGCGCAGGCATCTTCACATGCCTCCGTCAATGCGGCCTCAAGCTGCATCCTGACAAGACCATCATCGCGGCGGAAGAGGTTGAGTTCCTTGGGCACATGGTCTCGGCTCAAGGGCTACGGCCCATGGACGCCAAGATCGGGGCGATCCTTGCACTTCAGCCGCCCAAGACCCTGACAGAGCTCCAGGCGCTGCTTGGACTCACCAACTATTATCGCTGCTACGTGCCCAAGTTCAGCGAGCTCGCTGCTCCCTGCTCCAACGAGCTCACCCGCAAGGGCGTCATGTGGAATGAGTCCACTTGGCAGCCGTGCCATCAGGCCGCGCTGGACGCGCTCAAGGACTGCTTCCGTCAAGAAGGGCTCATCGTGCGCCGTGTGCAGCCGGGCAGGCTGCTCATCCTCCTCACGGATTGTTCCGCCCATGATATCAGCGGTGTTCATCTCCCTCAGCGGGCAGCTCGACGACAATGGGCAGGACTACATGGTGGCCGCGGTGTCCCTCTCCCTCAATGCGAACGAGCGCAATTACATCTTTTAGTTCAAGGGTGAGATGCTCGCGACCTGCTGGGCCATGCAAACGCTCCGTCCTTACTTGCATGGGGTGCCTTTGGTGCGGGTGATGAATCACGCACAGCTGTGGCTCATGGAGGGCAACACCGTGAGCAGCACTGGCACATACACACGCTGGGCTCTCATCATAAGCCAATTCGACTTCGACGACTGCCACTGCCCGGGTGCCCTGCACCAAAATGCGGATGCGCTCAGCCGCATGCCGCAGGCCAGCTCCGCTGATGGCACCGGCGCCCGCATGGATGATGACACTGACCCGCGGCCCTCGCGATCACAGCTCGTCCCGTACCCGCTTCCTCGTGGATCGTGCAGCCTTCGGACCTCAGCAGCACTTCTCAGCCACGATCTGCACCAACTTGGCGGACACACGGCGGCTGGCGAAACTCCTTAACGTGCACCTGCCGACCGTCCCATTCAGTCTCCAGCAGGCTCAGATCATTCCCACCGCCACCACACACACATCCATCAACGCTGGCTGACTGGTCCACATAATTTACAACTTTACACATCCCAACTATTGCCTTCAGTTTTATTGCAACAAACTAACGAGCATGCCCTGGCGGTTTGGTATACATCGGGCCTTCGTATCGCTATCTTTTCTATCTTTCGTTACAATTCGGGTTTTTACGCCCTGTGTCCTAAGCCTGGTGGTAGATGGCCTCGCGCGCTACCCTGCTGCCCAAATCTCATCAACCAGGTCGTCGCCAAGGGCCGGAGGTCTGGGTTGGAGCTCGTGAGGCTATTTGCCACATCATCATTCAGGGCGCCAACGCTGATTCCGCTCCCGTTTATGGTTTGTTCAAATACTCCCTGCGTCTGCTTCCTCTGTCGATGTCCTCCACTGCCGCCGCTACTGTGTACGGCCGCTACTGCGTAATAAATATATAATTCCCCAAGCAGCAAGGGTGAAATTGTATACCCTAAATCTCCGGTGAAACCAGTCTTGTACCTTGTTTTTGCCAAAGACCTAATAGGAGATGTGCTGACTGCGTCGACTGCTGACTGAGCACGGACGGCCTGAGAAAGATGCTACCGACAAGCGCGCATATCCCCTCCTCCCACCTACCTAATTGGTGTGCCGCCATACATAAGCATTAAGGCTCGGTTGAAGAGAGTTGCGGCAATATCTGGCTATACTGCAATACTGCAGGGCCGGCAATCCAAATGTTTAACTTCAAGCCCCCAGCCGCTCAATCGTGCAGTAGCTCACCCCGTATGCGTACTGCCGCTTATGCTGCTGTGTAATGTAATGCCGATGCACACGCATACAAGCAAATAAAGCAAATAAAGCAAATAAAGCAAATAAAGCAAATAAAGCAAGCAAGCAGATTACATTACAACGAACAGCAGCAGCAGCAGGTTCTATCTTGGCGCCACCACTCAGAAGACAGCCACCCACCTTCAGCTCCTTTCACTCAACGCATGCATGCAGCTAATATGAGCGTCGTCGTCCGCGCCGCCTACCGCCACACGCACACATACACATACACGCATACACAATTGGTTTAAGTCATCCATGCATTTGCGACCCCGCCGTGCACTTCATTCTGCTGGCCAACCCTAAGGACGGAGTGACGGACGGAGGCCGTACCTCCGGCCCACCGACTCACTGGCCCAACTATGCAGCTCGCTCGCGCACTCGCTAATATCCACCACCATCAACATTAATAAATAGTTGAATTGATTTCGTTTCAGTCGTCGCTCCTACCCCCCCCCCGCCATTACGTGACCCCTATACACGGCCTAGTAACCCCTCTGCAGAGCATCCCACCTGCCTACCAGTCCTAATCCTGTTCCCCACCCCGGCGCCAAGCGATTCCCTCCGCTCCTCCGCTAACGGCCCCTCCCAGCCCCCCGTCCCGCTGACTTCCTAAGCTAGCTAACCCTGGCTAGTTCTTCTTCGTCGTCGTCTTCGTCGTCTTCGTCGTCGTCGGCAGGAAGTCATAGCACACAGGCGGGCAGGTACACGCGACTGGATTCATCCCGGGAGAAGTTGGCGTCATCTCCTAGAAAGCTGAATTGTAATTTTAAATCATTCGCGTTCTTATTAATTAACGTACTCACAATTAATTAACAAGTACGGCACAAACGTTAACGGTACGTGTGAGGTAAAGGAGTAGTGCAGAAGTTGAGGAGCAGCAGAACAATGTGTCGATATATAAAGTTGTACATCGCCGTACAAATCATCACACGTATCCGTACCAGATGGATGGATTTTTACGCGCGCGCTTTAGTGACTTGCGCCAATACGGCTGAAAGCTATTGCGAGCAGAAGGCAGATCCAACTGGTCAGAGTTCGAGATCAACGACAAGGCGACTGACTTCCGCGTCATACTCCATGTCCTCCAGGGTCGACACCATCTTTTCGTCCCTGACCTTCACCTTGTCTCGCCATCCCCCACCCGCTTACAACACACCGCTGACGCGCTACTGTACCGAGGTATGTACCGTTCTGTGCCAAACCACACGTACGACATGTACGAAACCACGTACGATATGTACGGAACCATGTGCTCTACCATTCCGTCCTTTTCTGTGGTGTCATCTGGTCAAATAATAATCGTCGTCACGCCTCTGATATGACGTCATGGCGCCATCATGCATACCTTCGTCGTTGTAAGTTGTTGTTGTTGTTGTCGTCATCATCACTTGCCATACGATCTAGGCAGTCTTCCGACTTCATCAACAGTCCTAGTCACTACCCGATCATCTATCCGTACATATGACATACACGTACAGAAACGTTTCCTGCACGTGGAAGCTGCTGGTGAGCCATTCATTGCACTTACGAAGCCCCTTGAGAAGCTAAAACCCCTCCAGCCAGCACCCCGGACACCCCCTCAGGTGATGGGATGAGAGGCGACTTCCTCACAGCCACACAGCCACACAGCAGCAAAGATGTTGAACTCCCCGACTTGCTTATTCTGGGCGATGACGATGACGATGACGACAAGTCACAGCGATTCCCAAGGAATGCTGGAAAAAAATTGCGAAGTAACAGTACCTCCACGCGGGTAGCCCGAGACGGCTGGCTGGCGGGATGCCATCGGGGCGTGCACGTGCACGTGCAGGGCTGTCACCCACGAATAAGATATGCCCCCCCTTGCGACATCTGACGAGTAACGAGTAACGGCACACAGCCGATGGTACACCCGAACTCACCTCCTCATCATGACACAGTTATGGTATCCAGAAACGCAATATGCTACGTCGCAAGGAAACCGGGGAGGTACTTGGAGCTAAGGGAACCACCTTCTTTCTCCACCTGCGGAACCCCGCCGCCTTCTGACGCCATTGAATCCTGAGGTCATGCTCCCATATACTTGCACGCATGCCTCATTCCCGGCCGTACTTTCTCGTACGGCCGTCCTCCCCGTACGTCATACCCGACTACGTGCCCTGAGCGGCACGAGGGCATCACAAATGCACACTAAAGAATGAGCCTCCGGTTGCTGTCCCAGCAAGGGCACGGATTTCCGTGATTATAACGTAAGGCCCCTGGAAGGAATGGGACTCAGACATGGACATGTATTCCCTTGATGGTGTGATGGTGTGATGGTTGGTGTTCACCACACTGGGCCATGCCAGTCTCCCCTACCTCCCCAAGGCTTAAGGGAGCTCTGTTAAAGGAGCTCTCTCACAGCGCGAAATCCATTCCCTGTTTTCAGCGCCCAGGAGGAGGAGCGATCTGCGTCAAGGAGGACGAACGCAATCGACTCATCAACGTCCCATTCGAGGTGTCATAACCGCCCAAACTGTTGCCGCCACCACCACCGCCTCCCCCGCCGCCGCCGCCGCCGCCGCCACTAGCACCGCTAGCAACGGTGCCAGCAGTGGCAGCGACTGCCCCCGCTGCCGCCGCAACCGCCGCTAATGTGGCCGCAGTAACCTGCGGCGTACTGCCCATCGAGAATAGCAACGCCGGTCCGGTACCGACCCCACTTCTGCTGTTGCCGTACAAACTCCCCGGTCCGTACCCCGCTGCTGCCGTCCGTGGGGCGCCGGGGGCCGGCGTGGCCACGTGTGGACGCGGTGCTGTACCGACCATCGCATTGCCTCCGTAGCTGCCGCCGTGCCCATCGGACTGTTACGGGAAGCGGGCGAAAGCCCACACAAGGTCAGCAGCGAGGGGGGGGGTCAATAGCCCAGGCACACAGTCAGGCAGCCCCTCGTTAGCTGGGAGGTGGAAGGGGAGGAGGGTTTTGGGGGGGGGGTTATCTGTTCTCGCGCCGAAACGTCGTCGAGCGGACGAGGACGAAGGCATGGCATCATCCAGCACCCGAGCCGCGTAAGTGGGCGCACCCGAGCCGCAGACCTTTGGAGTTCTCTTCCCATCTCTGTTCACCGAAACAAAGGCCTTCAGTTGTGGCCCCCATCCAACTGGCTGGATCCGACCGGCTGGATTCGACCGGCTGGATCTGACTGGACTTCGTCAACATTCCTTTATGGTTAAGCAACAGCTGCATCGGGTCTGTCTTTTTGCTGACTTGACTTTCCCTGATTTCATTCCCGATGGGATATTCCTTTCCCGCTGCGTTCACCAAAACCTGCCGAAGTGCACTTACAATGAGGCCCCGCACGCCCGCCTCCTTTGCGGCTGGGGAGAGTGCTTTGGCGGGCTGGCGGTTCGCTGGGCCAGGGCCAGGCCCAGCTGGAGACACATACACATACACACACACACGCACACACACACACACACAGATACAGAGACACATGCCCCTACCTGTTGATACGGGCCAGCTGCGTACCCATTGGCGGTGCCTGTGGGCCCCGCTATGTGGTGGTATGTGGGCTGCTGCTGCACAGGGTAAAATGCCTGCGGTGCAGGAGGCGGATGTTGATGTCCTTGCGGCATCGAACGCGGCGCATATGAACTGGAACCACCGGCAGCGCTGGCCGCGACGGCGGCGAGAGACCCCATCGCGCTTGACCGCACCGGTCCAGGCGACATCCCACCCCCGCCGCTGCCGCCGCTGCCGTTAGGAAGTCGGCCTGGGCTCAACTGCCCCTGCATCCCAAAGTTGCCGTACGAGATCGCCCGCATGGTATTGTACGGCATACCGCCGCCGCCGCCGCTTGGGTCACCCCATGCCGTTGGAACGCTGCCGCCCTGTTGTTGTTGTTGTTGCTGTTGTTGTGGTTGTTGTGGCTGTAGCTGTAGTTGTAGCTGCTGTTGAGATGGTGGTTGCCCCAACCGTCCCGGTTGAGATGGGGGTCCAGGTGATCCACTCCAACTGTTTGCACTGCCCGAGCCACCACCCGAACCTCCTCCAGGTATTCGAGCCGCGATATCGCTAGGGAATTCAGAGGAGTGCACCTGCGGGGGAGGGAGCGGGAAAATAACGCCACTACAATGTGGAAATGTACGGTATAACCCGATATATGTACGTTAATGATGCTGAAGGGAACGATGCTATCAATTCTTCCCTCGGTACTTACCATGACTGATACTGATGTCTTCAGGGTTTCATCTGACCCGTGGGTCAGCTGATTCTTGAACACCCCACCCCGCACCTTATGTAGCGCCGGGGAGGACGGTCCAGGGGATGCGACCTCGCTCCCAACTCGGGTGAGCTGCTGCACCCGCTGGGGAGCCGCCAGACGCAGCGAAGGGCCGCCAACAGCTGCTGCTGCTGCCGCTGCCGCCGCCGCAGCGGCAGCGGCAGCGGCAGCAGTTGCAAACACGCCCTGTCCTAGACCCGCGCCGTTCCCACCGCCGACACTGTTTGCGGTGGCGGAGGTGTAGCTTCCAGGTGCCGTTCCGTTGTGGGGGGACGCCGGTGCCGTACCTGCCGTACTCCCCGACGGCGGTGGCGACGGCAAAGGTCCTTTGCTTGGTGAGGCACCACTACCAAGGCGCCTGGATCGTACGAACGCAACGTTGGGCCCGACCCCCCCCGCGGGGGCGTTACCGTAGAGAGGACTATCAGGAACTCGACGAACTGCAGTCGGCAGCGGCAGCAGTGGCGGTGGTGGTGGCGGCGGCGGCGGCGGCGGCAGCGACGGTAGGGTTTTAAGTTGAACTTCAGTTTATCTGGAAATTGAATAACGTAAAGTCATTGTCATAAAACATGATACAAATGGATGTTTGTTTCGCTCACTTCCCATGCCACACCTGCTGCTGAGCTATAGTCCACGTCGTACGATGTGCCGTACGCGGATGAGCCGTTTACCCTATTGGATGCCGCCGCCGTCCCAGCACCAGCCCCTGCCGCTGCGGCGGCGTTGATGCTTCCGTGTTGCCGCATCATGCCGGGGACGGGGGGGACGACGGGCCAACCCATCCGCCCGTTTACCGCGGCCGCGGCCACGGCCGCGGCGGCAACGGCGGCAGCGGCAACACCGCTGCCGTTACCAGGCTCAACGCCATAGTACGGCGCCGCCGGGTCCGCCACCATGAACAGCCCCGGATCCTCGGGTCCACCTAATCCAAGGCTCAGCGTCTTGCCCTGTACAGCTCGATAAACCTGCAGCAGCGGTTGCAACGCCGTACAGTCGTACGATGTTCATGCGTACGCGTACGCACACGTCTGACAGCATAGTGGGATGCGTTGGGTGCTGTGTCCCACACCAACATGAGTATTTCAAATTTACACATCTTCATTTTGCAAACCCTCATCCCCCGCGATTCAGTTCTTTAAAGCACATGAGGGATGCTTATAAGGCTCCAAGACTACCGTTGCGTCGTACTGTCCGTTCCTGTCGTACTTTTGGTGGTGGAGGGGCGATCTTCTCCCGAGGCGGTGTGTTGGTCGCCAACCGCGCCCACACCGGCACTCGCGGCGCCGTGGCGGCTGCG
Organism: Volvox africanus; assembly: GCA_030268105.1. NCBI lineage: Eukaryota > Viridiplantae > Chlorophyta > Chlorophyceae > Chlamydomonadales > Volvocaceae > Volvox > Volvox africanus. The sequence goes on along the minus strand of BSDZ01000028.1, from coordinate 641,622 downwards.
TCAGCTCCCCCTGCCGACCCCGATACGTGCCCAGTGCGCAGCCGCGGCTGGCTGCCGGCTCCGCCATCTCCGCCAACGCCGCCAACGCTAACGTGGCCGTCGCTGCACGCAACGGACAAACGGACACATACACAGCCAGATCCACGGACAGATATCAGCCTCAGGCGACACCGTGTAACAGTACGACAGGAATCATACAAACGCAAACCCTTGTCAGCTCAGGGCTTGCCATATAACAACAGGACCGCCATCAGACCGCCAAGCATCCGCCCCGGCGCTGCCGTCACCTACCCTGCACGCCGCGTACTGGTGCTCGCGGGCCGGCCGCCGCCGCCGCCGCCGCTGGTCGCGGATCCCGGACGAATGCGGCCGCCGACGCCGACACCGACGCTACCGCCGCCGGCACTGACGGCGCCGCCGTCTCGCCTAAGCGCCCCACCGGTTGATGTTGACGTCCCCGAAGCTCCCGCGGACACCGTCCCATTGATACCGAGTGTCGTATAGGACCGCCCGCCAAAGCCAGCGTGTACGGCAGCGCGCTCGCTGTCGTACCCTATACCACCATCCCCCACATGTGCACAATGGTGCGGCAGCGCGCCCCGCAATTGTGCATGCAACATACGACAGATGATTAGCGGAGAAAGAAAACGAGGAGTGAACCCCCACATTGGATGCCCTCTTCGACTGATGCAAATTCTGCGCCTTCTCGCCCAAGCCCAAACCTCAGCTCTCAGCTCGTAGTACAGATCGGGCCCTAAGCTCTATTACGAGCCCGACCGATGTCAAAGCCTCCCGATCCCTCCCCACATCCTTCCGTCCGGCAAGCCCCGGGTTCTGCCCAGCCTGTCCCCACTCCCCGCTCCCCGCTCCCCATTCAGGTCCGCCCGATGTCTTCTGTAACCATAACCACGTCGTTGTAACCTGGAGCTCAAATATACAAACCCTAACATATAAAAACCCTAAACCCTAAAACCCAATATACAAACCAGACAGACAGACAGACAGACAGACATATGTTGGTGTTACAGGTTGGTAAGGATTTCCCAAGTCGGGATCGCCAACTGGGCGACCAACCCCACCTTGGGACAGCCGCTGTTGGCCGCTCCCCAGCGCACCGGGCCCCGTGCCGTATCCGCCCTCTGAGCCCGCAGTGGACGACCCGCCTGGACCCAGCCCTGGACCCGAGCCGTTCGGAGCCAGAAACAACAGGCCTTCGTCGTCTTCGTCATCCTGCACACCAGCAGTAGCAGTAGCAATGGCGGCAGTAGCAATGTAAGCAGCAGAGGACGGTAACCGACATAACTGATTTAACCGACCTGAGTCACCAAATAAGCCCCTCATCTGAAGCGACGTTTCACCCCTACGTCCCCTCAGGGTGCCAAACCCGAACAAGGCAGCTCCCCCGAAGCCCGTCCCTCCCCTGGCCCCCACCTCAAGCACCATGATGGCTTCCACCACCATCATCAAGCCTCCCTCGGCCCCGTCAACACCACTGGCGACGTCTGCCACCGCCGCCGGTACCGCTGCAACCGCTGCCGGCTCGTTGGCGTGCGCCAGGGCCGCCACCTTCGCAAGTTTCTTACGGGACTTGAGAGCTGTGTCAGCTGCGGAGGACGGGTGTGGAAGGCAGCGGATTTCACACGCCGGAGGTGATGACTGGGAGCAATGCGCACACGGGCTCGTGGATGGAGGGATTACCGCCGTACGGAGATTAAGGAGCTTACGGGTCTCTTAGCCTATCTGCTGCTCGGCAAACGAGCTCCGAGACCAACATGGACATGGACATGGGACCCCCACGGCTTACGCCTTCGCCGATCATCACTTCCAGCCTTATAGAGCTGGAGCTCCTTAAGGCCCCCTCCTAAAGCTCCGAAACCTCTCAATCCCAATAACGCTTCGTCCAAGCTATATGAGCTCAAAGCGCCAGCCCGTATATCTGGCTGCAGACCGCAGGGCATTCTGAAGACCCTGGATCAGCTCAGGACCCGATGTTACTGCGAACGGAACGCAGGCGGACGGTAGCTGCGCCCACTGCGTCCTGCGCGATGGCTGCGTGGTGGCTGCGTGGTGGCTGCATGGTTGCACCCCTAGCCCAGGGGGCTATGGTCCCACGGGCCACTCGACGGAGAGAGCAGCCAGCCGCCCGCTACAGGCCTGGACTCCAGAGCACCCAGGGGGCGGAGCCATGTGGGGAAGACCCGACAGGTGGCTGACCAGGATGGGATGCAAAAGCCGTGTCTCCGATTTGATCACGTTGGCATGGTGCCGCGGTCGCGGCGGTCGGGGGCCGCTCGAGCGCCGGCCCCGCACCCTGTTGCCTCTGCCTTCACTGAACGGCATCGTGCTGGGATGCAGAATGAAAGAATGGATGAATGAATTTCAGCCGGCCATTCCTTCTGCGCTCCACCGTCTGGACCGCCACACCCAGTACATGCCCGCTGTATGCCACTCGTCGCTGCAGTGCTGCTAAGCTGATACTTGGGCTGCTGCCATTCTGACGGCGCCCCGCCGCCGCCCCGCCAGTGCTTCCGCCGTCACTTCGGCCATATCTACCACAGCGGCGGCGGCAGCATCCACTATTGAAGCTCTACACAGCCCTCTTCATCTGCCGCTGCCTTACCACCACCGCTGCCATTGCCGCTGCAATGGCACTATCATAGCAGCTGCGGCTGCCACGGCATTGACCATCCACAGCCCCTCTTCCATTCTTGATGCTTCACGTGGTGGTTTTCTCTCACCGCAGCCTTTCCTTACACCAGAATCCAGTACCGGCATCGCTTTCAGCGTCACAGCGGCGCTTCGCTGCCTGCGACCTGGTTCAGCTCCCAAATCTAAGGCACAAACCCAGCCCAACCCATAACCTGGCGCTGACACCACCATACTCGTGACATGCACGTACGAAGAGAAGGGCAGGGAGAGAGAGGGGGCCAGATGGAAACACGTCGTGACTGTGTCGAAACTTACAGGGCCCTCGAGCAGACGCTGCCGCCTGTGCAGCCGCTTGCGCCGCTACCTTTGCGTCCTGAGGATCGTCCCATTCATCCTGCGGCCCCCCTTTGAGCCCCGGGAGGAACAAGCGAACCTGCAAGGTGGGAGGCGAGCGGTCGGCAGCATTTTTCCAGGACGGTCATGATGGGAGAGGTGATGATGTGGGATTTAGGTATCGAAAAAGAAAAGAGTTTGTCTCGCATTAAGTGTGATGGTGCTGAAGTAATATGGTGTGGAGTAAGCGAGCTAGCATGGGAGTGCGGGGTGAGCAGGTGCAGCGATGACAGGAAATTGGCGCCTCAAAGCATGTCTTGCATGCGCTTAGATCCGTGGTTGGTGATATACGGATTGCATATATTAGAATATGATCGATAGAATAGCAGATCAACGAGTTATAAGACGCGTCACGGAAACGATGAACGGTAGAGACTTAAGCACACCCTGGGAATTGAAAATGGCACCCCTGAAACGACGACTTATTCCCTTGGTCCCCATACCTTTCGTGGCAAAGGTCTTTCACAGGCAACGGCGGGCACCCAGAAGACTCACCCTTGTCGCCTCCGCAAGCTTAATACTTCGTGCATTGTAAACGTCCAGCTCGTTGCAAGGTAATCTGTTTACGAAGACCGGTGCCGCTTGTGTGGCACCGACGCCTGTGCCGTCTTGCATGGCCAAATGCCTTGGCGAAACGGCCTCAGTGTCTTTGTCTATTATAGCATTGCACAAGCCATATAAAACGGGACATTATTACCGGCTTTCCCGGTGCCGCGGATAGAAACTTAACAGACGATAAAGAAAGCTTGCGTATTTCTTGAAATTCTTTTTCACATAGCGAAGTTATGGTATGAGCGTTGTGATTTGGGAAGTCTTATGGGGGAAAGTAGCCTGGCGATTCTACGATGCTCAATATGTTTCGCTGCCCACGGTGCACCTTCGAGCATTCATGAACAAAAAGGCTTGGCGAACTGACTTAAAAAATATATCCATCCTTTGAAAGTTATATTGTCTTTATCGCATAATCTAATTGCTGTAACTCCATCCTTCAGAAGCTAAGTGCGACACATACTTATTTGTGAATATAAATCCCAAAGCGTCCATAAATTAGGCCATATATTCTTGTCAATCATCCTAAGAAAACATCTGTGAGATTGGCACACAGTTCAAGCTGCCTGCCATCTCAAGCTGCACATCTCCTTAGTGCTAGGCGCAGCGCAAGGCACAACCAGGACCAAATTCGTTGACAATTACTTATTAATGCCATACGACGTCCAGCCGAGGACGAATACCGGAACAGGAGGCGCTCCTACCGGCAAGGGGCAAGCAGAGCGGCCCCAAATGGACCATCCCTCCACCAAGTATCGCGAAATTGAGATGCCCAACCCGGTCATCATGCATCGCGCCAACTCCCCGCCGCGGCCTACCCTGCCTCGGAGGTCGGAACCGCGCAGTTGGAAGGCGACTGCACGCGAGCGCATTCCCCTTACCTCCAGCTTAACAGGCACGAAAGAACGTCATGGGCAGGTGTTCAACTTTTCAAGTGGGGGAGGGAAATTTTTAAACCGGCTTGGGCCTTATGGAGCTTTTGGGCTTGGGGTCTTAACTCTCAGACATGTTGATCCCCGTCCCTTTGCCGTACAATAGCCGCGACATTTGATGGCCGTTTTTGCCAAAGTCCAGGCCGCCACACCGCACGGGATGTGCGCCGAGAGGGCGTTTACAGACCGTTAACTGTATCACCGATGTCTCACCTCCGCCTGTCTCGTATCCGATTTGGCAGCTGCCGTTTCCGTATGCTCAGCCTACTCCACATTCACATGTGCAGCAGCCATGGCTTTGCAAGAGGCCCCGCTGTTTTTCCACGCCCCGTGTTTCAGGTCCCGGTCGTGCTGGCAAGCAGGGCACACTTTTGGGAGTTAGCGGCGGCCGTTACGAGGGCGAGGTGCTTGCGGGTCGACCTCACGGCAGAGGACAATATTTTGTCCACAAGGTGGGGAACCAGCAATAAATCGAATTATCGATATTCCGAAAAGGTATTTTATTTATGATCAAACACATCTTTCAATTCTATATATTACTATAAGTATTATATATAATTTGTGTTATATGTTTTTGTACTGTGTGTTATATTATATTATAAATGCAGCATGAGAACCCTTGGCTGTTGAGCCCAGGATTCGCAAAAAATGGTGGCACAATTGTCGGCGAAAGCGGACTGCCCCGGACTTCTCTTCGTGCCATTATGGGCATTTCCTCACCGCCTGGGCGCAGTTCGGGTTTTGGGGGTTGGGCGTTTAGGGTTCCTTGGAAGGGTTGGGTCAAGCATGAGGCCGCAACGGATTTGGTTGATGGATGTTGCGGAATCGGCTAACAGTTGATCACACAACTGGTCTGAAGCCGACATCCAAATCCAGATTAAATCATGGATCCGTTAAGTAGCTAAGCCCCGGTATGGCGATTCGAGCAGCCGCACGTGAAGTATAAACGCTTCTCCCTTCTCCCGCATCTGTTATTACGCAGACCCATTCAGTTGTGTAAAATGATGTAAACACGCTTCTTCCCACCCCTCCTGCCCCCTGCTCTCTCCAGGAGGGTTCCAGTTCCAAGGAGTGGGTACTGCAGTACGACGGCGATTGGATCCAGGGCCGTCGTGAAGGTAACGGCACCCGGTACTACCCTTCTGGTGAGGTGTACAGCGGGGACTGGGTGGCCAATATCCGTCACGGCACCGGGCGGTACGAGTACGCCAACGGGGATATGTACGTTGGGCAGTGGGCGGACGACAAGCGCAGCGGAGCAGGGACCCTCTACATGGCCAGCGGTGAGCGGAGGGGATGGAGAGGGAGAGGGAGGGGCAAGACTACCGGTTTCGGGCCTACTGCTGCGAGAAACTGTAGGGAACAAGTGATCCGTGGGTCAGTGGAACCCCACACTCGCTTGCCGAGAAACGGCACCTGATGACTTTTTAAGCAACAAATGAAAAGCGGAGAGGTTTGGAGGACTAGGGAAACTCGTCGAACGGCGGTGGCCGGTGAAGCGGAAGAGGGCAACATTTTGGAGTACTGTTGTACCCAGCGTGTATGTGCTTTTAAAAGGCGTACGTGCTGCAAATGAAAACCTCCGTCGGGACAGTGCTCGCATAGTTTACGCTCGGTGTTGCGCAGTCTTCCCACATGGAGCTCATAACCTGTCGGGAACGAAAGAGGAATATCAAGTGGAATCCCGCATTTATGTTTTCATATGTTGTGTCATAATCCACCCTCATTTTGTCTGTCCATCTGTCCGCTGTTCTGTCCATCCGTCAGGTGATATCTTCATCGGCAACTTCATGGCAGATCGCCGTGAGGGTATGGGCACGCTGTACATGATGACGCGTCAGAAGAAGTACTTAGCGGAGTACGTACGGGACAGCCCCCGGTGCGGCACCGTACTTGAGATCGACGACAACGACCTAGCGCCACTCAAGGTACGACGTACTGGCGCCTCACTGCGCTCCACTGGGATTGAAATGAAGATCACCTACCGGCAGTACGGAGGGCGTCGGGTGATAACCCGTCCCTCTCCCTCTCCCTCTCCCTCTCCCTCTCCCTCTCCCTCTCCCTCTCCCTCTCCCTCTCCCTCTCCCTCTCCCTCTCCCTCTCCCTCTCCCTCTCCCTCTCCCTCTCCCTCTCCCACTCCCTCCGAATTCCAATTTCAAAAACTCTAATCGCACAGCTCCCAGCCCTTCACAGATGCAAGCCCTAATCCCAAATTTCCGAATGTCCCGCAATGCCCCCAGGGCCACCTAGCCTCCCTGGCCACCGCACGCAAACTAGACGCTGCCGCCGCCAGGGAAGCCATCTCGCGGCTGCCCCCTCTGGAGCTGCTCCAGCCTTCCAAAGTGCTGGCGGAGCAGGTGGTTTCGGTGCGCAGGGATCGACAGCAGGGTGGCAACAAGGCGCTGCGGGCGGTGCAGGCAGCCAGCGGCAACCTCAGCGAGAGGGACATCGAGATGTTGAGGCACAGCTACACGCTCATGGCTGCGGGTGGGTGACGCAGGGGGTCCTGGGTGGGACGTGGGTGGACGTGCGGGTTCGTCGTGGCACGTGGATTTCACATGTACCGAGGGATAAAGGGGGCTGGGGTTAGGGTTTGGGCGCGGAAATGGAGGGTTTGTGAACATGTGGATGGTGGGGTTGAGAGTGATGTAAGCTGCGTGTTTAAGAGGGTGGGCGAGAAGAACAAGAAGAGGAAGAAAATGTTATAATTTTGTTTATTTGTTCCTTGCATTCACATGCTGGTACGCTGTTGCCCTCCCTGGATACCTTCCGCCCAGGCGATGGGCCCGAGGTCGGTTTGCTGCCGCATCAACTTCGTGAGCTGGTGGTGATGGCGGGTCTGGATCCCGCAGCCGCCGCCACTCGCAGTCTAGTGGAGGAGCTCATGAAACGGCGGTCGGCCAACACGGTGTGTTTGGGAGGGAGCGATGGGTTTCGGAGCGTGCCCTTGTGTATTCTGGGGTTAACATAACCCAGAGCCACGAGGGGACAGACGGAACGAGTAACCATAGGCTTCTGAATTCCGCCCGGAAAGAGAGGAAAGGGAAGCAGCAACAACTAGCAGATGATGGGGGGTTTTCCTGTCCCTTCTTTTCCCGGCACTCACATCCCTGCCGTACGAGTGATGGCTTCACATCGCCTCAGAGGAGTTTGCTGGTCGTACGAATGCACCTACGGGACGCCACCTTTGATTGCAGGGCCGCATTAGCTTCGACTCTTTCATGTTGGTCGTGACGCACTTTCAAGACGAGGCGGTGGCGGCGGAGGCGGCGGCCGCCGTCGAAAATGCCGCGGCGCAGGCCGCCGCCACGCTCTCCGCCACTGCCGGGATGCGTGGCATAGCCGCCGGCACTGGCATGGCGCATATGCTGGCGGGTACGGCAGCGGTGGCGGCGGAGGCCGCTGCTGCCGAGGCCCAGGCCGAAGCCGAGGCTGCCCGGCTCGCTGCCGTTGCCGAAGGGGATGAGGGTGCCGAGGGCGATTATGGGGAGGGGGTGTACGACGATGAGGGCGACGGTGAGGAGCATGCAGCGGTGCGAGCAGCAGTTGCTGCAGCAGCGATGTCGCAAGTGCCGGCGCCAAACGACGGTCACGACGAGGAACAGTTCCTACCAGAAGAGGGGGCCGAGGAAGGAGAGGGCGAGGGCGAGGGCGAGGGTGAGGGCGTTCCAACGGATGCTTAGGGCACGTGGGTAGCAGTTTCATGGATGCGAAACCGGAAAAAACAATTATTGACATGCCGAGCAAGGACCGCCTGTGGGTGTCCTGGCGGCACCAGCCCAAGAAGGGGTAGCGCTGGGTCGGTTGTACGATATCGTCGTGTGAGAGCGTCCCTCAATCCCTGATAGCATTAAACCTCGAAAACCTAGCTTAGAGAGTCACCACTGCCACTACGGCCATCGCCACCGCCACCGCCACCGCCACCGCTACAATCATGATGTATGGTACAATCATATGCCACCAGCCGCAGCAGCTGCAGCAGCAAGCGCTATAGTAGAATTGGTGTGCGTATCTGCAATTCTGCATGCAGTTTGGATACGACGTGGCCTTAGGATCTTAGAAGTGGTAGCACAGAGGATTAGGTCGGGAGGTCCTCGGTCTCTTGGGTGTAACGAACTGCACGTGCTGCTGCCTTCATAGGGCCCCTCCAGCCATCTGTCGTTAGGCTACCTAATGTCGGCACCACGAGAGCCCCACCAGTCATCTCGCCTCGTCATGCGAACGAACAGATAGAGGGAGACTAAGGGCTCCTTGCTTTTCGTATCTTCCTTCTCGTACAAGTATATTCCAACGGCGCAATCGAAAGTCATGTTGAGAATGATAGATATAAGAGAATGAGCAAGATGAGGTAAGAAATACGAAGAGGGTGGGGCGCTTTCCTTGATGTAACGGGACCTACAGGACCCTGATAGGGTGCCAGCCACTCGGGGGAGACAATATGTTAGTGGCTGCATCAGGAGTTTGGAATCTATGAGCATATGCACCCGGACAGCGCTGGCTGCAAGCCAATAGGATTCATAGCTACCCTGACGGCACCTGACACGACCGACTATCATTAGCGGAGCCGATGCGTTACCACTTAAAGTGCATCAACATCGCATGCGTTCGCATCGTATCCCTTCATATCCGCGTAGACAAGTAGGTAGACCGCAGGTACCATCCCACTGTACCCCAAGCGCACACTTGCTTTGGCTAAAGGCCTGTGCGTCTCATGTGGCACGTCCTACCTGCTGAGCCACACCATCACGCACAGCAGCAGCTCCAGCATGTTAAACCCAGCCAAACCCCAGTAATAATGTATGCCACGGTAATAATGTATGCCAGTGGGGGAATGGGGGGTTATGCTTCACCCGTTGCCACTACCTGGCAGTCCCTACCTTCCCCTGTGTTTCGGGGCACCCTCATCCGTTCACCCCTAGGGATGTTGACTGCTCCGAAATCAGTGATTTTCCGATAGATAGGTGGTTCAGCACCAACCACCAACATCCACCAACCACCAACCCATCCAGTGGGATCTGCCGGATCAATGGCGGCCTCAACTCAACTCCTGGTCGGCTCACAGGTCGCTATAACTGGGGTCCCCACCGTCCATCAACATCGGGCGGGGGCACATTCACCCTCAATAAATCTCTCAGTCGGGATTGATTATGGAAGCCAGTGTGTGTGTATAATATGTATATGTATCCTGGTTTAGAAGCGTTTAGCTGGTGGCTGGTGACATTTCTTTCCTTTGATGAGCTACTTGCAATATAAATAGCAATTTTAAGACCCACCCATTTTGGTATTACACGTCCCTTTTACGACCCACGCAGGCAATTGAAACGTCATGTACCTATAAAATAACCACTTTGACGGCATCGGCATAATATCGACAGCAGATGAACAGATACCAAAAGATAGAAGGACGACTGGGGTGTCAGCTTTCGTGAAGACTGGAGAAGTGGAACTCTTTGCGTCCGTACTGGTGGACGGATCTCTACTGCGGGGGGTTAGGCAGTAGGCGCTGGAGTAGTGGCTAGTGGGAGTGAGGGCACGGCCCCCCCTACCCGCATGCATGGTTGTCCATGGTTAGCACATGGCGCAGCATGGTTGAGCACCGTAAGCTGAGCGGGGCACAAGGTACATGCGTGCACCCGCACCCATAGGCCCTAAGCTTGGTAAGGGGGAGTAAAGTGAGGTGCTGGAAGAGGCAAGGCGGGAACCTCGCGCACGTCATTGGTTTCTGGCACTCGGGTTTCTGCAACTTCCTCGGGCAAGTCACAGAAGCGCCCAAATTGTAAGCAAAGGACTGTAGATAGATAAATAGATAGATAGATAAATAAATAAATATATATAACATATATGAATAGTTAGATAGGTAGATAGATAGATAGATAGATAGATAGATAGATAGATAGATAGATAGATAGATAGATAGATAGATAGATAGATAGATAGATAGATAGATAGATAGATAGATAGATAGATAGATAGATAGATAGATAGATAGATAGATAGATAGATAGATAGATAGATAGATAGATAGATAGATAGATAGATAGATAGATAGATAGATAGACAGATAGATAGATAGGTAGGTGGGTAGATGGGTAGACATACAACAGAAAAATATAATAAGCATAGCTTGTAGTCCCCTCTTTCGTCGATCAATCCGAATAAACAGAAAGCAAAGGGGCGTTGCAGGACATGGCCGTGTGATATGTTAACGGTCCCTTACATAATACATCCGCTCGTATGCATCACAGCTTACAAGTGTATGCGAATGCGAAGGGTTATCCTTAGTTGTTGACAATATCCTGCTATTACAATCAACTGATGATTGTCGTTCTACTGCCGTCCTTGAAATGATTTTGTTGAAGCACAAGAATAGTAAACTGGCAGAAACGACGCCCAGGACATTTGGTGGGAAGCCTACTCTCGTAAGCAGTACCAGGACGTACGAGTCGCGGTATCTCCCTAAGTTGTGCTTTACTTATCGTCCTACAAATAACTAGATTCCGGCATTTACGACAATTTCGCTGCTCTACAAAGGCCGACAAAAGTACGTCCTTATCAACTTTCAGCACGCAGATTTTTATTGACTAGTGTCATGCAGAATTATTCAGGAAAGGAACTTAGGCTAGCTGTAGCAACATAATAATCGACAATTCTGTATGACAGGGTCATGTGCCCGAAGCCGCCCAGTAGTAGGCATTGGGCCCGTCTCTATGGACCGAGGTAACCCACGATCAATCGTAACGCGGTCACCGAGGGGTTTACTGCTGGGAAGGCAACTCAGTTGTCGTTGCTTGCAAGCCCGACAATTCTACATGAAGCCCTTAGCCCACCCGGTAGCAACGCCTGACGACACGATTACGATTGTAGCATTTCTGGATAGTGTGGTCAGCCACTGATCAGCACTGCCTTCAAAAATAACTGTTGGGCCAAGAGTCCAGAAAATATTACTGAGCGACAAGATAGACCTCGACAGACAGCCAGGCCCACACCGGACCTGGCTAGCAGCTGTTTTCTGACAGCCGAGCAGCTGCGGTTGCCAGGTGCGGCCTCAAAGCCGCCGACGGCTACTACTGCTGAGCATTTGAGTCTTAGAACTACTGCGAACTCTATCTGGCCAGCTTCAATTGGTTCTTATGTATATGAAGTGCAAGCCGAGGATGAACCTTGACATTAACTTTGACCTAACCGCTAGTTCCATCGATTTGGACAGGTTACCATTATGTTTTGCGGACAAACCGTTTGTGGATGACTAAACTTGTTTCAATATAGGTTTGTGTAATAGTCCGAATAAGGTTTCAGGACAGAAAGAGATGCCCTATCGCGAGACGATCCCCAATCAATCGCTGTCCTGATTGCCATCCATTTGGGAGACGCTTACACTCGTGCTCTTCCTACCCATATAAAGTGACGCTGAGATGCCTATAGCACTGGCCTCTGTAAGGGACGAGTCGCGCAGTTTAACCGTCGTAGTATATGCACCCATCAAATATTAAGTCGGCGACGTCCAGGGTCGTTCCTGATGTTTCCAGCACCATCATACCAGAACATGCATGCATCTAAAATATTTTCCAGTGCTGGAAAGCTGCTCTGCTGCAGAAGGCCCAGATCGAAGGACGCAAATTGGATACGGCACAAAGTACTGGACTGCCTATAAGGCATGAACTGGGCAAATTGAAGTTCTCCATAGTGTGCTGACCTACAAAAGCTTCGCGAAAGTTTTACGATAAGTACGAGTAAAGACTGCATCTCTACTGTGTCCCAACCTTCACGATGAATTCGACAGAGAAGACCCAAACAAAACATATCTTTTTGATATGTGGCATGTATGCAGCCTCAAGGCAGGCCGCAACAAGGGTGCGACAGCAGTAAGGGATTATATTGTTGTACCCCAGCGCTGGGGCACCAAAATAAAAGAATCCTGGAATTCAAATAATCGTTATAAGTGCAGCTTGCTGACATACAACAGATGCAGCCTGATCGCATGTGTAGCCGGTAAGAGTTGTTGATTGCGAATGCATCCTGTGCGTGACTGATTGCAGACGCGCCTCGGCAAGCAGACAGACAATGCGCATTGCTCATTAAATACAGTGAAAATCAAACCTGATATAACATTTGGGCATTATGCAGAGGGTGACCCCTTCTGTGACCTCTTCTATCGTGAGCTGGCAATTTTACTGGTGTATTGTATTGCCAGTTAATTGCGGCAATGCGGCTAACCCTTAAAGTTGGGCTGGAACGCTACAAAAAAATATTGCAACGCTATTTAGTGTTGCTTTTGCTTTTTCACTCATTAACTCATTAACTCACAAAATAGGCATCTGTCTTCGTCGGTGTGTGCACCACGTACTACTTGTAAGCAGCAAGGCAAGACGAGCCCTGAACAGTATTTAGCATCATCAACATGCGGACTATACAGCTAGCACATGACGTCACGTTATGAGTGTGATGGAAAAACAAGCCTTTCTGCCGACAATTTCCGTACAACTCCCGTATTTACGTTTGTCAAACAGCAGCAGCTCTTCTGCTTTATAATTGAACTTAGATCTCCTTATAGCAAGATATCTTAGAATGGGATTTAGGCTTAGTCTTTGCGTTTTGGCTTAAGAGACGTTTAAGTGCTGACAGGGCATAGGAAACAGCAAAAGGTGCTGTCCTACATCGTCCACTGGCGGAATTTGGGGGCTTCTTCCATGGAATTTTCCGTGTCCTATTTAACCCAACTAGCCCAGCGTCCACCCGTAGATAGACCTGCTGAATTCGTACCCCATAAAATACTAGCAACCAGTATGACACTATCCGAATATTGAATTGGACATGTCTTAATCGCGCCTGGTATTAACCTTTGCTGCTGCGTGAACGACCTGGCGTCCGGTACCAATACGTCTGTCTCAGCGTTGAGGAAATCGTGGCGTTGACCTAAGCAGCTTTAACAAATAAAACAATCACCAGGTGGTGGAGCCTTGAAATATGTTTATCAATCAAATTCTTTTCGCATTCCTCGTTGCTGCAAGCACCGTCCATTCACAGCTGGATGGAATCAAGAGCACAGATTACCTAGAGATCTATTCTGGTGCTGATTTTGCAAAAGGGCTGGCAGACACGGGGGCCCCCGCGGTGCTGGTTCTGGCCAATGACTACACGTTGGTGACGGAAGACAGCTTTGCAGGGTAAGGGATAGGTAACCACCTCTCTCGAATGATTTAATTTTTCAGGGCCGCGATATGACGACCAATATGGCTGGCGCGGTTCGGTTATCGCGGTTTTAGCGCGCGACGCTCCTGCGCTGAAAACCTCAAAACGCTGATATCATGTTTCATCCTTTCTCCCTTTCCTCTCTTCCCCACCTGGCCTGGGTGCACCGCGGCCTTCCGCGCACCAAGCCAGCTTGACGCTTCCCGTCGTTCTTCGGCGCAACGTTACCGTCCAGGGGCGCCCAGATCGATGGGCCACGTTGAACACCACGCATACGAAACAGTGGGTTTTGATCGTGGTGCATGTTCTGGGTGTGTCACGAGGATGGTTAGGTGTCAAAAGGAGAAGGGCGAAAACAAGTTGGCGCGGACAACCAACAAGCGTGATGCGCATCGGAATCTAAAATGCCGCCACCACCACTCTGACGATCAACCTGCATGCCGAACCAAGTCCAGAATTATGTGAATTCCAACCCACATCACCGCGTGGGTTACCTCCTGCCTCCCCTTCCCCTCATTTGCCATGGGCCCTGTACGGCATTATGTTCTTTACTGTGGGCCGGGCCGGTTTTCCTATCACGCGGTGTTCCGCTCCTGGCATCTCTCCTTCCATGACGGTGTTCCTTTCCCTGGGCTTCCCCTCCTGGACCTCCGCCGCTTTGTAACTTGCTCGTTTGCTGTGTCGGCCGACGGAATGCCTCACGCTCGGGCAGGAAGGTAGGGAAGTCTTCTCAACCAGCGTACAGCCCGGCTCTGGCATAAGGTGTTTGAAAGTTGTCATTAGGTAGATTCGGGCGCGGGGATAAGGGACCGAAAAAGAAACCCAAATGGGGATGAATGTGTGCCGTACGAGCTGCTTCTGCTGTACCCGTACCCCCACCCGTCAGGCTTGAACCTTGTATTCACCTTCTTGTTCTCCTACCCACTCCGCTCGCCCACCCTGCTATTTGCCATCCAGCTGGCTCTGGACGACAAGGTCACGTTGACTCTGCGCTGGGTGGTTCTCTTCGACCTTTTCAATGACGTCAGCAGCGGCGCATCCGCTGAGCTCCTCACGGATATGGTACGCGAATGTATGACTAGTGTGTCGAACTACTTATACGTTCTGTGCAGAAAAACAAAATGAAGGAAACATTGTGTTTGGGCATTTCGTGGAGGTTCCCCGACAGGGCGACAGGTTGCGTGATGGCCCGCATGGATTGCCTAGCCCTGGAGCCAGATGGCAGCTGGCTGTTGACGGTTTGCGCACTGTTGGGATGACTATCCATTTTGCTGTGGAGCTGGAGCCAAGACGAAGACGCGATTTCCGATCTCGGGGGCTTTCCTGTGACTGGGTTGGATGTTGTTGTAACCGCTAACCCACAACCACAACTGCAACTACACACTGTGGCTTTTTGTTGTCGACGCAGCCTACTGGAACCATTGGCACACTGATCCTTCGACATGCCGCCTATTCCACGGAGTTCTGCTACCCTGCCTCGACCGTCACGTGAGGCTGGGAGGGGAGGGGGGTTAGTAACTGGGTTGAAGCTCTGTCAAAGCAAATGAATTCGAGGAGGCAACCAAAGCGCACTCAATGTAGTGGAGGGAGGGAGGGACAGGGAGGGAGGGCCTTGCGCTCTTTACAGAGCTTTCAAAACTTACCTTCCGTGGTATATTTTTACGTATTAAGATAGCGCACTTTGATCATCGTCAGTCGGTAAATCCATCCAGTCCCCAGACCAGGCGTTCCAAGCGGATTGGGCGCCTTTCGCGAACACGGGCCTGGGGCCTTAAACGGGGCTGGTAAGGGGGCTCCGGGTTCATCCGAATGTTCTAATTTTATTATATTCTTATTGGGATGGGGGAGTTTAATTCTCACGCACATGAGGCATCTGTCAGGACACGCTTGGGCAGTTGACAGGATGCCTCATGTGCGTAAATGAAACTTTTCCCCATATATTCGGATGGAAAATGTCCGGATTCTTCTCTGCTCTTCTGATTGATTGCTTGACGCCACATGCCTCGCGGGTTTCGTCTTCACTCACCATCAGAAGTGGAATGTTCGTATAAACCCCTTCCGCATCCTCCACCCCGCCTCTGAACCCGTCATCCCCGACCTAACCCCACTACCACCACCACCGGCATCATGTCTCGTTTATTCGTCTCCCCCCCCCAACCCTGCTGCCAACTCCGGCTCTCCCGCCTCCTCCGCCCCCTCCGCCACTGCTCACATCCCAAACCCCAACCGGGGCACGGGCGGATAAAACCCTAAGTGATACAACCTGGTAATAACACACTATCGGATGCGTCTGTCCATTGGTGATTGGACCCTTCAGAGATTATCTGGGCCGTTCGGAACGCCCAAGCTCTTTTCCGGGCACCAACAAGTACAACGCCACGTCCACCGTGCCCTCGAGCTTAAAAGCCATGGGTGGCGGCCCCGGCAGCTTCGATAGCATTGGCGAAAGCGGCAGCGGCGCGGTGAGCTGCACGAACAACATCCTTGGGCCGCCGATGCGTCGCTGCTGGGGCCACGTTGCTTACATTGAGGACTTCGCAATCGCGGGCGGCTTCTTCGACCGGGGTCGGGTGTATGTGAAGAACGGCTATGATGTGAGTTGGGGCGGCGGTGAGCTCCCTTCCGGCATCTCGGCATCGTGAAAGAAGCCGCAGAGGGCCGCAGGAACGAGACGCCGTATGACAAGAACAAGTGATAAAGCAAATCTTTTTAGCTGAAGTAATAGTAACATTCTCTATTGAACCCTAAATTCTGTGGACAGAGTGAACTTAGTGAACATATGAACAAGTTTCGCAGTCGGGACATGAAGTGATATCATGAGCTCTGTGCCGGTGTGGATTTGAGCCCCTCAGTGCGGCGCGATAAATAGAAACACTATGTGAAGGAGGTCCTGAGTCGCCATCATGGCGAATATCATCACAACCAGCATAACCATAACAACCATAACCACGGCCACAAGTGGGAGGCCATGTATGGGCCGATAAGCCCCTAACAAAGTGTGGACACTGACTTCCTCAACAAGCAAGCCTTGCCGTCCCAATTTTCCCTTCGTCACGCCCCCAAGGTCAACCTGAAAGATTCCTACATGCTGTGCGGCCGCGTGCTGGATGTTACGTGTGTGATGTTGTTAACGCCGTACGGTTGTCTGAAGGCGATACAGACCCCCCCCAGCACTAGCTCAATCAGCGAGCCAGCACTGGTGACGAGTTCGAAAGGTTCAATCGCACCTTCACGAGAGAGCGCCGGAGGCGATTCCGGCAGCCCATCGCAGAACAATCGGGGTCGCGGCTCCACCACGGTCGTCCTGGCCAGCGTTATCGCTGGGGGTGAGTTGGGGGCAGGGGTTAGGTCCCATACAGGGAGGGAGTGAGAAGAGGAAAAGGAAAGAGCAAGAGGGGATGGCTATAAACAGCAGACCCGGATAGATGGGATGCGGAAGTTGAGAGGGAGAGGGAGAGACAGGGGAAGAGGAAGAAGGAAGGGGAAGGGGGAGAGGGCGGGGGAAAGGGAGGGGGGAGGGGATTTTTCCTAGCATACGGCAACATTAAGGGACATTGTTTTTCATGATTTCATCCTTGTACAGTAGATTTCCTGTCTTGTGGAATATGATAGTGGGTTGTTGACAGGTCGGTTGCTGGTTACCATGTACGTCCTCAAATCCATGGTCTGTCCTCGCACTCATATCTGCCACAGGCTTTGCGGTGGGGGCAGTGGCAGTGGTCGTGGCCATCTTCGTCGTGAAGCGGCTTCGACAGCGGCGGCGGCAACAAACCGCAGCTGAGGTAGGGACCAACGCGCAGTACGGCAGGAACGGCGCCAAGAACTTGACGGGGGAAGACGGGTAAGCTACCTCTCGTCATTCGGTCATACGACAAAATAAAGCCATGGAAATGCAGTACTAAAACCAAGTCGCATGCATGTACGGCTATTTGCATCGCAATTGTCGGAGTAATTAATTAATACTGTTTGATTGTAGTTAACATACAATTCTCCCGCCCCCAGACATACACGCACTGGGGCTTTCCCCTGTCCTTTCCGCGTCACCGCTGTGGTATAACCGTCAGTCAACACTAAGCGCCAGTGGGAGAGGGTTCCTGTGCTCCATGGCTCCGGAAGCACCATGGAGTCCTCAACTCTCCCACGCCTCACTGCCCTCCCCTTTCGCTTTTCCCCGTTCCCCCACCCCGCCGCCGTAACACGTGCCGCAATTCACATGTGCTTGTGTTTGTATGTGCTTCTGCGTGTGGTTCGGGACCTTCAGCGACTACGGCGCCCCAGGCGAAGGCAGCTCTGCAACATCGCGAAGAACCCCTGCAGCTGAAGGTGAGCCATGGGGTGGGAGCAGACTTAGGGGGGATTAATGATTGTGAAAAAACCGTGTAAGGTGTTGTACACACGGCTCAAGTGGATGTGTCTGAACCCAGTTCGTTATCTCTCATTTATCCCCTCCGTTAGGCCTTCTGAACATGTCAGTCTCTTTTATAGCTTCCGGCCCCATCCCCTCTTTCCTACTGCTGTCATCCCCTCTTGCTCGCTTGTCTTCTCTTGCCCGGCCTCAACCTGTCGTTTTTTCCTGTACAACAAAGACCGCCCCGTCCATCCAGCAATCAAGGGGTTAAATCCCAGGTCTTTTTCTTGCCCTAGGGTTTGATAAGCTTGACGCCCTTCTTTCTTTTCATTTCAGAAAGTGATGGACGCGGCGGTGATGAGGGTGGCGGTGGCAATGTCACCGCCGCGGTGGCGGTGGGGGGAAGGGCGGCAATAGCGGCGGCTGCGACTGAACTCAGGCCCAACAACATTGACTTTGGTCATGCCAGGGGCGACCTTGTGGTCGGTAAGGCCCTGCACGCGAACGCTGGTGGCCCCCCTCCCTTGAGCGGTCTCCCTTCTCCGGACGGGGACACTGGACGAGTCGCCGCTACCCTGCACGGCAGCGCATCGTCGTCGGAGTGGCAGCAGCGGCAGCAACAACAACAACAACAGGACGACGGAGAGGATCTGCCGTCCCGTCCTGTTGTAGTGACCCCCTTCACGCCATTCCGACCAGATCTGCAGCTTTATCAGAACTTAGAGCAGGAGTTGACACTGCTGCCTGTGATTCGGGGCAAGGGATCGTATGGAAAAGTATGTGAGGGGATGTACGGTGGTCAATGTGTCGCAGTCAAGCTGGTGCGGGACGTTTTTGGGGGCCCCGGTCACAACGCCTCCGACAAGGTCATGACGACGTTCGCACAGGAGGTGGAAGTGTTGGGGCGCTGCCGGCACCCCAATGTCGTACGATTGTTGGCGGCTTGCGTGCAGCCCCCCCGGCTGTGTCTGGTGATGGAGCTGATGGAGATAAGCTTGCAGCGACTAGTCTTTGGGGACCCGACAAAGGGGTTGCTGCCATTGCCGAAGGTGAGGGGATATACGAAGTACGATATACAAAGTACAACGTACGAGTGTGACAATGCAAAAAGAAACAAACCAATATAAGTATACTGGAAGTGGCTATTTGGTTATGCGGTGACACAGGGCAAGCGTATGCAGAATTGTGCTGGTATGGTTGCTGCCGTTACTCGGGTAAGAGAAAAGTGAAAAGAAAAGTGAAGCAAACGAAAGCTGCTGACGTCACACAACGCCATGTGCCATGCTCGCAGGTTTTGCACATCGGCTGCGAAATTGCACGCGCCATGGAGTACCTACATCCAACCATCGTACACCGGGACCTCAAGGTAGGCATGTACGGGTGGTTTGTCTAACGCAAAGAGTCTGCTCAGGAGCGTTCAGGGGAGATGTTTTTTAAGTCTTGCAATATATCGTTCGTTCTTTAGCGCAGACTTCTATTTTTTACGAGTTGGAGCAGTTGCTTTCGCCTGCTCTCCCTCTCTGTGCCGTGCCTTCCTGCCTTGCCAGACTCCTGGACTCTTCATTTGTAACACCTGTCACACGTCTCCTCGCCTCTTTCGTGCTCCCTCCCCTGTCTTCGTCTCCGTCTCCGCACCTTTCACAGCCCGACAATGTCCTCATCAGCAAGCCCGACTCGCCCGAGCCCATCGTTAAAGTGTCGGTAAATGCGAGCGCGTGTGGGTTTGTGCGCGTGTGTCTCTATATGGTTTTATTACGTATCCAAGGGGGAAGGGCGCTTACCTAATAATGGCGGTACGGAATGACGAGGTGAACGGATTTGAGTTAACTTTGAGCCCAGACCTGTTTCCTGAATGCTTTAATTAGTTGGGAAACACTTCCCCTCTTTCCCTCGCTTCCTTACCACTCCTGTCATGTCGGGTCTCCGCTCCTTTATTCTTATTGCACGGTTCTATTTTTTCCGAATCGCCACACAATTGGACCGGGTCGCCCCTACTTAAGTATCTTCTTCCTGCCCGCCGCAGGATTTCGGTTTAGCGAGGCTGCGGTGCACCGTCTCTCCCACCATGCACCCAGAGGCAGGGACGGTGAGGTCTGGGGCAGCGGACGGGGGGCTGGGAATTTGCGTGTGGCGTGCAGCGGGTGAGGGTGGGAGGTGACGGTGAAGGTGAAGGCGGGCTGCGACGGGTGATGGATAGGACAGGCGATGGTGGGTCCAGGAAGCAGGAGAATGGAAAACGATTAGCCACCTGGTTGCGAAGACGAAAGTCATGAATGGCAGGGTGGTGGGGACAGCACATTGTTAACAACCATCTCTTCATGTCTGTGTTGTCAGTCATACATGTGCTCTTCAGCTCTTTTCTTGTCCGAAAGCGCTTTGCCGTAATTGACCCGCATTACCTCGTAACTGGAAATGAGATTATTTCAGCTTCATACCCATCTCCCATCTCCCATCACATAAACAAATATCTAAATCATAATAATGAAATTATGTCGCGAGGCCCAATCTGCCCTTTGACATCTCGATTGATAACCCCAAGCCTCTCGCCTATGCCATACGATGCCATACGTACACCCGGATCTCCCTTACGCCACCTGATGAACTAAACGACAGCCGTCGTACATGGCTCCTGGTGAGTGGGCGGAGAAGGTTCAGGACCCTGGAGGTTGCCTCCGCTGGGCACCCACCACTGCTACTGCTGCTGTACGGCACCCACCACTTATGGCACGGCTCTGATACCGCGCTTCTAAGAACAAACGTCTTACGCACATTTGCCTTAATTTTCGCAGAATGCTTCGACCTGGGCGTCACCTGCATCACACACCACGTCGGTGAGTGTACGGTTCGTAGGTCGGTGAGTGTACCGCTCCATGGATCGATGTTCGGCCCATTTAGATTGCGCACTATTTCCGTTGTGGACCCAGAGACGTACGGCGCCAGTAAGACAAAGGGTGCACTTCACCTCGCCCCGACCATTTACTTTCACCCGCTCCTTTGCTAGGAGCTCCCAACACTCCAAACTCTAATATGAAAATCCCAGGATAAAAACTCTAGGATCTTGGGTTTACGCCCCACGGCCTAGCGCCTAGGACCTACATGCGGTATTGAGAGAGACCCGGATAGATTGCGCCGAGTCATCCTGCCACGTGGGAAGCCAATAGTAAATCCCGCCGAGTAACATCCGTTGTCCCCCGTGCGCCCGTGCGCCTTCCCGTTTGTGAGCGACTCCTGCACCTGCCCTCCATTCCCTGCGCCGAGCCCCTCGCCTTGGAACCTTGCTCCCTCGTACGACAGACATATTCTCCTGGGCCGTGGTGATATGGACGATGCTGTCCGGTGTGGAACCCTGGGCGGTGAGTTCGCAGGGCCATACCATCCGAACTTGCCTCCCCATTTAGTTGCACTTGACCGTACATGGACTTCGACCATTGACTGTGGAGCTTAGGGTGGTGGTGTTGACTGAAGGAACGAGTACGCCGTGCCCCCGTTGACTGTATCAAAGTCGTTGACTGATGAGGTACTCGCCCGGCAGTTGCGCCACAAGGGCTGCCCCACTCCATGCCGCGGTGTCCCTCTGTCTGTATGTCGTTATCTTTGCCGCAGGGCTACGGGGTCGTGGAGATCGCGTACAGAGGTACGGGAACGGAAGTATGGCTGTTGACAATTAGCGGTTGGGAAGTCCCGGGGGATGGATTTCTGGCAACGGACCTGTACCTGGTATCTGGGGTCTGCAGATCGAAATGACTGTCGGGGATTTATGACTTACAGACAAACATGGAACGGCCATTAAACATACATACGCATGCCCTAAGTGCTCCTAACCGTTAACTGATAACTGCTTGCTAATAACGGTATAATAACTGATAACTGTCTATCAGCTGCGTATGTTTCCATTTTCAGCTCCTCGGTTCTCTGTGATAAAATTTTACGTCACTTCATATCGCTTCACCTGACAATGCCGGCTCAGCTCCCCCTGTTGAGATGAGCAATACATGCATAATAGAATGAGAAGGAAGAAAGAAGTTATACCGGGACGGTGAGGGCAGGGAGCTTTCCTAAAACCCAAACCCACATCCCGAGTGCGTGTTGTGTGCCCCGCAATGCCGTCTCGAAACCACAGTGACACTGATGAACGAGCGACCGATGCTGGATAACTTGGTGGCGTCGGGGCGCTGTCCGCCGCGGCTGCAGCGGCTGCTGACACGCTGCTGGAACCGCACGCCGGAGCTCCGGCCGGCAGCAGCGGAGATCGTCAAGGAGATTATGCTCATCATGCAGGTAATTGCTGTACGTGCTGTATGTGTATGTGCCTATTTGCATGTGCGTGTATGTATGTATGTATTATGGGTGTGACACTGGGGGCGACTCGCCCTCCAAAGACGAGCAACGGGGGTCCTGACCGGACCGAGCCACAGCGCAGGGGAGGAGCACGTGGCTTCGTCTGTCTGTCCTGCCACGTGCTCCCCCTCTCACTCGGGCCAGCGAAACCTCACAGGCTCTCGCCTGGCCACTCACAGAGCACTCAGGGTCACCAAGACACCACAGAAGGGCCCAACAGAAAACGGAGGACAACTAGCTGCTCAAAAGGAAGGGGAACCCTCTCCTCCAACCCGAAACTGACCTGGCAAGAGCCTGACAGACACACACAGATCCCCTCAGAGGAGAAACACCAGCAGGAAAGCACACTCTTACACAGCCGGAAGAACCCAACAAGGGTGGAGGGGGGAATGACAAGCCAAACTGGCGCCCCCCTAGAAAGCCTTCCGGTCCCACCCAAAGCTGGCCCCGCATAATTGCTGTACGTGCTGTATGTGTATGTGCCTATGTGCATGTGCGTGTATGTATGTATGTATTATGGGTGTGACACTGGGGGCGACTCGCCCTCCAAAGACGAGCAACGGGGGTCCTGACCGGACCGAGCCACAGCGCAGGGGAGGAACACGTGGCTTCGTCTGTCTGTCGTGCCACGTGCTCCCCCTCTCACTAGGGCCAGCGAGCCCTCAGAGGCTCTCGCCTGGCCACTTACAGAGCACTCAGGGCCACCAAGAAACCACAGAAAGGCCCTACAGTATGTATGTATATGGGTGTTACACTGTGGGCGACTCGCCCTCCAAAGACGAGCACCGGGGGTCCTGACCGCACCGAGCCACAGCGCAGGGGAGGAACACGTGGCTTTGTCTGTCTGTCCTGCCACGTGCTACCCCTCTCACTAGGGCCAGCGAGCCCTCACAGGCTCTCGCCTGGCCACTCACAGAGCACTCAGGGCCACCAAGAAACCACAAAAAGGCCCAACAGAAAACGGGGGACACCTAGCTGCTCAAAGGACGGGGAAACCTCTCCTCTAACCCGAAACTGACCTGACAGGAGCCTGACAGACACACACAGATCCCCTCAGAGGAGAAACACCAGCAGGAAAGCACACCCTTACACAGCCAAGCCGGAAGAACCCAACAAGAGGCGGAGGGGGGGATGACAAGCCAAACTGGCGCCCCCCTAGAAAGCCTTCCGGTCCCACCCAAAGCTGACCCCGCAGACACCTGCACTGCACAAAAAGGAAAGACCTCTCTCGCTGACTCCCCCTAAAACCCTAAGGACCCAAAGCCTGGACACAGGAACCTCTAGCCACGAAACCCTCCACCCTCTCCCTTCCCCTCCTCGAGAACTAGACCGCCCTCTCCTTGTCTCTACCTCCCTCACTCTCCCCCTTTCCTCCCACAGAACCTCCTCCTCAAAACTCCTGCCCTAAAGCCCCTGCTCTGTTCTTGCTGCTCCATGGTCGGTGATGTCAACCGAATCTGCACACCATGCCAACTATGGCTAGGATGGGATGTTGTGGTCCCACTTGATCCCAGCCATAGTGAGGTATTCCCAACGCTGCAAAAGAATGCAAGCGTGCCCAAAAGTCTGCAACTGTACGGGCCCGTGCACGGTCCAGGGGTGAGGCTGCTGTTTGTGTTGGAGTGTCCATTGCTGGCTGTGTCGTAGAGAGGATTGGATGGGTGTTGGTGTGTATTGGGGTGTTACACTGTGGGGGACTTGCCCTGAAAGGACAAGCATCAGGGGCACTGTATGTGTCTATGTGTATGTGTTTAAGTGTGTATGCGTGGATGGCGAGATGTGATGAAAGACAGGTATAGTTCCATGAAGCCCCCAGCTCCGAACTGGGCCTTACGGCCTCAGAGGAACTTTCACAAGTTTCCAGCATCAGCTACATAACAAGCTGGCCGGATGAGTCTGGCAGATGTATGTATATATGCATGTCCGTGTGTGTGTGGTGAATGAAAACGTATACATTTATACTTATTGAAGCATCGTCATCTGCATAACGGACACGTTTGTGGATTAGTCCATGGACAGCATCTCTGTGGGTCATGTGCACCAATCGCGTTTACTTACCGTCCCTCGTACCTCGTGTTTACATTGGTGAAGCCGCATACGTGATTCACACATGGTACATATTCGCTAGAAATGTAGTTCCACAAGGAAGAGTTACCCACACCTATCGCCCCTGATCCCTGCACCGAAACTGTAGCAACAAGAGCGCCTCATCATTCGCCTTAAGATGGAGTCCAACTATATGGCATCGCCGGGATCGGTACTAAGCCGCATTCGAGAGTACCAGGACGCGGTGGCAGCAGCGGTGACGTCGGCGACGTCGACAGGGATCACCACCACCACCACCACCACGATTACCACCACCACCGCAACCACCACCAGCACCTACACCGCCGATGGTCACGGCTATATCACCACTGCCGTCACCGCCACCACCACAACTGCAGCTGCTGATGCTTCCGCCGGCTCCTCCCCGACAGAAATTGAAGGGGTCTATGTAGACTCATGGAAGGAAGCAGTAGCATTGGCGTCACCAGCGGCTGTGCTGCCACCACCACCACCCTCGCCGTCACTGCCGTCACTGGAGCTACCATTGCCACCGGCATCCCTCTACCCGTGTATGGGATCCGGAGCATTAGGTAGTCCCTATGCACCTGCCGCCACTGCAGCAGCTGATGCTGCAAGTGCCCCTGCCGCCGACGCGGCTGCCACGTCTTGCAAGGATGCCGGCAGTGTCGTAAATGTCAATCAATTCCATGCTGCTGTGGGCGTGGGCCGCCCGACCACGACCATGGCTGCGAATGCCGTTGATTCGGGGACGTCCGGATCACGTGGCCGAACACGGTGGTTCACTGTAGAGTCTTTCCGGGCGGCTCTTTTTGGCTCAAGATCGTAACGCAGCTGCCCATCTGACGGTGGTTGCAGAGACATTCACGGAGAGTCCTAATGTTGGGTGCAAAGCCGCATACCCGCAAAGCATCTCTGTCGCCAGACCTGCGTGCAAGACCTTGCAATAGTGCTTGTGACAAGGCTTGAAAATATCCTTTTTAACAATGTTCTTATACAAATATGTAATAACAGGAGCTTCCAAGTATTCAGGAGACATCGAAGAACGGTCACTGGGTCATGTGACCTCACCGGTAATTTTCAGAATCAAAACACTGTTGATCCGCAATCTTTTCTTATCTACTGCTTACTCAGCGAAGTTTAATTGACATTTTGGACTTAACCAATTAATCATTGCGAGCTGAGGGTTGAGACGGTCTGTACACACATTTTCACGTTCCACACACCACGACTTCAAAAACACCACCTAATCTACTTCAATGTGGCAAGGCTGGTTGAAGAAAAGATGGTCACGGGCATTGATGTTGTGTCGGACGGTCTCAGGGAGCTGGGTACATCAATCTTCACGTGAGTGAGATTCATGAAATGGCTTGCGCTGGTGATTTGCCATCACACACTCCGCACACAGCGACGTACCCAGCTCCCTGAGACCGTCCAACACAACATCAATGCCCGTGACCATCTTTTCTTCAACCAGCCTTGCCACATTGAAGTAGATTAGGTGGCCATATCGTGAATGCCATAGCTTAGCACAATCACGCATGGGTAGTACGGCAGCAACAGGCTTATCATGCCTACCACAGGTCAGCTCCTCCGCATGGACTGCATATACCAACAACTTGCAGCTCGCCTAGAAGTACCAGTCCTCAAGCATGGACGAACCACAACCTGAATATTCAGCCCCTCAGGCTGTGAGCTGCTTTAGGGAGATCAGCCGGAAGTGAAACTTCGGCACATAAAAGACTCCCTTGACAGTGATCAAGACTGGCTCCCCTGTCCAATCCAGTCGAAACGCATGCAGTGACCCTGACGAATCATTGCGCAACACGTCACCATAACCTATCGCATATAACGGCTTTCCCATTACTGGTGTGAGCGCAACTGGTTCTTCCTGCACACAGTAATTTTGAAGGCTATCCTTATCGGGCGTCACATGATAAAATGAACCCGAATCAATGAACCACATCCGCTTGCTATTCAACCCCGAGGCTGACTTGTCACATAGCAGCGTTTCACCCTTTGACTGCGGTACCACCATAGCTGCAGGAGTGGTCGCCCCTATACCCCACTCATTCTCCAGCCAATCCACATAGTCCATCATCATCTGATTAATGGCACCCATGGACAGCACGACCTCCAACGATGAGGTCACCTTGTGCTCGCCTGTAGTTGGTGTTTCCTTTACTGCCTTGTCCTGGTCCAAGCTCGGCTCTTTGGTATGTGCGTCGTACTTCCAGGCAGTTTTGACGTCATTGATGAGATCAGAGGTGGATGGAAGGTCGTCTAAGAACGGCGCCTCAGGTTCTATACTAGACTCCTCCAGCAGCTCCGCCAGCCTCTCTGCCATATACTTTACCCACCGCTTTCTTATCCACGCCTTTAACTCCTCCAGCAGCTCTTCTGGTGACTCATTTTCCGCTGCCTCAGACTGCTCCAGCAGCTCCTCTAGCGACTCAATTGCCGCCACCGCAGTCAATTCCCGCAGCACCACCAGACGCATTTCTGACACGTCGTCGTCATCACCGCACGGCAGGTCTCCTGATGGCTCCCATGACCAAAGTGCGGCCTCCACCTGCGATTCTGAGTCATAGTCCTCCGCGTTCGCGACCATCACCTACGGGTCCACCAGGCTCTCAACCAGCTCCGACGGCAGGAACATGAAGATGGGTCAACACGTGCGTGATTGCGTTTGAATCTGATACCGTATCACCGCACTCCTTAAGCTCTGCGACGAGATCCTTCATCCTTTTCATATAGCTCCTTAGGCTCTCTCCAGGCTTCATCTTTACACTGCTCAGTTGCTTCCAGAGGACCGGCTTTCGTGCGATCATCATGTCCTTGTATCGCTTCTCCAGAGCCTTGTAGAGCTCGTTGATGTCGTCATGTTTCTCCCAAAGGTCTAGATCTCCGTCTCCGAGAGGGTTGACGATTACTGATTTTGCGGATTCATGCTTGTCCGCGTTGGTATCGTCTCGGGGCTTCGACAACGCCCCACCGGCCTTGGCTGCAGTGATCGCCGCCTTTGACCTCAGAATCCACACTGAGCGATTCTAAAGTGAAAGCTTCTCATTATACACTGAGCGAACCGGTGTCTCCATTTCGCCGCCTTAGGCGGGGCTCATAACCTGACGTATTTGAGCTGTGTAACTTATCGTGCCTATCGCTCCTGAGCTATTTCTCGAGCTTAACTCGCATATTCTGTTACATCAATTATTGATACATGTGCCCGCTGCACAAAAATATGGTAGTCGTGCAGTACCAGTTGTACCGCAAACAATTCAAAAGCTCAGCACAGCACAGAGGTCTGACCGATACGGTTGTCCTACCGCACTAATTACAACAATAGGGAGTTGTTCTTAAAATCAATATTCTTAACTCTATAGGTCTTGAGGAGGCAAATCAGCACGGACCATGTGCTAAGCCAAGATGGGAGGGAGTCTCAAGTAAGACTCTCTGCCCAAGTATTTACATTCTGGATAAAGTTTCAAATTTGTACCAAATTTGCAAAACCCTTATGCATTCCTTTCCTTTGAAGTGCAGTAAAACTTTTGCGCAGAAATTGTACTGCACTTTGCGGACAGTCGTTGAAACTGATTAAGGAAATAACCTGGACATGTTACTCAGCTAAAACAGCCTTTTTAACCCTTCAAATGGAGAATTTACCTAAAACCTTTCTGAATTTACTGCCAGGGAAGTCAAGCGTTTGTATGCACTGCACAAGCAATATGGAAAGAAACTGTGCTTTAGAATTTTCTAATTAGCAAAAAACAATTCAACTCTGAGCAGCGGCACGACCATTCAGTACTTGGACTTGTGGCTCCATGAGCTGCATCATAAACCATACCGTCATGAAAAACGGGACCTGCTGGCTGTTGTCTCTGTGGCAGTCATCTTAACGATGCTAGAGTTTCTATGCGGAAGCGCTGACTTTGTCAGCTTAGAAATAGCTCGCAAGTATGTCCATGCAGCAAACTGGTACATCTAACGGAAATCGGTGGCAGCGGGTCTTCAACTCCGAACAACTATCAATGTGATACTTCGTTGTCTGGCCTTCACTAGGGTGACTTTAATATTGGTTCACCTGCCAAGATGTACAGCGATCTGCTTTTGTGAATTACGAGCTTTTTAGGTAGCATGCTTATCGCATGATTACCTATTAATGTTTTTCGCCTGTTTTAGGGTTTTAGACCCCTCTGAAGTGAACCGTCTCGGGAGCGTTATTGTCTCCTCTTAGATGGAGTTTCATCTTCAGCGGGTTTTGGCCGTGCTTTGGCTTTCAACTTCCGCTCATACTCATCAATGGCGTCTGCCAAAGGAGCGGATTGTCTCAGTGATGCCTCAGGTGTTATGGGTGGAATCATATCCTTCCCATTTAATAAGGTACTCTCGTCGAGTTTTACCTTTGCCCCCACAGATTGAGACATCCCTGTGGTCGACAATGGCTTCAACCATGTCGTACGGCTCAGCAGCGATTAAGAGTGGTGATGGGGGTTGTCAGTTAGTGTTCTCCTTAAAAGGTTTTTGGAGTGACACATGAAAGACCGGGTGTAGGTGAGAGTCACGGGGTAAATCCAATTTTACCACCAGTGTTGCCAACATTTGCGACAATCGTACATGGGCCGATGAATTTAGGCAGCAGCTGTTTTGTTCCAGGTTTTTTCAGATTGATGTTATTAGTACATAACAGCAGTTTTGCTCAACCTCATAACACACGAGGCGCCGAGAACAGTCGGTATCCTGTTTTTGTCTGGATTGTGCAGCCTGGAGACAGTTCTTAGCGAGTTGAATTCAGTTGCACATGATGGTTCGATACTCATCAGCGGCTGGCACCTTATAGGGTAGATGCAAACCAACCGGAACTCTTGGTTGTGCAATAACTTTTAAAGCAAATGGTGTCATACCCGTGGAACGTTGTTTCAAGTTGTTAACTGCAAACTCGATCAACGGTAAGTGCTAATCCCAATCATCTTGGGTAGGTGAGATATAGTGCCGGAAAAGTTTTTCCAGAAGTTGGTTCATCCGCTCTTTGTCCATCTGTTTGTGGATGGAGGGCTGTGCTTATATGGAGGTGGGTGCCCAGTAGGCAAAGATTTTCCTTCCAGGAATTGCTTGTAAAGCGTGGGTCCCGGTCAGAGATAATATTCTTTGGAAGGCCATGCTGCCAGAATACAGTGGCTAAAAAAAGGCGAGCCAACTCTTCCGCTCCTGCGGTCGTGCGTGTGGGAGCAAAGTGCGTCATTTTGCTCAGCCGGTCGACGAACATTACGATCGCATCGTGCTAATTGCGGGTTGTTGGTAGCTGTGTTATCAAATCCATTGATATGCTCTCCCACACTGAAGAGGTTATGGGTTGTGGTTATGGGGAGCGGCTCCAGCAAACCACCCGGCTTAGTGTGTCATGCACCGTTGACGGCGTGACAATTCTGGTAAAAGAGCGGTTAGGAAATGACAGTTGCGAATCAGCATATTCGCGTGAGTGACAGTTGGCCGTTGCTAGATCCACCAGCCATACGTTTCGGTGATCTCTTGCTGATACTTAAGGCGAGCGCTTCCCGCTGGATGCGCTTCACCTGGTCGATATAGACTGTTCGGAATTGATCTATTGTAACGATATTGTACAGACTCTTACAGTGGCTCACATTCCGCGCATCTGCCCAGGCCGCCAATAGATCAGCCTAATACTGGCGCTATCAGGACTGATCACCCTGATTAGCTGCCAATAGAGTTCCGCGACGGAGGTCTTGGAGGAGTAGGTGACTGCGCGGCGTGACGCCCCATCACTGACAGAGCTAGGAAGAAGTAGCGCAGTCTCGCCTCAAGGCCGGGCTGTGAGGCCAGTGTCTAGTGTAATTGCCCGAGCTACAGCTAGTGCACTGCTGCGCCAGCCTCACGTACAAGTGTTGGTAGGTTTGTTGTGCTGACAATTGGGACAAGATCGGGCGTAGGCCTTCACGTCAGTATCTAGACAGGGCTGTTGTATCTCATTTGTGTCCGCCCACAAGGCCCAATCGGAAGATGACCATACACGGTCCATCCTGGTCACTACCCGTAGATACCCCAGGATGCTACACGGGCCACCAGTATGTTTGTGCGATAGCTTGTTTGGTGCGGTCTATGCCGTGGTGGCCAGCGCAAGGAACATCGTGGTACTCTTTCAGGATGTCCTGCCATAAGCCAGCATTAGAGGGGATGTAAATCTGGGATCCGTGTACCAGAAGTTGTCTTTCTTCTTGAGCCGCAGCTTTGCTACCTGGGTTTTCATGAGATTGGGATCACCGTCACACCTGCAGTGATTATGTGTTCTAAATCGCTATTGATCAGCACGGCTGAAAGCATATCGAGCACCACATCGTGGACCCTGCTGATGGGGTCAGCAATATTCACCCGACCAGGGTGATACTCCCATTTAAACATGAAACGAGATATTCGTTCCATCCAACGAGCTTGGCGACGCGATAGTTTATCTGCGCTTTTCTGCTCCTGTAGATACACCAATAGTTGGTAGTCTGTGACCAACTTGACTTCACTGGCTCCTTTAAGGTAGCAGCACCACTCTTCCATGGCTTGGACAGTTCCTAGACATTCTCTGCCTTATTAAATTTAGGAATTGTATAAGCAACTGGATGGTCGTCCACTTTGGCCAGTGCAAGTGCTCTCTGTGCGCTCACATGGCCTCATCTGTGCCTTGAAGGTGGGTGTGCATGTTCGCAAGAAGAGGTGCGAGTCCTCAATGCCGGTGGTACAGCTCTCTCAGCTCTCTCAGCTGTCAGTGCAGCCTCGACGCTGTGACTGGCGCCTGTTGAACCGGGGGGGGGGCTATATATCCGGTCTTGGCTTCGGGCTACCAATTCAACAATAAGCTCGGTAGGGCAGGATATTAAGGCTGGCGCGAGTACATGGAAACGACAAGCTGGGCGCAGCACACCCACACCCACACCTACAAGGCTGGGTTACACGGCGTCGGCATTAGCCCTTTTAGCTAAGTCAGTTGACCCCCATTATATTATATTATATTATATTATATTATATTATATTATATTATATTATATTATATTATATTATATTATATTATATTATATTATATTATATTATATTATATTATATTATATTATATTATATTATATTATATTATATTATATTATATTATATTATATTATATTATATTATATTATATTATATTATATTATATTATATTATATTATATTATATTATATTATATTATATTATATTATATTATATTATATTATATTATATTATATTATATTATATTATATTATATTATATTATATTATATTATATATTATGTGCTTGTACAGCGGCCTTGCGGCCGTACTTGTGTTCACATATTCTTCCTATTGTCGTACCTGCAAGTCTCGGACGTGTTGCCGGTGATTGTGGGTGTGGTGATGGTGGTGGTTGGGATAGTTGGAGGTGTTGATGGCGTTGGCATCGTGGGGTTGGGAGAGGGAGGTTGAGAGGATGTGTATTCAGGGCCCGACAACTCCCGGCGACGTGTGACATCACACGTATAATTAAAAACTTACCAGTGATTTACAAAAAATCTACAAAATAAAAAGAGCAGATCCGAACGAGTACTACTCTTGGATTTAACTGAACAACCAGAATATTCAGGTAAAAAATTTTAATTCTGCTTCTGATATTAGCCCGGATGCAATATCAGGAGATATGCACTCAGTTAATAGAGTCAATTTTGCTTTTGCGTTTAAGTTAACACAAACCAGTACACATACAAGACGGAGGCGTCAAGACCTATACCCCCTATACACCCATACAACTTATATACGGCTGCATGGGGACGACGGGGGAGTCATTGGAATTATTCCCTGATCCATCCATCCATCCATCCATCAGTGTTATCGTTCTCCTTCCGGGCCTAAGCGCGGAACAGCCTACCTGACATGATCTGCTTCAGAGTGGAGCTGAAAACCTACCTGGCCTTTGATCACGCCAGTGACTAAGTTATTATCACGTTAGTCGGATCAGTGGATTGCACTGATGAGTGCGCTGGTGAGGAGATAGATTCGGAGGTTTCAGTTATGCCGTCCGCCCCCTCTCAAGGACCTGTATTGGGATTGCTTAATGGGACCTTACTGTCTTCACCTGCGCTCGCTCCATGAAGGGTTGTACAAGTCGTGATTCTAATGGTTCGAGACATTGATGCAGGCTCCCTCGACTCGGCTCGGCTGTGGTCTCACTGACTGTGATCTCTCTGGGGCTTTTTGTTCCCCCCCTTATTGGCCGGCGCGCATAGCTGAAATCAGTTTCCATCGGTTAGAAGCGTCCGTTACTGCAATGTTTATTGGTTCTGTTGATGGGGATGGTTCCCGTGGTGGTGCCGGCGATGATGATTACGCGTACACAGCTGTAAAGGATGGGGAGGGTAGTGGTGGGATATGGTAATGTTGGCATCGGGTACGATAATTTGGTACATTCGATCTTTAGACGGCGAATAGTGACGAGCTTTGTTGGATGGCTCTGCTTGCATGCGCCAGGACTGGGCAGGACCCGCATCTCGCTCTATAACCCCACACGTACATCAACCGACTTATAAACTTACGATTCACTTACTTTCTCTGTCTCTGTCTCTGTGGTCTCTCATGGTCTCAGCCTGTCTCTCTCTGTCTTACTCTCTCGGGTGCTGTCGTCACCGGCTTATGTTAAGGCCACGAGGTCATGATGAACCTCAAAACGACGCTCGCAGCGTTGTATGTGCTTTGGCGCGCTAGGGCTTTCGTGTACCAGCTAGGCACGTGGCACAGGGTGGGCATATGGCACGTGAAACAGGTTGCTAACGGACTTGCTACATACCGGCTATACAGGCACGAGGCGGGTGTGCGGCTTGTGTGTCGGTGTACGGCGTAGGGTTACGCACGCAGTGCAGTCTATATCCTGGAAGCTAGGAGCATCCTAGGAGTATGTCGGCGAGTTTCCTTGTACGCGGTTATTAAAGCATGCGTTCGTGGAGCGGAAAGGACCAAGCATACTCCACCACCTGCATGTGATGGCAATGTCCTTGATATGAGCCCCGACGAGGACAAATGCATGGGTCAGTATGTGCATGCATGCACCGATCTGGGTATCGCAGCATCGTGCGGTTTCAATGTGTGTGCAGGTGTGCCCTGGATGATCCCCCTGGATACGTGTGTGGGTTTCTGGTAGCGCTGTCAATATGCATCAGGACTTTTGTGTTTGTTTTTTGGTGTCAGAAGGGTATAAAAAGGGTACAGGAAGATGATGTACGGGATTACTGACGGTAGGCTGGGGTGGAGGACAATCAAGCGGCTGCTAAGCAATATGTGTGTGTGTGTGTGTTTGTGTGTGTGTATCCCTCCGCAACGATGGAAAATGTCGCACTGCGAGACGTGAAGTTAGGAAATCACCCGTATCTGTATGTGGATGTATGTGCATGTGTGCGTGCGTATATGTTTCTTGAAGGTATCATTACTAGTCTTGCAAGCATATTTACATAGCTCCCCAACGAAGGTCCCACGTATTTAATGCTGCTCGCTTACGATGTTGCAAATGTGGCAAAATCCCAGTTAGTTCCGCTGGGTGCAATGAGGCATGAAAACTCGTTGGCTGCGTGGAGTGCGGAGAGAGAGACTCGGTGGCCCTGCGGTCCAAATCTGGCTATGCCTGTTGCCAACGCGCTATGCACGGTTACCCTCGGTTGCTTCTCTGTGCCTCACCCTGGGGTGCTCCCGCTCCCGCTCTACTCGCGTCCTGTAGAGCGCTTGTATCTGCACTCTTTCGTTGGTGTGCTCATCTAATCTTCAATACAGTCGTCCTAAATGCCTATCCGAGACAAGTGAATTCAACATTCTGTCATGCGAAATCTTTATTTGCAGCAGCTGTGTCGCGAACGCTAGCAACATGCTGCTACGTCCTCTTGTGTCCTCTGGCTTGGTCGAAGAGAGTTGTGACATTGGCGCTTTTTTGGATATTGCATCGAACTATCCCGGCACAGTACAAGAGCTTCATATGTTGTCATGCTGGCCAGATGTTATCCCGGCTAGTTGGTTAGGGTCGATGTGAGGATTTGCACGAGAGTGTGACCTCGTCCAGTCCTGGAGCCACAAACACTCCCGATGCGGCGTGTGTCCGTATGTATGTGTATGTGTATGTGTCCGTGTGTATGTGTCCGTGTATATGTGAATGTGTATAGCGTGAGTTATACATATCTTGCGGGACCCGACCCTGACCCTGACCGGGCAGCTACCGTTGCAGATGTGGACGCGTGTGAGGTGTGTCACACGACCGTGCTGGACGAGGTACTTAGCCCGACAGTGGTATCTCCCTCCCTTTGTGGATCCGTGTTACTATCGAAACTGGAGGCCGCACGGCTGCAGTAGAGACTGCCTGCGATAATGGTTTAAGAAGGGCGACATGTTATGCACGGAGCCAATCAAGTTGGTGAAATGAGCACGGCACGGCCGTGTACAGCAATTCGAAAGGATAAACGGCGCAGTTCTGAGCCAAGTAGCGCGTTTGCCATGTTGCGTTTTTTCGCCCCTCAGCTGCCGCCATAGCATCATGGCTCACTGCTTTTGTTATGCGGCAGGGTGCGGCTGTCTGTCCCTTCTTGTCCGCGCCTGTCCGCGGTTGTCTCCAAGAGGGAAACGCGCAATCTGCGACCAAGTGAAGACCAAAGCACAGCATTTTGTGTTAGGAGAATGCGAGGGTCCCCATAGGACATGGCTTGAAGGGCGAGACCTGGGCGGGAGCCACAAACATCGGTAGGTTTAAACGTTCCCGATTGTTGTACAGGCGCTTGCACAACATTCCGGTTGAAATCGACTAGTACTAAGGGTTTTTCTTCGCAAAGTCACATGTGCTGGTTGGTGAAAGAAAGCCAGCTGCGTGCTAGCTCCTGCATAAGGCTTTCCAATACAAGTTGCAACAGCTTCCAAGTTTCAGTGATTCAGGCCGTGTGCCAATGAGCCCCTTCGCCATGACTGCATCGTTGGTACGAAATTCTGTGAACGGTTGGCAGTTATATACAGTACCTTGAGAGTTCTAGATTTCGACATAGAGGGGCCGCTCAATAGTCTGGATGATCAGCTCGGATTCCATTCTTATACTATGTTGACGAAGTTTGGTGAGAATGGCGTTGTCAAGCGCCATCGCTAATCAGCCAACCTCCGATCGGAAGGATGATTGTGCCAAACTACGTATTATTGCAATTAACGCATTGACGAATACGATTAATGGATCTGGGGTTACGATCTCGGAGGTTCGTGCGGCAGCTGAGATTGTGGGCTGCCTCAACCCCCGTGGCCCAAGCAGGAATGACGAATCAGATGGGACTCTTTTTTTATTTGAAGGTATTTTAAATGATGTAAAGTTTCATTCCGGTCTTCTTGCTCTCTTCGCTTTGGCAGTTCGATCACCTGGTGACGAATGTGCGGTCCTCCTCCGACGCCGCCTCGGAGCCACATTTCATGATTTGTCGTGCATTGCTGCGGCTAAGCTGTCCTCTAAAACTGAGGAAGTCAGGGAAGCCGCTCACCTCGTGGATTGGACGGCGCGCACAGCGCGCGCATTAACAGCCTCGGGCACTCTGACCTGCTTCTGCGCTCTGTTACGTTCTGCTATGGAAACCGCGCGTGCAGCGCAAACTGCCAGCGATAGTAGAGGACGCACGAGTGCGCTGGCCTCTGCTTTGGCGCTGCTGTCGGAGGCTGTGCTGCTGCTCAGCGCCCTCAGCCACAGCATTCAAGCGGCGCCGCCTGGCCGCTTGGCCACTGTTGAAAACGAACTGGATAACAGCCCATTCCTGGACCACTTGGCGCTCCTGGCACAGCAGCTTTCGCATTTTAGTGAGGCGCGGCAGCAGCTCGCGACCCATATGCACCGGATGGGTCTTGCACTCAAGAAACTTTACGAGGCGATGGTCTCTAACGGAGCCAATAACCCAAATAGATCCCAGATCATCGCACCCGCGCACTCCTGTCTGAACTACTTGCTCTGCAGCCATGTCGTGCTGCTGTGTACGGCTTTAGACGGTGAGCGAATATCGTACGGCCTGCCACAACTGCTGGGAGAGCCGGAGGCATGGCATGAAGCGATGGACACGGCAGCAGTTTCCGCTTGGAGCTGGGCACCGTCGTACACGCTTGCAGCGGGCACGCTGCCGCTGTTCACTTATGACGGCAAGCTCAGCCGCCATGAGGTCACATGGGGATCCTCGCTGCAGCACCAACTGCAGTCTCCACCGCGGCCTCCGCCGCAACCTTCGGACACAACTTCTTGTCAGGAGCGGGATGACCAAAAGGCGGAGGCAGAGGAGCCGGCCCTGCCGTTAACTCCGATCCAGTCAGCAGGTAGACATCGAAAGATTAAAAGAGGTCAGGTCGGGGAGAATAGCCAGAGTCTCTGTCAGAAGCAGGGCCTCGGTCAAAGCCAGGACGCACAGGGCATTGAACCAGATCGCGCTGACCCAAACCATGTTGAACCAGAACACGCCGGCCCTCGTGAACGTTGCGGGAGGCTGTACCCAGGGCTCCCGCAGGACCTTGAAGTCAAAGTCCAGAGGATGGACGCGTCCCCGAATGCCACCTCAGCTCGAGCCCAATCAGCTCAGGAAGGAGCTCCCGAATCATTGACTGAAGTGCTCTCGGCGCGGCTTGCAGTGGCGGCCCTCACGTCATGGATCCGTACGTCAGTGTTGAACCCGATGAAGGGCAGCAAAATGCGAGATTGGGCCAGCACGTTGCGTAGATTAAGCTCGTTCCAGGATCCAAGTAAACCTTCCCCTCAAGGTGGCATCGACCCCGTTGCAAATGCCACCGGCTCTGCTGCATACGCCGGCGACAGCGCAGTCGACCCGCAGTTGCATGTATCACACTTTGCAAAGCGTGATGTAATGCTTAGGGCACTTGCAATTATGTCGAATGTGGGCTTAGCGGAGCGAGGCACACTGTTGGTCAGGGAGCACCTGAAGGATTTGAGGGAGCAGATGTCCAAGACCCGTGTCCGCATGGTGGAGATGAAGTTGCAGGTTGCGACATCATCGCCACCACCAAAGCCGCATAGCAGAGGCCGATTGCCGATATCACACACTATGTGGAAGTTGGACCAGATGGAGCTGGAGTGGGAACAGAACACAAAGCAATTGAAAAATCACGTGCGTGAGCTTGAGGAGCAAGAAGTCATCCATCCCGCTATGCTCGCCTGCCTGCGTCCGTTCCTCTGGCTACACGTGCCGCCATTCGCCTGGAAGCCCACACACGCACTTTGCATGCGGCTGTCCCGCGCTTCCTTGGTGTCATGGACGGGTGAAAACGTGACCCCTGTGGTGACACCTGTGCCAGCTGCTACATCTTCACGTGCGCCAGAGCCTGTGCAGGTATCGGCTGTAACGCGGTCTTCCGAGGCCATGGCCGTCAACACTTCAAATAGCACCATAAACGAGAGATCCCCCGCCGTTGCCACCACAGCCGCGGCACCAGCAGCGGCACCAGGAACTGTTACAACAGCGGCATCAGCGACAGGGCATGATTGCCAGGTGCTGCAGGCTGCCGAAGAGGCGCGCCCAGGTGCTGTCCGAATTTCCGCGTCGCCGCCGATTCCAAGTACTCCTACTGCCGCTAGCCTGTCAGGGGAGGCGATAATGTCAACTGCTACAGTCGGAACAGCTGTAACCTTTTTACCGTCGGCGCAGGTGGTATCCCGGCGTCGGCCACCTAGGGCGGTCCTGGCCGCGGTGGAGGCACCAATCGTGGTGTTTGTAAGCCTGCTCTGCTCCATCACGGTCCTGTTGCAAGCAGTGTCTGACCTGTGCGTCCACGTGCCTTTACAGTCACCATTGCTGGCCCCGCAACCCCTTGAGCCGGCGATTGACCTGGGCACGGCGGTGACCGCAGTGCTGCCGCCGCTACCGAAGGTGAGCCAGCACCGTCCTGGAGGCGGCTTTGTGTATCATCAAGTGCCCTCTTGCCTCATGTGGGGCCTAGTGGAGTGGTGGGCAGCGCTGCTGCAGGCCGCTGAGCTGGCGGCGGCGGCAGCGGTGGCGCCGCAGCCGCCAGCAGCGACAGGGCGCAGGGACTTCACGCCAGGATTCAATGACTGGATGGCGGATAAATCTGCAGTTAACGCGGCTCAGTCGCTTGTATCGATGGTGGGCACAAGCCTGGTGACGTCCAGAAACAAGTTGGGCGATGGTGACCTCAGGGGCACCGGTGGCGCCGATGCCGCTGGGGATGACACTGGGAAAGGTTTTCCAGTCGACGCTAGCACGGCCGCCGAAGAACCTGCCGGTGAGAAAGAGGGGCCACATATTTGTCGCTCATCGGATTTGCTTGCGGGCCCCTATGCTGAATAGCCTTTATGTTGATAAAAGGTTGTACTCAGCCAGTGTGGGGACAGGGAGCTTTGCAGAGCTGGGTGGTCATGTTCCCATACTGTCGAAGCATTAGTCAGCGCAACAATTTGAAGTTCTAACACTAACAGCGATGGCCCGGGACGGTGAGCAGTGCTGAGGAACCTGAGGAGCGCATTTATGGGTGTTTCATATCACATCAACTACATCCATACTTGCCTGGGAGGAGAGGACAGCGGTTAACTCCCCATCTAGATGTATGGGTTTCACCTGGCTGCACGCTTTTCAAGTTCTCTCGTCCCCTACCCTCTCCAATTGATCCTTCAATGGCAGCGGCTGGACGAGCAGCGACGGGAGCAGCAGGAGGGCCAAATGTCATGGCGTGGTCGGCCGCCGAAGACGGGTCCCAATACAGTGCCACCTGCGACAACGAAAGCGCCATGCCGTGCGGGCCCCTCCCCTTCGAAGCGGCGGCCCTGAGCGCTGGCTGGCTACGTGCTGTTCGGCGTATGCTTCTGGCGGCGGCAGGGCCAACCTTATCATGGCGATGGCAGCGCAGGCTGCCGCCATCCACGGATATGCACGGGGGCGCAGCTCCGGATGTCCCTGGACAGAACCCCTCAATCGGTGGTGTGGTCTCTGACGCCGCTGCTGCTCCCCTCGCCACCACATCCGCTCCCGCTGCAGCCGCTGGTTCCGCGCCGTCGGCCTCTCCGGGACTCATCTGGCTCCGCGTGCCGCTATCTCATAGCTGGCCCAACTTGAGGGTCACATGGGCGGAATGGAGTTACACGTGGGGCCAGTTCTTGGCGTACGCAAGTGACCCACGGGACGTCACCGAGCTTGTAGAAGCCGCGCGCGAGCTGCTCCTGCTGAGCATGGCTGACTTCTCGGCGGCCGCGGCGGAAGTTGGAGGTTCGGCATACCGCTGTAACTGCAGTGGTAAATCGGCCGTGGCAGCGACGGTGGCGATGGCTCCGGCAGGTACGGCAGCGGTTGGCGCTGACAGGCACACCGCCGACGGGCTGGAATGGGAAGCTTGCCAGTGTGTGGGATCCCAGCTCCCTAAGCAGACTGGGGACGAGGTGCGAGAGCGCTTGGAAGCCGCCGTGGCGGTAGTCGCGCGCTTGGTGACCCCGCTGCCCCTTGACTGGCTGTTCATGGATGGGCAAGAAACAGAAGAGGGCCGGGGTGGCGGACACGGAGCGCCTGGCCCGGGGCTGCGGCTGCAGCAGCGGCAGGAGGAGAAAGTGAAAGAGGAGGCGTTGCTACAGGGAGTCAG
The DNA here is from genome assembly GCA_030268105.1 of Volvox africanus. Classification (NCBI taxonomy): domain Eukaryota; kingdom Viridiplantae; phylum Chlorophyta; class Chlorophyceae; order Chlamydomonadales; family Volvocaceae; genus Volvox; species Volvox africanus. The sequence goes on along the minus strand of BSDZ01000028.1, from coordinate 601,537 downwards.
GTCGCTATGCACTCAGTATTGTGGCATTCAACGTCCGCGCCTGGCCTCAGTGCTTCTTCAACCTTTACCGTCATCGTTCCCGCCGCCACCGCTGCAGCAGCTGCCGCTGCAGCAGAAGCAGCAGCAGCGAGGGCTGGAACAAGAGGAGCAGCAACAGCAATTGCAGTTGACGGATCTGGACAAAACGGAAAGGAGCAAGCGAAATGAGAATGAGGATCAGTCAGTCCACGATTCAAGGAAAGTCCTCGTTCGCGACGGTTGGAACAGCACACGGCACGACCGTGAAGAAGACTGTTTGGCCGGCGGCGGCGGCATTGGCGCGGGCAGACATAGCGAGACCCATCATGAAGGGATAGCTGGAGACTTGTGCGGCTACCTGCCTATAGATACCCGCCATGAGGATTGCAGTCGTGGCTTTCGTGCCCACCGCGATTGTTCCCGAGGTATGAGCGGTGTTGGCGGCGGCGGCGGCGGCGGTGAGGCGTGTGAGTCAACCTGCGATGGGCGCCGCGGCGATGCCGGCGGTGACACAGGAATTTGCGGGCCCGCAAGCAAGGTAAAGGGCGGCAGCACCGGAAACGCTACAACCGGAGCCAGCACTGGTGCAATCCCGGCGGTCGGACCTGAGGGTATGGGGCCCCACTCCTCCCAAGCCGCGCAATTCCAACTGAAGGAATCAATATTGCACATCATGGAGCGTCTACTCCCAACTTTTACGGAAGCACTGTACCTACTGCCGTACGATGCGGCGGCGGTGCAAGTGCACGTGACGGCAGAGGCAGAGGCGGAGGTGCAAGGAGGTGGATGGTTTCCTGGCGAACTCTTCTTTGTTGCTGCCAGCACTGTGCTGGCATGGCTACGACGTTCTGTTGTTCGCGGGGACTTCGTCACTGACGCCACCGCTGGACGTCCCCGGTCGCGGTCTTGCAGCTACATCTTGCGGCGATCCTTCAGAGGTCTTATGTCTGTCCTAGGCCTTACAATTCGGCGATTAAATCAACTGCAGACGTTTCGGGCGGCTCCCACCGACGGCTCATCAGTGCCTAGGGAGGGTTTGGCCGCCTGGGAGATGTTTGCTGTGGAGCAGGTCGCGAGGGCACTCCTGTGCATGATGTGTGAGCTGCCGAACGAAACTCGTGAGGCGTTTGGGATTCGCCGTGCTGTACATGACTGTGGCGCCAAAGCGCTCGGCTGTGGCGGTATTAACGGGCTCAGCAACGGTGGCAACGAGTTCGGCGGCTTTGCTGGCGGAGTCGTCAACGGCATCACCGGTCCTGGTCTTGGCGCCAGCGACTTTGGTGGTGGTACCAATGGGCTTGACGGGGCGGACAGCAACTGCGCGTCAGCGGCGGAGTTGTCAGAGGGTGCAAGCGGTGTGCAGGTGGAGACCTCTGATGGGGGCTGTGGGCTCTGCATCACTTCCAACAGGGACCCTTTTCAATCCACAGCGATGCCGCCATCGTCCGTGTTGCTGACCACCTCGCAGTCGGTTGCCGCAATGACAGCAGAAGCTGAGGCAGCGACGTTTACAGGAGCACCACTGAGCTACGACGATGTCAGGGCATTGTTGGGGCCGGGGGGACTTATTCCCTTTCCAAGGCTGGAGGAGGTGTTGATGCGGTTGTTAGAGGGCGGCCACCCGCCATGCGAGCGTGAATACGCAGAAGTAAGACTTGAGATCCGGATAAGGTGTAGTGGAAGAAAATGAAGGACGGCACGTCGTCCTTCCCAATTCGCTCAGGCGTCAAAAATGGAAGCGCTAGTACATACCGCATGGCGTTGTGTGGGCTTTCGTGCGCCGTGCAGAAATGGATCTTGTTAGAGGACCAGACGGCGCGGACGGGCAAGCTGATGTGAAATGAGAATTTGGGGGACGTAGCGTCCGCAGGGACGTGTCCTAATCCTAGGGGCCATAAAGCGTATGGGCGTTGCTAGGACCACATAAAACATAAGTTAGTCTGCGTGCAACCTCGGGGTTGTGGTTGTGGCTGATGCTGGTGGTGATGGACAAGCCTTGCGCCGCATAATTCTTGCCTGTCTACTTGCCTATGTACCTCAGCGACGCACCCGTTGCTGAAAGGCAGCACGATGCGGCACAGTGGGCCAGCAGTGTCAAGCAGAGCGCAGGTCTGCTTTAAAGAGCACGTGACGTTATCGAGAAATGAAGAATGTATAAATGAGGGGTTAGAGGCTGGTGTCAGTGGCGCTGCACCCGACCAACGTGGGGTGGGGTTTTGGGGAGAAGACACGGAGGATGGGTTCTGCAAATGCACTGTGGCCGAAACTTCAAATTGTACAGATCGTACATATGCATGGTGGCTTCCGACAGATATTTCTAATAGTTTTCGTACTAGTGCCTGTTAATCTATCGATCATGAAAATGTTAGCGCTGCATGAATATTTTGTGCATTAAAATAGCTCCTAGCTGAGCAGGAATATACTCATGTTGAGTTGATCGTTTTACCAGGTACAAACATCCTACCATCTGCGTTTGATGTGTTTGCATGTCAGTCTGTCTCTGTATCTTGTATGACTGCCAGTAGCTGCGCTGAAGCTTCATGGTATGCATGGGTATGGTTGAAGCATGTGTGTGCGCGTGTGTGTGGAGCGAGAGAGCGAGAGTGAGAGAGATCTTCTGACACGGCCTCGCACTTTTCCAGTGGCAGATGGCTACCCTATCCATTTCATTTTTAAACCTCCGTGCAAGAATCGTCGGAGTGGGCGAGGCTTGGAGGGCTGCATAATCCACTTCCGCAGCTAGCAGTGTTCTGCATTTAAGGAGCTGCGTCATCACATAAAATAGGGAACAATAAGCAAGACGTGCAGTAAAAATGATTTGAGTGTGGTACAATCGTCATGCTTCGTTCTGCAGCCGGGATGGTTTTTTGGTTGATGTTTTGCCCGGGAATAGTCTTGTCGTTCGTTGAGCATTAGAGAGTGATGAACTCGAATGCGATGAGATGTTAAGAGACGTTAAGTGCTTAGTTAATTGCTTTGGTCCAGGACGTTGCCTGCTCGAGCATGGCTGGGTTGGGATTGACAAATTATCAACATAAAACATGGAAGTAGGAACGGTATTCAGCATCGCTTAATTCCCTGAGGCGTTCCTTGCATCAAAGCATGTCGATCTTGGTCTCGTTGCAGCTACCGGACCGCAAGTGTGGTTCCCGGTTGCCACTCGTGATGCTTCAGAACCGGACAGGCCGCCTAGAACGGATCCTGAACCGAACACGACTCATCTGAATGTCCAGCACGGCCCCTAAAATGTACATATAGCTGTAAATCGTGGTAACCACATATGGAAAATGTACGTTACGACAGCCGCGTTGGTGCGCTGGTCAATTTGCTTGGTGCCGGTGCACGCCTCGCTTACTAATAAGTGGCAAGGAAAGCGTAGCTCTCGCATTGCTTGCAAAAAACAAAACTTTCACGTTCCATATCCACGAGCTTTTTGAGGTCCCGCCCAAAGGGGTTGATAATTTATAGCGCTGAGAGTGAGCAAGCCACATGAATGGAAGGGTGACGCGCGCAGAGCCATGCGCAGCGTTGAGGTAGGCGCCCGACTGTCATATATACCTGTCATGTAGGTTAGCAGGGAAGAACGTCTTTCACCGTCGGACCGGAGGTACAGTGCCGCATGCCTGCACGCAAAAATCTCTCCGGAACCTGCCCGTTTCCATACCAAGCCTGCAGCCCTATGGTATCGGTGCTGCAGCATGCGCAGTCGTGGTCCCACGACAGCTATGCTTCCCTTCAAGGTTTCCTACTGCCACTCCAAACACAACCAAGCCCGGATAGGCCAACCCACCTCTCAGCGCGCCTATGTAGCTACTGCTGTGCCCCTCAAACAATCAACCATTGAGATGACAGCTGGTGCGGAGGGCCACGCGAGGGTAAGCCAAAAGTGACCGCATCTTTGCTTGGTCAGCAGCATAACCAGGTCCGTTCAACGAGCACTTATGTCCACAATTAATAATGCTGATGACAGAGGAGTGATAAGACTCGTACGAAGCATGCGACTTGTACGAGGTGGATCGTGCAAACCGCTGATCATGTTGGGAGGGACGAAGCACGTAAGGCCAGGTGCCAGCCAAAGCCGAGAGCCACAACGCAGTCGACCAGCAGCAGCAGCAGCAGCAGCAGCAATAGCAGCAGGACCAGCAGCGGGTTCAGAATCCCCTTGCAACCTACCCGTGTGCCTACCTACACGGCTGTGCTGTTCCGCTCCCTGAGCATGGACATCCGTCGCGAAGATTCACGGGTTGCATCACCGTCAGCCCCGCTGCCTCCGCCTCCACTTCCCTCACGCCCCTTGGTAGGCTGTTGGGCCTGGTTTCGTTGCAGCCAAAACCGTGTTGTTACGGCGAAAGGCTTGCCGAGCAGAGCCGCCAGCTCTTTGCGCCAACCGGTCTTCGTTTTCTTGCGGCCGGAGCTCGCTGAACCTACTCTCATACTGTGCGCAGCAGCACCAGCAGTTCCGCTTTGGTGCTCCAGAGGACGTTTGCCCTCGTCGGGCAGCGACTGGAGCGATGGAGCGGCCCCACGGGCATGGTGGACCTTACGCGACGAGGTATCAGCCCTCCGGCCTGTTGCCTGCTCCTCCACCAAAGCGCTCAATCGCGCCTGCGGGCACTTTGGCTGCGTTGCTGCCCCTATCGCCGCACCTGCCGGTGGAGCTCCACCATTGGCCAGGTGCTCCGGCGCAAGTGCAGCGCGGGCTCCCGCTGTGTGTACGCGGCTTAATTTGTCTGCCGCCACACCAGCTGGAGCGCTGCCACCCGCGGCGGCCGCTGCCATGCTTACGCCGCTGTGCTGCGTTGCCAGTAAGGCTAGTAGCTCCCGATTAGGACGTGGTGCTTTCAGAGCGGGGTCGACATTGCTGCCTTTGCTGCTGCCACTGCCCCTAGCCAGCACCACGTTCGCAGGCTTGGTCGAAAATCGCACTCTGTGCCGCACTGCCGGACGCTCGGTGATTGCGGTTATGGTCAAGCGCCGGCTGCGTGCACCTTGTGCTATCGCGCCGCGCTTGCCGCGAGCAATGTCAGCGATGGGAGCAGAATTACGTCGACCCTTCTGTGGTGACGGCGACCGTGATGTTGAGCGTGAAGGCTCGGGTGAAGACGATAATGGGTTCTGGCGGCGGCCGCAGTCTGAGCGTGTTGGTGAAGATGATCGTGTCGTTGACGACGATGGAACGGGTGATGAGCTCACGGTATGTGACGGTGCGGTTCTCGTCGCCACCGCTGCCTCAACTGCGCCGGTGAGCTGAGAGGCTGCCACACTCCTGGTCTGCACACGGCTTGTAGACCGCCGCTTCTGCGGCAGGGGTGGTTGTCGTTTCTGCTGCTGCGTTTCCTGTGCTTTACTTATCCGCGCAATGCGCCCTCGTGCACCGCTTTTGCGCCGGATATCATCACTGCCCTGTTGCCATTTCCGCCCGCCACTATTCCTTTTATGCTCGAAGCCCGCCTCCTGCTGCTCTGTCTCTGTCTTCTCGTTCCCATCGACCTCCATCTCGTCCTCCTCCGTTCCGTCGTCGTATGGCAAAATGGACCGGCCTCCCGTGCAGCCTCGCCGTGCTTCTTTGACGCGTCCAGTGCAGTGCGCTCCACTCTGGTTACGGCTTCGATCCCTTTTATGTCCGGTGGCTTGACGCTCTTTCTGCCCATCCTCCTCCTCTTCCGATGAAGAAGAAGATGTCTCTCCGCCTCCTTCGCTCTCAACATCAATCCCACTAGCACTGCCGCCACTTCTCGACGACGTCCCGTCGGACCCAGAATCCTCCGCTTCATCACCGCCATCGGATAATAGCGAAGACGAAGACCCAGGGGATAGCGATGACGAGGAAGACGAAGTGGGCCCGTCGCTTCCATCGGACTCCTCTCCCTCCACCAACGAGGACGAATCTCCACCAGTGCTAGCGGTCGACTTATCCTCGGTTACACAATCAACAGCTGCCGCGGCTTCCATCCGCCCTCCTGGTCGTAATCGCGTTGGTGGTCGTGACCCCTCCGTGGCTCTGCTTTGTCCTCTCACACGGGCGCCCACACCAGATCCTGCGGGAGGCTTCCGCCCCCGACTGGCCACTGTCGCGGCTTCCGTCGCCTCGAGATCAGAATCAGAGCCCGAGGAGCTGCTGTCATGCGAGAGGGATGAGCTACGGGATTCGGAAACAGCTGACGATGTCGACGTTGATGAAGACGGCAAAGGGGGAGGACTTGCCGCCTTCTTCGTACCATGCGCCTCTGCCCCCTGCCGCGGCTTGGACATTTTAGCCTTCACTGCAGCCGCCGTTGTTGGAATTGTCTGCGCATCCGCTGCAAGTGCTCCCTCCGATTTTCTGGAGGCGCGCCGGGGCGCGCCGGCAGCCGCCGCTGGTGGAGCATCAGTGCTAACCCGGCGACGCTTATTGGGCGGTGGCTCGCTGGCACGGCCTCGCCGCTGCAACGGGGCAAGAGTTGCCGTCACCTCAGTTTCTCCGGCAGCAATTTTCACCGCCGCTGAAGCTGCACCACGTCCTCTACCGCCGGTACCGGCCATGGCGCTGTTAGGCCCGCCGGGGACCTCGTTTCCCCCACCTATTCCTGTTGTGCCTGTCGCTGCCGCCGCCGCCGCTCCAATATTGTGTTTGCTGTGGAAATTCAAGCCCAGCTATATGGTGTTCGTGGATGCAAAAATCGGGCACAAATGCAAGTCGTCAGCGTAAGATGGGTGCAAACAAGGGACACAGTAAAACGCTGCCTCATGCCTAATGCCCTCGCAACCAGAGCCTCACCTTGGCCGCCAGCTCCGCCCGATATAGCTTCAGCAGGTGCTTCTTAAGCCGCTCGCGCTTTCGAACCTGGTCAGCTGTCGTGCGGAGCAACTAAAGCAAACGACAGGAAGAGGAAGAGGAACACACGTGTGGATGCCAAAAACTCCGTCCCCACGGAAAGGCAGCAGACTCTAGTGTCTTACGGCTTGGCGGCGAGGGAAAAAAGTAAATTTCCTAAGAACCGGCCCTACAGGATCTTCGGCATAGCATCAAACATGATATTGTATTGTGAAAAACGACAGACTGCCTTTGATACCCAAAGCCCATCCATAAATTCATCCGCGTTGATTACCCCACCCGACCACCCACCACATCCCATGCCCCGCTCCTCATGCAATGCTCCATGTCACACGGTCGTAGCTTAGTCCCCGTAGTCCACAATGAACCCCACGCGCCAGATGTTCTCTGCTGACTCTCTTACCTCAAACTCGTCCCGGACCTCCATGAGTCGCGCGTACGCCTCCCGCTTGTTGATGCGGATGCGGTTCCAGGCGCTGCGAGTGCTGTTTTTCGTTTCAGTAGCCATGAAGGGCATGTCGCCCTGCTCGCCCTCATGGCCAGGCTCACGGTCTTGAAAACAAATGGCCTGAGGGTGATTGCGCGAATGAGTCACCAGGGGATGAGACCCACGCGATGTGGGTGAATGAATAGGCATATAGGTAGATTGGATCAGGCATGTAGACCGACAGATAGGTAGATACGTAAACAGCAGGCATGAAAAAAGATAGGCATAAGGTCAAGGTTGGCGGAAGCACGGGGTTTATATGCAATAATGCAGGACAGTTGCAGGACCCATATCGTCACAGCTTCATATGTACAAACGCAGACAGTCACACCGGCAAACATCAACGGGGCGCTACCCGCAATGGTGTCATACGAGGGCACAAAGTCGGGATATGCAGCTCCGCAGCCACAGCGGCCGGCCAGACGCTGTGAGCACAGCAAACCTTCTTCCAAGCTCATCAACTGGGTTTCGCACCTTCCAAGGTTGCTCGTACCACAAGTACTCCAGCAAGGGCCCACCCTCCTGGAGCGGCCGAAAGGGGCAGCGCAGTCGAGTGGGGTGCATTAGCTGTGTAAATTTACCGAATAAAAGATATGCAAGCGGGGGATCCTTCCAAGCTCTGGAAAGGGCTTGGAGAGACGACCCGAATGAATATACTTATGAATGCTTTTATCGCACGTGTATCGGACTCAGGGAGATAGAGGGGAAGCTCCTAGGTGCTTAACGTAGCCGAGGGAGCCCGAGAGTGCTGAATTGGCAATGTGAACGATGCAATGAATGGTGAAAGGGAATACGGCAAGTGGCATATTATTATATATAATATAATGCATATATTTACTACGGTATGTACCACGTCATGCCTTATGGAATCATGCTTGCCGGAGGTGCTTCACCGACCGGTGTCCGGTGCACAGAACGTTTCTTTCACCGCAACCGTTTTGCTCCGTAAGGACCGCACACCCACAGCACGTGAACACAGTGAACCCGTAATCCCAACACGGGACTGTACCATACGCCGGCTATCGTCCATCATTCCGCCCATCAATATTAAGCTACTGAACACGCGTGCCAGGACGCAAGTGCTAAGCATACCATGCGTCATGCTGAGCCCGTGTTCATAGCTTGCTAGACAACCCACCTCCTCCCTCCGTTTCAGCCAGTGGTTGTACAGTGCGCGAGGCAGCGCCGGAAGCGGCGGCTGGTGTAGCTTAACCGCCGCAACTGCCGCCTCCCACGGGAGAATCTTCACTGGAGATGGCAGCTTAGGCACCTTGCCTGCTTTCACTGCGTGGATGGAAAGCCCCGTCCAGCGCGGCTGAGTAAACTACCGGGTTACCTCTCAAAGCAGCCAGACGGCGGTCATTAGCATGAGCAACGCATGCAACGTGAACCGGGTGTCGTCGCCCTGCAAATGTAACTCCCTCCATCCACACAGTCACCGCGGCCCAGTCCCTTTGATAACATGTGCACTTACCATCCACGTTCATATTCTCAAGTGCACGTACAAGAGCATGCTGGGAGGCGTGTACACTCGCAGGTGACTTGGGGAATCATAAGCATCACGGAATGAATTCAGATACGCACCTATGGCTTCTATGCGCGCGAAGGCAGGAGGGCGTAAATCCCTCCCTGAAGGTTCCAAGCCTGGGTCACTGCGCAAAACCTTGCACACCAGAAACCGACCCCCTCCCTCCCGTCCTGGCGGCAGCCATCGCCGCCTTCCGCCCCCCATGCATCTCTCTTACCCAGCACCCCAGACAGTTTGTTCATCACAGAGGACATAGCACGCACGTACCTTCCGCTTGCCAAAGCTCCTTTCGCTGCTGCAATGCCTCAAAATGCGCTCTTTCCAGGGCGCCTAACAGAGCTTCGAAGCTGTCCTCGTCGAGGATTGCTGCTGCTGCCGCTGCGGCTGCAGCTGCAGCTGCCGCCGTAACGGCACGTGTTGTCGGGGGTGTCCGAGAGTTGCCACTACCACCACCTCCTGGCTTAGGGGGCGGGGCCTACACGCGGTGCAGGCCGTAATTAGAGCGCAGTTTCAGGGGTTAAAGAGCGTTAAATGGTTGTACTGTCCCTAAGGGTATGCTGAGTGCAGTTTCAACCACGGATGGGTTATCCTTCACACCATAGCCCGTTAGGGTTTTGTTTCCCGTGCTTCCGATGTTTTGGTCCCACCTCCCCGAAACCAGGCTAGGACCTCCCAAAAACGGTTTGCGAGCCCCAGCACTCCTCATACCACTCAGCGTTCCCTGAGTCACCCCATATGACGCACCCGCCGCGTGTTTATTGCTCTCAACGCCTTCTCATCCGTCTCATCCATGTCATACTGCAGCAGCGCTGGCTCCGCGCGCCGGTCACGAACCAGGTCCTGGTAGATAATGTAAGCGGCGGCGTCTAGCCCCATATTGCTCTGTGTGGTTGCACATGGCGATACGTCCGGTAAAATCCCAGCCAATAGCGGGACGCTGGGCCCCGCTTCAGCTGCTTTTCGTGTGTCTGCACGGGCCATCGCCTCTTCGTTGCTGGCAAAGTCTGAAATTTCCCGCCAGGTTGGCACAGCAATTGCAAGCGATGCCGTTACGCTGCCGGCTGCTGCAACGTCAATCTGCTGCTGCTGGAGCTGCGTCTGATGTGGGTCGCTGCGCGCACTAGGGCCACTGGGCCCCGCTGCCGATCGCTGTATGCCTGCTGTAGCCTTCGTTTTGCCCTCAGCCTGCTGTTGCTGCTGCCGGTGGTGACGGTTCTTCTGCGATCAGCAAGCGGCGTCGGCCAATGTGTAGTGCATTGAATCTGCTCTATCGACGTGCAGGCCCCAGCATGATACGGCAGGGCATACTACGAGATGCACCCTGATCCGGGGTCAGCGGGGTGTACCCGATCAATGTGACCTACAGTACAGCTTGGACAATGAGGGAGCTGCCATGCGTTCACAGCGTCGCCAGCAATGCAGCTGATGCAAGCATGTGAGCAAATTCCAGGGGCAGTACACAGGTAATAGCCACAGCGCAAGCACACTCAGGACCACAAAGTACCCGGCGTCTTCGGCTGGTCTCGAGGCCGCGGAGTAAGCCATTCTGATCCCGCTCCCGCTCATCCTCGCAGTTCCGCAAAAATTCTTCAAGAGCCGGGTCTATCGGCGGGCTGTCATCGTCGGGGTGTTTAGGACGATGCAAGAAGATGACCGGGATACGCTCGGTATAGGACAAGGGCCTCGGCCGAATAGTGCGACCAATCATATCGGTTGCATTGAGTAAACCGTTCGGACCACTGGCCGACTCAGTCGCAAGGAACCACCGTTTGGCGACAGCCCACGGTGTCTGACGTCAGAATCCCTTTCCTGTAAACTGGACGCAAAAGCGAAAAGCCGATTTCGGAATGGATCCGCGCAGACAGGAAATTATCAGAGGATGCACCGTTAAGTGCGACTGCCATCGCGAGGCCTCTCCTAAACTGAAGGCCATATTCCCAAGTCTATACTTTTTGGGATGGTTGCAGTCAAGGGCAATACGTTGTTTATAGAATCACACCTTTCAAACGCACCTAGGAAAGCGGAAAATTGTGCTCCACAGCCTAAGAATATCTCATACCGGCCATGTTCAGTATGATGAGCCTAATATACTTCTATTTTCCACCAAAAAGGGGCTGAGTTGGGCCGTTCAAGGAAAAAATTGTCAGGTTATCGTTCACACAAATCAAAGAACTCTACCACAGCTCTATCAAGCACACAAACCTAAAGTTCAAAGACTCCAGTACTTCATGCCCAAGCGCAGACCAGCTCATTTTACGTCCAACCTTAATATCAAGTCTGCAATGTGTAATACAGGTGCACGGTCCCTATCTGTATGTTGATGTTTCATGATTATCATCAAATGCCTTGTTCACATGTTGCACAGCGTACTGGGCAGAAACGGCACTTGTACGAACCTTCTGTGTTGAATCATGTTTCTGTTGATTGCCTGACAAGACTGCTTGTCTTTTGTTCTTTTATCAGAGTGCAGTTTTGTACGGTACTGATGTTGTACTTGAATAAAACTAGCATGCAAGGAATTGATATTTATCTAGCATGCTTCCCATGCTTTATTATTCCCCGGGGTTCGTTGGCTCCCTTCATCCCAGGGCTATATAATTCACTGGGGTAAGTCAATAATGGAGTCTGGGTCCTGGCTCGCACCAGATGGCGCTAAGCAATAACGCTTTTCTGTCAGCTCAGTCCCATGCAAAGTTGGAGACCTATGATCTTACACAACATGCATGTAACTAATATCTTAAAGCTTGGCATTCTGCATTTGGTTCAGCGCGACGCCGTGCCACGGCGGCTGTGTGCCTTGGGGTTTAACCGTCCTTTCAGGAATCGCAAAAAACTGTACCAGAATATTATTTGACCAGTCCTACCATTGAAGTAAAGCGGTAAAACGTAATGCAAAACGCACATTCGTAAGGCGGCGTTGGCATTTGACTTTAATACTCGCGTCGGTGTAAGTGAGTACATGCAGAAGTGTTGCATTAAGTATTGAAATTACACAATTTCACTCTTACGCAAAAGCACAATAGTTAAAACTCGTGAGTTTAAAAATAGAAAAGTCCTGGAGTACGGCATCATAGGTGAAAATGAGTTGCAAAAATGCGAACTTCGGCCGCCGAGGCAAGCAACCATATGCCTGAAAGGATATGGATAGCCTACGTACGCGACCGCAAGGCGAAATACCTATAAGATCGATGGAAGTGTCAGGCCGTTGTGCACTTCTGGGACCCCGAGGATGAGGAAGAGGATGTGTACGCTCCCGACCCCGTTTGCGAGCCTCCGTGTGATGAAGATGATGCGGAGAATGGACATCGTCGAGTCGGATTATGATGAAGCCATCTGCAGTGGGTTGCTTCCTGCGGGTCACAAGCATCAACGTGTGGTTTTGTCAAGGACCAATGTTCTCGGTATTGATGATGTCGTGTATCAAGAGCATCGTGATAACATGGTCTACAGCACAGCCACCGCCATGCACAAGAGTGGTACGAATCACGGAATATCAGAGGACGTCAGGAGGAAAATGAGGAACGAGCATCAAAGAGAGGGCGTGTAAGCCTGGGGGTATGCAGGCAGCAACAGCCGCAAGCACGAATGATGTTGGCTGTGGCATGGGGCAGGGGTAGAATGATGGGTTCACCACTGAGCCTCCTATGAGGAGGCACGGTGGGCCATGCATGCCCCGGCCTCAGGCGGCCACAGCAGCCTAGATCATAACAGGTGCCGGTACCTCAGAAGCAGACACAGCCAGGTACCAGGTACCAGGCACACAGCCGGAGGCAATGCCAGCTTCCCAGTATATGGTGACGCAGGTACAACTGCTGCAAGTAGTGGTTGAAGGTCGCATTTGAGAATTCTGTTCACTGCCACGGCTGGAGATATGCTAGGAACCCATTCCAATTCAAGCGTCCTACCAACACTTAACAGCGCCACTGGTGCGAACCCCAAAGCACTCCCGCAATACGTGATGCGTGGCGATGCATAGACACCCAGTTTGACTGTCTGTCCCTCTCCTATTGGCACTCATGTGCCACCCACAGATGCCGCCGCCACTGCAGCGGTGGCCCACAGCCACTGTCGCTGGAGCACTGGCACTCACAACCATTACCACTGCAACAGCAGTTCCCTCAGCCGCTGTCGCTGCAGGGCCTGTAGTAGTCGTACATTACGGCCAACACACCAGCACGATATATAGGTGCAGGAGCACCATATCAGCATCCCGACAGCCCTTTGTGGCTCGCAACTACTACAGGGATGGTATTAACAGCTACTGACCCTACAGTGGCAGTGCCGATAACCACTGTAGCTGCAGCGGTGGCACCCACAGCCTCCATCACTGCACTGGCAACGCCTGCAGCTACAGCAGTACCAGCAATGACAGCCAAAGGCGGCTACCATGGTTGCTGGTATCATTGTCCCAAGAGGTCCCAGTGCGGCCAGGGGTGCAAGGGCCGCCACAGATTTGCACAGCCCCCCCTCTCAAATCCTTGGAGGACTAACAACTGAATCTGGAGGGTTGGGAAGCGTGGTCCAACCGTATTCAGGACCCTGACATTCGTATGTTGGGCATCCTGACGTCATCTACCATCTGCAAAGCAAATGACTTGATCGCCGAAGCCTGTTTGCCTGTTCAGAGAAGACAGGTAAAGACGGGTAAAATGATGAAGGATGAGTAGAAATTTGCTGGCATTCTGAAGAAGTTGATGAACACCTTTGCTGCAGCTGCATATTCACAACCGGGCTTCGAATGACAATTACTTTACTCGTGAGTCGTGACGCCGTTGTGCACTCAAAAAGTGGATGAAGACATTTTTCACAAAGGCAGCATCACATTCATTCAGAGGTGTGGACTTCCCACAGCGGCGCCGCGGTTAACCCTGCAGACCGAAGTCACTATGAGGTTTGGCATGGGGGAGGATCACAAAATAGTGAGGGCAGGACTGTCCGATCAGGACAACAGGCATTTGCAATACGTGGGTTGGTATATCATTCCCTTATATGTTAGGGACTGACTGCTCTGCAGTGGCTCTCACCATTATGGCTCTTATTTATACCCGAATGGCTTGTACAACCTAGGCAGTCATAAAGCAAATCCGTATCTACCCAAGATGATGAGTGTCTTCAGGCGCCACCCGAGCTTTTTCGTGCAGCCAGCAGCCTCCAGCTTGCAGGTCGGGGCGCATACCCAAGCTTGGTGAGGGCCCTAGGTGAGGGCGTTATATCGGGTTGTTGTACAGAGGCAGTCAGCTGCCGCATTTGCGACATTGTAGACAGTAGAGCAACAACAGATGGTCGCACGCTCATTTACTCTGGAGGTGGAGAAATTGGACGGTACCATAATGAAAGACCCGCCTGCTATCGAACCTGTTTGGAAGGTTCATGGCGGCCCAGACTGACATGATGCAGGCGAAGGCAACGGTGATGAGGGAGGGGGTGGACGTGGCAACCCATGGACAAATGTTGTTGGGTTCTGACTAAAGAAAGCTCGTGCCTCCGCAAACACATTCCTCCTTTTATTTTGCGCTTATGTGCCTACCTGTCGTTCTTCGTAATCGATGCATGTGTGGTCCCAGCTCTATTCATCTAATCCTCAATTGAATCGATGAGCCTGGCTACACCATCACACGCAGCTATCTAACGTGGATGCGTTCCAGAGCCGAGAGAAGGACATCATCATGCTGTCATGTCTACCGCTCTAGCGAGCATTCACTTATCAGCTATTTATCTGATCGACGCCGTTTCAAAGTGGTGCTCACACGTTGAGGCGGCGTCGGTCAGATAAACATGCCTCGTGCACGCTATTGCCTGGTAGTACTGCGCAAACCGCGGCTACTGTCGCGACGGCGCCTTTAAAACGGGCTGCTGCAGTACTTCAAAGAAAGCGGCGACGACGAGCCAGTGAGCAGTGGCAGCGGCAAACCCCGCGGCTTGCGGCTTTCTACTGGAGATGGCGACGGTAGCCACGGAGATGAAGAGGAGCATGGGCCTATAAGGCATCGTCCGCATGCAGGAGATGAGCATGTCGGGCGTCGTGATTGGTCATGCCGGCCCGTACCGTGTGTTGCTCAGCCCAGGCGAAGATATCATAGCTGTGTTCTCTTGACCCCTACATGATGGAGTCGGCAATCTGGATGATATAAATCCCGAGGCTCTCACATCCAAGATGATTTCCTCGGGCATGTGCAAAGATCGTGCACATGCGGAGGTACTGGCGCTCCAGATGTCCTGCATGAGCCACACACAGCTGCGCATGACAATAAAGGCGGCCAGCACAATGCAGAACGCGCGGGCGGCATACTGCTCGAAACTGTTAGTTACTTTCCTTCCGTTACTTCTATTACTCTTCTTCCTGTTCTGTTTGGTCCTACAAAGGAATGGAACAGAAGGAAAGCATGCACGCAATGAAATGCAATCGATCGCAGCCCCAAGAATACGGGCGGATATGACACATCCGTATAACTGCCTCATCAAGAGCATGACGCCCGACTCAGCCGGCTTCTTAACGCCTGCCCGCAACAATGCATATGGACTCCTTCATTTCGCACTGAGTCATGCATTACCGTAGGGAAATTTGATCTGTATGCAGGTCAGGTCAGGATAAGAAAAAATTAGGGGTCAAATGGCTTCCACGCGACACGCGAGATTTCCCTTTGCTGGTACTGAAAGGTTGTGTGGATCTTGCTCTTATGTCTAAGATATCAAGCCAAATACCAACGTATGTTTATGGCATGAGACCCATCTACCTCCCGAACTTCCGACCACTTCCCTAAGGTATGTTGCTATGTTACAAGTGGCTTCCGTAGGCTTCCAAATCCCTAACAGGATTGGAGGCCATCGGGTAAATTGCCCATCGTTGCACCAACCACAGGCATGAACAAATGACAAGACTGAAGGAGATGGCCCAACCGCCTTCAGTGCACGTACCTGTCGTTGTCCTTACATTGAACATCAGGTCCCTAGATACGTCAGTTTAAAGAATGTCTATACCACAATGAGATTGTGCGAATCACTCATAATCATTTCATTCGAGCAAAGCTTGCGGAATGATGATCTCGTAGCCCTCTGCATACGCTATCATATTCATACATATATCATATTCATACCAAAAACGAAACTTGCAGGGCATAATAAAATCAAATTATTGTGAAATACTATTCTTCTGCCGTGCTTTGACCATATACGTATGTATTGCGATAAGTACAGATATACTTGCAAACGTGGAGGATCACATTCTATTTAAATTCACACATTCTATTTATTGAGTCGTGAGGTACGAATTGGTGTCGGTAGGAATGTTCTCTGGCGTCTCGTGAGCGTTACGTTGTACAATTGTAGCCCTACTACGACACTTATCCAGATGCCCCCATGCTCGGAACAGCTACTTAAGGCTCTTTTCATCATCAAGATGTTACATAGAATCTCGATCGAAAGCCTGCGGTAAGGACAAGAATACGTACGGTGAGAAACCGTATTGAATTCGTGCCGGGTGCTTAAACGCGCGTTACTCTCCAATACACATACTCTTTGAGGACAGCGCAAGGATAGTGTCCGTGTCGGGAGTGTGTTCCAGTCGCGCGTGCGGGGCGTTATGCTGGCCCTGCCTCGCCGCTTTCCGCCCTCGACCTGGCCCTCTCCTTCCCGCCCTGGACTTGGCCCTCTCCTTCCTCCCTAACGTCCCTATTTCATCGCCCATGGTGGATGGTTTTGGGGCTGGCATTCCGGCGCCGCAACGCTGCCTTTGTATGTCGACCGCCGGCACCACTCCGTAAGTTCCGTTATCATCAGCTCTTTCGGCAACATGCACGTTCATTCTCAGGGTTCATAGGCCATGTATTATTTGCGTCAGGTTTAGTAACTGTGTTACATATTGGAACGATTGTCACAGTATCACTACACTACAATTTTCTGCGATCTTCCCTCGATGCTCCCTCCCGTGTGCTTACGCTGCTACCGGGCGCCACTAAGACTTTCGTCTTCGCCGTTTGCACCGCCGCCTTCCCGTCATGGCATCGCGGTGCACTTCTGCCCCGTCTCCTTTGGGGTGTGTGTGCAGATGCACCTGCCCACCTTCCCACAGGTTCCGTCCTAGCCTCCGAGCCTCTTCGCCAGTACCCTTCAAGACCCTTGGATGGCCACCATGATTGCTCAGCGCCGTGCCGCTGTCCCCAGCACTGCCGTCGCCCCGAAGCGTGGTGCCCGCCTCGTTGCCCGTGTGGCCCAGCCCCTGGCGCAGCCGGGCAGCAGCGGGGTTCAGGCAGCGGATGCTTCGCTGCTCGCACGTGCGGGCCTGCCACCAACCACTACCCCGTACGACGACTACAAGTTTGCGCCCATCCGCGAGGCTGAGGTATGTCAAGACTGATGTTGCTTGGTCAAGTTTGACCGTTGCCTGAAGAACGTTGGTCCACGCATTGGCCCCCGTGGTGTGTTTCCTCAGGTCAACCGCGCTATGACCCGTCGCTACTTCAAGGACATGGATGAGTTTGCTGAGAGCGATGTGGTCATTGTGGGCGCCGGATCGGCGGGCCTGGCATGTGCTTACGAGCTGGGCAAGGTGGCGCCGCACCTCAAGGTCCGTACATTGCCTTGGGTATAACTACTTCGCGAAGTAGGTAGGGACTCCACACATTTGGATGGCTATATACTGCGGTGCCCAGGACGTTCAGCTGCTGCGCGTGCGTATTCGATCGTGCCTGCATAGTCATTTCGTAAACCCTAAGTATTCCTGGCTGTGTGTGCAGGTCGCTCTGATGGAGCAGAGTGTCGCACCCGGTGGCGGCGCGTGGCTGGGCGGCCAGCTGTTCAGCGCCATGGTGGTGCGGAAGCCTGCCCACCTGATGCTGGACGAGCTGGAGGTGCCGTACGAGGACGAGGGACACTACGTTGTGGTTCGCCACGCGGCTCTGCTGACTTCCACCCTCATGAGCCACGTGCTCAAGGTGTAGCGGCTGATTCGTAATTTCCAGGGCTTTATCGATTACCTGTTTCTGCTCTACGTACTTATTGCGTGCCTGATGTACCTATTGCCACTGTCCACCGAGATTTTGCACTCAGCTCACTTTGTCCTCCTTGCAGAACCCCAACGTGAAGCTGTTTAACGCTACCGCGGTGGAGGACCTCATCATTAAGGCCGACGTGCAGCTGGGTGGCGCCCGCCGCGTGGCGGGTGTGGTGACGAATTGGTCGCTTGTCGCGCAGGCGCACGGCACGCAGTCGTGCATGGACCCCAACGTCATTGAGGCTGGCGTGGTGGTGTCTGCCTGCGGTCACGACGGCCCCTTCGGAGCAACCAGTAAGTGCGTTGTCGTCAAAGAGCGGCCAGCTCTGGGTCAACAGCAAGCCATGATGTCATGATGTCTTCGGGTAATAGCTGTACCAAGTGGGTTCTAATCTTTTTTCAGATTGTCATCGGTCATCTGGATGGTGGTAGCAGTAGTGTTATGCATGTGTGCTGTTTATGGAACATGCTCTGAGAGCCCACACATTCAGAATACATAGTAAGGGACAGCACAGACAGACGGAGATAAATCTTTACCTGGATCTCCCCTCCCTAGGTGTGAAGCGCCTGGCGCGTCTGGGCATGGTCCCCGGGGGTGAGGTCCCGGGTATGGGCGCTCTGGACATGGAGGTGGCGGAGGGCGCCATCGTGGGTGGCACACGCGAGGTGGTGCCGGGCATGGTGCTGTGCGGCATGGAGCTGGCGGAGGTGGATGGCTCCCCGCGCATGGGCCCGACCTTCGGCGCCATGATTGTGTCCGGCCGCCGTGCAGCTCATGTGGCGCTGGCCGTGCTGGAGAAACGTCGCCGTGTGTCTGCTGCGGCTGCTGCCTCCGCCAGCGCTGCTGGCGAGATGGTTGCTGCCTGAGCGTAAGCCTGCCACGATTATGGGACAGATTTGGAGTATGTTGGTGTCGAAAATAAATTATGTATTCCACCGTTGTTTTTGACCGTTGGTTTTGGCTTAGTCTAGTTTTGACTAGAACGTCGATACGACATGTGGTATTAATCATTTTTTGTTACCGATGAATGTTGTTTTTTTGTCAAATATTATCAATTTCAAGTTTGATGCACTGCGTTGCAATTTGGCACTGGCGTTATGCAGGCCAGTCCCCATATACGAACAGAAATAGACTTCATTATAGTTGAGCTGGCCAATCGCCCTGACTTGTGTCAGGCAAGGCAAAGCCGGAGTCGGAGTGATTGTAATACACATCATTTCGCAGCAGTGCATACCTTGCTCCCCTTTCTCTTTCTTCAGCTTTCCTTAATCCATGCTCCTGCTCATGTTTTGTTGTGAGTTATACCACCAGCATACCACGCTATACACATGTCCATAGCATACATCCTTAAATCATACGAGATTGTACAAACCTTTCCCGCCGTCCACCCATCATCCTGCGAGAGGAATAAGCAAGGTAAGCGCATGGAAGAAGAGAGGCTAGCAAAACAAATCGAAGGCAGTGAGGCCACGGAGGCATGCACGGAGGGAAAAAGTATGCCGTTAAGATTGCAGAGAAGCACATAATCTGTTTCGGCCTATTAAGTAGGGGACCTCAAGATGACAGCCATAGAGTTACGGGTAGCAGCAACGACGTCGAGGCGTTGGCGAGGCTGCACCAAAAGGAGCTGGGGCCAGAAGAAGATGTAGCTACAGAGCGCAGAGGGAGGGAGCAAAGGGCCTCCCGTTGATTGAATAAGTCGCCAAAAAAGAGCCCAGTTCCTGCAGGCGCTGCGAACTGACATCCTCTCCGAGGACGCGTAGACGACGCTGCAGCACGTCCACTACAGTTTCGAAACGCTGCTCCTCGTTTCTGCTGCGCTGAAGCGGCATGCAATGTCTGGATAACGAAGAGACGGAGTTACCAAGGGGGGGAGGATTGCCGCGGGCAAAGATCTGGCCAGCGGCCATGGCAGTCCGGTCATACTCTGAGCACCGGTTCCAAGGGCAATGGCGGTAGCGAAAATCCGTGCCTGCTCGTCCGCGAGTAAGCTTCTTCACAAAGCAGGAAGTCGTAGGAACAACACGTGGTGTACCAGACCTTGCCAGACTTCGGAGCTGGGGACTCCAAAGAACTGGTAGACGGCTTCGTACTTGAGGGTTAATTAGTTGCGTGAGTCGGGGATCTTGCAACAGAGCATGACAATGTCCATGATTTATAAGGGGAACGAAAGGAAGACCTTTGCATGCATGTTGCACGGTATTCTGGTCCTGTTCGTAATTCTGGTCCTATTCTGTTCCTGTCCGGCGCTTCACTCGTATGGGACCTCTTTCACTCGCAGGAATTCCACTGCTGTCGAAATATATGCTCATTGTCGGTCTTCAGGCGTCCACAAGTCATATTGTGGCAAGGATAGGCCGCGTCGCCAGCCTTCACTATAGTTGCCACAGAACTCCGCAGCCAGCCCTTTCCAAGCATGTTTCGGATCCAATAACATCAACACAATTGCAGTTGAATGCAGCCTATCATGTCGTCTTACATGGGATTGAATTTCCAGCCGCTTCGTGACAATAAATGCTTATACTACGGGACGTTAGAGTTTTACAGGCTAATTAATCCGTTTGCAGTAGGCAAGGGGAAGGGGACCGAACGTCCGGGCAAGCTGCACACTGCTGCACTCCTTCCAACTCTGCCCTTCACATTATCGTCAAGTCGCCTCCACGTGGATCATATTACCTCGAGAGTAAGCCGATCCTGATTATGGAGTTTTCCATTATAACACAAGGCTGGAAGGTCGTCCTTATGATGGCCGCGGCACCCTCTGCTCGGCACCCAGTGAGAAGCTTTTACCCACGAGCAATAGCTTAAGAGACAAGAAAGCAGCACTCAATGAACGGAATATGTGTTGTTATACAATGTTCAGAAATGATGCAAGAGAGTAAGGGGGACTTCCAAACGTTTAGGTAGTTAGGAAAGGAAGAATCTTCAAAAGTGTAAAAATAACATTATGACAAGGACTGGATCCATTAAAAATAATAGCGTTTCATGCAAGCTAATACAAAGTCAGTAAAGGCATTCCCCTCCGCTGTCGCTCTCATACTGTGATAGAATATGTTTAGGTGGCCGTAACGTGGTGTCATTTGATCCATCTCACACTATTCACATCACCGCTTTTCATCGTTCAAGGTATCAATGAGGGTCAAGACCCAAGAGGCCACCCCGTCGTATCCGTTGTACGCCAAAGGTAACCGCCAAATTGCAAACGGCATAGAGGGAACAAGGCTCCCACCAATTTCTCTGATATGAAACATCTAGGTGTAATGTTGATGGATGGCTAAGCAGTCTTGTTCGCAAGAACGAGAGAGGGTTAACGACCAAACAGGCGACTAAGCTTAATCAGGGCTTCTTTAATGTCCGGAGGTATGGATCCAAGCGAATATGAGTGTGCGATATGCCAGAATTTGCTCCTAGACCCTGTCGTTGGACCCTGCGGCCACGATTATTGCCGGTCGTGCCTTGAACGCTGGCGGGCTACAAAATCGTCCAGCAGCTCGACTGTGGCATGCCCTTTGTGCCGAGAGCCAGTACCTGGCGAGCTTGGTACGATGTGCCTATCACGTTGAAATTTATTTCTGTACAATGCGTTCTGACCCTCCATCCCATCGTCACAGGTGTGTGCGTCAGGCTGCGCGAGACTATCCAGCGCTTCTTTCCAGAAGAGGTCAAGAAGCGCCGCCTTGAAGTTGGGGAAAGGACTGGTAATCTCGCTAAGGCTGCGCGTCAGCAAGCAACTCAACGAGGCGCGACCGCGTCCGTTGTAGCACCTCCTGTTGGAGCGGTCCAGACGCAGCGGTGGCCGCCTCGGTTGGGTGTATATGTGGCGCCGGCGTCTCTGCCACCCACTGCATCGGCCACTCCACAACCTCAAGCGCGTTTTATCCCCCTGTCCTGGGCCACGGCTCAGACGCCGCAACCACTCTGGCAGACTCCCGTGTCCCTCAGCCCGACGCTCGGGGCTTCCTCCGGGTCTGCAACGCCACAGCTGCTGTCCCAGGCGCGAATGGCTCCTGTGTCTCCCGTGACGCCCTGGATGGCAACAGCGTCGGCGGCCGTCGTAGTGGACCCAGCACAGCCTATGCCCTCGGGAGCAATAGTCAGCCCTCCAGATACTTGGATGCCTCCCGCTTCCCTGTCCTTTTCGCTGGGATGGCATGACCCAGCTGAAACACGAGGACGGAGGTCACTTGGACGCCGACGGCGTCTTATGTCGGCTTGAAACTTGTCATGTCTGGTACTCATAGCATCGCTTGCTGTGGTACGACCAACACTGACCTCCAAAAGCTGATATTGCTGCAACCCTTGAATTTCATATGCTTCCCCGAGCATTGTTATTTCGTGTCTTTGACTGCGCCTTTCTGCGACTGAAAGGGCGTGACGTGCTGAGAATGGGGAACTGTCCGGACCGAAGCTTTGCTTCAATCTGCACACATGCCATGCAACCTGCCGGTCCTTATACGCATGATTTGTTTAAGGAAATGGTGCTGCAGGCTATTGACGCGTGTGCAGCCTTCGGTTCAATTGTTTCAAGCAGGTGATAGCGGGATTGAACCCTGCGTGCGGACGCAGCTTACTATGCGGTAGCGTGATGTTAGGTTGTGCGACGGACCTTGTCCAGGCCAGGTCGTGCATGTGAGTGCAGCAATGATTGGCATGGACTTAGCACGGTCATTCAGAGCAGGCGTGATAGGTAAAATGATGGCGATAGCTTCAATGAAGCGACAACTAAGGATAGGGTCAAATGTTGTACCGGAACCATGGATTAGGGTGAAATGCTTGGATTGTAGGCTTCTGTCACATGAATGCATGTCGTTCATATTTGGAGGACGGTTGCTGCACAGCGGACCCTGGACGGCGATCGTGATGCTGCGTTGGCTCCAACCCGTGCATGTTGTACCGTACGTCAGTCTAGTTGCCCAATCGTGGCATGTATATGGGCGTGGCAGAGCTCAGATCTTGCAGATTCAGCCTTGCGAATGCAGACACAACACGGAACGCTTTAAGCAAAAAACGAAACAGCAATAGATTCCGGAGTTCCTTACCTAGAATCATTATGTAGCCTGACAGTCTTTCAAATCCTGGACTCCGTGCCATGCGCTGTGTGCATGTTCGCTGTACATGAGTCCGGTCTTTTTGTTGTGCATTATGCTGTAGTATGCGCACATTAAGTGTGCGCAAATGTTTAACCGGACATCCAGGAAGCGTTTTAAATTCCTCGCGGCGTGGCAAAGCCCTGGTGGATGATCTTGCCATAGCTTACGGTGGCAATGCTAGCTGCAAGAAATGACTGGTAGCGGTTTGGGCAGTAATGATGTTTCAGATAGTCCGTTTGGCAAGATGTTTTACGATTTATTGCTGCTCCATCGTTTGAGTTGATGCGTTCGAGGACCCAAGAAAACCCAAACCTTATCGAGTTCTTGCGTCCAGGTGCTTGCTTGGTGATTTTTGATTATTCAATGTTCCGACATGGATACCGTTGAACATGCATGTGTTTGAATGTCCTATGTCACTCTGCACTTATGCTTCTCTTCTCTTCGTTGATGAGCATGCACGGCTGCGTTTAAGCAAGTCATAGTGTCTGCGGCTGTTTTGCAGCCGGACACTCATCGTGCATCTGGATGTGATGATAAGATTTACACTCGCGCAAGACTCACATTGCGCAGCTACAGAGAATCCGAGTTTGATGTGCACCGCATGAGCATGTGTCAAACCGCTAGTGTCCATAATCACAGTGCACTCGAGGACTAGTCATCAGGCAAATAGACCAACAATAAAAGGTCTGGGTCACGTCACTTAAAACAAACCGGATTGTCTAACTGCGCCTCCCTATATTAAAGAATAATGTTGAGCAAAATGAGGCCCAGAATATTCACAACCTCCATTGTGCGTTGGAAGAATGCGCCGTTTGCGGAAACACAGCACTAAAACAAAGTAATAAACAGGTTTCGCTGGCTTGAACTCCACGGTCAAGCAGCTATCACACCCAGAGTTCACCTACGCTCACGCGCACTGGGCAATTACTTGGCCAGAACATCACAGCTGCCGCACGTACTCGACGGCCATGCCTTTCGAGTACCGATACCTATGACCCTTCTGTTCACGGAATTACGCCGCCTTGGGCGGGTTCAGCATGCGCCAGCCCTCAATCCAGGCCACCATACCGTCTGCCAGCTTCGAGAAGTAAGGGTCAATGTGCCCAAGGCCCTTGCGAACCTTGTCCGCCAGCTCAATGTACAGGTCCTCCACGCTTGTGGAGGTCTTGCTGAGCGTTACGTTCTGGAAGAACGGGATAATCTCCTGCGGAGCAATATATGGTTACTTCAAACCAAAGCCATCGTAAGATGAAACTGCTGACCAGGTAGCAGAAAAGACAAAAGTTTCGATCTAATAATTACTTCGCCCTCATGTACCGCCCAAATACCTGTACCCACGCACCTCCTGCCAGAAGATGCCCTTGTACTCCTTGCGGAGGTTCGTGAAGGGGTTACTGGCCTTGCTGTGCCAGACGTACGGCAAGCCCGTCTTGCAGCCGACGCCAAGATGGTCGCAGATAACTTTCGTGCACCAGCCCGCCCACATGTCGTCATAACGACCAATAGGCTGGCCCTCGCCCATCAGCCCAAAGTACATACCAGCGCCAATGAGCTCCCTGCACACGACAGTTCCCAAGCAGAATCGCAAGTAGAGTGCCAATTCCGCAAGCTGCCATCCAAGGCTTCGAATAACAGCTAACATTCAGATGCAAATGTTTCTTACCTGTCGAACGCGAGGTTCATGCCACACATCGGGTACAACGTGCCCTTGGGAACCGTCATGACCGCATCCACGAAGCGCTGGTTCCGCTCCTTCGGCTTCACCATCTGTGCAAAGGGGTTTCAAGCGCGACAGAAACAGATGGGGGCCAGGGCTGATTGACATGGGAAAGCACGCAGCCATACCGCCTTCGATATGGGACTGAATCAGGTTGATAGACCCAGCCAAATAGTTACGGCACCCAAACTGAGCAACTCCTCACGACTCTATATAAACCACTCCCGCGAAATAAATCTTGCCTGCGTGGGAGCGTCGTAATCGGGGATGTTAAGCCACAGGCCGTGGGAGGTGGCAGTAGCCACGCCCTCCCGTAGACTGAAGGGGTAGCCGCGCACGAAGTCAGCACCCTCGCGGTAGGGATCATACAGAGTGTTGAAGAAGAACGGCGTGGAGGGCGTCAGCAGGTTCTTGATGTGCTGCTCCAGAACGTTGATAGGCTTGCCCGAAGGGTCCTTGGCAACGAAGCAGTCATCGTCAATTGTATAAATGTACTTCTTCTTCGACACCATGAACCCAAAGCAGCGGCATGCCGAGTCCTTGAAAGAGATTGCCCACGCCTTGTCACCCAATATGCGCTCAATGTCGTTGCGGTTGTAGAGCTCATAATCAAAGCCCTCGGGCACGTGAATCTTCTTAGTCGGGTCCCCATCCTGAACGATGATCAGGTGGTAAGGCTGGAAAAAGGGACGCCACTCCTCAAGGAAGTCCAGGTTCCTGCATGGCCAGCGACCCAGCCGGCGTCAAAAGCTGCACCGGCCGTAGCAATGTGACAAAGGCCTAACCTGATGGTTGGGATCACAATGTCCAGCTGATCGGCAAGTGGGGCAGACATTGTTCTGGGTGCGGCAGTTGCGTGCGATCACAAAGCAAATTCGTTTGTGAAGCGTGGAGCAATCAAGCGAATTTTCAAGGGGAAGATGGATGTTGGCAACAGCAAATGAGGTAGTAAGGACCGCATCCTTTGTAGTCCTTTGGCGATGTCGTGCCATGCACGACAGCAACATTGGTGTCCCGACATTGTGGTGCTCGAAGTACGAATTTTCAACGTGTGCAAGTAAAATAATGTGTCCAGTTTATATATGAAATATTTGAAAACCTTGGGCTTTAATTCAAGTTCTGAGAGGAATTTTTAATGAATCACTCCACCTTGCCAGACAGTTGACTGGCGTGCCTCGCGCTCCTTAAATCACCTTTTTCATACCTTACTAATTACAATTCCTCTTTACCCCTGGCTCTTCTTACCTCCACCTGCATACGCGCAGTTGCCGTCACTATGGTGTGTTGACGCTCGGTTACTACCTACCCGGAACCAAACCAACGAATGCGCGGCTACAGAGTTTTCGGATTCTCCTTATAAAATTATTGCGTTTTCTGGGTTGTAGGGAGATGGGCCGGCCTCTCTGCCAGAACAGCTATGGGCGCATGGAAAGGCCGCACGTGGGGGGAAAAGCCAGCAGCGATAACTTCTGACAAAATGTCTGATGCATGGGACTGATCATTGTGGTCTGGTGGGCTGCCTTGAAGAGATAGCCTTTCAACGATCCTTAGGGACACCACAGTGGGTTAGTATGCACAGGCCTCATGGGTTTGGAATCGGTGGAATTTCGACCGACTCCGAGCACTTGAGGGGCCGTGTGGAAAGGGTTTATACTGACAAGGGCTACGGAGATCCAGTACCTACCGGCATGGCGTGGTCGGGGTTCAATAATTGTTCGACGCCGGGTTGGCGTTTTGAAGCGGTTATGAAGCCTCCGCCTCCATGATATACCACGATCAGAAAATAGCAGGAAGTCTCAAGAGGCTGTCAGGGCTGCCTCGACGCTAAATTCCCTCCCTGCATTGTTGGGGCCTATGGGAGCCCTGCAATGCCTATGCGCGCAGCGCTTACTTAAGGCAGTACAAAGCCCTTCAGCAGAAGTCATAGCATGCTTCCGTGTTTCTCCATGAGTACCACCTGAAGATAACTCGTAACCGATGTGCGGCATTACCGTATCCGTCTCTTAGTTCTGCAAACATCGGATAGCTTCTGTCGTTTATCACGCTCACATGCGCTCACTAGCATAAACCCTTATAAACGACTTGCGAGATTTGCTTGAAGATATGTTGGAAAGGAGAAAAGTGGTGGGGGAAATGGCCAGGTCCAATCCTAAACGGTATTGTGCTTTCCCTCGGACCGTGGGTATCGGAATATGTACAAGCACACCCCAATTGCTCCTCCGTCATTCCTTCCATTCATGGCAAACGCTGTATTGATGACCATTTATCAAAAGGCTTAAATTGACGAGGCTACTTTCGATTGAGATTAAACTTATTACGATTCTGATGTGCAAAACCGTAGTCGCAAAATCGTACTACGATAACGGTACCTCTCGCAGCAACCGGTTGGTGGCAAAGCACAGGCCTAAAACTTCAACGTATTCCATTCCCATGCATAAGGCTGCCTTACCTGAAACCTGTAGGGCTTGCTTTCCAATTTAATTGTGGCTTCCGTGAGCATTTCGCGGTCGAAATGACGAAAGGGAAGCGCGGCCAGTTTTACAATGAAGATGATTTTGACGACGGATACGATGATGGTGATGATGATGATGATTATGGCTGCGAAGATGGCTATGGCGGCTACGGCGACCATGCCTCGTCAACTGGGAGCACGCAGGCAAGCGCAAGCACGCGAGCAGTTCGAAAGCACCATTCGACATTGATATCAACTTTGAATTGCCATGGCGATTTACATTCCTTGACGGCGCGAATTGTCTGTCCCCGGTTTGTGCGCCCGTGCCGCAGGCAACAGCAACTGCTGCAGCGGGGAGAGGCGTACCATCCCGCGCTCCGCAGCAGAAACAGGAACACGGCAAAGTGACATCTGCAGCATACGCGCCAGCCCGTGCTGCAGGTGCCTCCATGCTGGCGCAGTTTCTATGCGACCCGCCGCCGCCGGGACCGAGCGGCAAGGCGCAGCGGGGGGGTACGAGCACAGTTCCGGGATTACTGAACGCTATGAGACCCCGATCAATGGATTGTCAGCAATGGATCCTTTATCTTGCCAAGGTTGCACTTGAAGGAGGAGGAGGAGGAGGAGGATGCTAAATGGCCGGCGTCCACTGACGCGTCCAGGGTCACCCTGGAATGCGAAAGGCCCATGATACTATTCTTTCATAAGCGTATACTTTATGTACATGTATTTTCATGGGCCATCAGAACAAATGTCGCATCTAATGGTTCTATAACCTAACCTAACCACATTTCCCCGACACGATGTTGCTTCTCCCTTGCAGCCAAAAATGATCCCTCCGTCAAGGCACTGCAGCAAAACGCCTATCTCGTGACTCCCCACTTGGCTCTGAAGAACCCCCAGCAACAACAGCAGTCGTCAGCGAAGTCCACAGCAGCAACCGTATCTGACGTTCCGGTGGATGACAGTAGCACCAGTGGCGGTGTGGAACCTTTCCGGTTCGATACACCCTCCCCAGATGATGTCGTGCGGGATGCTCAGGAGCGGCGAGGAGGTGCGTGTGCGTGTGGGTGCGACGCCTGGACATACCGGCGCCGTGTATGTTGTTCATTGCCGGTGTTGAGGTAGTGAACGCTGGATGGTGAGCCTATGTGGTACCCATGGTTTCGGAACAAACGAGGTTTTAACTTGTGAGGCTTACTAGGATGTTGACCATGCATCTCGTACAAACGTTAGCCCATTATCCGTCCGCATCTTGTTACTGTTTGTCCTCCTCTGTCTGTCTGTCTGTCTGTCTGTCTGTCTGTCTGTCTGTCTGTCTGTCTGTCTGTCTGTTACTGTCTGTATGCGTAAATCTGTCGATTTAACAGTCACCAATTGTACTACCGGCCCTCATCGTAAGGACCTCTGCAGCTGACCCCTGGTAGCTTCCGTACCCCGCCGCTTTTCGCAAGAATTCTTCCTAGGCTAGGAGGGTGATTGAAACAGATTATTGTAATAAATAGCCTAAACCCACGTGGTGTTGTTTGCAGGCACTGGCTTGGGGGTGGTTGCATACGTGGTGATGTTTGCTAAGGCCTTTTTATCGCACAGTTCATTGTTGCAAGGAGCAGCTTTTTACCCAGCCGTGAACCTCCCCCATCTATTGCGGGGCTTCGTCTTGTCCCGCCTGAAACATACACGCTCACACACACACACGCACAGACAGGGAGACACAAGGTACAGACAGACAGACGACTATCTTCCACTCGTCTTTATTGGTGCCTCTCTTTGGTCTTCCTGCTTTACAGCCTGATCAGAAACCTGACGATACCTTACTCATTTGGCGGCACCGATATCTGCGCACCAGGGTGGTTACCGTTATCATGTCCATTGCACCTCCCCACACCGCTCGAACATGCAGGTGCCATACCCCCGCCGCAGCCCAGCGCATGTTCTGCTGCGGTGCCATCTCTTTCTGCCAACAAGAACTTTCTGCGTCCCAGCCCAATGATGCAGAAGCAGCGCCAGCAGCAGCACCAGAAGCCTGGGATGGGTGCGGAGGCGGCGGCGGGTGGCGTGGCAGCCCTCAGCCTTGGACCTTTAGAGACCCCACAAGGTTCTTCAGAAGCAGGTGTGTGTGTATGTATCCTCCGCGGTCTAGTCCGTGCTTTGGTACCACCGGACTATAACCCAAATCCTAAGGAGGCCGCTGACCTCGCACAGTAACTGATCCCCCACGTTCTTAAATGCATAGCAGCCGCAACTGGCTTTCTGTGACCGCTCCATGGACTCCATTTGTAATCCTTCCTCCTAGCTACAGATTCCACTGAGATCGCGAGGCTCTGTTTTCTCCCTCCTCTTCCCCCTGCCCTCCCCACACCCAGCTCCCTGTCCCCCTCACCACACCCAGCTTCCCCTTCCCTTCTCCCTCCCGCTCCCCCTCCCTCTCCCCGTCCCCCTCACCACACCCAGCTCCAGGATTCCCTTATTCGTCTTCGCCCCAACACCCAACCTCTCTGGGAGGGGAAGCCTTGTAATTGCCCAAACAAATATCTATATCTAATACTACAACTAGTGTATCCCCATGCGCAGCACCCGCCTGTTTCTGTGACCCAACCCTTTGTGTTCCTATCGCCATAACCTACCACACACACATCCTAAGTCGCAGGGGCTCCTTCCGCGTCAACCCACGGCTCTTCCCGTCATCACCACCACCACCAGCACGCACAGGGACATGATCACGCCGGTGCTGGTGCTGGGTCCAGCGGCACTAGCCACGGCAATGCCCTGGAGCACCCCGGGGGCTTTCATGGGCCGCATACTCGGCGTCCGGTGAAGGAGTATGTCCTGGAGGCCGAGCTGGAGAGGTGCGGTTGTGGGGTTTAGCCGTGAGGGAACCAACATCACATCACATCACATCGTCGCGCCTGGTCACCCACCTGCCATACACACACCGCTTGAAAACCAAGAAACAAAAGACTACCGTACCGCACCATTTCAGTGGAAACCCGCTTGACTTCACAAAGACCGCCGGGTACATGACGAAGTAAACATCATGACCAAACCCAGTACCACAGCTCCCATCTGGGGCTGCCTTCCCGACGGCCCCAGAAATACTAGTTTGGTGGGTGCATATGACAGCTCTAGCCTCAAACTGCAGTTTTCGACTCACCCCTTCCCTCCCCCTTCGTCTTACACAGGGAAGTTGGGGCCGCTGCAGCAGCTGAAGCAGCAGCAACGAACGGTGAAGGTGACACCCCCTCCACATCCTTCTCCAGCGGTGGCCACCTTCCTTCCCTGCACTTGGTGGTTCTCGGTCACGTTGACGCGGGCAAGTCCTCCCTCATGGGTCGTCTGCTGCACGAGCTGGGGGTGGTTTCGGCGCGCGATGCCCATAAGTACCAGCGTGACGCAGCGGCGGCGGGCAAGGTGCGGCTTTGTGATGGCTGTTTTTATGGCTTTTGTAAGGCTCCCTTAGGGCTCGGGGCCTGGGGTGTTGGTCCCAAACCTTAAATGAGATGTTAAACTCTGAAGTGCTGGTGCTGGTGGCGTGGGGCAGCAATCGCGTTGCGCGGAACTGATTGCGACAGCCGTTCAGTACGGAGTGTACCCTCCCTCTGTTACTCTCCCTGCCTGCGTGCCTGCTAGCCATCTGTATGTCTGCCTACCTTCCTCCCATCTTCGCATGTTTGCTTAATGATTAAAACCAGTTTTCATGCTGGCTGGTGGGCTGCTTGGGCCACGCGCGCGGTGGCTTATGTGCTTGCCCGCTTGCAGGGCTCCTTCGCGTGGGCCTGGCTGCTGGATGAGCGGCCTGAGGAGAGGGAGCGGGGCGTGACGGTGGATGTCGCTATGACCCGCTTTAATACACGCAGGTGAGGGGAGCTTAAACGCCCGTAAATGTCGGAACAGGGGGATAACCGAGAGGGTGGGGAGGGGAAAAGAGAAGAGCCGGCAGGGGCGTGGAGAGGAGAGGCCTAGCGGATGTAATGAGTGGGGCCCCGAGGAGGGGTGGGAAGGAAAGCGCGGGTGGAACAATTCCACGACTGTATCCAGCTCTGGACTCGCTTTATTATGAATCGAGGAAAGGATTTTGGATTCTTGGATTTAGGTTCTCGGTGACGCTCCTGGACGCTCCTGGCCACCGGGACTTCGTCCCCAACATGATCGCCGGAGCTGGGCAGGTCAGTCAGTGTCGATCACTTGTCGGTTATTAGTGTTCACCTTTCTTGGAATAGAATTATTTGATATTGCATTGTTTTTTATTTTCGAAATAAATTATTAAATATGTGTTTTTACGTTTCCTAAAAGGGTTTATTATCAGGAATACTTCTCGAAGGCACGTATTCCGTCAAAGAACAAAGAACGTTGAAGGTTATGCCAGTGGAGGGCAGTAGGCCAAACCCAACTGGTTGGGGTTGCGCTGCGCCTGGGGCTTGTCCACGGCGAGGTGGGGCTTGGAAAATAGGAGAACAACAACGGAGCAGTTCCAGGATGGGGACCTACTGGCACCGCGGTGGGGAGGGTGGGTCAGAGGTGCTGTGGGTTGAGTCTGGGAGCAATATTCTTATGGCCTAGGAGTTGATGTGCGTCCTCCTTTTGGATCCGGTCTTGGATTTGGATTTCGTGTTTGGCGGGAGACCGGATTTGTATTGAATTTGGATCCTTCCGTCCCGAAGATGAGGTAGAGGTGAAAAGGGAAGACCGGAAGAAGGGGCGAGGCACCTGCGTGGTGTGATGAGCGGAAAACGGTGTTATACGAAGGGACTCGACCCGGGCTTACTCGTTATGCATGTCGACACGGGAGTGTGGTGACTTAGGACTGTCTGGTGCTGTTGCTGATGACTTGGTCTCCTCTTTTTATAGAGGTGACGGCGGGTAATTGGGTAAATTGGGTGAAATTGTAATTGGGTAATTGGGGCTGTCCTGTAAGGTTAGGGCGTTAACCTTTTAAGGATGCAACTATCAATGATTTAATCAAGTTCTAAACGTTGAGATGTCCAGCTATCACCTTACTGCAGGCTGATGCAGCGCTTTTTTTGGTGGATGGCTCCCCTGGTGGCTTTGAGGCGGGGTTCAGGTGAGATTTGGCTGGGGCCAGAAGCGGTAGGGTGCTCTCTTCCCTCTCCTTTCCGTTCACCCTTCCTCCCTTCTCCTCCCCTCCTCATGCGTACTCCGCAAGGGTTTTTATCCTCTCCTCCTAGTATGACTCCATCGCATTATCCACTCTCCCACTCCCCCACCCTTCTCATTTCCCCATATTGTTATGTTATTACCTGCCCATTTATATTTTCCCTACCTTATAGCATTACAGCTCTGGCCTTCAGCTGTAGTTTGCTGACCAGTAACCTGGTCAGTAAGGTAAGGACTGGAAGCCAGCCATGTTCAGTATTTCTTCCTTCCCTTACTGTTCCCGATTTTCCACCTCCTCGAACCCTCAAGTGCCCGAATCCCCGAACCCCGGTTTGTGTTCCTCAGCGAAGGCACGGGCGGGTTACACGGCACTCCGGGGGGTCAGACCCGCGAACATGCGGTGCTAGCGCGGAGTCTGGGGATAGAGCAGATGGCGGTCGTCATCAGCAAGCTCGATACCGTGGCCTACGACAAGGTACAGCTGTGGGAGGGGAGGATTTTCAGCCGGTTGGGGCAGGCTGGGCAGGCTGTTTTGGTAGCCGGGTGGTGAAGCTTGGGATTTGACAGCAACCGGCTGGACAGAGAGTTCCGAGTGCGGATGGAGGTGCTATGCATGCAGGTGGGGTCGGCAGCGGGAAGACCCTGCGTACTTTTGGTCACGCCATGCTTGGGGATGATCGGCGGGGATATCCCGGGTAAAACTGAAACGGGGTTTTTCTTACCTGAGAGCCCAACAACAGGCAGACACACACAGAAAATGTAGACGACGTCCCAGGCCAGTTCCCAGCTGTTGCCTGGGCTGTTCACGGGAAACCTCTCCTTGCACCAGAAGTTTGTAATTTCCGTGTCCTATGCCAAATATTTCATTGCTTAATTATTACACCTCCTTCAACCACGTTTTGCAGGCCCGCTTCGACACCATCCGCGCGTCACTGCTGCCCTACCTCAAATCAGTCGGTTTCAAAGAATCGTCTCTGCAGTGGCTGCCGGCGTCAGGACCCTTGGGCGAGAACCTGGTGGGACCACCACAGGTGGGTAGGAGTGGGAAGTGGGACGGGATGGGAGTAGGGTGGGAAGTGGAGGCGGGTCCGATTTGGAATGAAGCAAAGGAAGAGCCAGAGGAATGTATGCTGAAATAAATAGGCGGATCTTCATCCACCCGTCCAACCTCCATTGGATCCATGCTCTCATTGCCATCCAGTCTTCTCCCACCTGTCCTCTTTTCCTCTTGGGTTTCTATCCCTCACATTCGCATCTTTCCCCTCTCCTGTCTGTCCCTCCCGCCCCGCTCCGTCGCCCTGCCGCCTCCCAAGGACCCCAACCTAGCCGCCTGGTGGACGTCGGGTCTCAATCTGGTTGCAGCTATCGACGCCTTCAATCCCCGAGAGAGGGCCACGTCCAAGCCCCTGAGGATGCCCATCACGGACGTCTTCAAGAGCAAGACAGGTACACCCATTTAGGTTGTGTATATAAGATGGTTACCAGGTGGAATTGAACCCGGGTGCAAAGGCATGCGGAGTATGTGATCACGGTGGTAGAAGCATGTGTTAGGAAGCCGGACCATGGTTAACTTCATGGTCAAACATGGTAATGGCCCACCGTCATGGTAGCGGTCGCGGTCCTTAAAGACATGTTGCGAAGCATGTCATATACTTACCGATGGGATATACCGGATATATCAATTAGGTGAGCAAGCTGATCGTCTGAGTCGTGACTTGGGGTCCTAGCGCCTGTGGTGATCGGTTCTCCTTTTTTGTGTCTGGGCCGCGCGTTGACGATTTTTCGGATTGTTCTCTATACACACACACCTTCGCTGTTCCCTTTTTCAATTTCGGATATTTGCATCGTAAATTTGATTGTCGGTTTTGTTTCGTTCAAGCTTCGCTGCATTTACGTTATTCCCCTCCCCTAAGGCGCCGTGGTTCTCGGCGGGAAGGTGGAGGGCGGGGCGCTGAAGCCTGGGAGCAAGGTGGTGCTGGTGCCCGGACCCTCACAACACTTTAGCGTGAGGAACCTGGAGGTGCGGCGGCCGGGTGTGGCGGACCGCAAAACATGGTGGCCCACGAAAAACGCCATGAGGGTCATGGAATTGGTCTGGCGGTTTCCTTGCAGCCTTCCCTTTTTCCCCCGTGCCGCAATAATCAAATTATACCACAATTCCACAACATTCGCTGTATATCGCACACAACATCAACACATTTTCACATGTCTGCCGGATTCGAGTGTTGAGAAACGCCTATGTAACTACATCATCTCTCCCCTCTGCGCAGGCCAGCGGATCCCCCACGCATCTCGTTCGCGCTGGAGACAGCGTCGAGGTGGCTTTGGTTGCAGGACACGGTGGGGGGGCCGGTGGAGGCGGTGGCATCGACCCCTCCAGTGTGGCAGCTGGGGCGGTGCTTTGCCACCCAGACTTCCCCGCGGTGTTAGTTACACGGTAAGCCTTCAGTGGCCCTTCATTGATTCATCCTCTTATCCTTGTCCCACCCTCCCACCCACTCTCCTCCCCTCTCCCCTCCACCTCCCCTCTGTCTCTCTTTCTTCCCCCTGTGCACAGGTCCGTTGTTTATCCTCCCTCATCCCTATGCTCCTTCCTCCCTCTCCCTCTTTCTGTGTTCCTCTCCATCTCACTCGCTTGCTCTCGCTCTTACTCTTCCCTCTTGCATCGCACGGGTGCGTCCCCGCTTCTCCCTCTCCCTCCCTCTTCCTTTCTGACAAGCCTCAAGGAGCCCTTCCCTCCCTTTAATCTCGCCCACAGCTTTGAGCTGCGCGTGGTGGTCCTGGACGTGCCCGTTCCGCTGCTTCGAGGCCATGTGGTGACTCTGCACGCCCACGTGGCGCGCGAGGAGGGTCACATCACTGCCCTGCTGGCCACGCTGGACCCACGAACTGGGGACGTGGTCAAGGTACGTTACGGAAGTCGCCTGCGTATGCATGCTTCCCTGTCAAATATCTCCTGATAAACGGCCGAGCGAGCATGACGTTGCTTGGTCAACAAGCAGATTGTAACGTTTGGTTATTACCGGTCTGATGTACCGTCACACACCTGCACCGCATCCTCTCTTATGGCGCTATCGACTTCTTGCTGCAAGGCAGGGCCGGTGGCGATCCCAGTTTTTAGGCCTTCGACGATGCCACACTCGCTCCGCGGCCTATGTAGTCTACCCCATCTCATTGCAAATAGCTGTGTAAAGCCAGGACGTGCGCACCTTCGTCTGGTCCTCTCTGTTAACCCGCCCTGATCTTGGCCCCCTCTCACGCTGCCATCACCCGCTGCGGACGCCCGAACGCAGTCTCGGCCCCGTTGCCTGACCAAGGGGCAGACGGCGCTGGTGGAGGTGACAGCTGCTCGTGGTCTGGTGTTAGAAGAGTATGCGGACTACCGGGCTTTAGGGCGGGTGGCACTTCGGGAGGGCGGCAGGACGCTGGCGGTGGGAATTGTGACACGACTGCTGGAATGAAAATGGGACGGATAGCAGGTTTAACTTGTGCGACTGGTAAAGCTGGTGGTATAGGAGCAGAGTATATGATGGATCCATGTTGGCAGGATAACTAGTTTACATGTACAGCTACCCGACACCTTAAGGTGCGATAGTAGGTTGCCTGGTCAACACCCGGTTATGTGTGTGTTTGGGGAAGGGTGTTCTGCAGTCAACATTATGCACAGAGGTCATCAAATGAAGGCTTTTGATGGCAGTTAGATAGGCAGACGGCCTTCTGATGGCGAGCCAAACTTCTTGGTATGTTTGGTGTCTTATGTCTGTCATATTACAGCATATTATAGCAAAGGTCCAATCAGAAGATGTCCACGCATACATACAGCTGACATGGTGGGGATTATTACCCATGCACACATATATAGAGGATGGCTAGGTTAGTGGCAATGCTCCATTCGGTTCATGATGATGGCTAGATTGGAGTAAGGGATTTTTTTATATATGCATGCAGTGAGCTCCTTCATTGTCTCCCAGATTTCCAAGTGTGTACACCTATTGAGGTCATCGCAAGGAAACACCATATGTGAGCATTTGGGCCCTTCCATTCATCCTAGTCGCTTAATCCGTGGCAAGCGTCCGTGGCATGTGGGTTTTCTTCCACCCGAATCCGTGAGTCCTATACTGTCTAGGAGGCTTAACACAAGCCAGTCTGTCCATCAGCCAGACAGCCAGTCAGTGCACATGTATGCACGGCATGTTTGTCGATAAATGCGTTATCCTTGGTATAAACTACTTGATCAGGAAACACAACGACAGCTTCCTGCTGTACCAGCTGTACGGCAGCCATCTACCACTGCAATGTGAGTGTATCTGCTCACCGCCACGACCAGGCGAGGAAAGGACCATGCAGACAATTTTATAGGACAACCTTCCTGGTTTGCTTGGTCGATGTCTTGGGTGCCATGTATGTAAGAAGCTAGCAGTGCTTTGGTCCTATGAGTCAAGAAACGCTGAGCTCTTTTACAATTATAGTAGCACTTAAGAATGAAGTTGCTTGCAATATTGTCATTAAGGAAATAATTTAAGAGAATGAGGAAGTTGTAAATACAACGACGTTACAGAGTTTGTGGCCCACCTATCTCCCCCCCCATCGTAATTGAACAGATGTGAGATGAGATTATATCAGCCTCAGGGGCTCCCATCCGGGGTGCATGTTGGAGGGGACCTCGATGGAAGCTATGCACTCTCCCTCCATACAGCCCAGCCATTTTAAGATGCAAATCCAAGTGGTGCTCCAATGCTTCGGTGCTCAATGGGGCCGAGTGATGCGCTGAAGAGATTGCCTGTACAGGCATACCCATGGTACTAACAGACATCCATAAAGAGGGATGCCACCTCAGTGGACAGGTGGAGGGCTCCTGAGATGGGTGAACCAGGACATCAGGCATACGACTTCCTTAATGGGTCTTTGTTCCCAACTCCTCAATACTTAGAAGAGCGCCAGAGGGGACCCACAAATCAGGATCTAGAGGTGGTGAGGGTCACTCTGTAGGTAGTCCAACTCCCCTTGCAACACTTGCATGAAATCCTCAGGCATTAATTTGCCTATGTCGGGTTCCTGAAACCCTCTGCCCTGACCTTGTTTTAGTGACTCCAAATTCTGAAGACCAATTCAAAAAGAGCATGATTTATTCCATTTGGAAAAAGCCAACAGTTCCTTGAAATAGGCTGGTAATAAAAATGGAAATTGAGGTAGCTTCAGAGTCCGCAAGACATCAAGGCGGAAAATTTCGTGATAGGGGCAGTGTATGTCGTAAGTTCTGCAAGACGGAACTAGAAATTCATGCAATGGCAAGAGGCAGAGGCTGGACGTCCTTTCTGCACACACAAAGCAAGTTCCTTTCTCTTATCATTAAAATTCCATGTATAGGTACAACAGGTGCCTCCCTATCGATTTCGAATGCTCCTTGGTGACCATGGAGCAGGAGCAACATAAAGTCATATTCAGCTTTGCCGAAACCTTTGTCCTTGAGATAGTCGGCAACAAGATTGAGCATAGAGAGCAAGCTGTGGAGAACCCGTGCCTGGACGGCTTGAAGGCTGCAGTGTACGTGAACTGGTTCTTTTACTGACAATGAACCCCTCATCCTCACCCCCGCACACGCATTTCCACAGCGGTGCAACGCATTTTTACGTGTTCTTTAGTGATGGCACCAACTTCAACGCCAGGCACCCCTGGAGCTGGTGAAATTGGAGCAACAGGAAGGGCATGGAAATGTGCATGGAAACACTGATGTCAGATGTGTAGTATCCTGGGGTATCTCTAAAATACTGTGTTCATTCTTTTTACATAGGCCTCATGCTGATCAAAAGCATGGAATGTCAGGAAAGTGCTGCAACACTACGCTCCAGTACTCAACCATGTCATTTTGGTGGTCACAGCTCTCCCAGATGCTACAGGAGGGGGGAGAAGGGGATTGGGATGGGGGTATGTTGGGTTTATAACACACCACGACAATCACCTTACTGTCCAAACACATCCGTAAGGTTATGAAGGAATTCCTTGCAATTTGGGCTCCGTCAAGAGGAACAAATCAATTACATAGGCTGGGACAGCAGTTACCTGCTTACTGCCGTTGGGGTCATGGCCTCCTTTCACCTTACTGACCAGAAACCCGTCAATGTTAAGGATGGGGCTGCCAGAGTACCCAGGCATGGTGTAGATGTCAACCCAAGGGTGACACTTAAGACAATGCTATTGTTGAAGCTCAACTGTGCAGCATCCTGTCCAGCAAAGCCAATCATGTAGGCAATGTCACCAGTGGCTGCGGCTGCACTGCAAAGTCGAGGTGGGTGCACAGGCACCTGAAGAAGGTCACGTCCGGGACACATCTGACATCAGTGTTTCCATGCACATTTCCATGCCCTTCCTGTTGCCCCAATTTCACCAGCTCCAGGGGTTGCCTGGCGTTGAAGTTGGTGCCATCACTGAAGAACGCTTAAAAATGCGTCGCATCGCTGTTGAAATGCGTGTGCGGGGGTGAGGATGAGGGGTTCGCTGTCAGAGCAAAAGAACCAGTTCACGTACACTGCAGCCTTCAAGCCGTCCAGGCACGGGTTCTCCACAACTTGCTCTCTGTTCTCAATCTTGAAGCAGACTATTTTAATGACAAGGGCTGAAGATGACTTTATGTCGCTGCTGCGCCATGGTCGCCAAGGAGCATTCGAAGTCAATAGGGAAGCCCATATCACCATGTAGCCTGTTAAACCTATCCATTAGAGATTTAAGAATAAGAGAGAATGTGTGCAGAACGGACGCCTATCCTCTGCCTCCGGCCAACGCGTGAATTTCTAATTGGGTGGCTCATTCTTGCAGAACTTTACATCATACCGCCTCTCTTTATCCCGAGATGTTCTCCGTGGATGTCTTGAGGACCAGCAATTGTACTGATTACGACCACCAACTGACCGTTGCCGTACGGTATCAAGCTTTTGCTGGTTACAGTTGTAACTCAGGTACTGATAGGATCACAATCGATGAAACTAGAATCCGTCAGGCTTCAGATATAAGTCGAGATTACGATGGTTGCATATTGACGTCCTGCTACCAAGTGATCTTCGGACGAGGAGGAGAACTTGTGCCCCGCGAAGTTGTCTGTGGCAGCTCGCAGGTCCATTGAAATCTTACCAACTTATAATTTTGATATCTGGACGTCTTTCCTATTTTGCATTTTGGGACTAGGTTGCGCTAGCCATCGTTTACCCGGGCGCTTCCAAAATGCTCACTAAATTTGAAACTAAGAGCAATCGCGTGAAGGGACTGTCCTTCCATCCGAAGCGGTGCGTGTTGTGTAGTTTGGGGAGAAAGGGATCGTATTTACAAGTCGGCTGAATGAAGGTCTGGCATTTGCGTACATGAATAAACATACTGAGGTTGTTTTATGCCTGCCGGGCTGATATAATATGCTGTTGCAGGCCATGGATCCTCGCGTCGCTGCATAGCGGCGTTGTCCAGGTGAAGCCGACACTGAATCTTAGCTATGTTTCCGTTGGAATAAAGTAATAACGGGTGATACAACTCGGTTGCTTGCAGCTGTGGGACTACCGCATGGGTACGCTGATCGACCGCTTTGACGAGCACGATGGTCCAGTTCGTGGCGTGCACTTCCACAAGTCACAGCCACTTTTCGTTTCTGGCGGCGATGACTATAAAATCAAGATATGGAACTACAAGCTTCGACGATGTCTGTTCACCCTATTGGGTCACTTGGACTATATCCGCACGGTGCAATTTCACCACGAGTATCCATGGATTGTCAGCGCTAGCGACGATCAAACCATTCGTATCTGGAACTGGCAGTCGCGGACATGCATCTCAGTGCTCACGGGGCATAACCACTACGTTATGTGCGCCGTGTTCCACCCGAAGGAGGACCTAGTCGTGTCTGCCTCTCTTGACCAGACAGTCCGTGTTTGGGATATTAGTGGTCTACGCAAGAAAACAGTGGCGCCCGGCGGAGAAGACGTCTTGCGCCTGCCCCAGGTCAGCTTTATTGTGCAAACTTGCGATACCGGCAGGGTTGCGCCAAGATGAGTGAGGGGGAGAAACAAGAGGCATGAGCCCCGACAATTTACTGTTCTATAAGGCTCAGGGACCCGATATGACGGGCAGGGGCTACGTCACGCAATTATGGGCACAGGAGTGGAATTTGCATGCTTTTGGCGATACATATCTTGGATACTTCATAGAAACTTTGATACAATCTATTTGTTTTATACACTTAATGCTGGGGACCTGGTGCGATATCTTAGTCTCGGTATGCACGCTAGTGGCGGATTTTTATTGACCAACATCCTGGAACTCCCTTGCGCTGGCCTGGTTTTCACCATATGTTACCCCAGTCGTTCTTGCGCTTGGGGTCTGGAAATCGCGTTTGGTTCTTGCGTTCGCAGCATCCTTTTGCGGCATCCCTCCCGCCCGAATGACAATGCCCTACTACATGTGATGATTTCTCCAGATGAACTCAGACCTCTTTGGCGGTGGCGATGCGGTTGTTAAGTACGTCCTGGAGGGCCATGATCGGGGTGTCAACTGGGCTGCATTCCATCCCACGCTGCCCCTCATCGTATCCGGTGCGGATGACCGCCAGGTTAAGCTCTGGCGCTACAACGGTACGGCAGTCACAAGTACTGGGGCTGGCGTGCGGGAGAACCAGCTTCTTGGGGGCCTTCTGAAATATATGGAGGCTGGATTGTGAGACGGTGCAATGCATCGCTGTGAATGTGGATATCTTGTGTCGTCTAAAGCTCCCACTTGGTAGCCAGCCCAAAGCGGTCTCCTAGAGCGTCAAGCCCTCTTTTAATACCGAAGCCGTGACCATACCGCCCTTTGCTGCCGCCACAGAGAGTAAGGCCTGGGAGGTGGACACGCTGCGTGGCCACACCAACAACGTATCCTGCGTCATGTTCCACGCCCGTCAGGTGCATCTGCATGGGAATCATGCAATTTCGCTTGCTTGGGCAAAACGGGGTCCACGTGTTTACCCCAGGGGTTGGCCGGTATCCGGCCTTGGGCAATTTATGGGCATGACACACGTGTGACGGCATTTGGTCTCAGCTAGATGCGGGTCTGGCAGGGCAGGGCCGCGACCTGTCCTCCGGGTTCAGGGGGTGAGTGTTGGTGGTTGACCCAACGATAACCTATTACAATGCGTACGCTATGTCGTCGTGGGTGTGTAGGGAGCTTTCAAGTAAAGTGTAGCTCAATATTATTTTGACAATCTACATTATCCTTTAATCCTTATCTGATTCCCTGATAGATTACATAGTAATGGGCAAACAGCACTCGATATACCCTGTTATAACGGTGAAGATTCCGATTTGCCGGTAATAATAATAAAAAAATTTGCGGTATTTCGGTCGACTATGGAAATACACGATAGCGGAGGGTTGACAAGTTCACCACTTTCTAGGCCTAGAGCTTAAACGACACGAGGTTGATTAGGTAAGTATGAAGTTACGGATCATTACCTAGAATAAATCCCCTACATATTATTTTAGTCTTTAAAATGCTATATAATTAGCAAACATTTACGTCATTTATTCCGCAAATTTACACTCTAATGTTTGCAATTTTTGCAATTTTAGCCTCCTAAAAAGTCCGATAACTCATTCTAATAATATATGTCAGTTTCCTACTTAATGTTATCTTTCCTTGCATACAACTTCTGCAATTATATATGGATTTGTATGTTTTACTTCTGATATTAAGTTATTTACTGAAATGAACTGATAAGTGGTAAGCTGATCTTGCTAATGCAAACCATTTCTCTGATCCTGTTAAAGTTAACTTGGACGTTGGAATTATCACGTTCTTGTGTTTTCCAGAAATTATTTGCATGTTGGCCCCTTATGATAATTGCACAAACTTGTGCATTAGTTTCAACAATATCCTTCGGTGGGTTATAGAAGGTTGAAAGTTTATTAATTTTAGCCAAACTTGAGAGAACTTGAGAGAAAACTTGAGAGAAGATAGAGAAGATTCGACAAGATGACTAATCTTCCACACCAATATATCTATCAACATCTACACTAACTGATTTAGCGGGCTAACCCTGTTACTGACCACTACTGAGAAAAAAGCTTCAATATCTTTTTTAAGATGAAGTAACAAACCGATACGGGGATCCAATTATAGAGCTGTCAAAAAAATTAGATTTAAAGTTCATAGGAATTAGTAGGACTATACTATATGCCGGGCATAGAGCTCCGGTTTGTGTGGCGTATTGAGGCATCCCACACAAGTGGGAGTAAGACTCAGGAACAAGACAATTAACCAGAACTCAGACAATCGGTAACGCCTAGACACCGGGGGACATCATGGCGCTGAGAGGCGGTGGCGACACACGCAGCTCACTTCGCGCTGGACTATCTCTGCATTATGGCAACACCTTTTTTTACCTGGCTTTGTCTACAGGATCTGATCATCTCCAACTCGGAGGACAAGAGCATCCGTGTGTGGGATATGTCGAAACGCACGGGCGTCCAGACATTCCGCCGCGAGCATGACCGGTTCTGGATCCTGTCTAGCCATCCAGAGATCAATCTGCTGGCGGCCGGCCACGATGGGTGGGTATATGACTCAGTGGCATGTGCGCGCTGGAACCACTTCCCGTCTGGGGCTATTATGTATTCATTCAGTGGCCTCAAGCTGATAGGGGTTAAGAGGGAATGTCCCGCGCAGGTTGTCATGAAAGATTGTTGTAGCTTAAGTCTTACATATTTCAAGGAGTCAAGAGATTCCACCGGCCAAACATCGATTGCTTCAGGTAGAATGACAGCCTGCTCGCGTTGGGCGGCGTTCAAGTATGTCCTGCTGACCTCTAGGCGTCTAAACTGAGGCCGTTAGCCTCTGTCACATTCAGCCGCTGCTGGTCCGAGGAAAGACTATTAATTTAGCCGCCTCCAACCGTTTTCCAAACTCGGGAGTTTTTCCTTCGCCTACTTGTTACATCCGCTGTTATGCTTTCTTTTCCGATCTCAGCGGCATGATTGTGTTCAAGCTGGAGCGTGAGCGCCCCGCCTGCGCCACTCATGGCAACACGCTGTACTATGTGAAGGACCGCTACCTGCGCACCTACGATTTCACCTCGCAGCGTGACAACCCGCTCATGTCTATTCGCCGGGCTGGCAGTGCTGGTGCCAACCAGGTGGGTCGCAGCTATGCGGCGGGGCGTTTGACGTCGTGGCTGCTTGTGAAGGGGCGTAGATTGACCGTGACTGCCTGCCACTCGGATTACCACAAGGGGGCAGAGTTAGGATGACGTATGCACGACTCCGCAAAGCTTTAGAATCGTAAGGATTCAGGCGACTGATCCCCAGCACGTGATGTTCTTTGTGCAGGGCCCAAAGACGCTAGCCTACAACCCTGCTGAAAATGCTTTGCTTATTACCTCGGACGTGGA
Source organism: Volvox africanus (assembly GCA_030268105.1). NCBI lineage: Eukaryota > Viridiplantae > Chlorophyta > Chlorophyceae > Chlamydomonadales > Volvocaceae > Volvox > Volvox africanus. The sequence goes on along the minus strand of BSDZ01000028.1, from coordinate 557,925 downwards.
CGGTGGCTCGTATGAGCTGTACTCCATTCCGAAGGAGGCTGCACGTGGCGATACTGCGCCGGTGAGTTGTTACGTTCGGTGGATCAAGAAGCTGGCACCGAGAGGTTTTTTCCAACGGAAGATGGATGTTACCATAGAAACCTATTACCACAGGAGCGTTTTTGATTCACGTGTAAACTGTTCGTGAGGACCCCTGTTTCCCCTTGCACCGGATTTCAATCTGCAGGAGGCCAAGCGCGGACTTGGCACCTCTGCGGTGTTCATTGCCCGCAACCGCTTCGCAGTCCTGGACAAGGCGACGAATTCTATCCAAATCCGAAACTTGCAGAACGAGATCACTAAGAAGGTGCCCACGCCATGTGCCACCACGGACGCCATCTTCTATGCGGGTACCGGCATGCTGCTATGTCGGTCGGAGGACAAGGTACGAGAAAGGCTGCCTAAATCGATGTAGATCTATGAAGTTCGTGATCGCAAGGGGTTTGGGTTTTGTTTGCTCCCTATTCATACGTTCTCGCATAAACCATATCCTTTTCATACCCATATACTCCTTGGCTGCCTTTTCCCTGTAGGTGACCTTGTACGATATGCAGCAGCGCTCATCCATCACAGAGCTGGCAACGCCCTTCATCAAGTATGTAGTTTGGAACAACGATATGTCCATGGTGGCCCTGCTCTCCAAGCACGCCATCATCATCGCAGACAAGCGCTTGGGCAGTGCTCAAACGGTGCACGAGACCATACGCGTCAAGAGTGCGGCGTGGGACGACAGTGGCGTACTTTTGTACACGACCCTCAACCACCTTAAGTATTGCCTTCCTAACGGCGATTCGGGCATCATTCGCACGCTTGACTCACCGCTGTACGTGACGCGTGTCGTAGGCGGCGTTGTGCACGCACTGGACAGGGAGGGCAAGAACCGCAGCATCCAGGTAGGAGTTGGCCTGAGGTAGAAGTAGGGCTTATCGTAGCCCGCTGCAACATGCAGATAGACGACGGAAGAAAGTTGTCACCATATGTTAGAAGGTTGTGGATTTACCAAGGCACCGGTAGTTGGTTACTCAACACATTGAACCAAAATCGCTACATGAACTATACGGTATTCAAGCGGCCCTGCTTTTATATCCTGAAATTCATCTTCCCGCTCGGTTGTCCCGACTCATTCCTCGATGTTCCGCAGGTTGACCCGACAGAGTACATGTTTAAGCTGGCGCTTCTGCAGGGCCGCTACGACGCAGTCGTGAACATGGTTCGCGGCGGCGGCCTGTGCGGCACTGCGATTATCTCATACCTGCAGCAGAAAGGGTTTCCCGAAGTGGCGTTGCACTTCGTCACGGACGAGCGGTCGCGCTTCAACCTGGCAGTGCAGTGCGGTAACATCGAGGTGGCGCTGCAGGCCGCCCAGGCACTTGACGACAAGGATACCTGGTACCGCCTCGGTGAGCTGAGGGCCCGGCGAGGGTGCTGCAAATGAGGCTATAGGCTTATCAAGTGCATGGAATATATAGAAGTGAGGATTGGACTTTTGGGAGGCAGGTAGGGATTTTAGTAAGGCTACTTGCGTACCACATGGTTCAGTGGACCAGCCCATCATGAACAGGATTATGTAAAGCATCTCAATTCGTTGAACTCCAGCTCCCACGCCTGTAGAGCTTATGCCGGCTCGGAGCGACTAGCCGACAGTTAGCATAGGTTCCAAAGCTCGGATTTGATATCGGGTCCTGGTCTTGTCAGCGACTCCTGTTCAGTGACATCTGCATCTGTCACAGGCGTCGAGGCGCTGCGGCAAGGCAACTACAACATCGTGGAGTTCTCGTACCAAAAGACCAAGAGCTACGAGCGGCTTTCGTTCTTGTACCTCATCGCTGGCCATACCGACAAGTTACGCAAGATGCTCAAGATTGCGGAGATGCGCTCCGATGTCATGGGCCGCTTCCATAACGCGCTCTACCTTGGTGACGTGAAGGAGCAGGTGTGTTTGCGATCCCTAGGAACTTGTGTTGTAAGCCCTTGAATTGTCCATCCTTGTGTTGTAATGCATTCCCTGAGGGAGGGAGAGAGCGTCATGATGGCGGTCGGTAATGACGGTCATCAAAAGGAATCAATATTCCTACGTTTTCCTGTATTGTGAAGCGGCTCCTGAGAAATGAGTGGAGACTGTTGCAGGCTGGGCATGACGTGCCCAACGGAACCTAAGCGGTGATACCTCTTGGTTTGTTCCAAAGCAGTCTTGAGTTGTCTACAGCTTTTGGGTTTGGATGAGAAAAGGCTGCGATATGTGCCTTTCCTGGTTAGGTCCAGCTAGGCGTTTGCATTTGGTGAAAACGCGACGGAGAAACGTCGCCACCAATTCAGATGCGGCGATCTCCCCCTCGCCTGCAGGTCCGCATCCTGGAGGAATCGGGCCAGCTTCCACTCGCTTATGTGGCTGCTGCTACGCACGGCCTTTCAGACGATGTCGAGCGTATCGCCTCCAAGCTGGGCGGCGCACTGCCTGAGTTGCCTGATGACGACTTAGCCAGTCTCATGCAGCCGCCAGTTCCCATCCTCCGCGAGGACAATTGGCCGTTGCTGACCGTGTCCAAGGGTTTCTTCGAGACGCTTGCAGTGAAGGGCGCGGCGGCAACGGCCACCAGCGCTGGCGCCGCGGCAGCACCGGGCGTGGGGAAGGGCCGCGCCACTGCTGCCGCAGCGGCAGCCATGGAATTAGATGAGAGCGCGCTGGAGGGTGCCGGCTGGGGTGCGGACGAACTGGACCTCGGGATGGGAGGTGGGTTATTACGAAATAACTGTGCTACTTTCCTGTGTTTAAGGACTGGTGTGTAGAGATTAGCAGGTTTGCGCAAAAGCTGCATTAGTACCCCTGCGCCCCTAGGGTGGGATCGTATATATGCTTGCATCTTTGCTTTCGGATCAGCTTTGGTAGCTGTGGAGATATCTATCGATGCCAAAATTATACGCGGCATCAACGTTCCACTTTGTGAAGCAATGCCAGATAACAACGTAACCAACTTCTTAAACCAACCGAAATTCGCAGCTGAGAACGGCGAGGCTGAGGACGTGTTGGAAGGCGTCGGCGGCGAAGGCGGCTCAGAGGGCTGGGAGATGGAGGATCTCGACCTACCTGCCGATGTGGTGGCGGAGGCTGCTGCGGCCGCAGCTGGTGGCGCTGCCGTACCCTTCACGGCACCTGCGCCAGGCGTGCCCGCCAGCCAGCGATGGCTGGACCGGCGCACTCAGTTGGCTGCAGAGCACGCGGCAGCAGGCAGCTGGGCTACCGCCATGTCGTTGTTGCACCGCCAATTGGGGGCAAGCAACTTTGAGCCGCTCAAGCCGTACTTCATGGACCTGTATACGGCGTCGTTCGCGTCGCTGCCCGGGTTGCACGGTGCACCGTCCATGCTTGCACACATCGACAGGTGGGTTTAGCCTTCCTCCTGCATCGGGCGATTCGGGTGCATTTGGGCACATAGACAGGTGGATCCGAACGTCAACGAGATTCAGGTGAGGCTGTTTTGCATGGGCCCAAGCGGCCTGCAGTTTGGCGCAATGTAAATGTTTTGAGAAACCAGAGCGAAACAAAGCTGGTATGGGGTTACCTCATCCCGAGCGCCAAGGATTTTGGTGTGCTTCACTGCTGCCTCTGCCGTCCTTGGCCCTTGAATCCCACGAGCAGGACCTGGACCAGCGATGCCTCCACGCAGTCACCCACCTCGCCGACGCTGCTGTATAGCCTGACGGCACTGGAGGATTCCCTCAAGTCAGCGTATAAGCTGGTGACGGAGGGCAAGTTCAGCGACGCGCTGAGGTCATTCACGCGCATGCTGCACGTCATCCCGCTTACGGTGGTAGAGAGCCGGAAGGAGGTAGATGACGTGAAGGAGCTCCTTACCATTTGTCGGGAGTACCACATGGCACTGCGGTAAGTAGTTGCGGCAAGGAAAGTGCATGCTTAGAAGTTAGTCCTAGAGTATGGGATTCCTGGCTCAGCCGGTGCTGGTTTTTTGAGGTTCGCAGCGTGAGGCACCTAAGGTACCGACTTTAGCCATTTCCTAAGAAAGGGCACGTCATTGGGCTATGTGTCCCAATTGTCTCCTAGGCCCGGTTTTCCTGGCAGCGGACAGGAGACCTTCGCATCTAAGCGGATTAAGGGGCCCCTTTTGCAAAACACCAATTCCAGGTGCGAGCTGAAGCGTAAGGAGTTGCGTGACGACGACATGGCCCGGAATGCTGAGCTCGCCGCGTACTTCACACACTGCCGGCTGCAACCAGTGCATCTGGCGCTGTCGCTTCGCTCCGCGATGACCATCTTCTTCAAACTCAAAAATTTCGCCACGTGTGCCACTTTCTGCCGCCGGCTCCTGGAGCTCAATGCGGGCGCCAAGATTGCAGAGCAGGCCCGCACCGTGCTCGCAGCTTGTGAGAAGAACCCCACAGACGCTGTTAAGGTTAACTACGACCCACGCAACCCCTTCGATCTGTGCGCCCTAACTTTCACGCCCATCTACAAGGGCTCAAAATACGTAGAGGATCCCTACACGGGCGCCCGCTTCGTGCCGGACTGCAAGGGTGAGATTTCACCGTTGGGTGATTTCGTGCGTATCGGTTCCGACGCATCGGGTCTGTACATCTCGTCCTCGCAGCAGGCGCGGTGAGGGCTGATTGGCGACGCACCTGCTATTCTGCTGCTGCACGGACGTCACAACCCCGCCTTGGGCACGCGGCATTGTAAGGCACTTTGGAAGTCGAGAAGCTAAAGCCTCGACCTGGACCCGCCCCTTGAAATGCTGGGGGAAGTATATGATTGCCGGATTTTGGTGAAAATGCTTAATACGGATGTGATAATTCAACGCGTATGTTGACAAAAGTGCTGTAGGTAGGTCAGCAGAAATCTGTTAGGCGACGGCCTGCTTGGACGTATGAACGGTCATTTTCAAGCGGCCTTGACATTTATATTGATATGGGTCTAGGCGGGTAGATTTTAGATAGGTAGTACTATTTTTTCTGCTTTAGTCGACTAAAGTATGCAGGCGATAGCAGTGTGCACAGGATTGGCAGGTTCAACAGCAACCAAGCGTTGCATGACCATGTCTTTTGAGGATGATTATACTTAGGGTTTTTACGTGTAAGCATAGAAATGCAGTCGACATATCGTTTAGTTGCCTTTTCTTGATCTTACAGCGGAAGGGTATGTCATGAAGGTCATGTCCACAGTATTCCTACCATCCAGAACATGTCTTTCTTGTATCGAATTGGTGAAACAGCTTCATCACGTTAACAAGCCTCAGATCTTGAACTCTTGTACGGGATCAATCATCCTACAGCTCCAACTACGGAAACTGTCAACACCAAAGCATTATGAACGTGTATGAAAATGCGACAAAGGGCACTACTGGGCTACCCAAAAAGCACCGAAACTGTCAAATTAAAACATGCACATCCATCACGACACTACATGAGCTTTCAACTCGTGCACTCACCCATAATAACGACACTCGTAAGCATCATCAGCAAGTGCAGGCCAAGATCCAACAAAACCTAAGCCCCCAGGGAACCCCAAATCACCGCTCTGGGCCGCAAAATTTTATACAATAGTCCCTCCTAGCCTATGCAATGGCAGCCTCGGCATGACTGGATGACATGATCATATCATAAATCATCAATGTGACTTCGCGGTACGTCCTGCAGCATCCAGACTCTTCGTCCCTCTCTCGCAACTCGCTCTCTCATTCGGTCGTCGAGCTCGTGGAACTCACTATAGCGGTGCTCTGGTCAATATTGCCTTGGAACCACGCGATCATGCGCTCGGCACCCTGGACAGCCAACCTTGGAACGCTCTCGAAGCAATCGAATGCTGATCACTCAACCGCTAACGATAAATCTTTACACCTCCTCAAACAAGCCTATGTTATTTTCACCAACGCCTAGTGCGCGGCAGACCACTCGCCCCCTCTTCCCTCCATCCTCTCGGGACATGGACATTAATTTGTCGGCCAATTGAATCACGGAGGCCACGTAGGATGATCATGGCAGCATCGTTGGTAGCACCATCGCCACCAATGTCACGTCGACATCCTGCATGTCCTGCACTGCCTTTCTATTACGACTTCTTGCCGCCTTCAGTGGGAAGGTTGTGCTGCGCATGACCCTCCTCTGGCGATTCTGCCACCACCTGCAGACGGGGGACATGAGTGTGGATGAAACGTTTTGTTATGAAATTTTTGAGCCAATTACCAGATCATCTAATTATCCCGTTCACACGCAGCAGATCCGCATAAATTGAAAGGCGTCGGGTCCTAAATGCTGTCCCAGCTGGCCAAAGCTTTCTGGGAGAAGGGCCTCGTTTCACACATTTGCAAAGCTGTGGGTGCTAAAAGCAAAAGCCACGGCTACCAATCCACACACATGTGGAAATTGCAGTCATGTCACAGCGGACCGCAAACAGACGCAGCGCCCACGCTTTCCCTCTTCGGCTACCTTTCCAATCCTCTCCCTCAGAGCGCACCTCAAGGTCCACCGTGCCAAGTCTCGTAGGTGCATCTGAATCAGGAACCTCGGGGGGCTCCCCGTTCAAAACCCGATCCTGCACCAAGCCCAAGTACGCACCATATACACCATGAAAGATGAAGCCAGACAGAGACAAGCAAGAAGGTTTATGGTTTCGTAACAACGGTCCTGCCTCCACAGGCAGAAGAGTTGGGTCATGTCACGTGATGCAGAAATATAGCACGGCCAATCGGAGGTATCGGAAATCCCTTCGCCTTGACAGCCACCAGCTGACTCGAGACGGTAGTGGGAGCCCGAACCCTTAGCAGCTCAACCTGTTCATTACTTAACACTACATGATTTCGTTACTAGTAGGAGGGTGCTTTCCTCCCCTCTCAAGCTAGGATGTACAGAATACTAACTGCAGCTCCCGGAAGAAAAAATGATGATGAATTTATGATTGATGCTCGTAATGGACAGCATCAGTAGCTATCACTGCTTGCTGGACAAATAATCACCTTGAGCACTGGCTATCTAGTAAGCCATGCCTTCATCCCTTATAAATTACAGCTATATTCCAAGGCCAATGCTACTTCCAGTCCTAACCCCATGGCTCCCTTAAAATCCCCAATTGCCGCTCTACCCAACTGCGATATAAGTTATCATCCCAAGTCTCATATCCGGACCCAGGCGCAATTCCCAGCTCAACCCAGAACCCAGCCCACGTCCAATTGCTTACCTTGCCAGCAAGCGCGCTGGGGCGCGCTGCGAATGAAGCGTGGGTGTTGAAGAGCGACCGGATGCGCTCCAGCATGACGCCGCGAGGAGTGCCTGTTGCAAAGCTCTCCGCACGTAGGCTGGCGGCGCTGAAGGCCAGGTTCTTGAGGTATCGCGAGGTCTTTTTGCCCGTCTGTTCGATCATCCCCGAGAAGACGCTCTGTAGTTGAGTCAACGGTGATGCAGGCCAGGGAACGTGAACAGAGGCAGCAACGACATATGAAGAGGCGCAGACAAGTGAGATACATGATCATGGCGTAAGTCGGCAGCAATCCTCTAATAACCAAGAGGATTTGAGGCAGGAGGCGGAAGGGAGATGGAATACTCTCACTTCAGGAAAGAAGCACAAAGACGAGTAGATGAGGACTGGCAATCAACATCTCAGGGCATGTAGTTGATTGAGATTGAAAGGGGCCCCCCACTCCTCGTCCAACATGACGCACCTTCTCATCCTCTAGCAGGACTGCCGGTTCATCGTCCTCTACCACAAGCCCGGAATCCAACACAATCACCCGGTCCGCATCCATAATGGTGTTGAGGCGGTGAGCGATAGTAAGACAAGTCACGTCCCCGAACTGCAGCCGAAGCGCGTTCTGGATCTGCGCGTCTGTGTCAATATCCACAGAGGCGGTGGCTTCATCCAACATCAGGACCTTGGAGCTGCGTGGGCCAGGAGAGTTGATCAAAAGGGAAGGTGGAAAAACCAACACATGGAAGGTAAAGCCCAGAACTAAAACGCAGGAACTTAAAAAAGCGTCATTTGAGACACGAGGCTTTTGGTGCAAGGTGCAAAGATGCAAAAATTAAAAAAATTAATATATTAGTTATATATGTTACTTTATACATATTATAATTTCTCAAGAAATTCTAGATTATAGGGATCTTTAATAATGCTTTGTGCTAAATTAGTTTAGGGGGTAGCCGGGATGTTCGGTCTCTATCTCTCCATGAGCTTCTTCTTCTTCGGTTGTCACCAAAACTTATTATGTTCAAGGGAAATTATAGTAATCTTTTTTTAAAAAGCGAACAGATGTGGCGCGAAAGATGGTGGATGGAAAGAGCTGATATCCGAATACATATTTAAATCCGAATAAAATGAAACCGTGAACCTATGCTGGATCCACTATTTCTAGGATCACTCACTGTCGTAGCATGGCCCTAGCGAGGCAGAAGAGCTGGCGCTGGCCCAGAGAGAAGTTGGCCCCTCCGTCCACCACCTTAGCCCCCAGCTTGTCCTCCAAAGCCGAGATGGCGGGCTTTAACCCAACCGCCTGCACAGCCTGCGTGCCATCATTTCCATTTAGCGTGTTGGCATAACATTCGATAGACCAACGTTCATTCGCGGAATTCGTTCGTCCAACAAAGTATTGCGTAGGTCGTGTACCCGTGATGATTTATGCTTTGCGCGAGTACAGCAGTAGGGTACACTCACCTTCCAAAGGTCCTCATCAGAGGCCTGAGAGAAGGGGTCCAGGTTATGACGCACGGTGCCTGAGAACATGAAGGGGTCCTGGGGAATGATGGACATCTTGGAGCGCAGGTAACGCAGTCCCAGAGTGGCGATGTTGACTCCGTCGATGTAGACGGAGCCGCTCTCCGCCTCGACCATTCGGAACAGGGCCAGCAGAAGGCTGCTCTTGCCGCTGCCGGTGCGGCCGACAAGACCGACCTGGACCCGGGGGGTGGGGGTGGGGGTGAGAAGAGAGGAACATACGCGAATGCATTGAGGAGCCCCCATCCAAGGCAAATTATAAGGAATGCAATGCATTTCAATGCAGCGAGAAGCCGCCGAAGAACCAAAACCTTGAGGACTTAAGTAACCGGCGAACAGGAGTCAGGCAAAGGACTGAAGGTGGCTAAAAACCCTAAAAACCACAGATGTTAAGATGTGCCCTAACGTGAAAGCCACAAAGGCACTTCCCGATGATGCAGGAGGACACGTGCAGGCGGCCACAAGGACAGGAACGGTCCGTGGAATACAAGCGCGGCCGCACCTGTATCCCACACACTATTCTCAATGAAACCCTGTGAGAGCCCTCGAGAGTCCGGGTGGTCGCTCTTTGCCTTCTAACTTTCGCCGTACCTTCTCCCCGGATGCGACCTTGAAGCTGATGCCCTTGAGCACCAACGGCATGCCCGGGCGGTAGCGCATGCACAACCCCTCCACGTTAATGGCACCGGCAGTTGGCCAGTCGGCAGGCAAAATCTTGGTCACCTCGGGCGGATTGTCGGGACGGGCTTCCGTCTCCGGTGTCAAATACTGTGTGTGTGCAAGAGGGTGCGAAGCGAAATTCAGCGAAGCAAGAAACGATAGAAAAAGCGCGTCCTCCACGCGTATATTCACAAATTACTTTTTTTACGTAACCGAGTCCTTACGTAGCTCCGCACTGCACGCTGGCAGCTGGCCGTTGAGGGCTACCTACACGACACGCGCTAAGACGCAATACAATTCGTGCTTTACTTTACTTCCAACGCGCATAAGAACTCACCCGCCACTAACCGCTTTTTCTCCCCCACGAAGTTACCCCTATACATAGCTACCCGCCCGCTCAGTCCCCCACCTGCGCAATGCGCTCCACCGAGTTGAAGTCCGCCTCACTCTTGGAGGCCATGTTGGTGCCGTGCTTGAGGAAGCGGGTCAGGTCCAGGGCGTAGACCAGGGCCAGCCCCGCCATGCCGGGGTCAATACCGCCCTGAATGCACAGCGCGCCTGGTGCCGGCGGAAAGCGTCAAACGGGGATTCGTGTGTGGATGCGAAGACACGCAAGAGGCTGAGATGCAAACCCCGATCACTAAACCTAGCAACTATCGACAACTACCAATAACTACTGGCAATTATTGCAACTACCGAGAAGTAAACTTTGTCTCGTTAGGAGGCAATTACTAATAACGGAAGCAAACGGAGCAGCGGTTTCGGAGCAGGACGACAGGCACAAGGCATCAGACATGTCTAGGCGCAAGGGCATCAACGACGCTGGAACCGTCATGAGCCACTGAAGCTAGAGCTAGGAGCCCCGCTCCGTTCGCCACAGCTACAGTCTTGGCAAAACAAGACTCCTCCCTATACCTAGGCCTCTCTCCCAGATCCATCGCCATCTGTTCATCTTCTTACCCAGGTTGCAGCCCACCCCATCGCCCGGCTGTTCATTCATGTTGCCCCTTTTCCGTGCCCCGTCCCTAGCTCCTCCCCTTCGCATCCGCTACTATGGGATCCAAGTCCTCACCCACTCACCGGCGAGCGTGAGGACGATAAGGCCCAGCATATCCAGCCGGCACGCCAGCCAGCCAGCCGCCAACTTCTGCGTGACGAAGGCGTGTGCGTTGCGCTCCATCAGGTCGTCTGATTGTGCGGTGAAGCCAGCCTCCATGCGGTAGGCCCGGATGGTGGGGACGCCCAAGAGGGCCTCAGCGAATCGCGAGTAGATGGGGGAGCGGGAAATGGACTCGATGCGTTGTAGCTCACGTGCGGCGGGGATGTAGTACCTAAGGGGAAGTTTGGGGGGAGGTGCGGGGGCTCTGTTAATGTATGTCTATGTCTTTACATCTACATATGTGTATGTGTATGTGTATGTGTATGTGTATGTGTATGTGTATGTGTATTTGTATTTGTATTTGTATTTGTATTTGTATTTGTATTTGTATTTGTATTTGTATTTGTATTTGTATTTGTATTTGTATTTGTATTTGTATTTGTATTTGTATTTGTATTTGTATTTGTATTTGAATTTGTATTTGTATTTGCATTTGTGAGTGTATATGTCGGTTTTATCTGCAATGGAACTGAGCTACAAGAAGTGCTCCACTTCAGGTTTCGGGGCTGTTCGGGCCCACAGCAAAAGCATAGCTGGATAAACCCGGTAATACGCCGGGGAGGAGTAAAGCAAAAGCAGCAGAAGGAAACAAGAAGTAAGGGGCTGCGGGAAAGGGTGCAGGGACGACTGAACGTGCCAGTACGGGAAAGAGGAGGACGGTTCAGAGAGGGAAGAGGGAAACAGCGCACATCCAAGACCGAATCGTTCCCATTCCAAACACCCCCTCTTTTCCTTTCCCTTCCCTTCCTTTCCAATCTTCGCCTTTCCATTCCCTCGCCTTCCTCCCGTCGCCTTTCCTCTTCCCTCCGTGTTGCGCACTTCCTCTCTTTCCAGCGCACCTCTGGATGGTGAAGTAAATTACCGTAAGTGGCACCAGTGCGATCCCGAACCAGTGCGTGGCAATGGTGATCACGATGAGGATGGCGATGTAGGTGGAGACGCTGCCGGCGAATTGGATAAGCGAGGCGGACAGAGTGGAGTCCATGATGTCGGTGTCTCGGGAGAAGCGGTTCAAAATGCGGCCTGCGGGTGGGCAGGTGGTGAGGCCGTAAGAGATGAGACGAGATGAGATGAGAGGGTGTGAGAGGTGAGGCGATGAGGGAGTGAGAGGTAAAGCGATGAGGGAGTGAGAGGTGAGGCGATGAGGAAGTGAGAGGTGAGGGTTTGGGAGGGTGAAGCGGTTAGGGTGTGGAAAGTGAGGTGATGACGGTGTTGGCGTGCTTTCACCCGCATCGCCTCACCTCCCACACCCGAGGAGGTGGGTGAGTGGGTGGAAGGTATGTGCGTGACCGCTGGGCCCCAATGCTCCCTTCCCTAGGGAATAGGACATGAAAATGAGAGTTGGGTTGCGCTCCAAGGCATTAGGTCAGGGACGGAGAAAAAAAGAGAACCGTACCGAAAAGCCGTATCTTAGCGATGCAAGCAAATTTCATGCTAGTTTGTATCAGCTGCTGCTTCATTTGTTCAATTGCTTCGAAGTCTTATTTAATTGCGACCGTACGGAGCTGAACTGCTCCATGAAACCGTAACAAGGCACATACACACACTGACATCCTTACATGAGGGGTGTGCCGAGGGACGCTTTTTCCCCGTGTCAGGAAATGAAGGACAGACTCGCACACGCACATACACATACACCTGTTCAGGCATGACTATTATGGCACGACTTATATGCCCCTGGAGTTCCAGGTTCTACCCCGACCGAGAGCGGGCCAAAGACCCATGGTTGAGGGCAGGGTGCCCTCATGTCGATGGACGGTGACGGACCCGATTATAGTGACCTGTGAGCTGACCAGGAGCGGAGTTGACGCCCTAGTTGATTCGGCAGATTCCGCTGGATGCCGATGGTGGGTGCTGAACCCGGGAAAAGCACTGATTTCGGAGAAGTCGGCATGGGAGACCGGATGAGGGTGCCCCGAAATACCGGGGAAGGTAGGGACTGCCAGGTTAGTGGCCACGGGTGATGTACCCCCCCTATCCTACACACAATATACACACCCGCGGGATTAGTATCGAAGAAGGACTTGGGAAGCGCCAGGATGTGGTCCAACAGTTGGTTGTGGATTGACAGAGCGGCCTTGACGCAGAAGAACAGGAAAGTGGTGGCCCTGATAAACGTGAAGAGGCCGTAGATGACGCCAAGCATGAAGTAGATGCCCAGGTAGAAGCCCAGATTGCGGTCGTACTTATCCCCGAACCAGTTGCCCACCCACGTATCCGTGTAGACACGCGCTCCTTGTTCCAGTGCGAAGAGGACGAGCAGCGGGCCGAAGTAGATCCAGCCGCCGCCGGCCTGAGGGCACATTCGTATTTTGACAGGCAGAAAGAAAAGAAAGAATAGAGAATTAGAAAAATTTGGTGTCAAATTCATAATAAACAGCAACATATAGTGGATGAAAAGCTATGTTGAAGGGTGATAAGTATATGCTGAATGGTGTCTGAGGAAGGAGACAGTATGGATGCGATCTTTTCCTAATGTTGGTTTTCGTGGTGATGGTTGTGGTGTTGTTGTTCGTGGTGTTGATGGTTGTGGAGATTGTGCGCTTTTAGCAAACCCTAGCAAGCTATAGATAGAGGATAAGGTTGGTAAGAGAACGACAAGGGGCAAGGAAAGGAAACTGGCTCTGGCGGCGCTGCTGCAGCTGCTTTTCTGGGGTGAAAGCTCTCTCTAGCGACATGTCCTTGGTGTTGTCCAGCACTGGTGCCCATTACGATTTGTTCGGTTTCCCTCCTTGCCTATTGCAACCAGAGCACAGACAGGCAGACAGAAGGACAGTCAGACAGGCAGCAAACATTGCTGCAAAAAGACACAAACCCACGTAATGATCTGCTTCCCTCAGTTCCGTTTCAAACAGGCAATGTATATATATATATATATAGGGTTTATTTATTTATTTATAGCTTATATATGTATATATATATATATGTATAAGCTATAAATAAATAAATAAACCCTATATACATATATATATAGGGTTTATTTATTTATTTATTTATAGCTTATATATGTATATATATATATATATATATATGTATAAGCTATAAATAAATAAATAAACCCTATATACATATAAACAAACCCTTTCCTGGAAGTTCAGACCCATTTCCTGTACACCGTGCAAACGCGCACACACACACGCATGCACACGCAAACAACACACAGGCGCACGCTAGGATGCAAACACGCTCACCTTGAAGTACAGGTTAATGACGTCACCGCTGATGGCGCCCGACTCACGGACCTCAATACCCGTCAGGTTGCGGTTCGCGTCCGTCGCCTGACGTGTCAAGGTGATTTTGGCGTCGCCGTGGCTATCGCCGATGGCACTTTTTGCAGCGCCGTCCTTTCCACCAACAGCGGCGGCGCCCCCCTCCGTGGAGCTTTTTGAGTCGGCCCCTTCACTCCCCCCCTCCTTCGCTCCACCACCCGATGGCGCCTCGTCAGCATTTACTTTCCCCTCCTGCTCGTTGTGGTGGTCATCGTCATGGCACAGCTGGGCGATGTTCAGGCCTGTAAGGGATTTTCGAAGCAAAATCGAAACTTAAAAAATGATACATATGGGATTGTGGCCACGGGATTGCCGCAACTTATGAAACTAAGTGATGCTGTGTGGGAACACGCGAATCTGCAGAATCTACAGCGTACTGCACCGTAGTGCAGCACGATATCCAGGCGGGAGGTAGAGAATGTGGATGGGGGGAGAAGGGCTAGGCTAGGCGAAGAATGGAGAGGAGAGGCGCAAAAAGGAGACGCAAAGCATCATGGACCCACCTGCCTCCTGGAGCTGTGCGAAGGTGCCCTGCGCCCTCTCCCGCCCCTCCTCCATCCACAAGATGTTGTGGGCCTGAGGCAGGTACTGCAGCGCGTTGGTGACCAGGATGACCGTCTTGGTCTTGAGCACGCCGCGGATGACCTGCGGGAGTCCAGAGGGGACCGGGTCAAGGGAGGGGAAGGATAGCACGGATGCAGGGACCATAGCGCCTAGGGCCAAGGGAGGGCTGGCAGGGGAGTGAAGGAGCTGGACGGTTCGCATTCGTTGATGTGGGGTATTGTGGGTACTGTGGATCCTGTGGGTAGCTCTCAGCCTTTCTCATTGTCGCGCCCCGGTTCCCCTCTCTTCCTCGCACACCTGCTCAAACAGCGCCCGCCCTACGTGGCTGTCCACCGCCGACAAGGGGTCATCCAACAAGTACACGTCAGCGTTGGCGTACCTGCACGGCAAAACATACACGCACACAAATACGGTGAGAGTGGAGGAGGGGCACGACGCGGGGGGGTGGGGAGGATCGTGTTCGTACGACCGGGGTGTCCATGGCAGGCAGGGGATGGGGGACCGGCGGCAGCGATTAAAAGGGGAATTGCGAAATTCATAAAATAGATTCGAAACGGAATCGAATCAGACACTAAAAACAGATAACCGCAAAAAATAACGGAACGGGCGACGAAGAAAAAGCCCCGACACTGTGTAGAGGAGTACAGCGTGCGCCGTTATGTAAATGTATACACATATTTATTACAATTATTATTAAATAATGTATAATCACATATAAACACTTATAGACATATATAGACTTCTTATATAGGCATATATATAAGAAGTCGCCCACGGTGTAGCTCCTTTCCATACAACATAATTTTTAATGTAGTCACAGCGGCGGCGGCGGCGCCTAAAATACATTACATTCTCTTCAATTTTTTGGCTGTTAACGTTGTATGTAGTTTCATATACACACGCATTTGTGTACGCGGAAACCCAAACTTCATATGAGGCCCCCCTCCCTTCCCAGTACGTAGCACTCACACGGCCCGGGCGATGGACACGCGCTGTTTCTGTCCGCCCGACAGCGTCACGCCGCGGTCCCCAATCTCCGTGAGGTCTCCGTTCGGCAGGATGGCCAGGTCGGGGCCCAGCTGGGCGACCTCCAGGGCGGTGCGGTAGCGGTCCGGGTCCAGAGCCTGACCCATCAACACGTTCTCCTGGAGTGGGGTTGGTGAAGCGGGAAGAGGGGGGAGGATAGCGGAGTGACGAGGCGGAGGAAGCGAGGTGGTGGGGGTTGTGGTGGTGGCGGGGAGGGAGGTGGGGTGGAGGGGTGGTGATGTATATGATGATGGTAATAACAACAATAATAATAAATATATAAACAAACAAATATATATCAATAATATATACATAATCCATATACAACAACAAGAATAATAAATATTTATAAATAAATAATACATATATTAATGAGTAAATTTATAACTGTTGTACCCTTGTAACAATCCTCCCTCCCCTTCCCCCCTCCCTCCTCAGGGAACGGGTACGACCACGTCCGCCCACACTCCCCCAAACACACGCACATGGCGATTCCCACCACTCACTTGCACCGTGTCGTTCATGATCCAGGCGGTCTGCGCCACGTAGGCGATCTTGCCGCCGACCTGCACCTCTCCCTGGAGCCTCGTGATGTGTCCGATGAGCGCCGTCAGCAGGGAGGACTTGCCGCTGCCCACCCCGCCCACCACCATGGTCAGGCTGTTGGACTCCGCCCTGAAGTCGATGCCGGAGAGGGTGGGGCGCTCGGCGTTGACGTCCCAGCTGAACACGCCGCCGGTTACGGACACCACACCGGCGGGGGTTTTCTCCGGGTCCCACTGGGAAGGGGGGCGGGGCAGGGACAAGGAATACCATCGGCACCGGGCTCCGCTCAAACACAAACACACACGCACACACACACGAATATGCATTAAACTCATATGGAGAAATAAATAAATAAACAATATTTCCAATAGATTTTATACGCTTATTTATATTTAACATGCTTAATATTAAAATATAGGAGTTTGTGGTTTTATTAATTAAATATTGTTTAGTATGATTTATAGCGTGGAAGTATAATTAATTATACTTCCACGCTTACATAGGTGTACCGGTTATGTACGTATCGAAACAAAGATATACACATTACATACGTATATATACGCATGTAACACACACATATATATCATAATATACTTTCTACACATAATATTTAAATAACATATATATGTATATATATATACGTGTATCCCGTCCTGAAGAGTGTGTATATCTTTATACGAATGTGAGGGGGAGATTCACACTCCCATCGGGACGGGGTTGGCAGCAGACCAGACCAGACCAGCACCTCCGACTTCACTTCCACCCCCCTCACCGGCTCCAATGCGCTCTCATCCCGCTTCAAAAACTCGCCGATGCGCTTGATGGCCACCAGGGCATTGATGATCATAGTGACAAGCTGGCGGGGAGACAGGTACGGGGAGACAGGTCATGCAAGGGCACACATCAATCAGGTACATGTCGTACAGCAAATGTAGTATATATCGCACAGGCATGGGAATTCGTTACGTCTGTCTCCGGCCATCCCACCATAAAGAGGTCTCCGACTCGAAAAATAAGCACGACAAATAAGAAGCAGAATACATATTCCAACTTCTTGCCTTTAAAAATAATAATCCGTACAAATAACATTCTTCAACTAAGAATTAGTCCTTTACTCCCCGCTTGCCGCCGCCGCCGCCTCGTAAGGCCCAGATCTCACCATGGGCAAAAATGACATCGGGAAGCGCAGCAGGGAGAAGAGCGCCAGCGCCGTGTAGGCCCGTGCGGGGCTGAGGGCCTGCCCCGCCAGTGCGTAGGAGCCGAAGCAGAACAGCGCCACTGCCACCGGGCCGTAAAACAGCAGCAGACCAAAAATACCCTGATGCATGATGACCAAGGCGCGCAGTGGGCAATGAAGAAAGAGTCGCTGTCAGAAGATGTCGGTGTTCCGTGCGTGCGTTTGTGTATGTGAGTAGCGTGTTATTTTGTATGGGGCGACTCTGCAAGCGCGATCAAGTCGTACGGTGCGCCGCCTTGTTGGTAGTGAGTAGCAGGGTGCCAAGGACTGCAACAGCGACGCGAGCTGCGGTTGATTGAGCCAAGATCGGTGAATTCAATGATCCGATCTGGGATGAAAGAAACACACACAGACATAACATGTACTTGTATATATGTGTACATGTGTGTGTACACAGGGAGTCCGTAAAGGGAGTCCGTACACGTACACAAGGAGTTCGTATCCATAACTCCTCCAACACCGACGGACCCATTAGGTCAGAGAACGGGCCGTCCGGCCTAGCTTCCTTTACATAAATGGTGTGGTTTTGCCCTCTTTCTGGTCCCGCTGCTGTTCCCTCAGCCCCCCCTTCAGCCCAAATGCCATCACCAGCAAATCAACGAACATTGAGCTTACAGCTATCGATCAGATTTATGAGCACGTGAGAGGAACCCTGTAACCCGTGGGTCCGTTGTTTATCATTCCCCGCCCTTGTCATTACCACTTTTCATCTGGCCCGGCACTCACCTGCCACATCGCCAAGCGACGGAGGATGTTGGCCTCCTGCGCGCGGCACTCCTGCACTGCGGATCGGAAGCTGCTCTCCCAGGCGTAAAACTTGATCATCTGCGGACCAGTGCTTCTTTTTCAGTAACCACTTATTTTCTCGTAACCAAAAATGTTTTTGAACTTTTGAAGCAGTAACCAGGAAAACTGGTCGGGACTTGGGCTAGTTACGTGCGATGGATGGTATGAGGTGTACGATTCTGGGATGTCTATGGGGAAGATGACCAATTATTTAAAAATTTTCTGGATTTAATTGATTATAACGATTGTATTGAGGGGGATTTTAGATATCAGCCCTGGTTCATTCAAGGCCGCCCTCCCACAGCTGGGGCACCGGGCCCAACGGCCCGGTAAACTCCACAGCAGAGGCGGCATTTTTGCCTGGAAATCGTACGAATGTACGTATGCGAATGGTGATATGAAGTCCCCCAAAGCTGTTACTCTCCAAAGACAAAAGAACAAGCATAGTTCGCAGTCAACGGCAAGCAGTTCGACCAGGTCAGTGGGGTTCTCCAGCCTGATGGCCCTCGGCATGTGCATGTATGCCCAGGACTTCTTGACCTTCAGCACATCCCATACACAGAGACCATTTCCAATTTTACACGTCGTGTCGCGGTGAGCAGCAACCGCAAGTGGATACATGAAGAGCAGATAGTGAGACAGAGCCACCCATTGAAAGCTGAGATCCTTTTAAGAGCTAAGGCAAGCTGGTATTTAGGGGTTTTCATGTTCTGGAAGGGGCGCAAAAGGACCCCTGGCCTTTTTGTCATTGTAAATTTGTAACCACCGTAATGGGAATAGTTTTTCGTTACTTGACCTGTACTCAAAGTCTGACGAAAACGAAAAAACCACTGCTGCGGACACAACCACACCAACAAGGGCGATGATGATGACGTCAGCATCGAGATGACAACAACACAGCGACGACGATGATGATGATGACGTTATTAGCATCGACATGACAAGTCAGGCAAACAGCCAGCTGTCTTAAGCATCACGAGCATACCTATATCTGCTGCATCCTTTGGTACCAAAACCAGGGAAAGTACGAACATGTCGGTACGCTCATTCCATCCGCGAAAACGTGCGGATATAGCACATCATTCGCCAGGATGGACCAAAACCTGGAAACCCAGCCTCCGTCAGTCACAGATATGTTAGTAATAAGGCCGCGTACGCACCGATAATGTGCCCAGAAACAACATAAGGCCCACCTGGATCCCGCTGATTAGCTCGTTCATGCGCCCCACGCGCTTGTCCGTCCACTGCATGATCTCCCGCCGCAGCGCGCCCAGCTTGGCAGCAAGAGCGCCTGTTCAGGAAACGAAAGGCGCAAACCTCAAGTCAAGACACACGCCCAGTTATACTTCGCGAGCAGCCAACACAACAGCGTGCACAGCCGTAAGTACAACTTTGGGCGAGGTGCATGCCGTCAAAGCGGGGACGCCCATTGCCCTTGCTGTGCCGTTTGGCTGTCAAAAGCCGTCCGGTCGAAAAGTGACCAGTACACAGATTCTTCTGAATGAGGATCCGCACCTCACTCGATAAACAACCCGCCTCTCCCGTATACCAGATCGATAAGTACCCCTTCTCCCGTACACCAACCTTGAACGATAGCTCCTCTCCCGTACATCAAATCCGGTACAAATTCACCTTCTTCCCCCCTCACCACCCTCGCCCTCACCCGTCATCGGCACCATGACGAGCATGATTCCCAGCCCCACGAAGGTTGCCCAGCCAACCTCAAACCAGAGCAGCACGAGCACCGCGATGATGTACGTGGGACTGCCCCACATAGCATGGATTGCGAACATGGCATCCTGTGGTCCGGGGGCCCCGGGGATAAGGTGGGATCAGTAGGACGAGCCATTCAGGGTCTATATACGGTGTTTTGAGCACCATGGATACTTTATATAGCAGGGGTTGACGACACAAGTTACACTGCAGCTCACTCTGCTGTAGCGCCACTGCTGGTGCCAGTACCCGGGCACATTACACCCCCAGGATACGCCGATGCTGAGGTCAAAGCTGTCCCGCTGCCCCCAACTTTGTGTCCAGTGGCATTGCACTCGTCGTACAGGCCACTGCTAAACATTTCCCGGCTGGACCATGGTCAACTGGCACACCTGAAGCTTCTGTGCGTCGTTGCTCATGAGCGTCACCACCTTGCCCGTGCTCTCCGCCTGCAGGTTGGATCCAGGAGGGGCGACCCAAATCGGCGCGGTAGCCACAGTTGGGCTTTTAATAACAGGGCTACTTCAGGAAACCGCGAAGCTCCACAAACATATTGAGTTATAGGTGCCACCGTCTTCCGTTTGCTTTCTATCAACAGCATCCGGATCTGGGTTCCACCGGTTCGGATTTGGGTTTGCGGCCTTCAAAAATCTGGCGGGAAAACGTCCCACGGGTTCGGAAAATAGTAGTATAATAATAATAATTACAAACTACTAATAATTAGTAGTATTTCGCATCATTTTACACGCGGGAGTGCAATGACAGTACGGCAGCGCCGGATAGTCCTCGTCTTCCTAGAACTGACCTGTAACGCGGCGTTGCTTAAGCGCAGGCACTTTCTATAAATTGCCGCCATGAGTGCGTTCCGCATGCGGGTTCCCGTCAAGTACAGCAGAAACATCTGCTGATTTTCGCAGAGGGACTGAATGGCCGGGGCCAGGAACAGACCGATGATGTAGCTGCGAGAAATTAGCGGGGAATGACACAAATGGGGAAGAGGGGGAGGGGGCGTGAGTGTGCAACGCGAGGGCCGTATTGTGCGTATGACGGGGGGGCAAGGAAGCAGATCTGAGGAGGCTAGAGCTCCAGGTTGTAAAACACGAAAACTAGGAAAGCTCCACAAGATGACTCAAAAGCGCTCGGTAAGATTTGGTATTACGAGCCGTGGGCTCTTGGTGCATTAGCAGGACGTAGTCAGGCAGCGAGCTTAGTGTCGTCCCTCCTTGCCAGTACCTGCCCAGGGCAGGACGATCCCAAGCAATCCCCCAGACACACACAAATACACACACAACAGAGAATGCTATGGTATGGATGAAGTTTATACTGGCATCTTAATATCGGCAGTAATGGCCGTGCACAATAGCAGGCGCCAGCGTACCCGTTAGGTCAGATAAACGGGTTATGAAGGACAGCATGCTTAAAGGTTAAGGTAGCTCCCGCATGCTTGCTTACTAGTAGAGCTTGCTCCTCGGGTCGCAGCCGATGTTCACGCCGAGCGGCATCTTCCGCTGCTGCGCCTCACACTGCAGCCCGGTGACAATTCGTCGGAGCAGGAGAGGTCCTGCTAGAGAGCACGCCTGACTAATACCGTAAAGCAGGCCAGTGAAGAGGAGGTATCCAACATTTCCCCTCAACAACGCGCGTTTCAAATCGGGATTTGCCTTTTTCAGCTGCTCATGCCAGGCAGGCTCAAGTTGATCGATTAAAACTTTCGTGCTAACGGATGGTTCGGGGTACATATCCTCTGGCTCGAGCCTTCTTCCATAGCCAGTGTAGACAATCGAGTCCACATCGAAGAAGCAGCTCCGCACAAGCCAGTTCGTCCTCCCAGGATTCTTCCAAACGGGCTTGGATTTCGCTTTGGGGTCTGATGTCGCGGACGCCTGCACCGGCGTACCCGTTACCTGCCCGCCGTCCGTTTTGCCCATGACCGCGCAAAGCCGCACTGGCTAGGCACAAAATTTGTGGTGTAAAGTGGCACTATACTTAAGCTCTAACTAATGCAAGCGTTGCAGGCCCCAATTCAGTTAACACCAGGTGGCGTAAACCGTTCAGACATACGCTTTCCCCAAGCTTCAGATTGGCCTGCGTAATGAATTAACATAACCTTTATCTTATCATGGGGATAGCAAAAACACAATTCCCGGGGGTAATAATGTAATGATGTAATGCAACATGGACAGCCACTCATTGCGTCGTGCCTTCCAGACGTACATTTCCTATGAACTAGACGCCTTGGCCACTTCGAAAGGTAGGACAACAGCTAATTGAAACATTAGCATTTTTCTATAGTCTTCTTTCATGACATAGGCTTGCAGAGCACGTAAACCGGCTTTGCTGTGTGAATACAGTCTAATTGTAATCGAGTTTTATAAAGCCAACCCCATAACTTGCAGATTAGCTTATGTAGAAAATGCATGCTTCCGCATGCCGCCTTTGCTGATAAGAAATTCATTATGCGTACTTCCCTTTCAGCAATTCAATACCTGTCGTCTGTCACAGCTTGCTAATTTGCTTGACGACGGAAAAAAGATGTCACTATAAATGTCTTTTAACGATGGCGCGAAATAGTCATATCACGCTGGGACCCCGCAAAGTGAATAAAATGAATTTCAGGTATTATTACATGATACCATCTATGACACCGAGAACGTTTACATCAGGATAGGTACTTTCCCCATATTTCCATCCAGCCTACATTGGGCCCGGGCACTTTCTCGCGGACGGACCATTCTGTACTCGCCCGCGATGAACCCTACACGAAACAGGCCGACGGACAAGACCGAAGGCAAGAGCCCGCTAGGGCACAACAGAAAACGAGTGGACGCTACAAAGCTACGATAAACCAGGAAGCATCTAGCCCTTTCCCCCGACCCCGCGAAAAACGTCTACCGTTGAACGACCAAAAGCAACCAAGCTCGCAATTTTTCCTGCCAGCTGCCACCTCACGCTGAAATTCTCACAGTGAACCACGGCCGGTGATGACGCCCTACCGGTGCCTGCAGCCATAGCTCCCCCATCCCATCTCACGGGAACCTTATGTCCCCTTCACATACAGGTGAAGGCGGGAGACTACATCTGGCTGTATGTAGGCCAAAACCGCTGCCGACCTCTATTTGCCTGCCGCTTTATATCCTCCAGGCTCGCTCCACCCTTGGCCGCTGTTATAGCCCTGGCCCCCTTAAACTGTGGACTGAGAAGCTTGAGGCATCCAGATTCAGCTGCGGATAAGTGCGGGGTAGCTCTGCCAGCAGCCTGTGCAGCCGTACGGAGAAGTCCGCCTTCCCCAAGCCCACTGGTCGCAAGCCCCATCTCGCACCTCAGCAGGAAAGGGAATGTTGGGCTGAGCCTCCTTCCTGCGTCACGTGTTGAAGATGCCGTGCCAGGAGGCCCTGAATGGGCAGCCCGCTCCCAGACACACCCGCCAGCAGCACTTGAGCTTCAGCGCCACGCTGATCAGTCTTGCTCTTGGCCACCCAGATGCGCACACCTCCCCCTGGGACATTCCCAGCCTCTCCGACCCTCAACCCAGCTTCTTGCTCCACCGAACATACCGGTAAGACCTAACACCAGGCAGCAAGCGTCTTGCCTCTTCCCTGCAGCGGCTAAGGGGTCCACCTCTGCTGCCGTGTTAAGCCACCAGGGTGCAGGGAAAGGAGCCTTGACCTGGGGGGATGGGGCTCCAGATGACCCAAGTCCCAGAGGCAATGCAACCACATTCCTTGCACGAGGGGGTCCTGCTGGATGGATCCTGACGCTGGCACCCACCTCGAGTGTTACCAATCTTCCAACGCTGACAGAGTTCCTTTGACATTGGAGGGCTTCAGCGTTCCGCATCTGCTGACAGACCAAGCACCTAATCCAAAGTCCAAAGGGCGCCGTTGATGTGACTCAACCGAACGAAAAGATTGTTGTACGTCCGTTGTGTCGCCCAACATGCAGCAAAGGCCTGATCGGAAGATGACCATACACGGTACATCCTGGACACTACCCGTAGATACTCCAGGATACCCAAGAATGACTTACCGTTGTAACTGCCCTGACACTGGATGCCTGAAAGCCATCAGCCAGTGAGCCTCAGGGTCGACTATGATGTGGTGGAAACCGCGGGCGAGGTCCCATCTGCACATGAAGCCATCTGGGGGCAGACTGTGAAGTAGGTCTGGGAGCGGTTGGAAGGAGGCAGGGCAAGGGTTCAATGCAGCTGTTGACACCCAACCTAGCAGGGTCGATGATATACTGTAGGCTGCCGTCAGGTTTCAGAACCACGTGAAGGGAGTTAACCACCAGTGCAAAAGCCACGGCATCATCATGCAGCTTAGGGTCAAAGGCCCCTGTTAACCCTGCTGTGCAGAGGGCATCCAACTGTGTCCTTAGCTGACGGAGCCACCCCTTTCCACAAAATCCCCCCCTCAACCTGCCGGCCAACGACCCACCACCCCCAATAGCAGCCTCCTCAACCTTATCGCAGCTGATGTGACAATGGCTGACACTTCAGATAAGCTGCCCTTCTTGCAAGAACTTATGCCGGCCCACGACCTCCAAAACACCACGCAGGATCGCCAGCACTTCACACGAAAAGCAGAGGCTTACAGTACGAAACCTTTGGGACCTTTCACTAGACCAACTGGTGGCAGGTGCCGGGACCAGTCAGCCAGAAAGCACCGCCTTCTGAACTGCCGTCGTCAGGGCCACTGTTGCAACCACTATCAAATAAAGTAATACTACCCCGTGCGTGGTATTATTGTTCGCTGTTTTTACTATCTTTGTTCTGTGGTGTTCTTTTATATGTTGATGTAAACCCGCATAACAAAATGATAAAAGATTGCAGAGTTCCGACGATTTCATGTTCATATACGTGCCATACATACAGCACGTATGGTACAGCATCGATGTCGTACGGTGCAGGACACAAGAAATTTCCGGCAGGTCGGCCGGCCGGTTTTGAGGGTCCCTGGCCAGATTCTGTGGGCATTGCTCCGAGTCTTTAGTTTGTATCCCCCTAATCCTCTCGTCAAGAAATACGGCATTGATTGTATTTAAATAGAATAATTAATATCACTCTTTTTTATAGATAAGTTCAAACGGAATATATCTTTAAAAGACTAAAGCCGTAAGATGTGTTGTGTCCCTGGCATTTTTTGGGGGGCAAAGCGACGCTGCCGTGCTCTCGCGTCTGGGCTATCTAACAGGCATCTTGGGCTCATACCACATTTTGGCATTCAGCCCCCAATTGCGTTCATCCCACGACCTAATGGTAAAAATACAATATGTATGGGCGCCGAGCAAATAATCCCGTCGTCCCGTAACGGGCGCTAAAAGCTTTTTTTTTAAACATTGCATTAGCTAATTTTAAACTTTGGTTGCCAGGAGTCTTACTATTACGAAAATCTTTATGACTTTTGGTCTTCTTGTTAAAGTCAATTTTGTTAACTATATCTTCTACGAAATACAACTTTTTGGCTTTGCTGCAATACCGTCAATAATTGTTACCAATTCTAGATATTCATTATTACCCAGCGTTTTTGATAGACAGGTCCAAATAGGCAGCATCTGTTGTATATGATACCCAATGAAGGGTGGTATCGAAAGATACCGGTTTTTGTGCCAGAGCCCGATTATATAGTATCGCCAACCAGGTCGTACTTGAGATGCCACAGGGCCTCGAACCGGGCGTGACCTTCACAAGTCACCACTACAACCGGAAAATCAGTGAACCAGGAACCAGGTGTTCCACCTTTTAACCTTTAGTCGGTAAAAGGCCCAGTCCATACTGGTTATGGACTACTGACAAGTGCGGTATTTCGGGAGGGTGGTTAGTATTGGTGGTTGGCGGCTGAGGCCAAATCCGTAATCCGAATTCGCGATGGGAATATGAAACGGTTTAGACTGGTAATTCGTTAAATTATAATTATTAATAATATCGCAGATTAATTATGAGCATCGAAAGGACAAGATTTTGTCAAGATACTCATGATCATGGGGGCGCAATAGGTGTTGCTTTTGCTGCGTGCCGACAGCTGAGGTTATTTAGCTACAAGCACAGATAGATAGCCAGCCAGGCCCTAGCCGAACCAAACCGCACCAAGCAAAGCCAGGCCAGCGGTCTATAACTTCTCGTTACTCCGCTGGCTCCTGGTTCCTGGCTTGAGCTTCTAGCAACTCCCCTACCTCTATCCTTCAACCGTATCGCCCACCCAACCGAGCAGGGTTATTCCCTACCCGAAAAAACATATGACATCAAATGGTTTCTGACCATACGACTTCACATTCGACCAGCTGACATATCTCCCCGTGCAAGCCTAGACTAGAACCAGCAGCAGATTTTTCAGGTTCCAGCTTAGGTAACCTATAAATATGCAATTTAACTAGTATTTTGCATGCTTGATGATTTCAGTTTTCGCACTTTTTAGTGATATTGAGATACGTTCGCCTGGGCCAGCCAATCCTAACCTCTTATTTAAATTCCTGCAGGTATCTTAATATTTACAAAATATGTTTATCTGACCAAAACGCATTTAATTGCAGTCAACGCAAAATGGCTGCCGCACGGGCGTCTACGGGCGTAGTGGCCCAGCTCTCGGCCGACCGTCCGGACGTTAGAACTTGCAACGAACCTTGCTATTGGCGCGAAGAAACACATCAAATTGTCTGTAGTTATTTTAATTGTTTAGCTTGACGGTTAAATTTGAGATATTCGAGGGCTATGGCACGGGGTGACAAGCGCTTCCAGGCGTACCCTTGATTCTTAAGCACTCTTTTCTGCTCTCCTTGGTTTTATCGATTGATTTGATGAATAATGCAAAAAAGACGCAAATGATCTTGTCCTGGGCAGACTTGACGAGATTTACTGTATGCCGTACGTACGGCGGGGTGGGCGGGTTGACCAAGGGGCCTCGTCCAGAAATTTATATTATAAAGTGTAAAATAAAGTAATCATACGGTTACTAGGACATCCCGCCCATTATCCCTCAGCTCGGAACGGGTGCCGTACACGTCCCCATCGGTTTATAAGGACAATACCCGTAAGTTTTGTCATTCGGACAGCTCACTTAAGCTTCGTGAATGGGCTTGCTAATACAGTTAGCTTTCTGCCGCTAGCTGCTGATGCTGGCGCTAATCCTTGCAAGCTATTAAGGCCCTCTAACTTTTTGATTGTTAGGATGGCTGCCACTGTGCGCACAAGAGCATCATCATTGTCATCAGCGTTATCATCATGCCTGCAACGCAGAACCAATAACAGTAGGGGCGGCGAAGCCTCCCACACCGACATCGAGGCCGCTGGAAGCGGCGGTTCTTCTAGCCATTCCGCGGAGCGATGCACGCAACCGCTGAAAGCCCTTGGGATTTTCGCCAGCAAAGCGTGCGGATACGCAGCCAATGGCATGGCGTTTATCTTGGAGCCGAACTTGCCCAAGGGCTGGATCCCGCTGGTTCACTTGTTGGTTGTCGTGATGCTGGTGTTGTTACTTCCGTGGGGCATAGTGTACGGGGTAACCATGAATAAGTTCACCAGGAACGGTCCAATCGCTGTAGTGTGCGGATTGAGGGAGGCTAACATTGACCTCATCACGCCTGACAATGTCGGTGATTACGACTATTTTCCTTTCATCAACATTCCTGAAGCGCCGCCACTTCCGTCACCATCAATGATTAATAATGAACCAACGGCTGTTGGACAGCATAAACTACCTCCACAAGCTCCACCGCCTCCTCCTAGACCACCATCTCCCCCTCGAGCTGTACGCCAGCAGCTATGCGAGCAGGACTTTGAAGATGCCTTCGACTACTCTCTGAGTTACCCGGCCAACCTACCAACATATCCAAACAACACTGTCTTTGTTGCCATTGTCATCCAGGTGCGTTGGCTTGACTTAGGGTTAGGGTTAGGGTTTTAGGGACGTGACTTGGCTTGGGGGGGGGGGGAAATCGCGTGCGTGAGAGGTCATCACAGTCTATGTACCCGCAGCCAGTACTCGTACTCGTACTCGTACTCAGCCAGTACTACTCGACCCAGGGAGCCCACGCACGTGTGTATGTGTATGTGTTTATATGTATGTACGTCCTCCGCTCCTCCCAATCTACTGGAACCTGTACTCTTGGCTATGCAGCGCTGAGAGCACTACTACTGCGTGTTCTAATATATATATATATGTATGTGTGTATGTGATTTTTCCCGTATTCTCACGCAACACGCATAAGCTAACTAAGTATTCGTCGCTTGTCGGGGTCCCAGCAGATAGATCTACCTATCGGATGGACTTGCTTGGGTTGCTCCCCATATCATTAGTACAGAAGCAGAAATAACTGCATGAACATTGTATTAACTGTCGTATTGTTAATAACAATCCCACGCACAGGACGTGGATGTCCAGAGGTTCGTTTTAAGCGGCCTAGTCAGGGCGTCATTTCAGACGCCTCCTGTGCAATCCCGAAACACTGATCCCAGCGGCGACGATTCCAGCGCAAGAGGCATCATTACCATCCCTCCCATAAATCGGAAGCTATCGCTGGTGATTAACGTCAATGGCAATGACGTTCTGAGAGTGAGTGGTTCTGTCAGCTCTTCGATGGCATCCCTCGACAACTTGCCTGTGTTTGCGGAGAGGCATACACGAATGTATCCCTTTGACACGTAAGTTCGTATTCCTGTATGTCCGTCATCCTGTCCATCCGTCCGTCCATCCGTCCGTCTGTATGCATTTTTATTATATATGAATGAATGATAGATTGGCGATGGACATACATTATGTTATATACTGTGGAAATGTCCAACACCGATTTATGGAAGTAGATAATTCATTCATGTCACTGTTGTTTTAAGGATTATGCCATATTGACCATCACAGCTAGACTCCTTAAGAATGACCCGCTGGTGATGAACTGCCACCCTGACTGGAGACCATACATCCCTAACGAAGTTTTCGTTCCCAAAGTCGCGCGCACTGCTGCAAAACCCAAATTTACCCAAATAACAAGAGATATTTTCTTTAAGATACTTTTTTTGTGTAATTGTTGAGGATGATCGATATATACATAACTGTGTGGGAATGGCTAATAAAGTATTATTTATTCTGATAGTTTGGGCTGGGTAAGGTGTTTCCGTCCTGTATCATTCCATGCAACCCTTTTCGTATATATATATATATATATGATAAATCTAATAATACTTTATTGGCCTTACCTACACTCTTTATTAGCCTTTTCCATATATATATATATATATATATATATATATATATATATATACATCACATAATGTGTTATGTGAAGGTCGTACTGTGATGCAATAGAGAACCAAGTGCTGTTTGACCATGTTTTAGCCGACAATTGGTTTGGCTGGCAAAGCTCTATCGAGATAAGTTGCTTAGCAACTTTGAGATAAAACGTATTCCGGGATACATCTCCAAAACGTGCTATTAGATGCCATAAACCCTCTTTATAAGTTTCCATGAGACCGTACGTTCTTGGTGCTATAAATATGGTGTCCAATTTAATGTTCCGGACCAGTTAGTCATAAAGCTCATAGTAACACTAACAGGAAAAAGATCCAGACCTTTTATACCATTACCGAAAGAGACAAGAAGCTCCTTAATGAGCTTGGTTGCGCTTGCTTAAATTTATTTTGGGTTAAAAAGCTTCGATCAACTTGTTAGTTATGATTTATTAACTCACCTTACGCAAAATTAGCAAGACAACAAGAAAAAGGAGATGATATTAATGGATCTCCTGCAAAAGTAGATTGCATTGCCTAGCAATGCTTAGATTTCTACCCTAGCTTCGCCTCGAGCTTCTGCAGCTACTAATGAAGAAGTTAAAAATTTGGCGTGCTGAACATGGTAAAGATAAGCCTGTAATCACTTCCTTGAAATATGCACCAAATTTATAGCACCAAGAACGTACGGTCTAACTGTACGGGATCCAGTAGTTGGGGTTTTAGAGAGGATCCTGCTTACTAGGTGCCAAGGGCACTGGGCGGGTTTTCATTTTCCGCTCGAATAATTATGCACTTGTAGGGGTCCATTTAAGATGGTCATCGAATGAGGGTATGTAGGACCTAGCTAGGTAGCTAAGTCGAACCCTGTCCAACTACGAACCACTTTATCACGCCCTTTATTTCTTTCTCGTATCATTGCACGATTGGAATCTTTTGTAATATAGCTTCGTTTTATATCTTTTATCAATACTTTTTGCGTCAACTTGCGGTGCCTTAATTCATAGAGCCTCCTGGCTCGTCCGGGCCTTACGAGCTCTAACGAATTGTAAAGCAATAAATGAATATTCGCTTGAAAATTTATCAATATGGCATGGATTTTTAAGCATTGTTCCCTAAACAAAATTCGGTCTTATATATAAAAGGTGTTTGGGTAACTGAGCTTTTCGGTTAACTAAGCCCTAACACTAACACTTACACTAAACCCTTGATTAACGGATATTGAATCACCAAGTACTGTATGTGGTACGTATGTATTGCAATGCTTGTGCCTTCACACACGACCTCCTATATCCAGCCATGCATACATATCTGCCGCAGGTACAGGGCTCATATAAGGTTGGCCATTTCACTCCAAGATGATGACCATGGGGGATCAACTCGTGTACCCTTCGTGGCGGCAGTGATGCAGAAGGGCTCAGGCTTCAAGTACCACGTTAGGAAACCCCGAGACATGTACTTGATGGGATTGGACGGAAGAAACGATTTCTCAGAGGCTTCATTCCTAATTTGGGGCAATCGCTCAGCTATCGCTCGCTTCGTGTCCATCTTCATCGTCCTGCTCATGTGGATTCTGAGCATCATCATTTTCACCCAGGTGCTCTACATTGTGTGGTACAGAAAATTCGACAAGGTCATTGAAATGGCCAGCTTCACTACTACAGTGCTGTTTGCGCTGCCACAGCTCCGAAGCACGCAGCCCGGCATTCCCACGGAGGCCAATTTGGTGATTGACATGACGGGGTTCATTTGGAACATGGCCTTGGTCTCCATTGCATGCATAATCTACCTGTACATTTTCTACGTCACGTTGGTTGGGGAAAAAGAGAACGATAAAAAGCAAACCGAGTCATCACAGCAAACAGAGGAGCAACCATCAAGGGGGCAGAAGCCGCAAACAGAGGAGCAACCACAGGAGCAACCACCAACGGAGCACCAGCAAGGACACGCCACCGGGACAATAAAAAACATTCCGTAAACTAAATTGCGTCTGCTGCTCATTATTTTGCCACCACTGCCGCTTTATATTAAAGTAGTTGAGTGCTACAAATTAAGGCCTCTCGAGATAAGGCCTCTCCTGATGCTGAGAAGGTGCTTCTTGCACCTTACATCGTGGATGTGTGCCGTACATGTACTACAACTACTGTCACTGCTGATGCTGGTAACCCTATCCCATACACCACACCTATATTGCTTACAACCGTGCCTACTGCTTTACCGAGTAGTACGGCAGCAGCACAGCATCCAAATGTCTCAGATGCTCCTCAGCAGCAACCAGAGAAAGCCGCGGAGCGGTGTAATATACCAGTATGTAGGTAGATAGGTTGGTGCCGAACATGATGAATTACAGTGGATTATAATCGTCTTGGTTTTTTTATATGTTATTTATTACGGATACATGATGACTTAGGGTTACTCGCTACTCGGACATACTCGCTACCATACGGATTGGCCTGCATCGTGTGCAATGATGGGGGCGGTTCAAACATACAGGCATCGCAGTATGTACGTAGAGACGCCTTATTAAGTAATGAGTACTGTGATGGTACATAGAGAACTAAAGGGATGAATAGTCGCTTGTGTGCAGCTATCTATCTGTGCAGGAATGCATAAAGTATCACTTGGTTGAGATGCATGCATGTTTTCCTGGTATGCATTGAACTATACATGGCTATGTGGCTTGTAAAGGTTTATTACTTGTGGACCTAGACGTGCGTGTCCTGTTTTACTGAATATATATGTGTGTGTGTATGTGTGTGTATGTGTGTGTGTGTGTGTGTGTTTAGGTATCTAGGGTTTATTCGTAATCTTTTGACCGACCTGTTTATTTAAATCTTAACGAGAACCGGGGTGGTAAGGGATCTGCGTGGGCCCCAATGAGCGTATATGAGCAGCAGGGATCGTTTAAGTCCTCAGTCATGTACTTGTCCGCCATCACTGATCGGTAGGACTCAATGGACGATTGAATCCTCCGCCCCTGAACTGCTGTGCATCCGGAATGGCAGTCCCTAAGGGGGCCTGCTGGGGCAATGCGCGCAGGGTGGCTTGAAACCACCTATCTAAATGTCGTCAGTTGGTGGTCCTAACGGGACGTTGTTGCACATACATGGATAGGGGCCGCAGAGAGCAAAAGAGTCAACGAGATCTAATAATCCAGCAGTGAACCCTAGGTGTGATAGATGGGGCAGCTCACACGCACCCACGTCATCACACATGTGATATGGCACCCTGCGTTACACCAGCGGTGGCATCAACAAGGTACGTACACATATACAGCACGTGTCCAATGGTGTATAATGTTATATCCGCCTTACAACCTTATATGTCTTGTTATGTCTGCCTAAGCAAGGGCCCAATCGGAAGATGACCATACACGGCCCATCCTGGACACTACCCGTAGATACAACAGGATACGACATAAAACCCCTCGCTCACTTGTCATTCGCATCGTCCAGCAATAGAGAGACGTACCCTGTCTCATCCTTGGCAGGATATTTCTCGCTGCTATACCACTGCCTGAGCCCTGAGATATCAACTATATATATAAGCAAGTTGGACTACCTATATATTAAATTCCAGTCGTTGAGCTTTCCCAACTAAAACCTCGTGTATGCCATCCGTGTTGCTTGACGGCTATTTGCTACAGCCTGGTAATTTTACATTTTTACCTTTAATTTCGTATTTTAAATTCAATTTAATTTAATTGCTACCTCTGTTATTACTGGTACAGTAATTTTAGATAACAACGTTTTAATCTTTTACTTCTTTGTCTTTTAGGAAGTTTTATTTTTTTAAATTTTTTTAGCAATATCTTTGTGTCGTGTTCTCACCTCCACTGTGACGAGTCCTTGTAGTGTAAGGCCCTCGGAAATTTTTGGAGTCGCCAGTTAAATGTGCTCAATAGCTTGCAAACTTCTGCTTTCATTTAGCTGGTCTAGTAGTCGATTTAAGTTCTTGTAGCTATGACCCTTTCCTTAGCGGTGAAGTGGTAGGCCCATGAATATCTAAAAGCACGACTTAAATTTCGCAAATGTATGTTAATTAATTTATTTTGTTTTTTGAACATTCCTGAAGTTAATAATTCTAATTTACTTTATTAATTAATTTAAATTTTAATTGTTTTCTCGTACATCCACTTTGACTCTAACGAGTGCTAGTAATGTAAGGCCCCGAGGAAGTTCTATGGTCATATCGTGCATGTCCCCTTCTGTAAGGAGTACTAGTCATGTAAGGCCCCCGAAAATTCTTGCCGTTGCTGTCACTTCCGTGAAACGCTTTTCCGCATGTCTTATAGATAAATTAAATCCTGATCCAAGGATGTTAATGCATTATTATTTTTAAAGCTAGTTAAAAGGTATCTTGTATTGTATCTCTGTTGTGTCGGCCTACAAAGGCCCGATCGGAAGATGACTGCCTGCGGCTCAATCTTTGACACTACCTGTAGATACCCCAGGATACTACATCTTGAGCCACATTTTTCGGCCTGCAGGCAAGAAGGCTTAACACCACTATTCCTAGGCAAAGGTTTGCAGGTTCCTGTTTTAGCGAGAATATGTTTTTGTTTAAATACATACAAACTTCCTAATCCAAGCTTGCTTTTTTGAATGCAATAAATCAGTTGGTTGCTTGGATCTGGTTCCCCGGGCCAAGCATTCCCGAGTGGGAGGAGGTTGCTGGGGTGCAAAACGACTGAACTCATCCAACGCATGTTTATAAGGCAGGGTTCGCGTATGTTCATTGTCGCCCTGGTTGGGCACTAGCGTGTAACGTAGTCTTTGCAGAAAACTTGATCCCAACAAGGTACCCTTAGTAGCGCGAGGAATTGACAAGGATGTTGAAACCTATGTGTTAGAAACGGTTGGTCCATATGTAAATCTATACTCCTAACATTTTGCCCTCACTTTAGCATCTCAGTTAAGAGGGTGGAAGTGCAGGAAACTGGGACAGCAGGCCCCAGTACCCGCACGACCACCGTACCTGTAGTAGTTGAGAGCCGAAAAGGCCCCTCAAGATGCTAACAGGGTGCTTCTGTACAGTGATAGTGTGCTGGTGTGTGGGCCGTACATGTACGACTATTACAGTACCTATTTTTACCAGGACAACGGTAGTCCTATAACCATGAAAGCGGTAGTTCAATCATTATCTTTAAGTAATTGTTCGAAATAGATGTACAAAACATATCAGTTGTTAGAAGGGAAACTGCCGCATCCTTGCGGTATTTCTTCTTCCTTCCTTCTCATTCTTTATATATATATATATATATATATATATATATATATATATATATATATATATATATATATATATATATATATATATATATATATATATATATATATATATATATATATCGTTCATCTCAACACCACGCATTGCAGTACAGTCCGTGTTGTTTCCTAATCACTTGCATAGCTATATATGCATGCAGCTAACTAGCTAGCTAGGTGGTGCTGAAATAAAGGAGGATTGGCCCCTATTGGCCATCGATCCAGCCATGCATGCCTTACCGGCCGCCACTGTATACATATGGCCATGGCTGCTATATACAGGCCACAGATGTGACGGTGGCTGCTTCGTCCTACAAGGTCGTCCTACCTGTCGGGATGGTGGCTGCACATGTCTGTCGGATCAGCAAGGGCACGGCTGTGTGCAACAATCATATGTGTTTTGCTCGTGGCAAGTAAAGAGTAGTCGCTATCCTAATGAATACAAATAAAAGGGACCATTTCCTTGTACCTCAGCAGCCATATTGAATTGTGTGTCCCCTGCTTATTGTCCACGCACGGACAACGTGGCATATAGCAGGATGGAGTGCTCTCAGACGCTCTCCTGTCAGTTATTTGGCTTTAAGCACTAAATCGTCCATCCCATGACATGAAAAGTGCCGTACATACGTCATGCATGCAGGGTTGTATTTCCCTTCGCGTTTCCTGATTACAAAAATGATACATGGATATGTGCTTCCAAGAAGCAGTTGCATGCGTCAGAGCAATGATTTTGTGTCAGGGTTTTAGGGTTTTCAGAGCTTCTAGCTCTTGAACCCGTAAGAAAAAATTGGTTTATATGTTGTAAAGTCACAGGATGGTTACAACACGTCAAGCAAAGGTTTCAATCTAAAAGTTCTCTCTTCTTGCTTCCTACCCCCCTTGCTTAAAGCCCACCTATGGTATGCAGTGCGGTGTGCGGTATGTATGTCGTACACATGTGCAGATTATGTTGAAACGTTGATACCTAGCTAGGGAACTGGAGGGACCCACAACCAGTTGTTGCTCTCTGCACCATATAAGATCAGTACCTAAAAACTATGGCGACTTGGAAGTGTCATTCTGCAACTGCGATTTACGTTTTTATGTTTATCATTTACTTGTCGTACCTCTCTTACAATCAAACCAATTGATATCAAATACAAGACAACAGAATAAGGGTCATATAAGTCAATATATGTCAGGTTTAAAAGCTAGCTGCTGTCGACTCAACCCTTTCAAAAATGGCCTTGCCTGTCGTACGTGTCTTGCTTGCGTGCCATTCTGCATTTCATCTCCTGCATTCCTGCGAATGCTTGCACGCCATATTCCCAAATTCCCTGACAGGGTATCTGTTACTAGCATATATATTAGATGTATATAGCTGGACAGATACCAGCAGCACACAAAAAATGCATGCTAATATTTTGTAGCGTGATTGTGGCTACAACATAATCATTCAGGATGATTCTGCAGCCTTTGGCCCTACGTATGATGACGCGGAGGAGGAGGGATGCAGCGGTGACAGCGGCAGCCCCTCGCTGGGGGCTGCTGCTGCCCCTCCCTGTGCTCGTGAAGAGGACGAAGCTGGCACTTTTTGGGAGTGCAGTTGCTGCGTGGCCTTCTTCTGATACTGGCTCCGCTGTCGTGCATCGTGCAGCTGGTGGCCCTGCTGCTGCTGCTGCTGCTGCTGCCGCTGCTGCGGTGGCGGCGGCCGTGGACGTGGACGTGGTAATGGCTGCGGTTTCGAGGCCACCGCCACTGCTGACGAGGGCGAGGGTGGCGGCAGCAGCGCTCCGTCTTGCTGTTGTTGCTGGTGCTGTTGTTGCTGGTGCTCTTTTACTTCCGGCAATGAGGCGGAGCTGCAGGTGCATTGTGCACATGGAGGGACGGGAACGGAGCAGGGTGGGAGCGGAAGGGATAAGCAAGTGAGGCGACTCTCCCTCCCTCCCTCCCTCCCTCCCTCCCTCCCTCCCTCCCTCCCTCCCTCCCTCCCTCCCTCCCTCCCTCCCTCCCTCCCTCCCTCCCTAACATTGCATGGACGGACCATCACATGAGTTGCATGGCAGGGGGTTAGTTGGACGACATGTATAGCAATAATCAACATCCACAAAATCTGGTTATTCATTATTCAGAGCTTAGGAGTGAGGCCAGCTTAGGAAGGCAGGGGTTGCGTGAACACTTCACAAACTAGCTTAGGTAATAGGGGCCCGTTAGCTAACGAACATACATATCTCCGCGTACACAGGCTTCTTTCAGCCCACGTAAAGCCCACAAAAAGGCATTTTTCTCCCCATAACCTATACTAAAATCTGGAATAGATACGTATGACCGAGTATTCATTGATGATGGTAGGTGCTACGCAAATTGTTGCGGGGATGCACCTAGCTACCATTCGTTTTACGCGTCATTATATACTTCGTCGCCCGGCCTCCGTTGCCCCAACCCCATTGTCCGTGATGACCTCCTGTTTGATTCCTCATTCCACAACCCCGCCCTGTACGTGCTCCTCCCCGTCCTTCCCATCACTCAACGAGCAACTCAGATCAATAGTTACTCCCTCTCCCCTTCCATGAACCCTGTCCCATGACTTTATTGCTGGGAAGGAAGGCAGTGGATGGCTGCAGCTCGCTCACCACCGTTGAGGATTAGCAGTACTAGCCGCTGCCTCCACCTGTAGGATTGCGTCCACTGAGGCGGTCGCCCGGACGACCGCATCCAGAAGCGGAGCCGCTAGCCCCTTCTCCCTTAACCACATGCGATTTCGGTTCTGACGGAGGCGCTGAAAGTACGAGCTCCAGGTCTCGGCGTCTGGCCGCCTGCCGATGCCATCGGGTAGCGCCTCAAACTTTGCTAGTACCTCATCCAAAACAGTTCGCCTGAGCAGGATTGGAGAATCAACTGGTCCCGTTTCAATAAGGAATCAATTTGGACAGATGCAGCAAGGATAGATTATATGTAAGCAAGGTGGACTTCACTTATCCTCAAGTGCCCACCTCAGCTGTTTTAAAATCTTCTTCGATGACATACTTAAATATTCTTTGAAAAAATAAATTCATACAACAGATTAAACAAGTTGAGCAGTAGAGGCAGTGTTGGGCCGGCAAAGTGGGTCATTTCATCGCCAAGGGTTCAGCGCCTTTCCATAGTACATATAACAAACACATGCAGGAATATGACGTTTCGGCTCGTATTTACTCGACTGAGTAGGGCTAGCCGAAAGCCTTGCGTACCAACGGTGCCGGTTAGAATGTGGAACGCAATCAAGGCACGATCCAGCATGCAAGTAATATTCTGCCTCGATTCTGTGCGTGCATGCGCCATCGAGCGTTTGCACCTGACTTTAGATTTTAAGATACCGTTAAGAAATGAATAATAGGGCACTTTTTTCATACGGTTCTGGAGCTGGTGGCCTGGGGCAGCCCTCGGGCGCTCAGGCCTAGGTTAGAAATCCTGAAGGTCGGGAGTTTGTAAAGCAGTTGTCAACACTTTGCGTTGCGGTCAATATGACATTCTTGGGAGAGCTTCGGTTGCAACGGTGGCCTTGCAGGATGCAAAAGCCTGATTCTCTGCGGTTCGCATCTTGGGTTTTAGTCGTCAAAAGCCGTCAGCTTTATCTACTATCGTTTTAAGAGCCCCCTTTTCCGGCCCCCCCCCCGTAGCACTGCTCGTCCATCCTGGATCGAATACGATCCAATCTGCATTATGACGGGCAGGTGCTTTGGCTTGGCTCGGGCTCATCGAACCTATCAG